>OW204032.1:10613263-11813263 GCA_934048045.1 Polygonum aviculare | reverse complement strand
TCAAGCAAATTTGGCTTGCTCTCAGGGGTAACCAGCTCGCCCCTTCCTTTTTCCACACTACTGATGTCAAAACTTGGCTCTATGATAATGTTAAGGCTTGCGATGATTGGAGCACGACTTTCGCAACTATGTGTTGGTACTCCTGGAAGACGAGGAATGCACTTATTTTTGATGGCACTGACCTACACCATCGCCTCTCGTCCACAGTGGTGTCTATTGCGGCGGCCTACCGTCGCTGTCATGACCAAGCCCAAGCCATCGCTCAACTCTGTCCGAACCAAACGCTGCCTTCCCCTGCTCTGACTTCTTGGATGCCCCCTCCCTTGGGCTGGATGATGCTCAATGTTGACGCATCTGTTCTGGGCAACCCGGGACAAGCGGGAGGTGGCGGCCTCATTCGTAATGCCTCCGGAGAGTTCATCTCGGGCTTCAGCTTCCAATGTGGCCGCTGTACTCCGTTACATGCTGAATTGCTGTCTATTTTCCATGGCCTCACTATCATATCCTCTATGCAGCCGGCCAACTTCGTTGTCTCTTCTGGCTCCCTCGTCACCGTGTCTCTCTTGATAGCGCCTTCTAGTAGACCTCACCGGGACTTCCATCTTATTGCGCAGTGCTGCCAGCTTATCCACGAGTTCCCAGCCTCCTTAACTCTCCAACATGTTCGTCGGGACGCACATGTGACGGCTGATGCTCTTGCAAAATCTTCCCATACCATGTCAAGCTCTTTCATGACTTTCAATTCTGCTCCTATTTTTATTCAAGAACTTCTTTTGCAAGATTATGTAGCCCATTTTGGGCATAACTAGTCACTTAATAAAAGTTCGCAGAAAAAAACTTATAAGCACTTAAAAAAGTGCGAGCCGAACACACCCTAATACTACATGAGATATTTACACTAAATATATTTAAAATATTACATATTGATTAAGTTTTAGATAAATGATAGATTTCTTAATTAAGATCATGATCTATTAGTATTTATATTACATATATATACTTCTCAGTGCTACAATTTATAGGAAATTCTCTTTCCCAAAAACATTGTAATTCCTCAATCAACTTTAAATGATCTTTGTTAGCGTATGAAAGAATTTTTATATAGTGTATAGTTGTATGTTGTTGTTTATTAAAAATGGATGGAAATTACCAACGGTGCGTTGGTGTAGTAGCGTGGAGCTATACTTGGTAGGACGGCCCCTGCACAAGGTACAGGGTTCAATTCCCCGCAACATCGTTGGGAGGGAGCTACCGTAATTCCACTCACACCGCCGGTTTGTACGTAGGCCCGTTGCGCTAGCGATGCTAGAAGTCTGACCCTTGGGCCTCGACCCATTGGGACGAGTTATAAAAAGAGTTATAAATCGCTTATAATAGTTTCAATTAGTAACACCTAACACATTTAATTCTATGGTTTAAAACTAGTATAGAAAGGGTTAGAGACTTAAAGGGTTTGCTTTTGTAATGAATGTAATAAAAAATGGCTCCGATTATAGACTTGTTTCACAGACATGAAAAAACCTCTTCCATATCCCACTAGTTGAAGTTTGAGGACGAAAAAGTACGTTATAAATGTGTATCTACTTAAAAAAAAAACTAAGAGCACCATATCCTATGGGAAGAAGGGTTACACCAGTCGTTGGAGCCCGTTTCAATAATCTTGATAATTTATGTAAGGAACAACAAAAGTAATTTGTAGTAGTGAGTTACCAAGTACATAAAACAAGTAGGTTGACATTATGGCAATCACAATAGATGCATTAAACTAATCGGAAAATTCACTTTCAAAGCATTCGGGGTGTGCCTTCAAGTACTCACACCGAATAGTAAAACCTGAATGAACAAGGAGGCTAACACAAAATATAATGCAAGGTGATGTCCTCCTTTACGAGCCCTCACCTTGCGGAGCAAACCATCCATCGGCACGCCCATTGCCTTGTGGCCCAAGTCAAGCGTGGTCCATCCATGTTCCTTAGAGCGCAAGTTGACTAGAACATTTTATCTTTTAGCCTATCTTTCTGATCTATTAATCGTTAGTTATTATTTGATTCCGATCTTTTATTTCTTTATTTTTAATTGGCATGTGATATCTTATGTTTAAGATAACATAAGATATCGAGTCAATCTTTCTAGAATAGATAGATTTTCCCCTTTCTTAGTTCAATTAGGATTAGCTTATTTCTATTTAAACTCTTCCGTTGTAATCCTTTATTTTTTATACATTTATAAATAAACCTGTGATAGTAAAGTTGAGTCTTTCTCTTTCTCTTGGGATTGTCCATCACCCATATCAAGAGCCAAAGCTCTCCACATGAAGATCCTCATGTGGATCTCACCCTCATGTTGACAAGTCCTCTTTTGCTAGCCATCACGTTGGCCTAGCCCTAGCATAGTCATCACGTTAGCTTTGCTTCTTCGTCCATCACGTTGGAAGTTGCTTATCCTTCGAGTAACCGCTTCTGCAATCGTTCGAGAGACACCGTATGCGATCTACATCATCATTTTAGCATCCTTGGCCTTCGTCAAGGACTAGAGCGCATCAATTATTCTTGCCCTTCAAAGCACGCCTTAGTTGTGTGGCTGCCTCGGACGCTTTCCGTTGGATGGCCGGGTTGATGTGCACTTGGGAACGGCGAGTCCGTTGCTCTAGCGCCCTTAGCTGCTCTGCAACATATTGTATGCTAGTCATCTCTTGGGCATTAGGTGGTTGTGGAATTATTGGTTGTGGTGGATTGTTGTGTTGTTGTTGTTGTTGTTGATTGTTCTCCTCATCTCCTCTTCTTTGAGTCTCTGAAGGCAATCTAATTTTATTATGAGTCATAGCGGGTATCAAGAGGATCAAAAAGACCTTTGCTTTGAGATGCCTAAGCCAAGTTCAACACACATATGTTTTAGGCTTCGGGTTAGGATGGCTAAGGCAAACTTGTAACTCAAGTCAAATAAACAAGGCAATAATGTACAACCAACAATGAAGTAAGCAAGGGACTAGAATTAAACACTTATAAATGAAGGATGAGTATTTTTTGGCTGAATTAAGTTGCCTTGTTTTGGCTTTCTTAATTCAACTTTTTTTACAATCTCGTGTGTGTTACCTTATTTTGTCTTTACGTACGATTGTTTTAATAAAAACAATGCAAATCGTATGGATTTTAATCCTCTATAATTCATGGATGAATGTAACTCGAACAATTGATCGTCCACCTGCACTTATCTACAAGTTAGGACAATATGCAAAGGTATAAGACAAGAGTACGAGCAAGGTGATGGCTTTTTATTTTAACAAATGCAAGGAAAAAAACCGGGTAAAAACTAAGTAGAGCGAAGAGAATTTGATGGAACTAGACTACAAAAAAATCAAAGGAATTAAGGGAAAAACACGAGTGAAGAACGAATGAGTAGAAGCAAGACGTACACAATCTCTCGGCTCTGATACTAGTTGATGCACTTTAGTCCAAGACCTAAAGTGTGAAACGATTGCTAGAAGATCGCCCGGAAAGTTTCTCGAAGTAGCGGAAGCGAATTGATATGCAATCGCCAATGTTATGGTAATCGGTTTTAAGGTTCAAATCTACATTAGGACATAAATTGGCTCGATAAACGTGATGATCAAGGGGTTAGCAATCCACGTTAGGAATGCTTGGAAAGATCTTAGCTCAATTGGAACAGTGTGACACAATTTGGTGTTAGGAGAGAACTCTACAAAGCCAAAAACAATTGTATTCCATTTGGGCGTAAGAATTTAAGGTTACAATGCTTGGTTTAAATAGAAAATGAAATGCTAAAATTCTATGTATGAGGAAATTCTATCTTGTACAAAAGATATAGGCTTTCCATTAAGCTAAAATTATCCTAGGAAAATAAAATAGAACAATAATTAAAATAATGCAATTCATACGAAATAAGCTAACATTACGCCTAAAGATTTCATATGAAAAAGATAGTATAAAACAAGGAGAGATTTTTATCTAAAACTGGCTAAAAGATAGAGCTTGGCCGCTAAGGCACAAGGCCGGCCCATAAGCCATGATTTGCACATGGACAAGGCTATCGGGTGTCGGCCACAAGCAAGGGCCAAGGAAGCAAGCGGGCGCACGGTCACAAAGGAAGCGGTCTGGGCAACGGGTGCACACTAGAGCGAAGACAAGGGTGATCGCCCAGGCGTGCACGCAAGGGAGAACTCCTTGGCGATCGTGGCAACCACCAAATGGACTAGGTAGAGATGGTGGAGTGTGACCCGATAGGAAGAGCGTCGCCATCTGGGCTTTGGTGTGGCTCGATAGTGGCCTGATGGCTTGCGATAGGTCCAAGTTAGCTTGTGCTTGAGATTTAACGTCAAGGCATGATAGAGTGATGAACTTTGAAGCTTCCTTGAATCCTACACTTGCTATGACATGAGGAATGAGTGAATGAGTGGCTCAGGCCACTTGCTTGGCTCGATTTCTAGTGATGGGGCCACTTGATCGGATTTGTAGGGCGTCCTCCTTCTCGGCTGTGGTCATGGGCGGTGAGAGGGCATCACAGGGTTTTCCCACAAAATTATCATTTACGCCAAACTCATTTACCAACTTGAATGAATCGTCACTAATTTAATAACTCTGCTTCTAATCACATCCACATAATTAGACTCACCATCACAATAACTATTGTCAAGCCAACTTCGACTGAAAATTGATTGATTTTTTAAGCAAAGGTTTTCTAAGAAAATCTCTTCGGTCGTAGAAAGAAATAGAAAAATCAACCCATAGAATCCACTAAAAGTCCCACGAGCCTAGGCATGTATTCTAGGGCTAAAAAGGCCAATATTCTCATTTTTCCGAAACGTAATACTTCAATGAAATCACTCTTACCTCCCTTTTTTGCAAATGATATGAAAATATAGCATGGTCGACCCTAACACGCTTAGGGATCAAGTTAATTCAAACTCTCAGGCTTTTGCATTTTAGGTGAGGCGATTGATGCGAAATTAAGATAGGTGCCCTAACCATACTCATAAATTTTTATGCAAATTATAAAAGATGAAGATCTATCTGAATAGTAGGTGAGATCTTACGAGGGAATTTCGGGTAACGAGAATTGTTTATCCTATATTGGCAAGTTATACTCCACATTCGAAATTGCAATCCTGTTTGACGTTTTTAGATTAAACTTGATCGGTTTATGCTCTTGGGCAAGCTCTTTTTTTCTTTATTTAATCGATTTAGACAAAACTTTCGCACAAGAAGGTTCCAGGGGAAATCGTCGTACGTTTGGAATCTGGATGATTGTGAAGAAGGAAGAATATTTTTGATTTCTCGAATTTGATGGTTGGTTTCTACATCTAAGACCAAGTAGTTTGACCCTTTAATAATTGAATTCAATATTTTTTCCTATTTTTCAAGTTTCATTGTTTTTTTAGCTCAAAAGCCTTCATTCATTAACTTTCAAGATCATTTAAAACAGTTGTCCTCAATCCTTTAGGAATGAAAGAAGAACATAAATCGTTAGCTAAAAAATATAAAATGAAAATAGCGATAAAATTAGCCTCTTTGTTGGCATTCTCCGAACATGCTCCCACTAACACTCCACCAAGTTCCTGTCCTTGGACATTTGATTCACAAGAAGACCCAATTCACCTCTTCAAGGAGTCAAATACATGAGCTTTGAGATGATAGCCAAGGGATGCCGGTTCGGATTGCGAGGGTCTCATAATACAATTTATAATCCGACCTCGTAGCAGCACAAGGTAAGGTGTCGAACACTCGGGAGTTCTGTCGTTGAGTGTACCAAAAAGACTTGAAAAAGGGAAAGAAAAGCTAAAACAAAGGAAAACAAGAGAAACCACTCGGGACCGACATTGGTCACTTCGGGCCCGAGGTGGATCGACGAGAAAAAGGCCGGGACCGACACTAGCTAAGTCGGGCCCGAGGTACTGGGTAAGTCGAACTTGCAAATTGGAGAGATAGATCTCGGGTTTTTGGGTTCCTCCTCTAGTAGATGTGGGTTATTCCACCCCAATTCAAGCAATAAGTGTTGATCCTCGTAGGATCGAGGTTGTTCGCCTCGGTCCCGCCACTTCTACACATCGACCCATAGGGAATTTGACCTCCCTTTCGATGCAAGGTCTCGTGATGGGCAATCGATCACTTCCGTTCACTCTTGCCAACCACAAGCCCTTGATCCCTTGCTTCCACAAGGAATTGTAGCTCTATGTAGAGTGGGTTCCTAGATCAAGCACTCAAGGCTATGGAATTGGGGGTTCAAACCCATCATAGCTAAAGGTTTCCCCCATAGCCCAAGATCAATGGAATCTACTCCATATGGCTAGAGTAAAAAGCAATCAAAGCAGAAAGCAAAGCAATCTCAATCATCAAACTCAAAGCAAATCCAAATTTCATTCACCAAACAAAGGAAATCCACAAACTCCAATCCAAATCCACAATTGCAAAGCAAAACAAAGACAAACTCACTAATTCTCCCTAGAATCCTCCTTCTCCTCCACCGATTTCTCTTCCTTCTCCTCTCTTCTCCTTCTCCTTGCTCTCCAAGTCTCCATAGAGCCTTTGAGAGGTGATTAGTGTTGTGTGTGTTGCTAATTGTCTTCCTTCCTCTAATTAGAAGCTAAGAATGCCCAAAATAGAAGAGGGGCAAAAGTGGTAGATCACATTTGTGTGCCTTGGAGCCCAATCCTTGATCGACCGACATGGACCGACACGGAGGTAAGTCTGGCCCGATGTGCTGGCACCTCGGTCCGACGTCCACAACTCGATCTCGGGCCCGACGTCCATGGAACTCGGTCCTGGTCTCTGGCCACTCTTCTTCTTGGCTTTTCTCGTGCTTCTATTCATGGATTGCTCCGCTCTTCCGCTCCTTGACTCGTGCCTTGATCCTTCTTCGGGTCTCCTTCAAAGTGTCCTCAAATCATGCCAAAAACACCTACAAAATGCACAAAATTCGCATAGTCTCCAAATCTCATAGAAAATCGGAATCCAAGCTAAAAAGGCACAAAACACACAAGAAAAGGAACAAAAGACACATATTTACAAGGGAAAATAACCTATAAAACACCACCAATCTGAGAGACATCACCAAGCAATCTGAGTCGAAAGTGACATGAGTCATGCCAACTCCACTGTAGCAAAAATTGCCCGTAAGATGGCCTCAACTTCAGCCAACTCAACATTGTTAGTGGCACGAACGAGGCAAGCACATAGAGCACAAATCTCTCCATTGTCATTCCTTCTAATAAAGCTAATGTTGCAACTCCCAACATCTATACTAAAGCATAAATATAAATCTTCACATGGAGGCGCCTCCAAACACCCTCACCTAAATTCAGTTAGACAGATGGGCGGTGAGAGGTTCCTTCACAAGAAGGCACCCAAACACACTTAGGCAAACACATTTCCTTACATGGTCAGTTGGTATCAACCGTATATCCACGCAACATGTCAAAAGATCTTTTACTATGTTTATATGAAGTGAACTAAAGGAGAATCGAGCTATGAGTAAAGTTTTAAGATACAAAATTTAATAAAGAATAAAATGGTTAATATATGACTTGAAAGTGAATTAGGTTTGATTTTTTTTAGACAAATGTATAGGTGCATGAATGATATATTTTTTTAAATTAAGTCTTTTTTTTTAATTGGATATTTGGGTTTATCATGGCTACGAGCGTTGGAGTCAACTCGAGTGCGTCAAGCCCCGAGACTAGCTCGGTAATTTTTGTTATAGAATATAATTGGATATTAGGGTTTATCGCAGCTACGAGCATTAGAGTCAACTCGAGTGGGTCCTCATGTCCAGCGCGGGTCAAACCTCAAGCCTAGCTCGACGATTTTCCTTATAGAATATAATTAGATATTTGGGTTTATCGCGGATACGAGCGTCAGAGTCAACTCGAGCGCGTCCTCGCGTCTAGCGCGGGTCAAACCCCGAGCATAGCTCGGCGATTTGCCTTAGAGAATAATTGGATATTTGGGTTTATTGCGGCTACAAGCGTTGGAGTTAACTCGAGCGCCCTCACATCCAGCGCGGGTCAAACCCCGGGCCTAGCTCGGCGATTTGCCTTATAGAATATAATTGGATATATCATATATGGGTTTATCGCATCTATGAGCGTTACAGTCAACTCGAGCGCGCCCTCGCATCCAATGCGGGACAAACCCCGAGCCTAGCTCGGCAATTTGCCTTATAGAATATAATCGGATATTTGGTTTTATCGTGGCTAAGAGCATTGGACTCAACTCGAGCGCGCCCTCGCGTCTAGCGCATTGACGGTAACTGTGAGCTCAGCTCAAAACAAACGTCGTCTAGTAAATTCTAACACAAAAGTACAAGACTAGCGCGTTGACGGAAACCGTGAGAAAAGCTCAAACGGACGTCGTCCAATAAATTATTAAATTCTAACATAGTAAAATGTGAATATCGCATTGACGGTAACTGTGAGCAAAGCTCAAAACAGACATCATCTAATAAATTCTAACACAGTAAAACGCGAATAGCGTGTTGACGGAAACTGTGAGCAAAGCACAAAACAGACATCGTCTAATAAATTCTAACATAGTAAAACGTGAATAGCACGTTGACGGTAACTGTGAGCAAAGCTCAAAACAAACATCATCTAATAAATTCTAACACAGTAAAACGCGAATAGCACGTTGACGGAAACTGTGAGCAAAGCTTAAAAAAGACATCGTCTAATAAATTCTAACATAGTGAAACGCGAATAGCACGTTGACGATAACTGTGAGCAAAGCTCAAAACATACACCATCTAATAAATTCTAACACAAAAGAACGCGGCTAGTGCAATTAAGAGGGTGTCGACCTATCTGTGTTAGTGTGGTGTACCCTTTGGCACTACAAAAACTCAACAACAAGTCCAAGCCCCACAAAACAAGTTTGGGCCTGATGACCCACAAAAATAGGGGTCCAAAACACACTCCCAAAGCACATCTATTGCATCAAATACATAAAAAAATATATATGTGAAAAAGAGAAAAATGCACTTGATAGTAGAACAACGTGTTAGCCCGAGAGTAGGGTGGAATTAAGATGAAAAAGTCCCCACGGACGGTGTCAATGTTGAAGCCCGAAAATCTTGAACTAATTACGGGACGAAATTATTACAAACTCTTGGGCCTTTTGGCATGCTAAAAACCGGCTCTTCTTACTTTGAGCTCTCCCACTCCACGTGAATTAATTTATTCTCTTTTCGGAATCTTATAAGACTTTTTAAGGTCTTTCCCGTAAATAGTGCAATCACTTCGGAGATTCAACCACATCGGATCCCGTATAACGAGAGCATGTTTCGATCCCGGTATCTTTTTGATCTCATTTCATTCCACTAGTCCCACTATATACAATATTTGGGGAGCTTCCTTTTCTTCATTGTACCGATGTGGGACAAATTTTCCCATTGAAGTGGCCCACGATACTTAATCACTAAGTATGTGGCTCTTGTTTGCCACTTGATCACGTGTAAGTGTTGAAATAGTTAAAAAAATGTGACATAGTGGAGAAGGTGAAGTATTTTGCACTTAGAAGCGATCTTCACAATGGGCCAAGCCCAATTGCTTGTTTGGGCCGGTATTCGCTAGGCGCAAGTTAACACTCGTGCACCGTTACCCCTACATATACGAGGCTTCTTTGGGTATATATTTATATTCGTTCATATCCCGCATCCACACATATGCACGTATGTAATTTAGCCATTTTATATATTTAGCACGTTGAAACATGCTTAGTGTTTTAACCCTTATTTCTTTACTATTATTTATCTCGCGCACCAACAATATTGATTTGTTGGGTGATTAGCCTATACACATAGCGTTAAGAGCTAAGTATAATTTGATCCCGGTAAATAAGGGTATGTAGAGAACTTAACATAAGACATGTACTCGTTAAGGTCAATCACAACCTTAAACTAAAACTTGATATGTCTTTAGAACTATGTTTGACTTGATTCCATATTATATTAATGGATACGTTGGAAATACGACATAAAATATAAATATGTTGTATTCTGTCACAAATTAAATTAAATCCAATTAAAAATACATATAAACCCCTTAAGTTATATGTTTGATAGTGAGGAGATTAAACAACCCTTCCTAGAAGGTGGATTTAATCTTATTCACATCGCGCAAATGATAGTTGGTTTGGACCCGAGCAACCCTTCCTAGAAGGTGACCGGGTTTGGGCGCATTCCGTTGATGTGTGAATATGAATCATAAACACTAAAGCAACCAAAATAAATAAATAAATATTTAAAAACTCCGAACTACGTAAAACTTGATTTTATAGAAAAGAGGTACGTATGCAACCTATAAAATTGGGTGCAACCCGAATCATAAACACTAAAGCATATTTTGTATCAATATTGCTTTTAATCCAAAGAATAAAAAAAAGAAGGTCGAACTAAAGTAAAATTATTTTAAATGTGCTTTGCAATTTTGTGTATATTTTTGCTCTACACATAACACAAGTGATTAAGGAAACAAATTCATATCATTTAATATTAAAAAGATTGAATTCGGTTATAGAGGCTCTTACGTCCTCAAATGATTGTGTGGATAGAGTATTGCAATTGAAATTACAAGTCTCACGTTGAGACAAAAGCATGTGGAACCACAATATAAGCAAAGCAGTAAAAGTCTGCATCATTCCTTTCTTCATTCTATCCTTCCAATAGATCCTAGATCTTTGCTTCACTCTTGGAAAACTTCCCCTTTCCTATCTGGTATTGCCATAAAAGACAATAAATACCAACCAACGGAGTTGGAAAATAAATAAGGAATGTTAATCTAACACGAGACTAACCAAAATGGGAGATCAAACAACATTGGTTCTTGAAAGGTCGAACATAACGACATCCTAAACCAAATGATAGTTGGTAGGTGCACGTTAATCAAGGGTTCTTCCACAATGTAAGAAACAACGTTCTAAGTGAGAGATTATAGGTGATTGGCTCAACAAACAAGGGTATAGAAGAGACAAAAAACGTCTTAGAGAATAGAATGTTATTTGAAGTTGAAACTAAGAAAGATATGTGTTTAATAATTTTGTTGGGAACTTTATTTATTCAAACAATAGTTGAAAAGGTACCTTCAACTAATCAGATCTATAACCATTCTCATAGCAAACGTGTTCTGCATGTCTAGAATGGAAAATCACTCATAGAGAGGAAGCAGAGTGGTTTTCTAAGTTGTACTAATCATCCTGCGTTCATTAACTACTACACATGAGACACTAATCTTTCATTAGTCATAAAACATTGCACTATCAAACTACGCACAGGCGCACCTAGGCACAGACAAGGACACGACAAGGCACTACGCTTGTGAAATGCATAGATTCGGGATCACGGTTTGGGGGCGGCGGTTGCTGCTTGATGGTGTTGTTGAGATCGGTTTCTTTGACGTTCCTTCGATCAACTCCGTCCACTACTAGGACTTTTTTCTACAGACCATACATAGGGAGGAGAGAGCATCTACTTTGAGAGAGAGAGAGAGAGAGAGAGAGAGAGAGAGAGATGTGTGAATTCCTTAAACAAGGAAGGAGAGGTTGCCCAAAAGCGGAAGATGGAGTTTTGGTCGAACATTTTATCCTCAAATTAAAGGTGGCAGAGGAGTACGTGAGAAGAGGCCCAATGTGTAACTTTGAAGTCCCTACACCATGCCTTGCCAACAACATTTGTGTCTCCTCATCCTAGAGTATATATATTTATTATATATCCTTAGTAAATAAGATAAAAAAATCCTTAATTACAACTCAATGTAGCATAAAATCTTCCCTCGTAGGGAAGATGAGTAAGTTGCTTTGGGTATATTTAGGCCGAGTGCATTAGAAGGAAAGATGAGTAGGTTGTGCGCTCACGTGACTCGTGAGGAAGTGTTGATCTCTTGGACTCGACGTGAGGGTTGGATTAAGATCAATATTTATGGCTCGGTGAGGTCTGACGGCCTAGCGGCTGCTGCTGGAGTCATAAGATCCAGACAATATATATTGGTAGGTGCTGATTGGGTTGTGCATAATATTGACATGTGTATTGTGTCCAAGAAAGAGCTTTAGGGTGTTTTTAGGGTTTGAGTGTCTTGCTTCAAGTAAGGGTTACAGGAGGATCTTGTTACAAGTTGATTCTCGATTGGTTGTTCTTTTTTTGCGACAATCCATAGAGCGTAGTCATCCACTTGTAACAAGATCCTCCTGTAACCCTTACTTGGTAAAGGTAGGTGTGATCCGAAAATTAATTGGAGAAAATCTCCTTCTCCGAAAAGTAACGTAAAGTAAAGTAAAATCGGGCGAAACTGGGCAGCTGAATTAGGAGCCTCAACTTTCGGAATTAAGACAACTAAAGCATCACTAAGCCGGGGCGGAAGAATACCGTCATTGAGAATACCAAGCACTGTGCTCACAAACTGATCCCCTACAGTTGGCCAATTCTTTTGGTAGAAAACAGCCGGAAAGCCGTCGGGACCTGGCGCCTTATAAGGACCCATCAAACGAACAACATTCCAGACATCTGAGGCAACAAAAGGCTGTGCAAGCTGGTTCGTTTGTTCAAAGTTCAGATCTGGGAAGTTCACTTTGGGCAAACAACGTGTGGCGTCAAAGTCAGGATGATCAAGAGTAAACAGTTTCTCAAAGAAAGAAAGAATTAATCCCTGCACCTGCTTCTCATCGGAAATCCAGACTCCTGCATCATTCTGAAGTTCAGTGATTCTATTAGCTTTCCTCCTGATGACGGTGGAGAGATGATAGAACTTTGTGTTACGATCACCATCAATCAAAAACGCAGCTCTCGATTTCTGGAACCAAAGTAGTTGCTCTTGGTTTAGCACATCATCAAGCTCCTTACGAATATCCTTTTCTAGCTGAATCATGAAAGAAGAAGGACATTGAGCAAGACTACGAGTGATGCCTTCGTATCTAGCCCAGAGCTTGCGTTTTCTGTGGAAAATATTCCCCAAAACCGATCTATTCCAGCTGCCCAAGTCAGAAGAGATAGCCGATAAAGCGTCCTGAATATCCGAAGAGAACTTCCAGTGCTCTTGCAAGAAGTCTTGAAAGGCATCATGTAATAACCAAGCTGCTTGGAACCGAAAAGGGCGAGATCGAGCTGAGGAAGGCCTAGCTGGATCCGTATCAACAAATAAGGGGAGATGATCAGAGTACGGCACAGCCAAGTGTTTGACAGATGCTTCCGGGAACTTTAGACGCCAAGAATCATTGCAAAGACCCCGATCAAGACGAGCAACTTTGAAGGTATCCAGAGATTTCCCTGTCTTCCAAGTGAAAGGCGCACCACTGTAGCCTAAGTCAATCAAATCCAGTTCATTGCATTTGTCAACAAAGGTGCAAGTTGCGCTATTAGAGCCCTCAGAAGAATACGTTCGTTCATGAGCAGCCAAAGTAGCATTAAAGTCACCAGCAAGGAGCCACGGTTTAGTGTTTGCCCTTGCAAACGTGACAAGAGAGTTCCACAAATCAGTCCGCGAAGACGGAATAGGAGAAGCATAGACAGCTGACAAAACCCAAGGCTCTTGACCTCGTCTAGTAACTTCCACAGTGATGTGTTGCGGGTGTAGAGAGATAGGGTGAACAACTACATCCGCAGTACGCCAGAGAAGCCAGATGCCTCCGGCAAAGTTAACAGCATCAATCCGAATCACTCCATCAAACCCCAACTGACGACACACTTGGTCAGCCCGAACCCCACTGATCCGTGGTTCCAAGATAGCTATGACAGTGGGATCATTAAGACG
Source organism: Polygonum aviculare (assembly GCA_934048045.1). Classification (NCBI taxonomy): domain Eukaryota; kingdom Viridiplantae; phylum Streptophyta; class Magnoliopsida; order Caryophyllales; family Polygonaceae; genus Polygonum; species Polygonum aviculare. The sequence continues at coordinate 11,799,516 of OW204032.1, read as the reverse complement.
GATTAACTCGCGAATAGACGCAGCAAAACTGGTGGCGCCAGCACCTCGAACATTCCAAATCAAAAGACTCATCTTATTCATCTTAACCATGGACGAATTAATAGAAGCTACAACTGGGGACATAGGATGAGTAGGCTCGAGGTCCACTCCCTGGGAAATATCAATAAGACGTTGAAGAGCCTGCGTTAGCATCGCAGGCATTGAGACTCTGCATAGACTCGGCGCGGTTTCCATCTGAAGGGGCAGAATTTCGGCTCGCATGATGTTGGCTAGCCAAGGCAGCTGAAGTAGGAAGGGGCCCTTTCGGATATTCGAAACCACCACACTGCGCCGGTACAGCACCGGGAGGATTGACAGATTGCGGAACGGGGTCAGGAGGGCGTCCGCCATCGGGGATTGACAACGGATTAGAGTGCTGGACGATGGACGGGTTAGGGTTTGGGGGTTGATTGGAAGGTGTAATTTCAACGGCAATACTTTCCTCAATAAGGTGGGCCTTTTTGATTTTCGAAGATTTGGTCGCCATAGTTGCTTTGTGGGCAAGTTTCCCCTGGTCCCGCCTCGTCAAAGATAGGGCGTTATCTATCATATCTTTTCTATCCTTTTTTCGGTTCATTTTTGGCGTGGAATTCGGATTCTGTTTGGTATTTTGGGCAGCTGTGGTCAGTGTTCTAAAAAACGCCCTAGGCGGCCGCCTAGGCGGCGCCTAGGCGCTAGGCGGGCGGAAGCCGTGGCGTTTTGGCCTTAGGCGGACAACCTAGGCGGTGAGTTGAGCTAGGCGGCCGCCTAGGCGGTCTAGGCGGGCCTAGTCGGCCGCCTAGGCGGGCTAGGCGTTCCTAATCGGCCGCCTAGTCGGGAGTAGTCGGGTCTAGGCGGATTAGGGTTTTTTTACATCTTTTTTCACTGATTTTTTTTACGTTTTACGGCCTGGTCAGCTACTGGTTTCGCGACTCTCTCTTCCGTCTTCACGACTTCGCTCGTCCCCGAGTCCCTGACTCGCACCAGTCGTCCCCGACTCGCACCAGTCGCACCGCCTTCGCCCCACCGCTCGCGGCTCGCTGAGTCGCCAGAGCCGCCCTCGCTGTTGAGCCTTCGCCTGCTCGCGGCTCGCGGCTCCGTCGCTCCTCCGTGGCTACTGCTCGCTACTGTTTGATTTTTTTTGCTGGCTGCTGATTCGATTGAAGCCTCCGCCTGCTCCTCACTGCTCGTCCCTGCTCGTGGCTGCTGCTCATTGCTGTTCGTCTGGCCCCTGCTCGTCACTGCTGTTTGTCTGGCCCCTTTCGCTGCTCATTCGAATTTGGTTAGTGTTAGTCTCTCTCGTCTCCAAATCTCCACTCCAATGCTGTTGTTGTGTTGTTGAATTGCTGTTGTGTTGTTGAATTGTTGTTGTGTTGTTGTTGTGTTCTTGAATTTGGTTGTTTGATTTTTTTACTGTTCTTGTGTTGTTGTCTTGTTGAATTGTTGTTGTTCTGTAATTGTTTGTTGCTTTGCTGGCTGTTGTTGCTTCGTAATGTGGTTGTTGAATTGTGTGTTGTTGAATTGCTATTTGCTGGCTTGTTGTTGAATTGCTATTTGCTCGCTGGGAGATGCTTCGTTTTTGTTCAATTTTAAAGACTATAAGAGATGGGAGATGGGCTGTAAATTCCTGTAATGCTTCATCCATGGCTTATTTGTTCAATTTTTTTTACAGCATTCACCATGTCCGATTTGCCAACTTCAAATCAAAATGCTTCATCCATGGCTTCTAACTCCGAATCAATGCCCTCTTCGAAATTAAGGCGGAATAGCAATGATGTTGGATGGGAGTTTGGATTGCTATGTGATCCAATGAATCAAGACAAATGGAAATGCATCAAATGTGGGAAAGAATCAAGTGGTGGAGTTTACCGAATTAAGCAACATATTGCCGGCATAAGAGGGAATATTGCGCCTTGTCCGAAGGCGTCGAAAGAAGAACAACAACGATGTAAGGATGCTCTTGAGGATGTGAAAAAGAAAAAGAAGGAGTTGAAAGAAGGGCAAGAAAGTATTAGAAAGGAAGTTGTAATTGATGAGTTTGAGGAAGATGTTGATTTTGAAGATAGAAGAACACAAAAGGTGCCTCGTACTCTTGGATCTATGGACAAGTTTGTTTCAAAGATCAATGTTGATGACATCTCTTTGAGTGATGGCAAGAGGAAAAGGCAACAAAACATCAATGATGCCCTCTTTAAGGAACGAAGTCATCAAGTGCACCAATACTTGGCTAGATGGATGTATACAAACAATATTGCTTTCAATGCGGTGGACAATGATGAATTTAAGAGATTTGTTGAGGCGGTTGGGCAATTTGGTCCGGGTTACCAACCACCATCTCAATATCAACTTAGAGAGCCGCTCTTGAAGGAGGAAGCGGATAGAGTGAAGACGTTGCTCAAGGTTCAAGAAAAAGAATGGAAAGCAAATGGGTGTTCTATCATGACCGATGCTTGGAGTGATAGGAATAGGAGGAGCATTATGAACTTGTGTGTGAACTCTCATAGTGGGACTACTTTTCTCAAGTCTAAGGAAGCTTCATTAGATGCACACACCGGCGAGTATATATTTGAGTATGTGGACTCTTGCATTGATGAAGTTGGTGAAGAGAATGTGGTGCAAGTAGTGACCGACAATGCTTCAAACAATATGGCGGCCGCAAACATGTTGCTTTTAAAAAGACCTCAAATCTTTTGGACTCCATGTGCTACTCACTCGGTGAATCTTATGCTTAATGACATTGGTAAGCTCTCTCTTTTCAAAAATGCTATTGCTAAAGCTAAGAGTTTCACCGTTTTCATCTACTCTCATCATAAGACTTTGGCATTGATGAGGAAGCGCACAAAAAGAAATATAATTCGGCCCGGTGTCACTAGATTTGCTACATCTTTCTTAACCTTGCAAAGTTTACTTGATAAGAAAGAAGAGTTGAGGCAAATGGTGAACTCGAAGGAATGGGAAGACACAAAATGGTCAAAGAGCACCAAAGGAAAAGCCGCTTATGCTACCATAGTCCAACCGTCTTTTCGGAATGGTGTGGTTACTTGCTTGAAGGTCTTTACACCTTTGGTCAAAGTTCTTAGACTTGTTGATGGAGATGTGAAACCGGCCATGGCCTTTGTATATGGTGAGTTGAAAAGAGCAAAAGAAGAAATCAAAGAGGCTTTGAGGCATAAGGAGGAGAGGTATAAGCCTATACTTGACATAGTTGATGCAAAGGGAAAGGGACGTATTGATACTCCACTTCACTTGACGGCTTATTTGTTAAATCCGTATTACTATTACAATAATGGTTCTAGTTGGTCTACGGATGAAAATGAAACTATTATGGATGGGGTATTTGCATGTATGGAACGATTCTTTCCGGACTTTGATTTGCAAAGCAAAGTGATCAATGTGGAGCTAGTGAAGTACAAGAACCGTCTAGGGGCATTTGGAAGATCTTTGGCATTAAAAGGATGTGAGAAAGATGATGGAAGCTTTGATCCGGGTATGATTATCTTTTTTCTTTTGACTTTTAGTCTTTATTATTGATTAATGATCTTATGATTATGATTAATGAATGACTTTAATTTACAAGTTTTAATGTCTTATCCTATAACCTTTATAGTTGGGTGGTGGTCTAATTATGGAAATGGAGTTCCTAATCTCCAAAAGATTGCAAAGAGGATTCTTTCTTTGACAACAAGCTCATCGGGTTGTGAAAGAAATTGGAGTGTCTTTGAAGGGGTAAATACACTCTATTTTGAATATTTATTATTGCATTAATTTGTATATGTGATTAATGACCATTTTTAGTGTTCATAAGTTCATTTTTTTGTTTGTAGATTCACACAAAGAAGAGGAATCGACTAGACACCGATCGAATGAATAAGTTAGTGTATGTTAATTTCAATTCAAGATTGATGAACAAGAAAACAAATTGTGATAAAGTTGATGTGCTACTAGCAAGTGATGCTACCTATGCACAATCATGGATGGTTGATGGAGTATGTGATGATGAAGATGAGGAAGTCACATTCGAACCAAATGAAGAATGGCAACCAAGAAGGAGTGCTCGTCATATGCAAACACAAGAGGTGAGAGAGCTTGAAGAAGACGATTTTGTATCCGATGGCACTGAGGATATGGGAGATGATGATGATGAAGACCTTGAGCTTGAGTCGGACAAGGAAGAAAATGTTGGAAACTATGGAAATGAAGATATGGAAGATTAGATGAATATATATCTACTTGAGTATATTTTGTGATGAAATGATGAATTAGTAATTTAGTTCTTACTAATTACTATTTTAGTTATGGAGTTTATGGAACATTAAGTACTACTTACTATTTTTAGCCTATTATGTATTTTTTAGTTATCGAAATATTACTTAATATGGTTATATATGAAACTATTAATTATTATAAGCCCATATAAAATTATAAATGTGATATTTGACTATTTTTGAACAATATATATAGCTACCGGTAGATAAAATTCAATAAAATAACTAAGAAATTACAAATCCGCCTAGGCCCCGCCTAGGCGGCCGCCTAGCCGCCTAGGCGCTAGGCGGTTCCTCGCCGCCCAGCTTCCGCCTAGCGTCTTTTAGAACACTGGCTGTGGTAGGATTAGGGCGTTGATCAGCTGACGAGGCAACAGAATCGGGATCATGGCCCATAATTCTAGCCTCAAATCTTTCTGCATTGATATTAGCAGATTTTACGGCAGCTTCCGAAAATACAGTTTGGCCGCCGGTGCGCTTGTCAGAAGGATTACTCGGATGTGCCGTCGCCGGAATAGGTGTCACCGCCGGCACAGGCGGGAGTTCAGCAGCATCTTCCTCCATTAGCACGGCAAATCGGGACCCTGAGCTCACTTCCGTTTGGGCTTGCGACGAATGGACTACTTGGACATTGGGATTACGGCGCATAATCTGGGTGGGGGCAACAGGCATGGCCGAACACGAAGCTTGGTTCGGATTAGGGTTTGCATGGGTAGGGTTAGGGGTTGCATGGACAACTTGGTGTGATTGGGTTCCCACACCCACTTGTGGACTGACGGTGGTCGTTGGACTCGCGGCTGAGGAGGGCTGGCCAACAAGGGTAGGGCTCGGCTTTGGGCGACGCTTGGGCTTAGTCGGTTTCATCCAGGGACCAAAGGTCGCTTCCGGTTCCTCCTCAACAGCAGGCGGAGGCGGGGAGACATTGGGGGCCATCTCTTCGGACTCGGGTTCTTTCGCCGGGCACTTGTCTTGAACGTGGCCCACTCGGCCGCACTCAAAGCAGACCATACGGATCCCCTCGTACTGGACATGCCATGTACGCCCACGGAACCAGACCCGAGGAACAAGGGTGTGGTCCAGATCTAGTTCAATCGCCATTCGGACGAATTGACCTCTATCAGCAGCAAGGGTGGTGCGATCAACACGGGAGACCTTCCCAATACGATCGCCCAGCTCACGTATGATTTCTTCATCATAGTACTCGACCTTAAGTCCTGGGATGCGAACCCATACCGTAATAACCTTAGGAGGGCTGTTAAATGGGTCGAAATCGGGGACCCAACGCCGTATCGTCAGGTAATTATCACCGATCATCCACGGTCCTTGAGAGAGAACATGGTCATAATCATCCGTGTTCGTGAATTTTGTCACATAGTACTCATTGCCGATATCCACCAAAGTAAACGAACCTTTAAGCGCCCATTTCCGTTCAAGCCGGCGTTTGAGAACAGTATAACCAGGGCCCTTATCCAGCAAATGGACAATGAGAGATCGTGCCCAGGGGAGGCGAATCCTCCTTTTTTGCGCTGCCGTTAGTTTGATTACTGGGCAAAGAGGATCATTATCCTCGGGGCCTTCATCATCATCGGTGTCATATAGATCAGGCCTTTCCTCCCAAATATTTTTGGGCGGCATTGCCCAATTCCGGATTTGAACTCCGGAAAGAGTCTCAAGGAAGGACTTCGGAATGGCAGTGTTTGATGGATTCACGGGAGACCTTGACCGCAGCGGCGGAAACTCAGCATTATCGATTTCCATGGCCCCAGCGTGCTGAGGGGATGATGGAGGGTCACCAGGCGACGAGGCCATCGCCAGGCGGCCAAAACCGATGGCCGGAGGAGAAAAAAGCCGGTAGCAGGAGAGGGGAATAGAGTAGGAGAAGGAGATTTTACTTTACGTAGTCATCAAATTATATTATTATATAGTTGATCAAAATTAACAATAATTGGGATAGCATAGGACTGTCACGTTAATTAAAATGAGAAGAAAATTAATTGGTAAAGGTAGGTGTGATCCGAAAATTAGGATAGCTAAGACTGCGATCTAATACTTTTTTATGAAACAAATTTAGTGAGTCCGAATGAGTTCTTTTGTCTTGTTTTTGATGATGACATGAATTGAAATGAAAGAATTAGTCATTCACCAAAAGAAGAAGTGATTCGCAAAAGGCAGCAACACCGACCTTACAGCCTTATTTACGACTTGTGCACATTCCTAATGTCGATCAAATAGAATATACCACCCGTGATGTAACAAATTCTCTTCCAAAAGTTCTTGTGACGAGGCACGGATCCAAGATTTGATCGAATTCAGGGTGGGCTGTATTAAATTAAATATAGAGTTAAATAATTTTTAAAATTTTTTAGTGTTTTAGAGTTTTCTAGACCTCTAAATATAATATGAAGAATAATTAATTAGTAAATAGATAAAAAAATTACATACAATTATAAAAGAAACAAATAAATTTGATTGATCGTGCAAGATTTTAGGCTTTAATTTTCATAAAAGGGTCAAATTTTATCGTTAAAATACTTAAATTATATATTTTTTTATTTTTTAAAGGGTGGGCTGGAACCTACCCCAGCCCACCCATGCATCCATGCTTGTTTATGACACACCAAATTCCTGAGAATCATCCCAAGAAATAATTTTTTTAGATAATTTTTTTGAATCTTTGAAGATAATTGTTTAGATAATTTCTTTGATGCTTTGAAGATAATTAAGTGGATAATATCAAGTATCCACTTTAAAATAAAAAAGATAATACAATTTTCAAAAACTAGTAACCCATTTATAAATGATTGCAATTAGGTCGATCAATTTGGTCGGGTTTCAGTATGTTGGGTTTTGGTCAACTCCAGGGGAGGTTATTTCGGGTCATAAATTTATCATGTTCAAACAGGTTAGGTCACTATGAATTTGTTGTGGGTTCGGATTAACCCAATGGTTAAATAACTTGGTTTTTCCCATTTATTTGTTATTTTTTTGTGAATATTTTTCCATTTCTGGCTTATTTACTTGTAAAGTTATAGTATAATTACTTGAACGTAAATGTAAGGATTTGGATTTTGGATACAAAAGTTACACTCAATCTTTGTACTCACTAATAAAAATGATTAATCATAAAGTGGTATCTCACTCTTTTAGCAACATTTTTGTAACCAATCATGTGTTGGCTAGACTAAGAGCATATATAGTGGTAGATCCAATTGTTTTGGTCATCATCATATTAAATTGCGTTCTTTTTTCTTTTTTAAAAAGTAAATTAATTTTTAAATAAGATTTGTACACTTGGCACCATCGTATCAAAAGATCAAAATCATTCTTGGTCATTCTCATGACCAACTTTTCCCACTTTTCTTTCTTTTATTATTTTTTTATTACCTCTTTCTTATTACTCCCTCCGTCCCCGAAAACTTGTCCGGCTTTCCATTTTGGTCGTCCCCAAAACTTTGTCCATCTTTATTTCTTTCCATTTATATCACACATTTTTTACAATTTTAACCTTACAAAAACAAACAATTACACACCTTTATACCCTTTTCATCAATCTTTTATTCCTCATTCCTCTCTCCTAAAATCCTCAAATTACATTTATTCAATCAAAAAAAATGTGCATATTCTAGGTTAATTACAATTGAGCAGAAGTTAATGTATCAATAATTTTAATTTAATTTCCTCTATAAAACAAGATCAGTGATGGGGTAAAAATTTTAAATCTATCATTAAGGGCTTAATTAAGGGTTCAACCCAATGTAATTGTGGGTCTCCGCATGCCGTGTGTGTTTTGATCCATTGTTGTGTGTTTTGTGTACAAAAAGCGTACTTCTGCTGGCTTGCATGTGAGATTTGTGTTGTTTACAATTTACTACTGCTCATGAAGTGACTTGTCTTAATTGGTGTGCAAATCTATTGTGTGGACAAGTTATTGGGGACTGAGGGAGTATGACCAAATTTTGGTCAACTAATAAGAGTGCTCTAAGGGGTGAATAAACACAAAGATAACAAAAACAAGTCTCAATTTCACATTCATGGTGTCGGATAGTTTCCAAAAGAAATGATTCACCCCAAAGTTCAAATTGTAAGAGATTCAAAACTGATTCTGAAGAAAAAAGAACACATAGGCCTTGTAGAAAACAATTTGTAAGAAATTTTAAATCCTAGAGTTCTTGCATAACATATATCAGGAAACATCCCCGCTTTTTAGTTTGACCCAATGGGTCAACCCGTTCCGGCATGTTTTCACCCAGAAATTTCTCAGGTTATCGGGTTCGATTAAAATCGGGTTTCGGGTTTACTTTTCGGGTTATGACCAAAACAGTTTCGAATGGTTTAGGAGAATTTTTCAATTCGGGTCATGTTTTGCCATGTTTGATTGCAATGTATAACAAAAATCAATACACAAGGCTGTAATTTTCGGTGATTTTGATGTTATAGCAATTTAAAAATATGATTCGACTATATTGTTAAATAAAAGTTATGACAAGGTAAAATCATAATGTATTATACTTAAGTGAGATGACCTGACCAATGAAAAGGAAAGGAAGAACAAGATTCTTTTTTCATTATTTTTCACCTCGATCTTCGACCTCTCCTATATCTATTTTTTATGATCACGAAACGGGATGATCCCTACAATTAAACTAAAGGAAAAAGCTAAACATGCCCAAAGAGGCCGGGATACAATGTCAACTTGCATATCCGCATAAGATCAAAAACTGAACTATGAGGATTGTTTAAAACCAAAAAGGAGGAATTATAAACTAAAGCAAGATTGGCGAGCATATCCGCCACTTAATTTGTGGAACGATGGGTGTGGATTAGTTGGACTCTATTAGCACGCTCATGGAAGAGAACCTGGCATTGTAGAATAAGGGAGCGATCGCTGTGAGGAGGGGCTTTCCCTGGTGTAATCAAATTACTAACAAGAAGCGAATCAGAGTAGATCAAAAACTTGTTGTCATTGTTGTTGGCGGTCATTAAGAGGGCATGTTTGACAACAAGAAGTTCAGCACGTATGACATCGCATCGACCACAACTAAACACGAAAGGCTCAATAAAATTTCCTTGCTCATCTTTGATGATTCCCACACCTCTAGGAAACCCTAGGTTACCTTTAGAGACAGAATCAACATTAATCATGAGTCATCCCGAAGGTGGCGGTTTCGAAGAGTTTCCCTTCGGATCAGCAGCAAAGGGGACCTGTTGTGGTTGTAGTGTTCGAATAATCTTGTAAGAATGAGATTCAAGAATTGCAATAAAGGAGGCCACCACGTGAGACAACCTTAAGTGGTCATCCATTCCCTCAAAGACAAGTTTATTCTGAACCTTCCAAGTATGCCACGTGGTGTAATATTTAGGCTTTGTTAGGTGAGGGATGAACATAGCGAAAAGTAGCTAACCATGGCTGAATATGTTTTTTTTCAGTTTCCTGACTTCCGTTCAGCCCTATAGCTAATTCACAGGGTAGAAAGGGTTAGAATTTTTAGTCATTTTGGCAAGACCCCCGCTAGCGGACTCCCGCTACCAAAAATGCTCCCCTTGAGGGTAGAATGGTGCAAAAAGTAGCTAAGGAATAGTGAATCTTAGTTCTCTGTCCCCTCTCGTCTCGTGGAAGCACTATTGCCAAAATTCTTCTCTGCCCTGTCCCGCTAGTGGAAACACAATGCTAACCGGTTGGGTACAAGCATAAAATTTCTCATAATATTTAACCCTAATACCCTTGGTTTTTCTCCCCACATTTCTTCCTAAATACTTCATCAGCACTAGAGATCTAATCCACTCCTCCCTCCTCCTCCCTCCCTCTCGGCTTTCTTCTGACATGCTCTTGTCATCAACATCTACTCACCGTCAACCTCCACCGAAGCCGTAGAGTTGGGTCCAAATTTTAAGATTTGGGATAGGGTGTAAGGCCCGAGGCCCTTTAGAAGCGCTATCCCATGCCAACCCGAGAACTTCCCAGGAGGTCACCCATCCTGGTATTACTCTCGCTCTAGCACGCTTAACTTCATAGTTCTTTTGAACTCTCGAACCATGAAAAGGAAGAGCTCTTGTTGGCATGGGGAGCACCTCAATCCCTTATAAATTATCGGGGTGTTACATAGGGCTTGAATGAATTATTGCAAATATGAATATATATAACTTTTCTATTTATAAGATTTTTGAAATGGAGCTTGAATTGTAGCAACGGTGTACTGAGAAGGATGACGGTGAATCTGATAAAGAGGAAGAAAGACCAAGGTACATTTTCCCCAAAAAATCATATTTTTGACATTAATAATTTTAAAAGGGCAAAATCCACAAGGTCTAACTTGACCTATTTTTTAATTTAACAATATTCATTTTGTATTTCATCTCATATATCGGACATTTAAATATATCACTTGATTTTAACTCCAACTACTCAACTCTCTGTATATTAAGAGCATGTGCAATATATGGTGAGGAATGTACATTCTCTTAGCACTCTCTCTCTTCTATGAGGATGTCCTCTCCATTGTACAAATTATAAGAGGATCCTCTTTTGAAGGAGGAATGAAAGTAATCCTCCTTCTACCAATGATTGTAAATTTGGGCTCTTGTGCCAAACTTTAACTTTTACCCATTTACCATGTGACATATGTTATTTTCTACTACAACTATTTTCAAATATTTCATTCAAATTTATAACTAGTTAAGTTACTCCCAAAATAATAATAAAATGTAACATTTTTATTTAAAATATAAATTAACTAATTTCCATCATTTTTTTCTCTCTATAAAATGACTCTAATTTTGTATCATTTCTACATGAAATGTAACATTCTTTTTCCTCATTTACAATCCAATCTATATGATCACAAGTTATTTACAATTTTATTAACTGCACTAAATTATTTTATTAAAGATAGTTTAATTATTAATTAATTTGAGCATTTTATCATACACTTGATTATATAGAATATGAAGTGAGTATATACATCTAAAATGGGAGAGGAAATATAAGAGGATCCTCTCCATTTTAGAGGAAAATAAAGAAAAATGTTGAGGAAGAGGAATGAAAAAATAGAAAATGAGGTGGATGAGAGAAGAAATGATGTGTCAAATAGAGGAAAAGAGAGAGAAAATTGATAGAGGATAATACATTCTCACCATTGCACATGTTCTCATTGGATAATTGGATAACAATGTCTGTAGAAAAGATTGCACCACGTGGTGTAGTCTGAATTTGACACGTGTACCAATAAAAACTCAAAGACCGGCTTGTAAAATTATAATTTTTTGTTTTTATTTAAATTTTTGCTGACAAGGAAAAATAACTACAAAACCGCCAAACTCTCACAATCTCTTTTTAACTACAAACCACCCAATTATATTCAATTCTCATATTTACCTCCTAATTACAAGAACCAACCCAAATTCCATATACTTGGAGTACAGTGCCAATTTGATTATACTATATTAAATCTCATATCGTTTTACTCTTAAATCCCGTACAGGGTACGAGACTTACACTAGTTCAGATTTAGTTCAATTCCAACCGAGTTCCAACCCCAGACAAGAATACCAAATAGAGCCTTAGAAGAGCAATATAATATTCATCTCAAATTTGTACGACTATTTTGTGACATTGACCACATTATTCACTTGAAAATTTATACACTTTTAATACATTTATAGGACAAGTTGACTAGTCATTATATAAGGAAAAAATATAGTCTTGCTGGCACATAGCTTGGGTAAGAGCCCTAGCAAGTCCAGTAAAACATAATATAGAGTATAGACGGAGTTGTTTGAAAGAATGGAAGAGTGAATCTTCAGAAATTACGCATTGCATAGGACAGAGGTTAGTGAAGGATTTGTTTGAGAATTGACTCGCAACTTATCGTTCAATATTTATGTACACTTAGGGATTGGTATCATACATTCTCTTTTGATTAGATGATAGCTCAATGCCAAGCTTATTCAATTTCGTACGTAGTATTATCATGAAACAACTCTAGCTAGTATTTTTCTTCTACGTTTATATTTAGGTTAAATATATTTGTGTATTAACCATCTTAAAAAGTATTTTATGATGTAAAAAACTTCTGAGTTAAGATTAAATATGACCACCAATGAGCTAGATTTTGGTATATACACCTCCAACAATCAGTGTTCTAAAAAACGTTAGGCAACCTCTAGGTGAAAAGGGGTCGTCTAGCGCCTACACGACCTATACGATTGCATTAGCGGTGGAAAACGAACACCCAAACATCGCCTAGGTGAGTCAAAAGGTTAGGCGGATGGGCACTAGTAGAATAATGGAAGAATGAGACTCAAATGATTAGAGAATTCCTCATTAATTTCAGCATTACTGTTACATGCTTATATACACACACATATTACATCAGGACCATACATCTAATGGACAAGTGTCAACAAATCCTAGCTAAGAAACCTCTAGAATAGTGCTTAGTCAGCTAGCTATGGAATGCTCTAGAATTGAGCTGATTCAGCTTATGTGATGTCATGGTGAGGTGAAGCTGATGTCATTTCTTGTGTGTCACTATCCCCCCTCGAACCAAAGTTGCTGAGGCAAAGTTTGGAGCGCATACTGAGGAATCTTGTAGAAGACAGAGCCTTGGTTAAGAGATCAGCAATTTGATCTTTTGAGGCAATGAAAGCGACTGTGAGAGCTTTCGAGTGAACTCTCTCTCGGACAAAATGGTAATCAAGGGAGAGGTGTTTTATCTTGTGATGAAGGACTGGATTGACCGCTAGATATGTCGCCCCAAGATTATCACACCATAGGGTTGGTCGTTGAGTGAGCGGGATGCCAAGTTCAGCAAAGACAGATTGGAGCCAAATTGTTTCGCTTGTTGCTTGGGCAAGGGCGCGATACTCTGCTTCGGTTGAGGAGCGAGATACCGTAGGCTGTTTTTTTGAGCTCCATGATACAAGATTTGAACCATGGTATATACAATATGCACCTACAGATCGGCGGTCTGACTTGTCACCACCCCAGTCTGCGTCAGAGAAGATGGAAAGAGTATTCTTGAGAGCAGAGGAGATGTGAAATTTCATGGTAGCCGTGGAGTTGAGATATCGAAGTAATCGTTTGACTGCTTGCCAGTGAACCTGTCGGGGAGCATGCATATATTGACAGATTTTGTTGACAGCAAATGCGACATCAGGCCGAGTGAATGAAAGGTATTGTAGGCTACCAACAATGCTTCGGAAAAGAGTAGCATCCGGGAAGGGATCAGATTCTGCTTCAGCATCAAAGTTGGATGCCATTGGGGTATTGACAGGTTTGGAGTTCGCCATTCCAGCTTTAGAAACAAGCTCATTGATGTGCTTAGTCTGGGACAAGTAAAAGCCATGTGTGTCTCTGAGAATCTCTATGCCCAAGAAGAAGTGGGCTGCACCAAGATCCTTGACGGGGAATCGTTGAGAGATGGCCGAGATAAACTGTTGAGAGAGATGAGGTGTGGAGGAGAAAACTAACAAATCATCAACATAGACTAAGACAAAAACATATTGTGAGTTAGAACAGTAAGAGAAAAGAGAGGAATCAACTAGAGAGGGGGTGAAACCCATGGTAATGAGGGCATCACTGAGCTTTGAAAACCATGCCCGAGGGGCTTGTTTGAGACCATAAAGAGAACGATGTAGTTTGCAAATGAAATTAGGGAATTGTGGATGTACAAAACCTGGTGGTTGAGAGACATAGACGTCCTCACTCAGAGATCCATGAAGAAAGGCGTTTTGTATGTCTAATTGCCGCACCGACCACTTGTACATGGCTGCTAGGGAGAGGAGAAGACGAATTGTGGCAGGTTTGGCTACGGGGCTAAACGTTTCATCGTAATCAACCCCTTGTAATTGATGGAAACCTTTAGCGACAAGTCGAGCTTTGCGTCGCTCGATAGTGCCATCGGAGTGCCGTTTTGTTTTGAAAACCCATTTGACTCCTAAAACATTGTTGGAGAAGGAGGGAGGGACAAGGGTCCAAGTTTGATTGGAAAGGAGGGCTTGAAATTCTTTATTCATGGCTTCTCTCCATTCTTCATATTTGGATGCTTCAGTAAAGCATGAGGGTTCTTCAGGAATGGTGGTGGTAGTATGGCACCGAGGTTTGGGCGGCCACGGAATTGTTCCATCGTGCCGAATATTAGGTTTGTAAATTTGGTTCTTTGAGCGGGTAGTAATCTGATGTGGTGGGGGAGGATCATTTATTGGGTTGAGTGGCATTGACTGAACTGAATTGGGTGGGAGGTGTAGATCACACGTGAGTGGGCTTGGAGAATTTAGATCATGTATTGGAGGGGTTGGTGAGGTGGGAGTGGAAAAATGGGCTGGTTCTTGGCTTGGGGGGTTTTGGGCTTGTGGAGATGGGCTTATATTTTGGGAGGGAGGTGGAGGCCCAAGGAGAGAAGGTAGCATGGACGGTATGAGTGGGAGAGAGGTGGAATTTTGTGAAGTGGAGGGTGTTTGATTTAGCTTTTGATAGGGGAAGACAGTCTCGTGGAAAATGACATCTCTTGAGATGTAAATACGGTTGTCAACCCAATTGAGACAAATATAGCCCTTGTGGTGTGAGCTATATCCAAGAAAAAGAGTGGGAGTTGAGCGGAAGGATAGTTTGTGGTGGTTGTAAGGTCGAAGGTTCGGGAAGCATAGGCATCCAAAAAATTTGAGAAATTTGTAATCGGGTGGAGTAAGAAAGAGAAGTTCGAAGGGTGTTTTGTTGTCAAGGATAGGGGTGGGGAGGCGATTGTGAAGGTAGACGGCAGCTTCAAAGGCATAGTCCCAAAATTTGAGAGGGAGAGAGGCATGTTTGAGAAGAGTAAGCCCGGTGTCAACAATGCGACGATGTCGGGATTCAACACTACCGTTTTGTTGGTGGGAGTATGGGCAAGTGAGGCGGTGAGAAATGCCTTTTTCTTGGAAATAGGAGCGGAGTGGTTTAAATTCGGTTCCTCCATCGGTTTGAACCGATTTTATTTGTGTGGAGAAAAAATTGGTTTAAAGGTTAAAGAATTTTTGGAGAATGTTGGTGACGAGAGATTTTGAGGCAATGGGAAAAATCCACACAAATTTTGAGTAATCATCAACAATGGAAATAAAATATCGATGTCCATTAGTAGAGAGATGGTGAGCTGGGCCCCAAACATCGATAAACAGTAATTGCAAAATTTGGGTTGATCTACTTGGGCTAGCAGGGTGAGGTAAAGAGTGGGCTTTGGCCCATGAACAGGATTCACATGGGAAAGCTTCTTTAGGTTGAAACGAACTAGGTAATTGAAGATGCCGTAAAACAAAACGCGTCGTTTGGAGAGAAGGGTGTCCCAAACGGTTATGCCAGAGAAGAGATGGAGTAGAGGCGGCGGTGAAGTTTGCGGATGGTTGGCTTTGTGGTGGCGGATAAGACATACAAACCATCTTCAACATGTCCTCTGAGAAGGGGCGCCTTGCTCGCTACATCCTTCACAACAACAAAATCCGAGTGAAATTCAAAGAAAACACGATTATCTTTGCAAAATTTGTTGACGGATAAGAGATTTTTGGTGAGTAAAGGAGTATGGAGAAGATTGTTGAGTTTAAAGGAGTGAGAAGAAGAGAATAAGGAAGAAGAACCGTAATGGTGAATCGGGAGATTCGAGCCATCCCCCAACGAAACCTGATCCGTACCGGAGTAGGGCAGTGGGTCGATTCTCAGATTTGAGAGGTCGGGAGTGTAGTGGTGTGTTGCGGCTGTGTCCGGATACCAGGGACCGGAGGTGTGGTTGGCCTGAAAATTGCGTGGGGGCGGGGCTTGATACGCTTGATTGAAGCGGTGGTGGCACACCAAGGCTGTATGTCCAGGTTTGTTGCAGACCTGGCATGTAGGGCGGGTGTCCGGTGCTCCAGTGAAGTTGTTGTGACCACCACTGTTGTTGGAGCCCCCATTGTTGTTGCCGTTGTTGAAGTTGTAGCCACCGCGTCCTCTTCCCCTGCCACGCCCTCTGGTATTGCCGGTGCTAGTGGTGCCTCTGCCACGACCTTTTTCAGTGTTGTTGATGTCTGCCTTTGAAGTGGTGGAATGGACAGAAAGGGGAGGAGTAGTTGAGTTTTGATGCGAGAGGCGTGCTTCGTGCACAAGAAGATTTGACAGAACTTGGCGGGGCGATGGCAAGTTGGGTTGAGTGGAGAGGGAGGTGACGATGGAGTCATAGTCAGATCCGAGGCCAGCAAGAAGATAAACGACGAACTCTTCGTCGGAAATAATCTGACCGGCGGCTTGAATGGAGGTGACGAGGCTCTTGGTCTTGTTGAAGTACTCCGTGACTGAGGAGGATCCTTTCTTCATGGTGGCTAATTGAAGCCTGCTGTGAACGACTTGAGCACTTGAACGGACAGCAAAGAGATCATGAAGTTGGCTCCAGATCTGTGCAGCTGTGACACAGTCGAGAATCTGGACCAAGACAGCTTCAGTGAGGGACGACGTGAGGATCGCAACTACCAGTTGATCCTTGGCAGTCCAGTCAGCCAAGGCTGGATCTGGATTTCCATCTGGTAGAGGTGCTGGTGGTGGAGTCGATCCATCAACGTAGCGGTAAAGATTGTGAGCCCGTAAGTAGGGAGTCACTTGTGCTCGCCAAAGAGGAAAATTGTCAGCTGAGAGCTTGACAGTAATAAAGGAGGAAAAAGATGGTAGAGAGGGATTTTGGGAGGTTGCAGGAGGAGTGTTCCCCCATGGATTAATGAGGTCCCCAGACATGGGGAAAAAAAAGACCAGCTTTTTTTGTTTTTAGGCGTTGGCCTTTTGAAGCTCCGATACCATAGTAGAATAATGGAAGAATGAGACTCAAATGATTAGAGAATTCCTCATTAATTTCAGCATTACTGTTACATGCTTATATACACACACATATTACATCAGGACCATACATCTAATGGACAAGTGTCAACAGATCCTAGCTAAGAAACCTCTAGAATAGTGCTTAGTCAGCTAGCTATGGAATGCTCTAGAATTGAGCTGATTCAGCTTATGTGATGTCATGGTGAGGTGAAGCTGATGTCATTTCTTGTGTGTCACTAGGCACCATCTAACGCCTAGACAGGGGCATTGAAGAGATTTTTAAAATGTGGTCGACAATTAAGCCACATTGTTCACTTATTAGTTGTGTTCTCATCTTTCTTTGGTCAAGTGGGCTCTTGCGCTGTGTACATTATAATATATGCAATAATGATGGATAATCTCTAATATATTATACAGTCATAAGTCATTACTCGCAATTAATAATGCTGGATCGAAAAGGGTTGACATGGCAAAGACCACATAACCAACATATATGCAATCAGCCAATCACACTCACACTCAAATTTGCATGTGTATTCCACTAAATCGTCATCATCATGTGTGGACAGCATACATATATATACACTTGCTGTGAACCATATCTTAGTTCGTGATGAGTATAATAATATAATGGGTCGAGGTTCAATTCGTGTCCGGCCGAAGTCGTGGTCGAGTAAGCTCTTAAAGATTTCTTATCTAGGTGGGAACAATGTCAAGATGACTTTATGTACACTTATTAAATGGAGACTTTCTTTAGTGTTTGGTTCAAACATCCTTATTCACATTTTGATCGTGTATCAAAATTTTCTCTTACTTGTTTAATTTGGAGTTCTTTTGTAGTACTCACTTGTCGGTTTGTTCGACCGTTGATTGTTTCGACCCCTCGATCTAAAAATTGATCGAGATTTTATATTATACGAAACAATGTCAAAAACAATCAGTAACCAAAACAATCCCCAAAGCAAATTTTATGTCGAGTAGTTTTTTTGCACATGAATTTCTTTTCCATTCAAGTTGATCCTAGATTTTCTTTTTAAGAATTGATCCGGACGAGGTTCCAGTCGTGCCTAGGTGAAGTCGTGGTTGAACAAGCTTTTAAAGATCTCTCATCTAGGTGGGGACAATGTCAAGATGACTTTATAAATTATTATGTACACTTCTTGAATGGAGATGACCTATTCTATTGTGCGTATTCCTAACGAGTTTAGGTAGGGTTACCCTATATGTTATTTCATCACTATCAAGTCTAAGAGATTTTTTTAAAAATACTCCAAAATAGATAAATAATAATCATACTCTAATGTTTTTTTAGTGTAATTCCTAAGTCTTGTATGGAAATTGAATAAAAATCTAAATTTAATATTTTTTAACTAAAAATAGTATATTGATCTCATATATAAATAAAATATATATAGCTAATAGTGCTATAAAATGCATAATTAAGATTTTTTGAGAAATTAGGATCATATTCATTTATGTAGTCATTTTAAACATAAAGATTACGATCATATAAACAACTAAAAGGATAAAATATATATTATCAAATTTTTAATTAAGAAATAACAGACTCATTAACATATTAATTAAAAAATGTTTTTTTTTAATTATTTGATCAGAGTTAAAGGGATAAGCTATATACAATCAAAAAGTTTAATTAAGAAAGAAAATAATCAACATATTAATTAAGAAATAAACTATTTTGACTATTTGATAAGGATATCTATTGACCAATATATAACCATCAAAATACTTCCTTTCCTAATTAGTATCTTAATTAATATCTTATAGATAAGATTTGTATAACTATAAAAAATAAAATATTTTATAAACAATCTCTGCATTACCTTTTTGGTAGGGAAAAAACTCATTCATCTAAATAAATATGATGTGGCTTAATAAATGGATATGATGTGACTTAATAAAATATTATGTGGATATATATATATATACATATGAAATGGATAAATAAATATGATGTGGCTTAATAAAAAAAATTAAATAATATGTGACATGGAGGAACAATAAATCGACACGTCAAAATCCTAGGTGGTGAAATGTGAGATGACATGTAGAAAAATCCTATGTGACACAATGTGGTGACTCTAAAACTTATCACTTATATATATATATATATATATATATATATATTAGAAAGGATGTTGCATTTATTTGTTTTGAACAAAAATGAAAATTAAATAAATAAATGAATGAATGATAAAATTCAATATTTGAATATTTCCCAAATATATGGATGTCAATCATTATTTTGGAAAATATCTCCATTTTAGAGAAATATATATAGAGATATTAGAGCATCTTCAACAAATTCTTCATAGTTTCTTTCAATATAGAGAATCAAAAGCTATATTACCTAATAAAATATACTAAGATACTTCAATATGGACAATCTCAAATTTATTATTCTACCTGTTATATTTTTTTTGTAAAATACTATTTAAAAAATCAATAAAATATCGCATGTATACTAGTTCATTTAATGCATTTTTCAAATCAATTTGGAGAATACCCTAAATATGGGAAAAATACTTTATGATTTTTTTCTCTATCCTTATTTTAGAAAATAGGATGGAGCATCTCTTGGAGTTAAAGATCTCCATATTAAAAAAAAACCAATGCATTTGGAGCATCTCTTGAAAATGCTCTTATTATGGTTAAAAAACACCAAAAAAAATCTCCAAATTTTGGATTTTCAAGAACGGTTTTTCTATTGTGTGTCCTAAGGGCACATGATAAGCATACCAAAAACAAAAACTAAAACCCTAAAATGGAAATAGTGAACACATCACAAAAGAAATTAAAAAAACCAAAAATTTAAAATTTACAAATTCTTTCTATTAATAGGCTCTTATAGTGTGCCCTAAGGGCACATTGTAGAAAAATCGTTTCAAGAATATAGAAGATGCTCTAGACTTGTTGGATCGGGCTATGCATTCCATAATTAAGTACGAAAGAATACTAGAGATAATGAGTAATTTCAATACTATATCAACTCATAATCTCCATCATTGGTAATTTTGCATACTATGATCATAAATCTTATACACAATTTGGTTATAATATTTTCTCTGATCAAAAGATTTGTCTATGCGACTTTTTTTTATAATACTTGTTTATTTTACTTTTTTTTAATCTGTTTCTATTTATACCTCTAATAATTATCTTTATTATAAACATTGCAGTTTTTTTTTTATCATAAAAGTTAACCCGACCTTTGATTGGATAATATAGGAAAAATAATTTATTTTTAATATATGTAAAAATGCTATTTAAACAATTATTTTGAAACACTATAAAACAACTTGCATGATTAACAGTAATGTAAGTAAGACAAAAGAAGCATCATAGCACCCGTATTAACTTATTCATGCCACACATTTCTCCATACAAAACATGCCAACGAAAAGAGTACACTAGTCTAGCCTAGAGGCACCTCAAACGAAAACAAGAACTGCCAAATTGTAAATTTTATACTTATTGTACCACTGTAAATCGTCAGCAATGTAGCAGTCGACAAAAAATATTGTAAAAAAAGTTAACAATATTCGTTAAATAATAAATAAATAAATAAATATTTAAAACTCGAAAAGGAAGGAAAGGACACATGCACGACACCGGCACACCGAAGAGATGCAATATATGGACGGAGAGCTGTATATTGCGCATAAACCCACCCATTTTAATTGCCAAATTCAACACGCCAAATCCTCGCAAATTCACACGATAAAATTCGCAGAGAGTGAAGAAGACAGCGATTTTGATTCTGTTGCGGAACAATTTCATCTTCTTCGTATCCAAATCCCCCAAATTCTCAATTAAGTTCAGTAGTGTTGTGGATTTCACATTGTTCGCATAATTTACAGATTACAGAGCGAGTGGTGCGAGAGAGAGAGAGGGGAAGAAGAAGAACGAGTGATCTTTTCCTCCTCCCACTCTCTCTTTGGATTTAACCAGCTGAGGAGTAGAAATCAGGCCTCGTTAATTCCGCGTTTTGTACGTGATCGTTCCCGGACAAATTCGAGGTCAGATTTCTGGCCCGCCTTCGATTGGATTTATTACGCTCAGTGCTTTCTCTTTTTACTTTCTTCTTTTACCTTTGGCTGTCGCGAATTCGAGCTTGTGTTTGTTGTTTTCTACGTGTTTGTGTGCCATGGCGGAATAGGAAGAACCCAAATACTGTTTCCTCTCTTCCTCCCTTCTTTCTAAACTTGTTTGTATGTATGCTCTTTATTTTCTACCCCTCTCTATCTCTCTTTTCGTATCCCGTGATAGTAGTAATCTGTTAATTTTGTTCCCATGTGCATTATGACCGCAGATCCTCTTACTCTCTCTCTTACTCTGAGGTGTCGCCGTTTTCTGGCATAAAAGAGGGGTTGGAGCAGCTCAGTTCTCAGATGGTGAAATGATCCTAAGTCTATTTGATCTCTATGCTATCAATGTCTCCTCTCTTACCCAACTCTACTCGGCCGATCCAATCCGTGTCCTCCGACCCAATGATGAGCATATCTCGTCTCCTCACTCTGATGATCACTTCACTCCCCCAACTGCCGTCCACGGAGGCCAACGCTCTGTTGGGAGGGTTTCATGGTATGCCCGTATTGGAGCTCTTGTCAATCTGCCTTAATTTGACACTGCTCCTGGTGTTTCTGTTCATCATCTCCGCAAGGCAGTTGAGGACTTGCGTGGGTAGGATTAGGCTGCTCAAGGATGATTCAGATCAGCATGCAATCCCTTGTGGCCGTGTTGGGGTCGATAGGGAGGCGTGTAGGGTGGAAATTGGCACTAGTTTTAAGCTGTGTGTGCTGAGTTGCTTTGGTGTCTTGTTTGTTCAAGTAGTGGTTCTAGGGTTTGATGTTGTTGGGCTTATAAGGGAGGCCTCTCATGGGACTATAGCAAGTTGGTACCTTTTGTGCTGGCCTGTTACTCAGAGTTTTGCTTGGTTTGTGATGAGCTTTATGGCACTTCACTGTAAATACAAGGCTTCTGAGAAGTTCCCATTATTGTTGAGGGCTTGGTGGTGTGTCTCATTTCTTATTTGCTTGTGTAATTTGTATGTTGATTCGAGGGCTTTGTGGTCGGAAGGGTCAGATCATTTGAGCTCTCATGTTGTGGGAAATTTTGCTTCCATCCCTGCTCTTGGTTTCCTTTGTTTCATTGGGGTTACAGGTCAAACTGGTATACAGGTGTATAGCAATTCTGACCTCCAAGAGCCTTTGCTCCTTGAAGAAGAGGCAGGCTGTCTTAAAGTTACCCCTTACAGTGAAGCGGGCCTATTTAGTCTGGCGACTATTTCCTGGTTAAATCCACTTCTTTCCACTGGTGCAAGGAGGCCACTAGATCTGAAAGACATTCCCCTTCTTGCACCCAAAGATCGCTCAAAGACCTGCTACAAGATTTTAAATTCTAACTGGGAAAAGCTTAAGGCTGAAAGTCCCACAAAGCAACCTTCCTTAGGCTGGGCAATTCTGAAGTCTTTCTGGAGGGAGGCGGCTTGTAATGCAGTCTTTGCTGGTTTAAACACTCTTGTTTCATACGTTGGTCCATATTTGATCAGCTACTTCGTTGATTACTTGGGAGGAAGAGAAACCTTTGCCCATGAAGGATATATACTGGCTGGAATTTTCTTTGCAGCAAAGTTGGTTGAGACACTTACAACCCGGCAGTGGTATATCGGGGTTGACATTCTTGGCATGCATGTCAGATCAGCTCTAACAGCAATAGTTTATCGGAAGGGGCTCAAGTTGTCCAACTCAGCTCGGCAGAGTCACACCAGTGGAGAGATTGTGAACTATATGGCTGTTGATGTCCAGCGAGTTGGGGACTATTCCTGGTATCTCCATGATATATGGATGCTGCCACTTCAAATCATACTGGCTTTAGCAATTCTGTATAAGAATGTGGGAATTGCTTCCGTTGCAACCTTGGTCGCCACTATTGTATCTATTGTTGTTACTGTTCCGATAGCAAAGATCCAAGAGGATTATCAGGATAAATTGATGGGTGCCAAGGATGACAGAATGAGGAAGACCTCCGAGTGCCTGAAAAATATGAGGATTCTTAAGCTGTATGCATGGGAAGATAGATATCGACTGCAACTGGAGGAGATGCGGAATGTTGAGTTCAAGTGGCTACGCAAAGCCCTTTACTCTCAGGCTTTCATTACATTCATCTTTTGGGGTTCGCCCATATTTGTTTCAGTTGTCACTTTTGGCACATCCATACTTTTGGGTAATGAGCTCACTGCAGGGAGTGTTCTTTCGGCTCTTGCAACTTTCAGAATTCTCCAGGAGCCTCTTAGGAATTTCCCAGATTTGGTATCCATGATGGCCCAAACAAAAGTCTCTCTTGACCGCCTTTCTGGTTACCTTTTGGAAGAAGAGCTCCAAGGAGATGCAACTGTAGTGATCCCCAGGGGAATGTCAAATACAGCCATTGAAATCACAGATGCCGAATTTTGTTGGGACCCTTCTTCTCTGCAGCCTACTCTATCAGACATTCAGATGAAGGTTGAGAAGGGGATGCTTGTGGCTGTCTGCGGCATGGTTGGTGCTGGCAAATCAAGCTTCCTGTCTTGCATCCTTGGAGAGATCCCTAAAATCTCTGGAGAGGTGAGTCACCTGCTATTTATGTGTAGTTTGCTCTGCCTTAGTTGGTTTTGAGTTACTTATTTGTGCACTTTTTCATCATTTTACTATTCTGATTGCTTCCCACTGTTTTTCAGGTCAAAGTGTGTGGTTCTGCTGCTTACGTCTCCCAGTCAGCATGGATTCAATCTGGAACTATTGAGGAGAATATTCTTTTCGGGAGCCCAATGGAGAAGCCAAAGTACAAGAATGTGCTCCATTCATGTGCATTGAGCAAGGACTTAGAGACACTTTCGCATGGTGATCAGACTATCATTGGGGATAGGGGCATAAATTTGAGTGGTGGTCAGAAACAAAGGGTACAGCTTGCTAGAGCTCTGTATCAGGACGCTGATATATATTTGCTTGACGACCCCTTTAGTGCAGTTGATGCTCAAACAGCATCTTTCTTGTATAAGGTTCAACTTGCTTAATTGTCTATTACTCTGGTGTTATCGTTCCTTCATTGCAGTGGATAAGGTTTCTTAATCTGTCTGAACTTTTGCAGGAGTTCATAGTAATGGCACTGGCATCTAAAACTGTGATTTTTGTGACTCATCAAGTTGATTTTTTGCCAGCAGCTGATCTTATAATGGTAATGACTCTTTATATATTTAATCATACATGTGATATTGCAATTAGAAATTTAGCAGCATTATGCTGAATTAATTACCACTACAGAAATTATCTTATGTGATAGCGCAAAACAGTTTGAAAATATACATCTAATTTCTTGCCTGTAAGATTTACTATTTAAATGTTCTCTAATTTTGCAGGTTCTCAGGGATGGCCAAATCGTACAAGCTGGTAAGTATGATGATCTTTTGGAAGCTGGCACTGATTTTAACGCTCTTGTGTCAGCTCATCATGAAGCAATTGATGCAATGGATCTTCCGAATCATTCATCTGAGGAGTCGGATGATGCTTCTCGAACCTTGACTGTTACATCCAGCAACATTGCTGATTATTCTGAAAGAACCGGGTCTAGTGGTTTAATCAAGGAAGTACAGGAGTCTGTGTCATCTGCAGATAAAAAAGCTGCTAAAGATAAAAAGAAGGCAAAGCGTGCTAGGAAAAAGCAGCTTGTCCAAGAAGAAGAACGGGAAAGAGGAAAAGTCAATATGAAGGTTTACTTATCGTATATGGCTGCTGCTTATAAGGGCCTACTGATACCCCTCATTATCCTTTCCCAAGCTCTCTTTCAAGGTCTACAAATTGCGAGTAGCTGGTGGATGGCCTGGGCAAATCCACAAACACAAGGAGACCATCCTAAAACAAGCAGTGTGACTCTCCTTGTTGTTTACATGGCCCTTGCTTTTGGGAGTTCATGGTTTATCTTCGTTAGAGCTCTCTTAGTAGCCACTTTTGGACTTGCAGCCGCTCAAAAACTGTTTTTCCAGATGCTTAGGAGCATTTTCCGAGCTCCCATGTCGTTCTTCGACTCAACCCCAGCTGGGCGGATTCTCAATCGCGTAAGTGTGCTGTGGCATGATGCTTTTTGTTAGTTGTAACTATTTTTTTTTTTGGTAATTTTCTTTTTCATGTTCCTTATATCTTTGCTAAACCTTTTTAATATTAACCTCCAGGTGTCTATTGATCAAAGTGTTATAGATCTTGATATCCCATTTAGACTCGGTGGGTTTGCTTCAACAACGATACAGCTTCTTGGTATAGTAGGTGTAATGATGAAGGCCACATGGCAAGTTCTGTTACTTGTTGTTCCAATGGCCATTGCTTGCTTATGGATGCAGGTAATGCATATCTTGAACTCTCTTTCTAATCGTCCTTCTTGTCTTGCAACAAGTGATAGTACTTCTGAGCCATAGGAGTACAGCACATAGTAGTTATTTCTTCTTCATTCTTACGAGATCTTTGATTGTTTATCTTGGATGTCCTGTATTTTAATACTTTTTGAACCAACTGCAGAAATACTACATGGCTTCCTCGCGGGAACTGGTTCGCATTGTTAGCATTCAGAAGTCCCCAATCATACACCTTTTTGGTGAGTCAATTGCTGGAGCAGCCACTATAAGAGGTTTTGGGCAAGAAAAACGATTTATGAAGAGAAATCTGTATCTTCTTGATTGCTTTGCCCGCCCATTTTTCTGCAGCATTGCAGCAATTGAGTGGCTCTGCCTGCGAATGGAGTTGCTTTCGACATTTGTGTTCGCTTTCTGTATGGTTTTACTAGTGAGCTTCCCTCATGGAACTATAGATCCAAGTAAGGACAATATTTTCTTCTGAGAGATGTCTGTTGATTTCTGACCAGTAGACTGTTTTAGGCTTATTGCTAAAGTTATAGATGGTACTTCAGAATTAGGAATGCTAGTAGATCTAATTCTGTGGTTTATTCTATGAATATTATGATCCATGCTATAGCACATTTTCCTTAATTTTCATAATTTAGTTGATTTAGATGTCTTCATGAGCAACAAATGTGCTACATTGTTAGCTTTTACTATTATGCGATCAGTAAGAGTGAGGTATAAAACATTTACAGGAAAATTATTCTTGAGTTTGCATGAATCATGAATTGTTGCTCTCATTGTGATCACTGCTTCTGACATTATTGCTTTGTTTGTGTAGGCATGGCGGGTCTTGCTGTGACATATGGCTTGAACTTGAATGCACGGCTATCTCGATGGATACTCAGTTTTTGCAAGCTGGAAAACAAAATTATTTCCATTGAGAGGATTCATCAGTACTGTCAAATCCCTAGTGAAGCCCCACCCATGATTGAGAATGCTCGTCCTCCGACTGCATGGCCAGAAGTTGGTACTATCGAGCTGATAGATCTGAAGGTATGTGATGGACACTTAAAGGATACAAGGCATCTTTAGCATCTACCATTGTGGTATTAGTAGCTTGTTTTATGCATTTTGTCTCATTAAATTGCATATGCCAGAAGTTGAGGCATCAAGAAACGGTGTTCCTTTCTTATACCAATGAATATGAATGTTAACCAGTAAACACCTAGTACAAATTCAGTAACATGGCAAACCTGTATTTTCAGTGTTATTCAAGTAAATATTCAACTGATTAGCTGCCTTCAAATGTAAAGATTGGTTTTATTTAGACTCTTCTTGTTTAAGCTAAATGAGATATTTAAGTTTTCTGTCACATGACATGGTGCTGCAATAAGCTCTATTTTTTCTCTCCTGATCAAGTTCAGATCTATAATTTTGGTACCAAATGATTCCATGCTGATCTCTGCTTTTTAACAGGTTCGTTATAAGGTGGACCTTCCTCTGGTGCTTCGTGATGTAACATGTGCTTTTCCTGGTGGAAACAAAATTGGTATCGTTGGGCGCACTGGAAGTGGAAAATCTACTTTGATTCAGGCACTGTTTCGGATGATTGAACCATCATCTGGGAGAATTATCATTGACGATATTGATATTAGCACCATTGGACTTCATGATCTTAGAAGCCGTTTGAGCATCATTCCCCAAGACCCATCCCTCTTCGAAGGAACTATCAGAGGCAACCTTGATCCACTAGAAGAACATTCTGACCATGAAATCTGGGAGGTTGGTAGATATATATTTACACTCTTTATGTCATAGCCCTTTCTTTTATAAATACCCTCTTGTAACTTTCATTATCCATGTTTTTCTTTTTCCTTGCACAGGCACTTGATAAGTCACAGCTTGGAGAAAGTATCCGCCAGAAGGGTCAAAAGCTTGATTCTCCAGGTATATATATATGCTCCCTTAAGAAGTCTACTTGGACAGTCTTCACTTTGTCATTTCAGCTGACTAATGACTTATTTTCCATACCCTTTTTCGACCACCTGCAGTTCTTGAAAATGGGGATAACTGGAGTGTAGGACAAAGGCAACTTGTCTCCTTAGGCCGTGCCCTGCTGAAACAGGCCAGAATACTTGTGCTTGATGAGGCAACTGCCTCTGTTGATAGTGCCACAGATAATCTTATCCAGAGGATTATCAGATCAGAATTTAAAGATTGCACTGTGCTCACTATCGCTCATCGGATACCTACCATTACAGACAGTGATCTTGTTTTGGTTCTCAGTGACGGTATGTGTAATGCATTCTCGCCTTCCTTTTTTTTCCCCATTTTGAGAGACACTTTCTGAGAATTCTATGGAATATAGCATAAATTAGCTACTTGTTCATCTTCTGATCTGTTCTTTTTCCGGGCATTTTCAGGTCGTGTTGCTGAGTTTGATACGCCAGCAAGATTACTAGACAATAAGACATCCATGTTCTCAATGTTGGTGGGAGAATACACATCAAGGTCAAGTGGTTATTCAGAGACGTAGAAAACATCCTCAAAACACATGCAACCGGATATACTTCCATCTCCAAGGGGATAATCACCAGATTGGAGAGAAACTCAAGCCAATTGCAAGCGAAAGACGAGTGGGACGATCAGATTTGTTGCCAGACCAGGATCTTTGTTGAAGAAGCTATTGGTCTTGGAGATGAAGGCTTCACATCCAAAAAGATACTGACACGGGTTCGATCGATCACGGTTGAAAATAAATAAAGAGGGCTCAGGGGAAAGGAGTAGCTGAATCCTCTCTAGGTAAATGAGACATAAATAAATAAAAAATGAAGGGATTTGATCTCTCATTTGGGAGATGTCGATTTTGAGGTGGAGCTTATTCGGTTCTTTGGTTTTGGTAAAGAATGTTCGTAAGAGGTAACACGATTCTTCTGTTTCCATGCACATTTTAGGACTTAAAAACGAAGGATATTGGGCTTGATGTTTGTTCTCCAATCTGCAAAAATCTGGTATTTCTTGATCAATTTTTGTCTATAGTCAGTTTGTTATGCTCTTTTTTTTGGTTAACAGAAGAGGGGAACCTCTTCAGGAACTAGCGTAACCTAAAAATCGGGCACAATGTTCACAATGCGCGGGGTAGCCCTCCCCCGAGCATCTTGCGATAAAAGATTACAGACCTCCTCAGGCGGATCGGTCAACACATGATAACCTAAAGGGAAAGAGAAAGCCAAGTTTGCGAGGGAGTCCGCGATTGAGTTCGCTTCCCTGTAGACATGGAGGAGTCGGACATTCCAATCCCGACTAGTAAGATTCTGACATTTCTTCACCATATTTGCAAGCGGGTGGTGGTCGGCGACGGGTCGATTGATGAGGTTGATCGCCAACGCAGAATCCGATTCCACCCAAACTTCTTTGTAGCCTCTGTCCCAAGCCAAGACGAGTCCATTGTAGATGCCCCACAACTCTGCCCTTGGAACGGAGCACGACCCTAAGTTGTGCACGAATCCTTGGATCCAGCGGCCATCCGAGTCTCGTAACACTCCTGCCGCCGTGGCCTTCCCGTTCGCTCGCCTCGCTCCATCCGTATTAATTTTGATAGTGTTTTCTGGTGGGCCTCGCCAGGCCACAAGCCTCTCTTCTCTGCCGGCTCTCTGCTGGGATCCTCTGTTCCTCTCATTGGCGCTTCTGTACTCCCGCGATCTGTCAAGCACGAACCTCTCTGCATTCGGCGGTCTTGTAGTTCGGCTGAACACCCAGCTGTTTCTCCATCGCCAGATCCACCACAGGGCGTTGGCAAAGACCGCCGACCACTCAAGCCCTTCTTCTATCATCTTCTTGGATAAGATGTTGCCCCGGATCCATCCTGCAAATGGTAAACAAAAGAAATCAGTAGCAGTGCTGGCATCCATGGTTTCCCGCCACATACCTGCAACAACAGGGCAGTCGCGGAACATA
The DNA here is from genome assembly GCA_934048045.1 of Polygonum aviculare. Lineage (NCBI taxonomy): Eukaryota > Viridiplantae > Streptophyta > Magnoliopsida > Caryophyllales > Polygonaceae > Polygonum > Polygonum aviculare. The sequence continues at coordinate 11,770,082 of OW204032.1, read as the reverse complement.
TGAATCAACGATTCCTGACTTCCCTGACATAACCCACAGGCTGCATCGCGCGAGATATGCCGGCGTTGCCGCTCCGCATTCGTAAGAACTGCTCCTCTAACCGCCAGCCAGACAAAGGTGCGGACTTTCTCCGGGACTCCGAGACGCCAAACGGCTTTGTAGATGGCCTCATCGTTCCCCTGGATTCGACCCCCGCCGGTGATGTTGGCATAGGCCGACGAGATCGAGTACTCCCCGTTGGCCGAGTAGCGCCACGACAGGGCATCGGGGGAGTTCGGTCCCTCGCAAACTTCCATCGCACTCAGATTAAGGATTTGGTCCTGGGGGAGGAGGTCAGAGAGCACATCCCACCGCCATCCTCTTCCTCTAATCCAGAATTCACTCACCGTAGCTGAGATAAGGTCCTCCCTGATTGGTGCCCTAGCGACGTCAATGAGCCTGGTGTCCGATAGCCAAACATCAAGCCAAAAGCGGATGGTTTCACCGTCGCCCAGAGTCCACGCACATCCTTTAACCACAGAGTTGCACAACCCATCTTGAATACCCTGCCAGATCGGAGAGCAATTTCGGGCTACATCATTATTGGGCCTCAGGTATTTGGCCCGCAACGTCGAAGCCCACAAGGAATTGGGCTCATGCATGAACCTCCAACTGAGCTTACCCAAAATCGCTTGGTTCATAGCTCTCATAGATCTTAATCCCAGACCTCCATCATTCTTGTGCCTGCATATATCGTCCCAGGCCACCAAATGCATACGCTTCCTCGTATCATCCCCACTCCATATAAACTTCCTCACAACTTTGTCAATCTGATCACACGTGTCCTTAGGAAGGGCCACAGTGGCCATAGTATAGACGGGGATCGAGGTGAGGACTGATTTAGCCAAAGTAATTCGACCCGCAAGCGATAGGAACTTCCCTTTCCAAGAAGCCAGCCGAGCACTCACCTTTTCCACAAGCGGCTGGAAAGTGTTCTTGGAGACTTTTCGGTGCAGGACGGGCATCCCGAGATAGCTTCCAAGGTCTTCCGTCACTTCAAATCCGCACTCGCATCGAAGCCCTTCAATGAGGTCGGCACTAGTGTTCTTTGACACAAAGAGTTTGGACTTCATGGTGTTGATCTTCTGCCCAGACGCAGAACAAAAGGTGTGGAGGATCTCATTAATCACCTTCATCTGAGTTATGGAAGCCTCCGCAACTAGGACGACGTCATCCGCAAAGAATATGTGGGAGATCTCAGGAGCGTTCCGGGAAAGCCGAATCGGCTTCCATTCTCCATTCGAGACCGCATACTGTATCATCTGGCTGAGCCTCTCCATACAGAGAATGAAGAGATAAGGGGACATGGGATCCCCTTGTCGAATGCCCCTGTTAGGCTTGAACTGTTCAGTGACCTCTCCGTTCCATAACAGCCTCATCGAAGAAGTGCTAACACATTCACGGATCCAATTCGCCCACTTTACCGGGAACCCAGCATCCAGAACTGTATCCACTAAGAAGTCCCAGTTGAGGCGGTCGTAGGCTTTCTCGAGATCAATCTTGAGGATCATCCACCCTTTCCGGCCTTGTTTCCTTCTCATCGAGTGGACGATCTCTTGGACTATCACCACGTTATCCGAGATCGATCTCCCCGGTAAAAAGCTCCCTTGCATTGGGCTCACAATACTAGCAAGGATTGGTCTGAGCCTATTCACCATGACCTTTGTGATGAGCTTGTATATGACGTTGCACAACGCAATAGGTCTAAACTGTTGAATTCTCTCCGGCTTAGCGACTTTGGGGATAAGGACGATCAAGGTGTCGTTGACCCCGTCGGGCATCTTCCCCTCCTCAAAGAATCTTTTGACGAATTGGGTTGTGGAGTCGCCGACGCTATCCCAACACCTCTGAAAGAAACAGGCCTGAAATCCATCCGTGCCCGGCGCCTTAAAGCTTCCCATCTGCCCAATAGCTTCAATGATCTCTTGATTGGAAACAGCCGCCGAAAGGGCTTCCCCGCTCCCCCCTGGAAGGGGCGGAAAGGCGCCTCGGATCACCTCATCCGTGATTCTGGTGCATTCAGTTGGGGCGTAGAGATCCTTGAAGAACTGCACCGCCAGTCTTTCAGTGTCCCTTTGCTCAGTCACTGCAGACCCATTCTCATCCAAGAGAAACTCAATGCGGTTACGACGTCGGCGGACAACCGTCGACAAGTGGAAGAAAGCAGTATTCCGGTCTCCCGATCGCAACCAATCCTCTCTCGATTTCTGAAACCAGAGCATTTCCTCTTGATCAAGCACACTGCTCAACTCAGCTTGCAACTCCGCTTCAAGCCCCAGCAGAAAGGGCGTGACTTTGGACGCAAGGGCCTTCTGAGCTCCTGCTAGTCGCACCATAACCCGGTTTTTCTTGTGATGGATATTGCCAAAAGTGTCCCGGTTCCACGTGATCAGGCAGTCCCTGAGATTACGCAGGGCCTCTTGGACCTCCACTGAATTATCCCAGTTCCCTTGCACTGTTTGCTTAAACGTCTCGTGGCCAAACCAAGCTGCTTCGAAGCGGAAGGGGCGGCGCTGTCTGCCCCCCATTCTGGTTCTCGCAAAGGAGAGTAAGAGCGGCGAGTGGTCCGATCCTAGAGCTGGCAGATGTCTAACACTGGCCTCAGGCCAATCAGCACGACCCCTGCAATTCGTCAGGACCCTGTCTAGACGCCGAGCTTTATAGGTCTGAGGGGTCTTGCCCGTCGTCCACGTAAATGTCGGGCCACTAAAGTCCATATCCATAAGCTGACAAGTAGCTAGCAGTCTTTGAAAAGAGCTTGAGTCTGGAGACAAAGGTTCCACTGTGCCCGAGCTCTCCCAAGTGTGAAGAGTGCAGTTGAAATCACCCCCCACAAAGACTCCCCCTGCGCAGCTCCATATAACATCCTTCAAAACCAACCAAAAATTCACCCTTTTAGTGTCGTTAGGAGGAGCATAAACAACAATAAAATTGAAAGTCTTCCCTTCTTTTGTAATTAAGGCATGAATAAAATGCTCATATAGCTGCACCACATGGAGGTCAACGTTTGTGTTGTTCCAACACAGCCAAATTCCTCCACTAAAACCCACAGCCTCAACACGAACTTTTTTCGGAAGACGGATTCGGGCACAAGCACTATCCGCCTGGGGACCAGAAACCTTGGGCTCGAAGACCGCTAGAATGTCGACAGTGTGCTGCTTAATCATGTAGTTTATGGCCCTGCGGAACCCACCGTTGCCGGCTCCGCGACAATTCCAAAGGATGCAATTCATCATAAACGATGGAGGAGGGGGGAGGGGGCGGACCTCAATCACGACGCACTGTCTCCGGGCCATGCCCCTCGACTTGCATCATGGTGTCGCCCTCTTGCTCGCCATCGCCAATCTCCTCTCTAGTGGCCATGGCCTCGTCGCCCAATTCTGTACTCTCCCTGCCATCCTCTTCGATCCTCTCCTGTTCCGGCTCCGGGGTCATCTGTGGTTTAGTTGAATTGCTCGCCGGTGCCTGAAGAGGGGGAATTTCTTGTCGATCGCTCAGCCCCGAGCTACACTCCGTGGGGGTTGTGTGAGCTTCTGAATCATGTTGAGGGTTTTGTTGAGCCGATTTGGTTGATTTAGGCCCATGGGCCGACTTGGCTGAGATTGGCCCATTTTCTTCCTCCTGCTCGCTTCGTGTTCTCTTCCCAGGCCCACCCAAGTGAATTTTTTGGGACCCTGGAGTGTTGAAAATATTTATTTTCTTTTTCTGATTCTTTGAGGTTGACCTACGGTTTTCCGTCTGACTTGCGCTAGACGACGACCCAACTTCGAAGTGGGAACCCTGTATAGCACCCAGGCCTGCCTGCGCCTGCGCCGTTTCCTCCCTCTGAGGGTTTCCTAGTTTGGCCGATCCTACTTGCTGCTTCTCCTTCCCAACGGGCTTGTCTTTGCCCCTTTCAGCCGCTTTCGCCCGTTGCTCTGATCCCTTGGGTTCCGGGGCTTGCTGCGAAGTTGCAGCCTTGTCGTTTCCTCCATTCTTCTGATGGTCAGCCGATCTGTCCTTGTCCTTGGTCTTCGCCGGTCTCCGACGCCTTGGAACCGTCATCCACGGGCCGTAATTGCCGTCCGCCGCCGGTGAGTCTTCTGCCCCTGTCGGGTCTCCGATAACCGTTGCGTTAGTCGGTTTGCTGGCCACTTGGGGTGGCCCTACCTGTTTCTGGGTTTCCGGCGAGCATTGGGCTGCCAAGTGGCCATATCTTCCACATTTGAAGCAAATCAATTGTAATCCTTCATACTCCAGGAGAAGCCTTCTACCTTGGACCCGAACTGATCCCTTCAACGGTTTCGTTAGGTCAACTTCCACGCATATTCGAGCGTACCGACCCCTATTTGAAAACAAAGTCTTGGTATCCACTTTGAGGGGTCGGCCAATGCAGCTAGCGATACTTAGAAGAACACTTTCCTCATAAAACATCAGGGGCAGCTTAGATACTCTAATCCACGCCGGGGAGGTTGTGATTGTGTCTCCTTCCGGGTCAAAATCTGGTGTCCAAGCCTTGAGGATAAGGTAGTGTCCAAACATTGTCCACGGACCTCCAGAGACAGCATGGATGTAGTCTCTTTCCGTCTCGAAGCGCACCACGTAGTATCCATTCGGTAGGTCGACCAATCCCATTCTTCCGACGGGCTTCCACAACTCCCTCAGTTTCTTGTCCATCACCGCATACGGGACAAAGCCACCAAGGATTTTCACTATTATGGACGATTTCCAGACCGATGCTAAAGCCTGCAGCACCTCAGGCGCAAATGAAATGTCTGGCTCTCCGTGCTCACCGTCTGGATAGGCGACTCGAACTTTGTTTTCCAAGAATTCCGGCGCCAGCTTGGGTCGTTGTTGGCCTTTCTCACCAGTGATCATCTCCTTCCAAGACCGAGGTGGGTCTGGCGGCTTCATGGGGGGCTGAGTCGGCAGAGGGGGCTCGGTGATCATGGGGGGCTGGGTGGGCGGGGGTTGGTCGGTGTACATGGCAGTGGCCGTGGGGTGGGCGGAAGAGGCAAGTTCAGTAGGCTGTTGTACGGACATAAGAAACAGAGCGTTTTTCTAACTTCCTGTTGAATATTTCTTTTTCGTTTGTTATGCTCTTTGAGGGGTAAGTTAACGTGTTTTTGGTGCGGGTCGTGAAGGAACTTACTTCGTACGTTCTCGCTGGCAAGGGAAAAATACATCATGTTCATGTCTGATAGTACGTAACGTTCTAGTTGGTAGGGTGTCCGAACCATGATTCACTAACTCTAGCCGACCTGGGGGTGTCCGAACCCGGAACCATGATTCACTAACTCTAGCCGACCTGTGAATCCCCGTTATTGTGTTGTTAGAATTTCAAAATATATATCAATTTTACATAAAAAACTATGCTATATATTTATTACAATATGTATATTTAATATTCAATCATTTTTTGAGTTAAAATTTATAAAAAGCTATATGTAAGAAATTAACTGTGGTAGTTAAAATGATGTTTCCAAGGCCATCTGCCTTTAGGCTAGTTAAAGCATCAACTCTCCATTAGAGGTATTTTTGATCCGACGACAAGTCAAGAATTTCAAACTTCCTTTTGATGATGTTTGTCATCTTAGTTACTACAAGGAAATTATATATTAACAAAAACAATAGTAATTAGGATGCATATGTAACTCATAAACATATGTGATATGATAAGATTAAATAATTTAGTTATGGTGTGTGTTATTATTTTGATAACATATACTGTATAAGCATGTAATTAGTATGTTTATGCACATAAATGATAACTTTATATAAATAATGCTTATAAGATGTAAATAAATGACAAGAATTAAAGAAGTAAATAAGTAATATAAGCATCAAAGCGGTAAATAAATAATACAGTATATGCAGGAGATATATAAGATAAATGCGAAAGTATTTTAAAAGGTAAAATTAGCGGGAATAGTTATAAAGTATGGTTTCCTTTTAAATATTTTATCCTCATCTATCCATTTTCACTTTTACCACTTTCACCTTATCTCCTCCATCGCGTCTTCCTCCTCCATTATCTATTTTCATGTCCATGGCCGACGACGACATTTTGCGTCATATTAAGGCCGGTAATGAACGGTTTTTAACCTAGCTTTTCATTTGTCTTGTTCTTATCGTGATTATTTGGGTAAGAAACTTCTCACAATCCATTTGGTGAAATCAAACATTTTCGAAAGGGGATTCGAGTACAAACGCCAAATAAGGTAAGTACATCTTATATTTTATTTGTATCTTTAGTAGATCTAAATAAACGTGCTTCCATTTTTAATTTACAACATTTTAGATCCAGAAAATTGAAAATGAGTTTTCAATGTAGAAGGTCCTAAATTAGGCAACTACAGAGCATACTCCTCAAAACGATTTTATAAACTCTTTGCATGAATTTAGTTAAGAAGAGATATATTCTTAGATTTAAAGAGGTAGAAATAATTAAGTGTAATGAGGAAGAATTTACCAAATATTTTTTTTTTGTAAAACTCACGAACTTATAAAGCTCATTTCAAGATTATATATATGTATATATATAAGTTACGAAGAACATATTTATAATTAAGAAAACTTATAGAGCCTTAGTTTAATGGAAAGAAAAAACTTTACCAATATACGACCACACATATTTATATATATAAATAAAGATTAAAGAAAAATTAGTTAGGAATTAGAGACTCGTGCTGATAACGTGTTATATAATAAAGAATTAGAAGAAGATTATTGGAGCTTTACTTAAGAAAACCACTTTAGAGTATGATAAAGACATTAGAAGAGAGAAAGAAAAAGTAAGCACCTTATAAGTTATATTCTTACTCTTTGTTGGTGCAAATTTTACAATAGACATGCATCTATATAAAGGCTAAAGTAAGACAACATCAACCACAAAAGTCAAGATTTTCTACCTAGAGGTTGAATGAAAGGAACATGTACCAACCGGGAGAGGCTTTTAGCTAGAAGCGACCATCTGAATGAATGCTTTTTCTCATGATTGTTACTGTTATCGAAAGGATTTGTCTCAATGTGATGGAACAATGTTGTTTTGAATTGTGATACTATTTTCTCTTGATTATCTTCTTCTCGTATATTACTATCTTACATGATCTATTCTTAAGGAAAGAACAAATGAAGCATATTTGTATTTCATTGGCAATTATTTAAATGTTAATTCATGCACCATAACCCTGGCTATGATGGATAACATGTAGAGTCATGGTCTCCCTTTCGACGTTCGGATAGACGTCCCTCCAGATTAAACACACGTTCTCTGGCTTCTATGCTTTTTGTTTGTAAAAAAAAATTAGAAAAGGACACTCCAATAGCAAGCAAAAGACAAAGCTGATTTTCTCAAGGACATGAGAATGGTTGATCTTGTGTCACTAGGATTCACCAACAGGACACCTTGGCATATTCAGCATACCTAGTACTTACAATCAAGTAATTCAAACATATCATTATCTACAACATACAGTGAGCATGTATTTCAAAAGTTGACAAAGTCAACCTAACCAAGTCTCTTGCACTTAATCTTGTTCTCTATTCTAGTGGCACTAGTTTAGATTAGTGGCGCTATATCCTTTAAGGCTATTACCCACGATCATTAGTTCGTGTTTTGTCTTTATTTGTATATATACACTTGTATTCACCACTAGAAGTCATCAAGGGATTCAATTACGTACATCTCGAAATATAACTGTCATAATAATTGTCTAAGCATATGCGATTCTTAAGGAGTTGTACACAGTGGCATCTCAAGTTGACAAGGCTGAATGGTTTTTTTGTCATAGAGATAAACTGGAAATTTTATTCTCTGGATGGTGCTTCTGAGAGTCATAAGAGCATCTCCAATGGGGGGGCTCTAAGGGAGTCTTTCACCCAAAAAAAGCCCTAAAAAAAAGAAAATGAAAAGAAAACCCCAAATTTGATGAGGGACGGCTCTATGGGGAGAGCCCTTGCTTTATTGGACATATGACAATCTCCCATTGGGTATTGGTTATATTAATTTTATTTTTGTGTTTCTTAAACTATAAAGCAACTTTTAGTATTATTTAAATTGTTTTTTTCAATTTTTATTTTTTTAAAATACATAGAATAAAACTACCTATCTATAGACACCCATTTTATGTGTAAGTGAAAATTTTGTATTATTTAACTTGTAGATGTATAATTAAGATTTAACACAAACATAGATTTGCATATAGTATTGATTAATTATTCATCGTTATCAATTATTCATATTAGTATTATTTACAATACAATAATTATTATAATATTATTTGGAAGTATAACATTAATTTAGATTAAATAATAAATGTAAAAAAAATATATAAGAGACCAAAATGGGTCTCTACTAATGGAGAGAGTAGAGACTCATTGAGTCTCTACTATAAAACAACTAAAAAAAATATTATTATTTTATTGATGAGAGACCCATTTGAGTCTCTCCCATTGGAGATGCTCTAATACATTATCCCCCATGAAAAGGGGATATGGTTTATAGGTAAGCCTAGGAAACCATTACTGGCATGTGACACTATGTCTATTTGGGTCTTTTAGTTTATTTTTCTAATTTTTTCACAACATTTTTGATTTAGTTTCTTTTGTGCAAGATGTGTGATATTTGATTGCGCCAATGATAATGTGTATCCTCGTGGGCTTTCTCTATTACCAAACTACGCGTTGGAAATTAGACTTGGTGATATCATCCTTCCAGAGTGTGGAGATTCTTTCCAGCACTGGGAGTCACTCGACCACATATTGCAGATTGATCATAATGTGTTGATATTTGGATTGAGGGTCGTTTTGGGAGAAAACGATAAATTATTGTTCCAGTTCTAATAAATTGTAAAAATTATTTTTTTCAATTAATTTTCTAATAGTATGTTTTTGTTTTTTAAGAGGACGATTTAGATTGGATTCCCCACACGTTCGACCCCGTAGGGATGCAATATAGAGGTTCAACAACATGAAAGAATGATTGGGTGGAAACTTAGAGTAGCAGAAAATCATTATATGTAGGTTGTCCGAAGATAATTTACTGGTTTGTAATATTGTTTCTGTTACTAACCCAAAATGAATTTGGTGTAGTGTATGAGGGTCCTTGCATGATCTGTCGATTTTGAGGTGAAAGGATACCTTTCTAGTACAATAGATACCAATTATTTCACCTTCAACTCCGGAAGGATACTCCCATGTTTCTCAAAGAACTTTTATTGGAAAATCTCAATCTTCACATTAGAGTAGTATAACTCTATAAGTATCGGTAATCTCTACGAATTTTATTAAAATAGATAGTTAAAGAGTAAAAATAACTGTAGTGCTGGATTAAAACATTTGGAGCATCTGCTCTAAAAAAAAGCGTCAAAATGGAGAATGAATAATCCTTTTCTACAAAAATATTTTACTCAAAAATAGATTATCTTCTTCTCTTATATTACTTTCTTACATGACTTATTCTTAAGAAAAGAGCAAATGAAGTATATCTGTATTTCATTGACAACTATTTAGATGTTAATTCATGCACCATAACCCTAGTTGGTGATGGATAATATGTAGAGTCATGGTCTCCCCTGTCGACGTTCTGATAGACGTCCCTCCAGATTAGACACACGTTCTTCGGCTTCTATGCTTCTTGTTTGTAAAAAAAAGAAAAGGACACTCCAACAGCAAGCAAAAGCCAAAGATGATTTTCTCAAACAAAGGGAATGGTTGATCTTGTGTCACTAGGACTCACCAACAGGACACCTTGACATATTCTGCATACTTGGTACTTACAATCAGATAATTCAAACATATCATTATCTACAACATACACTGAGCATGTATTTCAAAAGTTGACAAAGTCAATTTAACCAAGTCTCTTGCACTTAATCTTGTTCTTTATTCTAGTGGCAATGGTTTAGATTAGTGGCGCTATATCCCTTAAGGCTATTGTCCATGATCACGAGTTTGTGTCTTGTCTTTATTTGTATATATACATTTGTATTCACCGGTAGAAGTCATCAAGGAATTCAATTACATACATCTCGAAATATAATTGTCATAATATTGTCTAGTATATACGATTCTAAGGAGTTGTCACACTTTTCTACCTAGAGTAATTATTCTAAGCACGTGTGTTCATATATCTTCTAATTCAATATGTAAGTTTTAAAAAATATTATTATGTGACAAAAAAAATACTCAAGATTTATTTGGAATTAAACAAAAGCGTATGACAGAGTTGAGTGGGAATCTCTCTTTTGTATCTTACACAAATTTGGTTTTGACAATAAATTCATAGGATGGATTAAGGAATGCATAAGCACGGTGTCTTTTTCAGTCTTGGTTAACAGTGGACCTACTTTGCCATTTGCTCCAGAACGAGGAATCAGACAAGGAGATCCTTTGTCGCCTTATCTGTTTGTCATTGTAGCAGAAATCCTGGCCCGTAAACTCCAGAAGGTAAGTGAGGGGCCGAAGTCACTTATAGGATTCCCGATAGCTAGAGGGGGTATGAGGGTACCGTTTTTAGCATTCGCAGATGATATTATTATATTCGCAAAAGGCAACCAAAATGCATGGAATCAAATGAAGCAGATTATCGAAGACTATTGTGCAGCCACAGGACAGAAAGTAAACTATCACAAATCAGCATTCCATACCTCAAAGAAAGTGGGGAACCAGTAGAAACAAAGTATCAAACAAACAATGGGGATAAGCTCTATGGAGAACCTAGAAAAATACCTAGGATGTCCAATTATTAACGGTAGAATGAACAAAGAATGCTTTCAGGACACAATTGGGAAAGCCCAAAAGCTTCTAACAAAGTGGAAAGCCAATGCGCTATCTCAAGAAGGCCGAGCAGTGTTAATCCGATCGAACCTTTCCGCAAAACCAAACTACATCATGCAAAGTTTTATGCTTCTAAAACATGTACATGACGAACTAGATGCCATAAATAGAACATTTCTCTGGAATAAAGATAGGCAATATAAGCCCCTTGTTGGGTGGGATTGAATATGCAAACCGAAGGCTTATGGGGGACTGGGTATAAGGAAATCAGAGGATATGAACAAAGCACTCCAAATGAAATTGTTATGGAACATAGTCACACAACAAGGCAATATTTGGGTACGGGTTGTTAAGGAAAAGTACTTAAGAGGAGACTCGCTATCAGAATATAAAACGAAGTCAAACAGTTCATGGCAGTGGAAACAACTGATGAAATTAAAGCCAGAATTTGAGGGAGGCTTGAGGTGGCAAATAGGGAAGGGTCAGACGATCAGGTTCTGGAAGGATAGATGGATTACAAACAGACCGCTTGCTGAATGGGCAGTATCAAATAAAGTTGTTAATATGGAAATCAAAGTCGAACAATTTATATCTAGGGATAAAAATTGGAAAACAAATGAACTACAACAAGTTCTCCCTGGCGAATTGGTGGATGAAATATTGAGAGCCTCGATCCCTGAAAATGAAATTGACGATAAACTCATATGGGCTCCCAGCAAGAACGGGTGGTACTCCACAAATTCAGCAATAAAACTTATAACGAAGGAAGAAACCATGACACCAAGTCCCAACGCCTGGATTTGGAAGCTGGATACATACCCTAAAGTGAGAAACTTCCTTTTGAAAATTGACACGAACGGTCTTCCCACCAAACAAAGACTCAGTGAAAAACAGGTTATAGTACCCCAAGGATGTCTCATGTGCAACGGTACTCACGAGGACACGACTCATTTACTGACTCAATGTCCGCATACGTTGGCGATAATAAAGAGCATAAATGCAAAGACGGAACATATCATCAAAGAACACATTCCGCTACAAAAGAACCCACGAAACATCCTATGCGAACTAAATAGCAAATTACGGAAGAAGGAGGTTACTGAGCTAGCAGTGACCTGGTGGGGTATATGGCACCAAAGAAATAAGATACTTTTTCAGCAAACAGCAAATGACCCCATACAAGACCTTAGTCTATACATCCGGAACCAACTGACACAATGGAAACAAGCGAAGCAATGGAATGAGGATGAAGAAAAAGATGTGAACAAAAGCACTAAATCAAGAGACCGATCACAAATCAGAATGGACAAATGGAAGAAACCATCTCATGGGTATGTTAAACTGAATTTTGATGGATCCAAACTCGGCAATGGAAATGCCTCAGGAGGCTTGATTATACGGGATGGAAATGGAATACCTGTCAACGGAACAGCTGGAATATATGGAAAAGTGTCGGTATTATTGGCAGAAGCAATGGCATTATGGGATGGTGTAAGGAAGGCCAAGCAATTGGGCATTAGAAAACTCGAGGTGGAGGGGGATAACATGACAGTTATCAAAGCTATATTAGGGTTGAATCGCTGCCCATGGGAAATTGAAAGAATTATTACAGACATCCTCGTCTCCCTCAGGGGTTTCGAGTCAGTACGCATATTTCATTGGAGTCGACTTTGTAATTCTGTGGCCGATAAAATTGCTTTCTTGGGCCACAACCTCTCATGGGAAACTCTTTGGAATCATCACGAGCTTCTTGCTCTCATCCGAAATAATGCACTCGGAATCCCGCCCTAAAGCGAGATCCTAATTTTCACCGGTTCAAAAAAAAAAAAAAAGTGTTTATTGAAGAAAACACTACTTCCATGACATTATGGTTTAAGATGGCCCTTCATTATCACGACTAAACCAGGATCTTATTATGCTTGCTCAGGTTTTGTTAGGAAATGTTCATCGACCCACGGACTTTATCTAGCATCTCTAGCTTAAGCTTTAGCTGGGGTATGGTGCTTAACCATGGCTATCACCCTTCTCCATCGTCGCCCTCCTCCCTTGTTCCTCTCTCCTTCCCAACCCCTCAATCCCTTCTATCTCCCTCGACAATCTCTCTCCCTCTACCCCCGCCCAAACGTCTCTCTCCCGCTCACTTCCCTCTCTCTTCCCTCCAATAACAATCCCGAGTTCCAGAGCCCGCCAATTAACCCCTTCCCGGAATCCCCCTTGGAGAAACTCCTCCGATTGCTCCCTCTCTGCGGGCGCTATGGCGACGCCGACCTCGCAAGAGCCGTCCACGCCTCGCTTTTGAAGCTCCACGAGGATACCCACTTGGCAAACGCCTTAATCTTGGCCTATCTCGACCTGGGCCTTCTCCCTGAAGCTTATCGAGTCTTTTCATGCTTGTCTACCCCCGACGTTTTCTCTTTCACCTCGCTTATCTCCGCCTTTGCCAAGGACGATGGATATAGAGACGAAGCTGTTCGACTTTTCACCAGGATGAGGAATTTGGGTGTAGACCCGAATGGGTTTACTTTTGTTGCTGTGATTACTGCTTGTAGTAGAACCTTGGATATGGAATTGGGCGTTCAACTGCACTCTTTTTCGGTTAAATTGGGCTACATTTGTAGTACCTACGTTGCCAATGCTCTGACGGGGCTTTATGGAAAGTGTGCGGGTCTGGACTATGCCGTCCAACTGTTCGATGAAATGCCTCAAAGGGATATGGCTTCTTGGAATACCATCATGTCATGCTTTTTGAACGAGCTGATGTGTGATGGTGTGTTTGAAATGTTCCATCAAATGCAGGAGGTTGATGGGTTCAGGGTTGACCGTGTGACGATTCTTACCCTTTTGAATGCGTGCTCGTTGAGATGTGCTCGGAGAGAAGGTCGGGAGGTTCATGCCCATGCGCTTAGGATGGGGTTTGGGGGCAACTTGAGTGTGAACAATGCGTTGATAGGATTTTATGCCAAATGTGGAAGTGTGGATCATGTGCAGGCTTTGTTTGAAAGGATGGCGGCAAAGGATGTGCTCACTTGGACAGGGATGATCACTGCATTCATGGAGTTTGGTAGGGTTGATTTGGCATTGGAGATGTTCAAGCTAATGCCTGACAGAAACTCTGTTACTTTTAATGCAGTTTTATCCGGGCTTTGTCAAAATGATGAAGCTTTGCTGACTCTCCGGATGTTTCGTAGGATGGTCAAGATGGGTTTGGAGTTAACAGATGTTTCCCTTACTAACATTCTTCATGCTTGTAGCCTGCTTGGTGAGAGAAAGTTGAGTGAGCAGATTCATGGTTTTGTTCTGAAGTTCGGTTTTGGTTCAAATGCTCGTATTCAAGCTGCACTACTTGATATGTGCACAAGGTGCGGAAGAATGATGGATGCTAACAAGTTGTTCAACCAGAGGCATACAGGTCAAGATATATGCCTCTTTTGGACGCCCATGATATGTGCATATGCTCGGAATGGGCAACCAGAGGAAGCGATTCTACTCTTCCAGCAAGGGCAATTAGAAGAAACCATTTTTCTTGATGAGGTGTTGACAACTTCCATGATTGGTATTTGTGGAACATTAGGGTTTCTTGAATTGGGACAGCAGCTTCATGGCCATGCTATTAAAACCAGGTTCCTTTCTGAATTAAGGGTGGGAAATGCACTGCTTAGCATGTATTGTGAGTGCGGAGAAATGGAAGCTGCAATAAGGCTTTTTGACATGTTGCCTGTGAGAGACGTAGTTTCATGGAATGGATTGATTGCTGGCCATGTTCTTCAAAGGCAAGGGGATGCAGCTCTCGCTGTTTGGTCTAAGCTAAAAGATTCACCTGTAAAGTCAGACTGGATCACATTTCTTTTAGTTATTTCCTCATACAAACACACTAGAGGAAACCTAGTTGATGAGTGCAAGGGTCTATTTCTCTCTATGAAATCAGTATATAATGTCGAACCCACTACTGAGCACTATGCTGCCTTTGTAAGTGTTCTGGGATTCTGGGGCTTACTCGAAGAAGCAGAAGACACCATTTCTGAAATGCCCTTTGAAGCAGAAGCTTCAGTTTGGCGAGCTTTACTTCATGGCTGTACAATTCACTTGGACAAAGAAATTGGAAATAGAGCCATGAAGCAGATTCTGGCTATAGAGCCAAATGATACATCTACGTTCATACTTCAATCGAACTTGTACTCTGCATCAGGTATATGGCATCGTTCTGAGATGAAAAGGGAAGAAATGCAGCACAGAGGATTCTCAAAAATTCCTGGAAGGAGTTGGGTGATCCATGAGAACAAGCTACAATCATTCTATGCAAGAGACAGATCACATTTACAATGTAAAGACACTGACAGAGGACTCAAAATATTGATTCTGGAGTGCATGAAAGTTGGGTATATGCCAGATACAAGCTTTGTTCTCCATGAGGTAGAAGAGAACCAGAAGAAAGACTTTTTGTTTTACCATAGTGCTAAACTGGCTGTGACCTATGGGATTCTGACAAACAGAACAAGGAAAACCATACGGGTGTCCAAGAATATTCGTCTTTGTGGCGACTGCCATAATTTCCTCAAGCATGTGTCAGTTGTAACCAAGAGGGATGTATGTCTCCGTGACACAACTGGGTTTCATTACTTCTCTGGTGGTCAATGCACATGCAATGATAGATGGTGATACGTTCTTTTTTGTAAAAGTGTAGCATACAATCTTAAAATATTTGTAGGTAAGTGTTGATAGGATGTATGTCATTGCAATGGTTTCCTCTGTACATTGTTGGAATGAAATGCAATTTTGGTGCAGCTTGCATAAGCAATTAAATTTTGTCTGTACATATATTTTGACTAAATACTTGCTGGTGTTAAATTGTTTTTGAGTATTCAACATTCAATCTTAGCTCTGACTTAATCTGGTGAGTCTGCAGCCTTATATTTGCTTGAAATTGTATGTTGTTGGAAATTGATTGGGAAGATCAGATTACTCTATATCTCACCTCTGAACAATGCAGGTATAATGAGTTTGATTGATCTGTTAACGATCTTCTGAAATCAGAGTCCCTGTGTTCCACCCATCAACCTTCAGAGAAACATCGCCAGGTATTCTGGGTAAATGCTTCCATTTAATAATACAACAGTCTTTGAACCTATTCTAGCAGTAACATTATCATCTTGTAGTTCGGTTAGTGTCTTATATAACTAAGAGTGACACTGAAGTAATCCCAAGGGAATCTAAGCTTTCCTTGTAGTTGCAGGCAAGTATTGAATCACAAAAAAGTGCAGATTTCCCCTCAAATTAAGAGAAGCATTGAGTTTCTAGACAAAAGAAATCTACTTGAGTAGAAACTAAGACAATGAAAAACTCAAAGAGGAGAGGAACCAACATAGGTAGAAGCAACAGGAGAAAAACAACACTTGATCTGCTGAGGCTAATTCACCGCCGCCTCATGTCGTCGACACAGGAGGGGGCCCACACAACCTTCAGTCGCGTCAGCCTAGAGGGTAGCAATGTGGGGTCTGCAATGATCATCCGTCCCTCGGACGGTGGATTCATCGTGAACAACGTGTACGTGTGCAACAACGTCCAAGGGGTCAACAACTCCATCTTGGTTGGAAGCAGTGTGCAGATGGGCGATCCGGGTGTCCATTTCTATCTTTCGGATCCGGATTCAGATTCAACCAAAGACCAAGAAAAGGAGGGATCCATCTGGGTTGGATGGAGGCTGGTTGGCTTTCTTTTATGCTTAGGAGTTGTGATCGCCACACTCTTTTTGTAACTAGTTGAAAAGGCATATTTTATGCATTCTTTAAGGCGTCGTGTGAGCTTTGTGTTGAGTGGTGGATGTGAAATGTGGCTCCAGGAGATGTTTAAGTATTGCACATGTATTGTACAAGTTAGGCTGCCCAGCCACCAGGCAGTTCAATCCCTACATAGAAAGCTCTCTTCTTTCACTTCATCAACTTTTGTACGTACGTATAAATGAGTTGTTTGTCTTTTCTTGAGACCAATTTGTTTGTCACTTTCGGTAAGATCCAATCTAGTTTATCATATCCTGATATCAGTTTATGAAGATCCAATCTAATCTCTCAAAACAGGCAAGAACTGATTATGTATATGAGCCGTACAACCTCGTAAAATCAGTGTCTAAAATCGCGTGTTAATTTAATGAAAAATTTCGTAAACAAATCGGTACTTAGGGTCTTAATTCAGCTAGACAAGTTTCAGCTACAATGACTCACCGAACATCAAAAATATTTTATTTTAAAAAAAAGTTAAGCCTCAACAAGCTCTATTAAACTTCGTTAAGCTGCGAACCAAACGGACCCTTATACAGGAAAAGGCAACGTCCGAATCACGCTTAAATGAGACGAAAAGCTAGTAAAATCCCAAAATTCTATGCAAGAAAACATGCACATTCAAGTTTTGCACGTTCTGAGAGCGATGATTCTTATTGAGTAGTAGATCTCAAAACGATTTGTGTTTATTTTATGAGCTAAATTGGATTATACACAAATGATACATTTCCTAGGAGCAAATTCGTGAGGCCAAGTGCGCAGGCGCGCCAGGTGTCAGCGCGTTCACCGGGCACCGACAAGTTTCAACCACGGCGCACGTCTACTAACATGCGCATCCCTCCTCATTAAAAAATTCAGCGTATTTTCTTCAAGTCTGCGGGTACTGCTCCCCCTCAACTCCTCCATCCCCTCCGATCTTGTCTTCCCCCTTGTATTTCTCCCCCAATAACTCCTCAAATCTCTCTCTCCGCCATTTCCTCCATCGGTGGGAGCTTTTGCTGCTTTCTGCTCCCCTGCGAATTCTCAACATCAATCGCCGAATCCAAGTAATTTCAACCTTGCTCGCTAATTCTTTGATCCTTGCCTGATTCTCTCTCTCTGTTCCAGTTTGAGGTACTCTGCACCTTCTTGATTTGCTCGATTCCGTCTTGTTTTCCTAGGTTTTGATCCTCTCCACTTGGAATTTCTGGATTTGAAGGTTTTGTTTCCCGTTTGGATGATTGTATGTACCTGATTTGTAGTTAGGGATTGCGGATTTATCTTTTTGCCTGTATGTGTATGGATTGGTTGAGTCCTTGGATGATAGAGGCGTTATCTGGCTCTTGCTCGTTTTCCGTGTTATGAGACCATTGAGACGCCGTTGGACGCTGAGCGTGATGCCTATGCACATGGAGAAGGGGAATGGGAAGAGCAATAACAGCCGTCTCTGTTGCCTGGCCTCCTTGTCCGCCTTGTTCTGGTGCTTGCTCTTGTATTTCCATTTCGTGGTCTTAGGAGGTCATAGCGTAGATAATTCTGCTCCGTTGCTCTCAAATCCCATCCAAATCGTCGATACTGTCAGCCTGATGCCTCGTAGTGAACAACCCCCTGAGCTTGGATCTCCCAATGTGGCGGCGGTTTCATGGAGTGCTCCGAATGCCTCTGTTGAATCTGAATATGAACGGCCTGTTTCAGTGAGCTCCAAATCTGAAACCCCTGTCTCACAAGGGAATGGAAATCTGAGTCCTAGTGAGCCACAGGGCTTCCCCTTCATGAGGGCTCTGAGAACGGCCGACAACAAGAGTGATCCTTGTGGCGGGAGGTATATCTATGTTCATGACCTGCCGTCGAGGTTCAATGAGGATATGCTGAGGGATTGTAGGAAGCTGAGCCTCTGGACTAACATGTGTAAGTTTACAACCAATGCTGGGCTCGGCCCTCCACTTGAGAATGAGGAAGGGGTGTTTTCAAACACTGGTTGGTATGCAACTAACCAGTTTGCGGTGGATGTCATCTTCAGCAACCGGATGAAGCAGTACGAGTGTCTCACGAAGGATTCTTCCATCGCAGCTGCCATATTCGTACCCTTCTATGCTGGGTTTGACATTGCTCGGTATTTATGGGGTTACAATATTTCTACCAGGGATGCGGCTTCTCTTGATCTGGTCGATTGGCTAACAAAGAGGCCGGAGTGGAAGATCATGGGAGGCAAGGATCATTTTCTGGTTGCCGGCAGGATAACTTGGGATTTCAGAAGGCTGTCGGAGGAGGAAAAAGACTGGGGAAATAAGCTTCTCTTTCTACCTGCTGCTAGAAACATGTCTATGCTGGTGGTGGAGTCAAGCCCTTGGAATGCTAATGATTTTGGCATTCCGTACCCAACTTACTTCCATCCTGCACAGGATTCTGAAGTGTTTGGATGGCAAGATCGAATGAGGAATCTGAACAGGAAGTGGCTGTTTTCGTTTGCCGGTGCTCCAAGGCCAGGCAATCCGAAATCTATTAGAGGGCAGCTTATTAATCAATGCAGGGGTTCCAAAGTGTGTACGCTTTTGGAATGTGATTTCGGAGAGAGCAAATGCCATTCTCCCAGCAGTATAATGAAAATGTTCCAGAGCTCACTTTTCTGCCTTCAACCTCAAGGAGATTCATACACCAGAAGATCAGCATTTGATTCCATGTTAGCAGGTTGCATTCCTGTGTTCTTTCATCCAGGCTCGGCATACACACAATACACATGGCATCTTCCCAAGAACTACTCTACTTATTCGGTCTTCATTCCAGAGGATGATGTTCGTAAAAGGAATATGAGTATCGAGGAGAGGTTGCTTCAGATTTCTCCAGAACAGGTGAAGGTAATGAGGGAGATGGTTATCAGTCTCATTCCTAGGCTGATCTATGCAGATCCTCGCTCTAAGTTGGAGACATTTGAAGATGCTTTTGATGTGGCTGTTCAGGCAATTGTTGATAAAGTCACGAAATTGAGAAAGGATATCATTGATGACCAAATAGATGAGAATTTTATAGAGGAGAACAGTTGGAAGTATGCTCTGTTGGAAGAAGGACAACGTCAAGTAGGCGCCCATGAATGGGATCCTTTCTTTTCTAAGCCGAAGGGCGAAGGAGATTCCAACGCGGCATCTGCTGAAGTAGCAAAGAACTCGTGGAAAAGCGAGCAAAGGCATTGATCTTGACTTTAATTCAGTAAACATGGCAAGAGATCTCATACACGTAAACTAGTCTGTGGATGAACATCAATCTGCAGGTATTGGGTGGCTCCGTTTTAGTATTTTCAGTCTATAGCAATTCCCACCCTGATTGACCTTGTTCAAAGTCCAAAATAGCTATATTGAATTTTTGCTTTTGCTTTCATGGATAGGCATTTACATCTACATTCGACTACATATGCGATATAATTTTTGCTCTAATAATTCTTCAGTAGCTGTGCCTTGAATGTTGCTCTATATAGCCAAGATCTTGTTTCATATGATGCATATGCATTTGAATCTCAATTATGTTGCATATGTGCAACATTTCAATATAAATTACTGAAAGTTCTTCCATTTGGTCCCACTTCCCATGTCTGGAATCACCTTTTAAGCTCAGCACAGGGAGACATCTTAATATTGTGCAAGCCTTTGATGTATGATGATGACAAATCAGTAGAAGTGATGACAAATCAGGCAGAAAAATAAAAGTAGGTGATGGTATGAAAATTCATAATTAAACATGAATCCAGGTCAAGCTCTAGATTAATCTGCATCTGACTATAGGCCTCTTTTACAAAAAGAAAAGAAAGAATGATGTCGAGCACTTTCCTTGCACTTTTCATTATTATAAAACAATTGACTGCATTTGTTTGAACTTTGAATGGTGAGAAGGATGTTCTAAATCAATTGGACAACGATTGGTTAATTAGAGACCCCTTGTATGTGAATAGGGTTTGTGTACAACAATGACCCACAATATATGCTAAACTTGCTCGTTATTTCTTCTTTCTTTTTCTTGGTCCAATGATGGTATTCATGGATTTCATGCTAAAAAACACAATCTACCGATTTTCCCACTGACCAATTTTGTAATTTTCTGTCTCTTGCAGTATGTTGTTATTGCTTTCCTTTTTCTTTATTAGTCTTACTATGATCCAAGATCTGATTTTGTTGGATGTATGCAATATGGCTGTCCACTTTTTCTGTAATATATTATTTCGTCATAATTGTATTACGGCTCTTCGTTATAGCGCACCCCCAAATCTCGTTATAGCGCACCCCCTTTGTCCATTAAAAAGGGATGGACGGTTCATACATGACCACAAAAAACAGGTGGACAAGTTAATACTGTCCATACATTTTCAATGGCCGAGTGTTAAAATCTTAGTTGAAAAATCTTGTCCAACATTTTTTCATGGACATTAAATTTCCGTCCATGACAAACATATGGAGCTTTAAACGTTGTCCATGGTATTTTTATGGACATATCACGGTGCTCCATTTATTTATAATGGACGATTTGTCAGAACGTGAAAAGCTGAAAATCGCGTTTCTCCGAGGAGTTGCGGGATCCAACTGAAGAGAGGTCGAGGGTGGCCGACGGCGGGATGGGGGTTGCGATGCCGGCGTTGGGGAGGGTGAGGCCGGGGATGCAACTGGAAGAGAGATCGACGAGGGTGGCCAGTGGAAGAGAGGTCGAGGGTTTGTCATCACTCTTTTGGGGGCTGATTTTGGGAAGGATTGGAAGATACAAAATGACGAGGGTATCATTGTAAATAACCAGAATTAGGTTTATATAGATGCGTTAGAACGAGAAATTGGGGTGCGTTAAAAAGCAACACCTTGTATTATTATGTGTGAAAGATGGATGGCTCCCTCTTAAGATTTTCTTAGTAGTGACATGACGCATCAAAACAGAAGTTGAAAGAAAACGTAGGTTTTATCCCCTTTCATCACCCCTTGCTTATATTTCTCTGTAAACAGATGTATCATATATTCATATATAATAGTCCAACTACATAGCTAATACTGATAAATAGATGGAGATTTGGAATGCTTAAAACCATCTTGATTCAAAAAGTGTGTCACTCTCTAAAGATTGTGAGAATTGGTTTTTTGGTTAGTCGTCCTGGTTGGTTGAGTCCCGAGCTGGGGGTACCAACAAAAGATGGGTACTTCATCATAGAATAACAATTCAATTCACGAAAACATTCCATCACAAATTGACTTTAGATTAAGGGGATTTTATGAACTATGATCAAATCTTATTTCTTATTTTTGGGAAATGTATCTATTTCTTTATATTAATACTAGGCGAACACCAAAAGGAAAAGTCGAGACCGCAAGGATACCAAGAGAAATTTCCCTTTTAGCTTCGTCCAACCAAACCTTCTGTTCATGAATCACACACACTGTCGTCTAGTAATCAGATCTACGCACACAAGGTACCAATAACAGAGGCAGAAACGACCACCAACGCCATGAAAGATTCATATATAGCAGGCTTGTATAAGCGGAAATCTTAAGCCATAAACCCATCACTTCCTTC
Organism: Polygonum aviculare; assembly: GCA_934048045.1. Classification (NCBI taxonomy): domain Eukaryota; kingdom Viridiplantae; phylum Streptophyta; class Magnoliopsida; order Caryophyllales; family Polygonaceae; genus Polygonum; species Polygonum aviculare. The sequence goes on along the minus strand of OW204032.1, from coordinate 11,747,997 downwards.
AACATATGCAAAACATACCATTTCCTCTTCTATAGCAGACAGGTTATACTCATTCCGATCATAAGCAAGTTATTTAAAGAAACAAACAATTTTCAAACTAATTCGGAATATGAATATATGATAGTGGATAAATTGTCCACCAATACTTGTTAATCATAAGAGATAATTGATATATGAGTCAGTAAGCAAGTGATTGAAGCTTGCAAGTAGCAGTGTCCCACTCTTCGTCATCTTCAAAGACTAGAGCTTCCATGATGGCAGGTTTTCTGTAAATTAAAAGTTAATATTGTTAAGAAAACATAAGCATAGACAGAGAAGACTCTTCCGATCCAAGGAAATAGACAGGACTCTTAACAAAGTGTCCTTTTTGCCTTTGGGAATTTACATGGCAGGTTTTCTTCAAAGCCATTACTTGATTTCGAAATTGGTATGATGTGCATAATTCATAGGGTTTAAAAGTACAATGCAGACCCTCAAAGCCACTATATAGAGAAGATTCAATGACAAACTAATAGTATTAAGACATTTTTTAAAGAAGAGAAAATAAGAGTTGCTACCAACTCTAGCTCCCTTCATAAAATGAGTTATTTTTTTATTAGTTACAATCAGACTGTTTAGCAAATACATGCATAACTCAACCTAGTAATATTCTCACTTCCGTAAGTGGTTTTAGGGAATTGAGATATCATGCATATTAGCAGAAAAGTTGCATGATAAGATTGATTTCATAGAAATCTAGCCAGACCAAGATTTAACCATTCCAACAAATATTCAGAGTCAAACCAGTGCAGAAATAGAGGCAAGCAAAGAGTATCATGTGAAGAATGTAATTCAAGTTAATTTAGTGAGTTAAGTCCAAAAGGATGCAAGAACATATTGTACCTTCGAGGGATGAAAGTCTCTTCAGACAGAGCCTTTTCTAACCTTTCCTCAAAAGGGGTTGCATGCCAATGAACTTTCTGATCCTGCAAGAGATACAAAACTTTCTGAAGCTGTCTCAACCGTAAAATGGGTAATGGAACACAGGAGTAGTATGTAGATGTAGAGATACCTCCTTGTATTTTGAAGTTGTATTTGGGATCCAGCAATAATTCTATTTTCGCACAAAGATAGAACATTCCATCATAATTAATTGTTTAACCGCCAGCCTCTTTAATTTTAAGAAAAATAATTTAAAGATAAAAAGAATAATTAAATAAGAGGAGGGACGTAAATATTTATGGTGAGTAAAGTAAGCGCCATAATTATTTTCTCTATATTTTCATCGACGGAATCGGGATCATCGACGGCATCGAAACCTCGGTTCGCCAGAAACCAATCTCCCAAAGAATTGACCCAAGTGAGAGCAAAATGGCTTTGTTACAAGTGCAAGCAACCAAACTGATCGAGCTCCACGATGACGAACTACATGACATCGGACCGGATCTGCCATGGTTGGAGTTACCGCTCAATGCCATGGGAGGGAGTTGTAACCCAAGAGCGCTCAAAATCAGGGCCAAACTCGGTGATCGTAATGTGGTGGATAGTGGGGGCAGCCGGACCACAATAACCAGAATCCAAACTACAAAGACTAGTTCTGTAAACTGAATATGAACAATGGCTTGTATATCTTGCACAGGCATTTCCTCACATCCAAAATGATAGGATCAATATATATCTTGCACAAGCATTTCCTCACATCCAATATGAATTCAACTGATCTCTTTTCATGTATGAAATGTTACACCAAAAATCTCAGACAAGGCATCTGAAGTAAACCAAAACAGAGAGATTATCACACCATTCAAGAGTGAAATAGAAGAGGGTACAACAAACTAGGGATGAACACACACACCAAAAAAAAAAAACATGGACTTCTTTTTTTGGCATCTTTTAGCTCTTGACAAATTGCAAGCCATTTGCATCAGAGTAGCGCTCCATGAACCTCATGAAGCGATCCCAATCCTTCGGCGTCCTCATCACATACTTAGCCTCAACAATGGCTGGCTTCCCATTCACAAACTTGGCATTTACATCCACCGTTTGTATGACGCCTTCTTCGTCTATCATGTAGAACCCGGTGATGTCACCGAGCTCACTCGACGAGTCAAACACAGACGGCTGATCAAACCTGAAGATAGCCGTCCCATTCGTACCGTCTCTTGATTTGGTGAGCCTTACATCAGGAATCGTCAGCTCATCGGTCCCCTGGATGAACTGAATCGACGGTTTAACCATCATAATAGTTGTGGGTTTCTTCGAAAAACGCTGATTGCTTGATGAGAGCGAAACTCGGGGCAAGTTGAGATGTTGTCCTTTGAAGGTGGAAGGTGGTGGACATTGAAGTGCAGCTCTGGGGCAAATGCCTATAACAACAATGTAATCAATGCACACCTTGAGTTGAGATCCAGACTAGCAATCTTGAAGCTACAAGAATGTTGACAGGATTGCTTATACTACTTAAGCTGAGTTGAACTAACTTCCAATTTGCAATCAAGATCAAGACTTTTTACTGTGGAATCTGGATTTCCTCATATTTTGGCTAGTGGTTAATGATCAATATGTTTCCCAATGTAGCTTCCATATATTGTTTCCGTGTGACCTAGCTCAAAAGATCTTTAGGTATAGTTGATTTTAGTCCTGAAGAACTCAAAATTGGCAAAGCTAAATAATTGACCATAACAGTATGCCAATTAGCACTCACTACAAGGGAAGCAACTATTACTTCAATTCATTCTAATGTAAAACTAATCACAACTCACTTTGCATGGCTCTATTAATAAACTAAAATTCATATGAAAATTATACAACTGTATAGAATGCAAAGATGGGTCAGAAGCAGGTGGAAAGAAAGAGAACCTGGATGGAGAGAGGGTTGCTTGGAGATGGGAGGAGCCCATGTAAGTGATTGCAGAGTCGCCATTTTAGCACCAAAGAAAAACAAGGAAGGAGAGAAGTGCAAATGGGGAAACTCAGATTTTTATTTTTTGTTGGCTAATGCAGATTGCAGAAGCTGATGTGGGAGTGGTGGTTATGCTATGGTGTGTAACAACCTCATCCAGACGAACCTGCTGGCCTTTTCTTTTTATTTTTTCCATTTACAGGCTTCCAGTGTAGCCTAGAGAGCACAATGGGCCTTTAAAATGGCCCATATAGTTATTGGGCCACATTTGTCCTAAACTTCATCCGGCCCATTTCACATTCATAATTGAAATAGGAAAACTATATCTTACCTCCTCCTTGATTTTCAAAATGTTGAGATGGAGGAATGCTGGATCAGTATTCTTTGAATCATGTGGATGGATTTTGTGATTCTAAATTCCCTAGGCCTGTTTTGCTTAGTATTTATACTGAAAATGTGAGCTGTCAATATCAATATGTATATCAAGATATGGGTATGTATCAATGTATCAGATATGAGTGAAAACAAACTGATGTAAACATCCAGTATTAAATAGCATGTATCAATTTGATATCAATATCAATATCATATCTATGACTATAATCTTACATTTTTCGAGCTCCTGTTTGTTTCAGGTTTAGGCTCCGTTCGGCTCGTCCAAAAAAAAAGCTAGTTGGACGTTTTTTTGCCAAAAAAGCTACCCCGAATAGATAAAAGTTTTTTGAAAATGCTAAATAAAAGCTTTCACTAGCTTCTTTTAGCATTTTCAAAAAACTCCTACTCCCTAGGGGTAGCTTTTTTTGACAAAAAAACGCTAGAAAAAACTCCAACTAGCTTCTTTTTTGGACGAGCCGAACAGAGCCTAACTTGGAATCAAAGGAAACAACCTTAGTTCAAGGGAAAACTAATCACCAGTCAATTAAAATGGCACCACATACAAGCAGTAGGAGAAAAACTTTAGCATAAGTAACACGAAAAATTGCTCTTCAGTCTCCATCAACAAAGAAGAGAACTTTATCCAACCAACTAAAAGAAAAAAATTACGATTTTTACAACCCAGTACAGGCTGAAACTCATATCTACAAAACCATGAACCAAGCATCCAACCAGAGCGTGCTTTCTTGTTGCATTACCTAATGGCGAAGAGTATCGCCTTCTTGTTCACCATTAACCCCGTCCCCCGGGGCCAAAGAAAATCAAAAACGGAACTTTGATACGAAAAAATATACAATGCACACAGCAATCTGGTGTTGCATGCACCCAAGCTGTTACTTTATTACTTGTACTCAACATCGTGTTCTTCTATTAATAGTTTCATTTCAAGCCAAAGATTGTCTCACTTCTTGAAGAGTTAAACCTCTTGTGGATCTTCTGTTTGCAGTTTACTTCTCGAAGACTCAATTCTGGATTTTGGAAATCAGGCCGGGGTTGATAGCACGACTTAGTATCAAGAGCCTATTGAGCGAGTCCATTAGCATCTGACTTCTTCATAATCTTAAGCCGCTTCACAGAGGTAATGAACAACCTGGAAAGCAAGATAACATTTATGTGCACTGTCTTACAGAGACTGGTAGCTAACTCTAATTAGCAAGGATAGAAGCACAAAATAATTTCGAATTTAACATGCATGGTCCTAGACACCTTGTTGATTTTACAAGCATTACTCTGTTGTATACAATCTTCAGCAATCATTGCTCAAAGTGACAGAGCAATAACTCTATGATGGGGACCCATTCTTTGCTGTAAGGCAACAAAGCATGGACCAGGGACAGCCAGGAAATCTACGAGTTTTTGTCCGAGACGGAAAGAAATGGGACAAAATAGCAAAACAAAGCAACTAATCAGACAAAACGAGCAAAGAAACTCAACGGCAAGGGTCATGGAAATACAAGTGAGTAAAATCATGCAAAACACAAGAAACTAACATATTCTTGGAAAACTGCTGCTTATACCAAATTGCAAATATTTTATTTGGACTCTTACTCAGGAGCTTGTTTAGCTATCTGAACTGATTAAATTCAAGTTAATGTGATTCGGATAATGCATAACTTAGAAATGCTAAACTTGCAGAAACAGCAACAATCAGGCAACAGCATGTGTAAACAGCATTACAATCAAAGAGCTTATAAATAGATTCCATACCCCCATGGAACATCACCCACAAGCATCCAATCTCCGTCTTTGTCTTCGTAAGTGAGTACGAAGTCAGATAATCCATCTAGCAGTTTCGAGGGTCGTTTTGCCTTTGAGATCACACCACATTCACCTCTCTTAAACACTGACAAGATAATGGCATAACATATGAGAGAGGTTTAATAAAATAATTAGTTCAACAATGTTGTCAACTGAAAGGCCAAGTTAAAAACACGCCGGATTTCTAGTACTTGTATGATATCAATGAGAGCCACAGCTAACATTCATGTGTATAAGATATGGTCCTAGGTGGAGGGTCATACAGTTAAACCAGGCAGTCATGCAACCCTTACCAACTCCACTCCTACCACTAGCTGGTTAGTTGAAGCTAACTAATAGCCCAGATGTGATTCATACTGGATGACAAAAATATTACAAGCAAAAGTGGAAGTAGGGTAGGTTTCATTTGGTAAGCGGACATTATTAGTTATAATGTTGTGCTTTGAGTTTGAAGTACACAGCTCACCCATGTATACCTTTCTGCAGTCAGTAAATGAGCAAAAATGAATCATAAGTTGAATCAAACCTATAACCACAAGTTGGTTTATTTATATCACCAGTTTGATTTTTTATAGCATTTATGTCCTAAAGCTACTGATATACAAACTTTCAAGGTAAATTTATTATGTGTGTTTTATTACAATTCAATGGTAACTCAAATAAATGACTGTAATGTAGTCCTCCTTTTCATCTTGCTGAATCGCAGAAGATATTTCTTTAGAAGTCAGTAAAACAGCCATTCTTCAGCAGTGAATTAATTAAAAGGAAAACATAGACCCTCTCCAAATTTACTCGTGACTCTAAGCTACGGGACTGACTAATTGGATCACAACGAAGAAAGGGTTATATGGTAACAACATCATTAGAACTACCCAAATCCTAACTTCCTCTATTTTTAACTTCCTCTATTTTGATGATAATTTATAATACAAGCCTGTGACTATGACACAAAACCTTCAAATCTGGTCAATAAACTAAAATCACCCATGAAAGGAAATCACTGGAGTATCAGATCTACACTGCTATAAGTCTGTAAGCCATAAACCGTCAAGTGTCAAGAACTCACCTGGAGTATCAGATCTAGCCGGTATAGTAAACATCTCCTCCAACGCTCGTGCCAAGGACTCGTAACTTGAATGTCTACTGAGATCAACTTTCCTTCCAATACCAATCCCATCCATATTCACTTTTACAAACAAGTTGCCCCTCAAATGCCCATTGTCATGAGGATTAGCCTTGTTTGACTCCTCAGCACCAGAAGAAAGTCCTTTCCCTTGGCTTTTAGCAATTTCAGAGTCGATCTCTCCGGTCGCCGCTGCTTTTGCATGGTTAGCCAAGCTGATCATCCTGGAAGCCCTAATTGGCGGCCATCCCACAACCTGACTGCTCAACCAATTCACAAGAAAGCATCATAATCATCATAATCCAACACAAATTCAAACTCACCTATCACTAATCAGTTTGCAGCCTATAGCAAATTGAATCCAACAACACATGCTCAGAGTTTTCCTTTTTCTTATCCTTCTTGGAATTAGTAAAGAAACCACAAAATTCAAACAGAGAAGAAATTGAAACCCTAATTGAGGGATGAAATGAAACCTGATCCTAGTAGGGGAGGTCTCAGCGGCCCTCTTGGAACCAACATGATGATGATGATGAAATTGAGGCTCGCCGAGAGAAGAGCCAGAAGAAGAAGCAGCAGAAGGAGGCGAAGACTTCAAAGCCCTAAACCCCATACAAGGCAAATCCCTAGCAGTCAAAATCCTAGGCCCCTGTTGCTTACTGGCAACGCCACCGAGGTTCAAGCCAAGCCCAAGCTCGATCTCGGACTCGTCCGCATACGAAGAGGCCACGTTGCTGTTACTACACTGCTCCTCCTCCCTCGACACCGTCGAACCGCCACTCGAGCCTCTCTCCATCGAATTAACAAAGCTCAATTCCGGAACCCTAGAGAAAGTTGGGGGAAACGTGAATTTGAGGTGCTGGTGCAGAATTGAGGGCGAAGGAAGAAGAAGAAGGAGAAAAGGGGGGAAAGTAGGTATGGGGGATGAGAAAGCATTGATTAGTAGGGAGGTTTTTTGGAGGTGTGGCTCCCCACCTTGTCTGCTAAGCTGCTGCTTTCGCCATCATCAATCCTTTCCCTTGTTTGTTGTTGCTTGACATGATGACCATTTGAAACGGCTTCTTGTTCTCAGTTTTTCTCTTTTGTGGAAATTGGTGTGTTGGATCGGGTGCGGACGGGTGCAGGGTAGCTACCGTGGGGAAAAGGGCGAGAGTCAATCTCTTGACTTCTCTTGACACACCTGATTTGATTATTGTACTACTAACAACAGTTATCCGAGTTTGATCAACTTTTGAAGCAGCTTTGAATTTGTCTTCTTGGACTTATTATAATATATCTATTATCATTCTAGTAAGATAGATTTGATCATTTAATTTTCAGTTGGGTCAGTCCTTTCTAATCCTTTTTACATTAGTTTATGAAGTTGAATCCAAGTTGAATTCTTTGCCACTGGGATTAACATGTCTTTGTTTTGGGTTGGTGCTGAATGACAAGGCCATTACAACCCAAGCCGTATTTTACAAGCTAGAAAAATTGACAAGGCAAGATGATGTTGATTACTGATGAAAAATCAAGCCCTTAACTTCAATTAGGGAAACATTGACACATTTTGAGCCAGACAAAGGATAAAAGTGAAAGGTTGAAAAAGGGGGAATACAGTACTAGATTAAACGAGAAGAAAAATGGGGTAGTGAGGTGTGACCACATTCACAATCACAAATCACATTAGCTGTAGATAACTCTGGCTCTGGCTCCTTTATTGGATTCAGAGAAGTAGTCCCCCCCCCCCATTTGACAATTCCTTCCATCCCCTCACCTGACACCTCTGCATGCAAATCAGGAGGACAATTTACAGATTTTTAATGCCGTTATCAGAAGAAGGGGCAGCCAACAAATGGGCCTGTCCGTACGGAAAACAGTAAATGGGCCGGTCCAGTTAGGTGGAATAGGCCCAGTACAGTTAGGTGTGATGATCACAGGTCACAAGTGGGGAGAGAGAGAGAGAGAGAGCACGAGAATCTTGAATGTTGAAGGGCAAGCGTGTGTGTGTGTTCGTGTTTGGAGGAAAAGGTAAAGACCTAATGGGTCCCATGACGCTCCCCTCCAAACGACAACCCGACAGCCGGTGAGCCCAAGTCACCGAATCACTCAAAAATATAAAAATAGTAGTGTTAGAATATTTTTAGAATATAATAAACCGATAAACTTGTCCCATAAGTATCTAATACATGCACCGTAAGTAAATCACAAATGTTGAATCCATTATCGACACCTTTGATCCTCTAATACGGTGGCGATCTCGCTTTATATGAGATCGACGAAGCACGAGTAGCTCTAGGTCTTGTATAGAGATCTCCGACCAGACCAGTAAAAACTCGACCGTGGAGGTGAAGCAGTGGTTCTTGAGGTTGTGTGGGGTGATCAAAGTGGCATAGAGATTGTGTGGGGTGAAGCAGTGGTTGTTTCGGGCCAAAATCTAATTACCCAGCCAGATCACCATAAAAATTAATTTCATTCTTTCGGTTGTGATGGAATTTTAAGGAAATGCTATTGATTGACTATACTGTACTATAATTGTATGACCAAGTGTATTTTCCCTGATTGATTTGGTTTAGTTAAGCTAGAGACCTTTTGTGTTTTGCTTATTTCTACTAGCATTTGGACACCTACGTTATAGGTGAAGGTCCATTGTCTATGTTTTTAGCAACTTGCCTTGGGTTCTCATTAGAAGTTAAATGTTTTGTTTAATTTATGTTTTGCATCAGATTTTTTAACCCACATATCTGTAATAAGAAGAGTGATTGTAGTATAGGTTTTAGCACATTGTTTTATCATTAGAAGGTATAGTATTCTGGATCAACACATTATTTCCAATTGTGTCTTGGTGAAGTTAGTGATGTTGCGGAAATAGGATCGTCGACAAACAAAGTTGGTGTTCCAGAGAGAAAGCATAACCACAAGCATAAACACGATAAGCAATCAAGCAAACTCAATAGGACACACAAGCACTTTTTTACGTGAAAAACCTCGATATGAGGAAAAACCACGGGTACCTCTCTCGGTACCGAAACTTTCACTATCAACCAAAAATTAGAAGTGGAAATGCTCTACTCTAAGACTAGAAAATACAAAGTCATCAAGGTCTTACCTTAGAATACAAAAGAGGAAATAATCGATAACTATACGAGAAGAAGAATTCCTACGGGAAAAATCCTTCAACCGCCTTCTATCCCACTTCTCTGACTTGAGCTCTCTCTCTTCTTCAATGGTGGAGGCACTCAATTGCACTCTTTTCCTCACTTGGGTTTTCTTTATGGAACACCCAAATCTCTCCACTCTCTTTTCTTTTAGTTGACGATGCACTTTAGGTCGTGGTAAAAGCGTTGTCAAAAAAAATCCAAACTTTCAAAGAAAACAAGAATAGTGAAAGCAAGGATCGTACCACAGAGACTCAGATTCCTTGTATTTATTTAGTACAACTAATGTAAAAGGGGGGTTTTAGAAAGATTATCTAATAATCTAATTAAAAAGCAAGCAAATTGTTGTAAAATCAAGTAGAGAGAAGCATCCAATTAACTTGTATCCATTATAGAATTGGTCATTGATCATCGATTATCCTCATTCCCTTTTCACCTTGATTAATCTGTTATGACCTTATAAGACTCAACTACATGAAATCTTAAACCAAAATTCGAAACTAGTCTAATCAATAGAACCGATCGGAGCTACCAACCCTTATCACTAAACGTCTGAGAAAATCTCCTAGACTCGATCTAGCAATAACAAAGAGCATCAAGTATCAATAGAAACAAAACATATAACGAAATTAGACATTCATACGAATTGTGGTTGAAATTCCTCTTTAATTCAATTAGTTCAATCGACTCTAAAATGATTAAAGATTCTTACGTGCGATCTAATTAACTCCAATTGGCAATTAAAGAGATCTAAGAATAATTGAACCTAGAAGTTTAATTAGGTAGCTAATCTAACAAAACATTGGGTTAAACTTGATTCAATTAACTAAGCACAAGAAAGACAACCTAATCAAGGTCCAAAAGGAATTATCAAATCTCACAATGATTCAATTCAATAACTTCAACAAATTAATTGGATAAAGAGAAATTAACTAGAAAACTCCATTGAGAAAACTTACAAGATCTCTCTTTCTTCTTGTCCAAGAGATAATCCAAAAAGCATATGATATAAGGTATCCCTCTAACCTAGGCAAAACCAATGTATTTATAGAACAAAACATCCTAAAATAAGGAAACAATTCTATCTTGAAAGGATCTCGTGTCAACTCGTCCAAACGGAGGTGGCCCAATCACGTTTCTCGGCACGGGGCCAAAGCGTGGCCAAGGGGGATCAAGGCCCGACTGTGCCTTAGGAGACACGTCCCGCGCTTCGGCAACTCAGACAAATTGGCAAGGCGCGCTCGCTCCATAAGGGAACATCTCGCGCTTTGACTCGGGATAGGATTCAAGTGACACTTTAGAGTCTGTTTTGACACACTTTGATTTGGAATTTGGACTCGGAGTTAAAACATGAATTGTATATCTTCGATTCAGCTTTCTAATGACACCAAATTCACCTCTATCCGACCATCGTAGCTTCCGAAAGAAGCATTGCAAGATAAGTTTTTTGAAATAACAACTCTAATACATAGTCCGGATTCAAGTGTTCTTTTCGCATCACCTCTTGGGCTCGGGCCTTTGTTCCTCTCCACATCCATCTACTCTTGCAACACCACGGCTACGCTTTAAGCTCAATATCATCCTACAAATCATCACAAGAGATCGTAGATACCGAACTACAAGGCAGAACTAAACTACACTAGGAAACAAAGGCAAATCTACCTAAAATGCATTCAAAACCAAATAAAACATGCTATGTAACCTATGTCCTATATGTACTATCAAATTCCCCCATGCTTGAACCTTGCTTGTCCCCAAGTAAGATATAAGATCAAATCACACCACAAATGAATAAATCAAGATTCCAATTCACATATATGATTCAAACTCAATCAAGAAATTATCGCATACTTAATATGAAAGCTTCAAAAACTGAGTCATTCATCCATTCAAACTCTCACCAAGATATGTGTTTTCCCTCATCACTCAAAGTGTTTAAGGGCATGTGTTTCACTCAAAACTCATCTTTGAATGCCATCTACCTTAAGCTTGCATCAGCGATCTCCACCACGGAAGTTTAAATACATAGCATAAATCATGAGGTCTTTTCAAGGTTGTAATGGGGGCAAGGTAATGAACAAGTAGGTAGGGAGTTTATCTTGGTCTTGTGGTGCTAAAATCCAGGAACTAGTGCTAGCAAAAACCCAAATTATAAAAAATCACTTTCTATCCATATACCACCAACTTCTTACACCTTTTCCCATCACTTTTTCCTTCAACTCTTTTGCTCAATTCTCTTTTTTTCTTTTCTTTCCACTAACCATTGAGGTTTTTCTTCAGTTTCTATTGAAAACACAATTCACCTCAAACAACCATATCTTTCCCATTTCATTCTCTTTTGATTTTTTTTTCTTTTCCCAACTCTTTATCTTCTTTTCGTCTTTTTTTCTCCAAATACACCTCTTAACTTCTCCACAATCCCCACAGTACATTAATAAACTTCAAAAAAACTTCCTAGTCAAATCCTAATTCTCGGATAAGGGTCAAGCTTAATTGGCTAGGAACATTTTGTGGAGCTAGAAACAAGGCTAAGGCTCAAACAAAGGGATTACAAAACAAGGGTATATCATAGGGTAGATAAGGAATAATATAAGCTAAATAAAACCATGTCTCAATCATCTTTACATCATGCATCTAAAACATATAATGTGGTATTGAAAAAGAGTCTCAACCCAAGTTCTAGATTTTAAGCAAAACAAAGAGATACACTCAAGAAAATCATGCAAATATAACATTAGAAAGGTTCAACATCTCACAAGGTGATCAATGGTTAGAACTTCAAAAACAACTCAAATTCTCCACTATCTATGCGTGCTCATCCTCAATCAAGCAATTTTATAGAATTTTCATCAAAACAAACAAGTCATGGGCTATGAAATTATGCTTACTCATCAAACAAGTTGTTCCAAGGGAATTTGAATCCTAATCATGCAATATTTTTTAGAATTGTTTGAATTTTTCAATGTTTTTGGATTTTCATGTTTAATCAATGCAAAACAAGGAAATAAACATGCAACTACAACTATATGATCTAGATAAACTAAGCACTTATGACAAGACAAAGAATTCCCTCCCCCATGCTTAGATATTGCTTTGTCCCCAAAGTAAAAATAAGAGTGAAGAGGAAAAGAGACTAACCTTGTCATAAGAACTTGCAACTACAACATCTACTCCTCGAGTGGTAGTACTAGCGGACACACCGGAAATGAACATGGGAAAGGACAAGTTTACTTCGTTGCTCGATGCCCAAACCGCACCCAAAAGCCTCAAAGCGCGACCGCACTTCACCCATCTACCTCACGCTTTGCCAAGTGAGACAACCTCGACCTGGAACACGAGACACAAGACACAAAACAAAACCACAAAAACCAAAAAACTTCTAAGCTATCTAAAAATCTATCTAAACGTTGGGTTGCCTCCCAAGAAGCGCTTGTTTAACGTCATTAACTCGATGCTTTATTGCTCATGTGTTTGACTCGGGCTTTGCCAAAATCATTCCCTCTCTACTAGCATCCTTGAAGTAAGGCTTCACCTTATGCTCATCTTCGTGTAGTACCTGGATAGTAGAAGGAACAAGCTTCTTGCTTGACAATGTTAGTGCTAAGGGCCTACATCCCGGTAGCAAAAATGGTTGCTCATGACGAATACCCGAATTGGCATTAGCTATAGAATTTTTAAAGGTTGATTTTAATTCTTTGTTATCATTGACATTAGAGAGGTCTTGAAGAAGAGGATCTACAATATCAATTAGAACACAAAGAATCATCATCAGGAAATTTCATGGAATCATCAATATAATACTTAACCTTTTCCTTTTCAAATTCCATAGTTCATGAACCACTACAAACATCACTTTTTGTCTTGGCCGTTTTCAAGAATGGTCTACCTAAGAGGATTGGAGCCGATTGCTTATCATGTTCCGTGTCAAGCACATAAAAATCAGCAGGAAAGATTAATTTGTCAACATGAACAAGCACATCTTTAACAATTCCTTTTGGGTAACATTAGATCTATCGGCCAATTAAATTACTACTCCGGTTGCATGCAATGGACCAAGCTTAAGAGACTCACATATGGAGTAAGCTAAAACATTGATAGAAGCACCCAAATCCAGCATAGCTTTATCAAACTTAGATCAACCAATGACACAAGGAACAGTAAACATTCCCGGATCTTCGCACTTCTTTGGCATTCGTCTTTGGAAGACCGCTGAGACCTGCTCACTGACATTGATCATTTGCTTCCTCTTCTATTTTTGGCTCCGCTTGATCGTGCATAACTCCTTCAAAAACTTAGCATAGCGAGGGATACACTTGATGAGCTTGAGTAAAGGGATGTTCACCTCGCACTTGCTAAACGTCTCAAAGATCTCCTTCTCGCTCTCGATCTTACAGGTCTCCTTCAAGGCCTCGGGAAAGGGGGGTGGTGGCCTAAAGGTTCTGACGACGCAGCAGAGGAACTCCCGTCCAGGGGCTAAGGCGCGACATGGCTCGGAAGAGGCACGACCACGCCTTTGGTAGATTGGTCGCGCTTTGGCAACTGAGAGTTGCAGGTGGAGAAGCGTGGGTTGGTGGAGGAAAGCGCGACCGCGCCTTGGTCGCTCTCCCCCGCGCTTCGCTATTTGAGGGCGATCCGGAGTTCCATCGTCAACTTTTTGCTCCTCTTTGACTTCAATCACCTCAGGTCCTTGCTTAACTTTGTTCTCCAACAGCTTCCCACTCCGGAGTGAGATTGCACTAACACTCTGCTTAGGGTTAAGCTCCGTTTGAGAGGGAAGCTTGTTGGAATCTTTAGCTTTAAGTTTGCTCACCACTAGTTCAATTTGGCTGACTTGATTCTCCAAGTTGAGAATGCTCGCCTTGGTCTGTTGACGGAATTGCCCCATAGATTGAGTAAGATAGCGGACCATATCTTTGGTGAACATAGAAGAACCTTGATTTGGAGCTTGAGGTTGATATGGAGGTCGATCAAAAGCCTTGAGGTCTACCTTGAGCAGCATATTGTTGATGATTGGAATTCCCATAACTCAAGTTAGCATGGTTCTTCCAGCCTGCATTATATGCGTTTGAAAAAGGATCATGCCTCAACCTTTGGGGTCCATAGCCTCTTAGAGCACATACTTCCTCATTGTCTTGGAGAGTGGGGTAGGCGTCGGTAGGATGAGCAATGTCTTGACAAACACCGCAAGCCTTCACCTGTTGTTGTTTGCTATTGAGGAGTTGCTTCATCATGTACTTGAGTTCGCTCACCTCCTCTATTAGAGCACTAAAATTTGCAACCTTGACCGATGCTCTCTTATTGAATTGTCAGGACCCTTCAGAGAGCTCATGGTAAAGCTCAAAGGCAGAAACGGGAGTTTTGTTGAGAATATTCCCTCCATAAACAACATTCACACGTCTTCGCTCTTCCTCCAACAAGCCCTCATAGAAGTACATAACAAGATCAATTTGAGCGTACCCATGATAAGGGCAACTTGAGAGCAACTTCTTGAACCTTTCATAGTACTCATAGAATGTCTCCGTAGAGGCTTGCTCAATATTGCTTATGCTCTTCTTCATGTTACTTCGCTTTGTAGCGGGGAAGTACTTCTCAAGAAAAACTTTCTTCAACTGGTCCCATGTCTCTATACTCCCCAGACCCAAGTAGTAAAGCCAATCACTAGCGCCCTCTTTCAAGGAAAAAGAGAAAGCTCTAAGCTTGACTTGATCATCACTTACACTCTTTGGTTTCATTCTAGAGCACACGGAATGAAACTCGGCTAAACATTTGTTGGGATCTTCACCTGCCTTTCCATGAAATTGGGATAGGAGATTAATTAACCCCGATTTCAGCTCAAAGTTGACACCGTTAGGGAGCTCATGGAACCTCACCGCTAATAGTTGTTGATCCATATCGGGTGGGGTCAACTCTCTCAATGTCTGCACCATCTCTTCAAGACTACTTTCGGGTTCAGAATTTAAGTAAGAAACTAGATCGAATGGCAACTCACGCGAGATTGCTTGAGCCTCACATCTTAATCTAGCAAAGGTCATTTCAATTTCTAGATCAAAAGCAACAAGACATGGATTAGTAGCACGGGTATGAACCATTCAAGTGGTTCACACCCAAGATAGTGATACGAAATAAACACAAGTAATAGCCGAGTCCCCGGCAACGGTGCCAAATTTGACGATGCACTTTTATGTCGTGGTAAAAGCATTGTCAAAGAAAATCCTAACAAGTATAGTGAAAGCAAGGGTCGTACCACAGAGACTAAGATTCCTTGTATTTATTTAGTACTACTAATGTAAAAGGGGGGTTTTAGAAAGATTATCTATCAATCTAATTAAAAAGCAAGCAAATTATTATAAAATCAACTAGAGAGAGGCATCCAATTAACCTGTATCCATTATTGAATTGGTCATTGATCATCGATTATCATCATTCCCTTTTCACCTTGTTTAATCTATTGTGGCATTATAAGACTCAACTGCATGAAATCTTAAACCAAACTTTGAACCTAGTCTAGTCAATAGAACCGATCGGCGCTACCAACCCTTATTACTGAACGTTCTAAAAGTTCTCCAAGACTCGATCTAGCAATAACAAAGAGCATCAAGTATCAATAGAACAAAACATATAGAGCAATCAGACATTCATATGAACTGTGGTTGAAATTCCTCTTTAATTCAATTAGTTCAATCGACTCTAAAAAGATTAAAGATTCTTACTTGCGATCTAATTAAATCCAATCGGAAATTAAAGAGATCTAAGAAAAATTGAACCTAGAAGTTTAATTAGGTAGTTAATCTAACAAAACCCTAGGTTAAACTTGATTCAATTAAGCAAGAGAAAGACAACCTAATCAAGTTTCAAAAGGAATTATCAAACCTCATAATGATTCAATTCAATAACTTCAACAAATTAGTTGGATTAAGAGAAATTAGCTAGTTTACTTACAAGATCTCTCTTTCTTCTTCTCCAAGAAATAATCCAAAAAACATAAGATATAAGGTATCCCTCTAACATAGGCAAAACCAATGTATTTATAGAAAAAAATCCTAAAATAAGGAAACAATTCTATCTTGAAAGGATCTCATGTCAACTCGTCCAAACGGAGGTGGCCCAATCACGTTTCTCGGCACGGGGCCCAAGCGCGACCAAGGGGGATCAAGGCGCGACTGCGCCTTAGGAGACACATCCCGCGCTTCGGCAACTGAGACAAATTGGCAAGGCATGACCAGACAAGGGCAACGCGACCACGCCATAAGGGAACATCTCGCGCTTTGACTCGGGACAGAATTCAAGTGACACTTCAGTGGCTGTTTTGACACACTTCGAGTTGGAATTTGGATTCGGAAAAAAACAGGAATTGTAGCTCTTCGAGTCAGCTTTATAATGACACCAAATTCACCTCCATCCGACCATCATAGCTCTTGAAAGAAGCATTGCAAGATAAGTGTGTCAAAACAACAACCTTATACATAGTCCGGATTCAAGTGTTCTTTTCGCCACCTCTTGGGCTCGGGCCTTTGTTCCTCTCCACATCCATCATTCCATCCACTCATGTATCGCCACGGCTGCGCTCCAAGCTCAACATCATCCTGCAAATCATCATAAGAGAGCGTAGATACCGAACTACAAGGGAGAACTAAACTACACTAGGAAACAAAAGCAAATCTACCTAAAATGCATTCAAAACCAAATAAAACATGCTCTGTAACCTATGTCGTATATGAACTATCACTAGCTCTCTTTTTTTATGGCTAGGTTTTTCTCTTTCTTCCTTAAGTTTACAAGACACATAAGAGTGCTTAAGTACCTCTTGCAAATAAGCCATTGGAATAAATCCTATGGAGGAAAACCTAACCTATAATGTCTTTTTGGGTTCTTTCCCCATTTAGGAGGGAAATCACAACAACTAGGAGTATCATTCCTTGGAATTTTTTAAATTCCTTGCATTGTAGTTTAAAGGAAAATAGTTATTGAATATTATGGTTGTATAATCTACATTTCTCTATACTTAATTGATCTGGGTTGTAAAATGATGACTAAAGGGAATCATATGTTGATGACTTGAAACTAAAGTTTGTGTGCTGGCTTATAAGAATGTGGGTTGGACAAAATACGATAAGCTAGATCTTTTGTACAACTAACAAGTTTCTAAGCGCTTGGAGGAATTTCAACCTTTGAAGTATGTTTAGTAGCTTGTTCAAGTGATTTTAGAGTTTTTAGTTGCAAATAACTCATCAATTTATGTATTTACTTTATTTTTCATTGATAAATCATGGAAAGGTGTGAGATAGCACTTAGTTAAAAAAAAATAAGGATTTGCAACCGGAAACTCTAGAGTTGGTTTTCCATAGAGCTGCATCGGTAGACATCCCCACCAATGTATGTTAATTTATCTTCTTCTAAAAAAGAGCTCTTAATGTGTGCTTCTAGTGAGATAAACTCTCCCTTCTCTCTACCCTTGCCGGCTTGCTCTTTTTCCCTCTTTGGCTCTCTGCGGCGAGGTACCACCTCACGTGGCCCTCGCTCAACGCACAAGGCGGTATCCTCACGAGCCGCCCCCGAGCTAGAGTTGGTCGGAGCTCAAGCTCGCCAGTGGTTGCACACTTGTTGCTCTCGGGTCGTTTGACCTTTCACTTTCTCTCCTCTTGTGTTTTTGGTGGCCTTTTGCTCATTGTCGCTTGGTGGTGCTTTTTAGTTCCTTCAATCGTGCTCTCAGGTCGCTTCTTAATTTGGCCGTGCTCTCTTTGTTATCGATTCACCGACCTCTTTCATCCTATCCCCTCTCTTGTGTGGTGGTGGTTTAAGGTCTCTTTCGTTTGGTGGTGTTCGCTTGGTCTGGCTAGTTGTCTTCTATGTCGAGCTCTTTGTCTCCATGGGGAAGTCCTCCACATCTCTCGCCTCTTCCAATGGCGCCAAAGACCCCTCCAAGTATCTGAAAGATGTAGTGGTTCCCTCCAAGGTTTTCGGTGGTGGTGGTGAGATGAAAAGGAAAAACCTTGGCTCCAAAGGTGTGAAGAAAGTTGATGGAGGTGGGTCGAAGGTGGCCTGAGAAGGTGAGAAGACGAAGGATCCTCAGTCCCAAGCATCCAAGCAATCAAAGATGAAGAAGCAGTGGTTGAAAATGCAAGAAATGAGTTGTCCGATTAAGAAGATGAGGTTTTTGAAGGCACCACCACCGCCACCGTTGTAGATGCGCCATCGTTGACCGCCACCAACCCCCTAAGCGGTGGTTCCATATCGGGCCCCATCCTTTCCCCCGCAAGTGGCCTATCGGATGGTGAAGATGGTCTGCCAAAGGGGTAAAGGCAGCCTCCGTACCATTGCCAACCGTTGCCCAAGTTGGGGCCAGGAGTGGCAATGTGACGTTACCTAGGCCACGTAGACCTGCTACTATAGGCGGTCCCCCATAGGCCAACTCCGGCACAGGTTTGTAGATCATGCCATGTCACGCGCCCCTTGCATACTCACTCCCCCTAGTGGTATGTGCGGATAAAATGCTCCCAATTTGTCCCATGTCCACGTGGAGACTTCTATTGGCTCTGGCATGCCCCAGGCCACGTTACAAGCTAAAGAGGCCATGTCCCACGTGGTCCCCTCGACCAGCGCCCAGAAGCTTCCAAGGACCTGGCTACCCTCCCGACAAGGGCCCTTCATCTAGCCGTGTCCAAGGACCTGGCTGCGCTCATGGGGTGCCTTAGAGCCTTTGAAGGCTTATCCGGGTTGGCCGTGAATGTGGTTAAATCCTTAATTTTCTTAGCCTCTGTCCTGGACAACAAGCATGGCCCCATCATTGCTGCCACCGATTTCAACGAAGGAGTCTTCCCTTTCCGGTACTTGGGTTTTCCTATAAGCCCCCACGGTCTCCGAGTTGTCACCCCTATTTTTTAAACCATGGGTATTACATGCTAGTGATCTCGGATTTATCCATCCAAAGCTACCCAAGGCGGTAGGTAACATAACTCGATTCATATAAAACGAAATAGTGAACTTATATTACATCAAAAGTGATTCAGGGTTTGATACATTATTAGACGTCAATGATCAACGATACAAAATTACAATTTTTGAGTGAAGAAGACATATAAATCATTTTGCAGTAGAAATAGGATAACGGTTAAAATATTCTTCACAAAAACAAAATAGGAAATTCCAAAATGTCTAAAATAACTTGAACCTCTTGAAAATCTTCCTTCCTTTAAATCCTCGAGTCTTCATCTTTGGTCTTCGGCAAATCTGTCTTTACTTCCTGATATTTCCATAAAAGCAAGAAATATCAGCCGACCAATGTCGGGAAGAAAAGAAAGTGGTATTAGTCTAACGCGAGATTAAGCAAGTGGTAGAATATGACTAGGTTCTTACAAGGCTAAGTATGTCGGCATCAAGATCCAAAGGGAACTGAGCAATGCACGACAAATCAGGTTCTTTTGAGTTGAGGGTGTGATATAATTTAGAGAACGAGAGTTCATTCGAATACAACTCAGATGAAAGGAACGTATCCGAAGGAAGGTGAATAACGAGCTTTCTTTTGAGAATAGGATATCACAAGGAGTGATTCCTAGGAACGAAAGATGATTAAGATTTTGTTGGGAACTTATTAATGCACATCAAGGTTTAGTAAAAACCTATATCGACTTATCTTCTCTTAGTAATACAACAATACATTTTATTTTAACGATTTTCGGATATGGCTACTCATAACAGTCAAGGGCCATCCGAGGAATATCCATTTCAACATTTCAATTAACGATTTTTTTATGCGGTGACCCCTTGAATGAGCCTAGGGCCACATAGTTGAGGAATATTCATTTCAACAATTCGATCAATTAACAATTTTTATATGCGGTAACCCCTTGAATGAGCCTAGAGCCACATAGTTGAGCACCTAGCTAGGGTGTTATCACTCCTCTGAGTGGTAGAGCAGGCAGAGTCATGACCCCGTATTAGGGTATAGGTACATCTAATACATCTTTTTGAGAGGTGTTATCAGAGACGAGCTCTCTCCCCTAATCCCTATTGTAGTCCATAACGAAGTCTCGAAAAGAGACTTGAAACGGTCAGAGGCCACAATCATCAGTCCTAAGTCCATGGGCTAGCGTAGTACGATAATGTAAATAACAATGGGGTCATTATTTCTAACCCTAAGTTCATTTTATTTAGCAAACAAGGGTGTTCTCAACAAGATGGATATGATAACGGAGGAAAAGGAATTCACAAATATCGAGTAATAAGGAAGAACCATCCACTTGCCTTTGATTTTCGAGATTGATGTTCTAAGGAATTGATTCGCAAGCTTACGGCGATCCGAGTATTCAACCTAAATTAGGCACGATTTTTATAACGTGCGGACACGAATAGATTAAGATAGAATTTATTTCAAATTCTAAAAGTCCCTCCATTTATTTTTCTCCGTTATACTAATTATTGAGGGTCATACCAGTTATTTTCTTTTAATACTTTACATGTAGAATAGTTCATAGCCTACTTCATTATATGATTTTGTCTTAGGGTTTAATTTATCATATTTTTTACATTAAGGTAATGATTTTATAACTAGCCCACTACCACTACCTCTATGTAATTAAACATAAGTCGGACCATAATGTACGTATATATAACGAGTACATAACTATATTAATTAACAAATGTTAATATGCAGATTTATGGTAAATTTGAAAAACATTAACTAGCTTAGGCAAGCTATCTAGAAATGCTAATTAGTGATTATCTCCAATTCACATCCGTCTATTTCTTTCTTTCTCGATTTGCTTGATGGATTAAGTAACCCAAGTAGCAGCCCAACACAAAAAAGAAACGACAGCCCACAAAAGGAAAGGAAACTGTTGCTTGCCTTTGTTTGTGTTGATTTACGCATGTCAACAAGACAACAACGCACAACAACAACTCGACACAACATCTCCTGACGACAGCAACGGCAACCCGACGACAGCTCCGGCGATGGCGTCTCCGGCGATTTCTGGTGGCGGATGGCGGCTCACATGCGGTCTCCGTTGAGAGCGGCGACGAGCGTGGCGGACAGGCGGTGATGGCGAGAGGTTGCAGGCTCAGTCCTTCGCCGGTGGAACCGGGCACGAAAACAGCTTTATGACAGTGGGAATGGTCTTGCATTTCCCCCAATTTATAGAGGCCGAAAATCTCTACTTGAAACCCTAATGCAGTTCTTGGTCCGGGTAATCGGTGGTGGCGTCGCAGGGCTCGGAGAAATCCGGTCGATGCCTTCCGCCCGGCGGTCCGAGGACAGCTCCGACGCTCCTTTCCGAAGCTTCAGGGAAATTGGCGTGCTCATAAGGTTGCAAAAGCTATCCTGGTATAGTGGTAGGGGAGGGGCGTATAGGGTCATAGGTTGGAGGTTCCCCAGAGAGTCTCCCTTTTTGTTTTTTTGTCCCATTTCCTTCAGTTGGGAGGAGAAAGTGATGGGCTGGGCCGGGGCCGATTTTGGGTCGAAAGAGTGAGGTCGGCTCAGCCCACTTAGCAATTGGGTTTAATTGAGTTGGTTATAAATTGAGAGTCCGTTAATTTGACCCGAACCTATTATTATTTTATTTTATTTTACTTTATTTTATTTAAATTCATGCCTTTATTCATAGAAGAGGGATTAATTGGTATATGGCATTTTTAGCCTTCTTTTGTACACCATATATCCTTTAATTTGAGCAATGTGCCCAATAAGTTGTGAAACTGATAGTTTCCAACCGAATCAAAACATTAATTAAAAATGAATTTGATCACACAAGGACGAAAAATGTGTTTTCATTGGTTTTGTAATAATTTCTCAGATTGGACCCGAAAAATCATCAACCTTCTAAACTGAATGTCAAACCGAAGTCCACCAAAAATCAGCCCACACCCCCTATTTATAATCCCGTAGCCTTCTTTTGCATGTGTAACAAGTGACACTTGTGACAAAATTTTCATATGGGTTTGATGTCAAAGTGTCGAAATACAATAATAGTTGTTTGGCTAAGAGGGGTATCGCAATAAGAGGGTGACACGTAGACACCTAGCACAGTAATAGATCGACCATTACCTATGCTGGTAGTGAGCAAAAAAATGATCGAGAAGTACCATCAGAAACAATAATTCATTATCATTTTTATATATGTAAATCAATTTTAATAAAATTGAAGTTGTGTAGAATCAATCCACCTAGATTTACATTATTTTTAATAGCAAGATATAGCCAAAATAGTTTAGCACTCAATTGTTTAATTTCATTAACTTTATACCTCTAATAATTATATTACACTATTCATAATCCTAGGAAATCATTCAATAAAAAGAAATCAATGCACAAATACAATATTTCTATGCAAATTTAGTTTTGGTTTTAGTTCAAGTGAAAGTAATACAACTCAAAGTTAATTAACACAAAAAATAAATAAAGTTAGTGTTATTGCTATGCAAGTTGTTTGATTTTTTTTATTGTTTTAATATGGCTTTATCACTTTCAATAAAACCAACAGATGGTTGTGTTTTTAAAAGAGAAAGAAAAAAGGATAATGAGTTCATTGACTTGTACTCCTCTCGATCATTTATGAAAATGATGTGTTAGCTTATCTATTTGAGAAAAGAAAAAAACGGGTTGTCTTCTTCCCCGTACTCTTTTTTGTGGTTTTATCCATTGTTAAATATTTGGAAAGGAAAGAGCTCATTCATTCAACTCCGTACTATATATTGCTCGCCTTCATCTCACAGTGTTATCCATTTTCCCGCCCCCACCCTCCCCATATTGTCGTTCTACTCTTCAGTAGTACAACTACTAGTACGACGAGATGGGGGGCGGCCGCCCACCCCAGCCACCCCTGGATCCACCACTACAGTTGTGTACCCTTTACCACCATTAATGAAATGCCCTTTTTCCCATATTCTGGATTCGTGTACTCAATTTAACTTTTGATTTTAACTCTGCAAACGGCTCTCACCAGCCGAATTAATTAGAGCAATTATGTGCATTGTAGGTAGTGAACTGGATTTGTCACCTCAATTTGCATGCGTGATTGAGAACCCTCTCTCAGCCCTTGACTCGGCTAAAGTCGTTGTGCCAATATCAAAAATAAACCCTAAACTAACAAAACTAGTATAGCATGCAAGTAGGGGTCGAACCCAAGAGAATCTAGTTTCCTACGCAGTTTCAGTTCAATCACAAAGCAAAACTAGGGGGAGTTTCAAAGCGGTTTGTTTATCAATATTAAGAGAGCAGAGTTCATTCAAACAATTCCACCTTTATAATCAATCGATCATCAATTCATCCACTTCTCTATATTCCTAGGTCAAATCCAATCCTTTTCTTAATTATTCACTAGTCCACGGTCCTAGCAAAACTACGATATGAACAAGAACGCTTAATTCAAATCATGCAATGAACACAAGGATAATAGGAAAGACAAAATTGCACTAAACCACCCGTTAAATAGGCGAATTTACACTTAACTACCCGTTATACACGAATTTGTTTTAAACCACCAAAAACTCCCATTTCGTTAACAAGTAGCCACCCACGGGCTTATTCCGTCAAGTTTTCCATTTAATCCCACGATTTGACCCTTTTGCCCTCAAGTTTGGTATGGGTTGGACATTTTTATCACATTTGTAAACTAGAGGGGTAGTTGGTGTAATTCGGTCAAAAGTAATCAAACCCGACTCTACCCTTCTTCTCCATTTGGGTATATCTTCAAATGGCCATAACTTTCTCATTTCTCAACAGAATTCGATTCCGTAAAATGTTAAGAGAAGCCCAAGACTCGATCTAGCAAACCCCTCAATCAATTTTGGGTAATTGGTTCAAGTTTTGGTACAAGTGGAGCTGAAAGTGTCGGTTATGGCTTCGTATCTCATTTTAATTTGACATTCAATTTGGACAATTGAATGAGTTTGGTGTTGTTTGGCATTCTTGACCGCCACATATGGATAATTTTACTTCGAAATCTGACTCATATTGGATCAATAGCCTCATGAATTTGGGAAAACCCCAATTGAAGTAAGATGAGCTTTAAAACTCTTAGGGGGTTCATTTTGATCCAAGTACGATCGATTGGGTTCGTTCTTGACGCTATAAAAGCCCCAAATCACTATCTGGATGAAACACATTCAACTTCACCCGAAACCTCTCAAAAGTTCAAAGGCCCTCGGTTCGGTCTGAATTCGTCGGAGGTAGACAAAGTTCAATCGGTGCTTTGTTCTAGCGATGCCTAGTTCGAGCGGTTCGTTCTCCATTGGTGTGCAGATGACTGTCAAAGCTTGTGAGGGTCAAGTAGTACAGTGTGTGCCACCACTTTCTGCCATTGATGTACTGCAAACAGGAAGAAGAAAGTTGTAATGGGATTTATAATGCAAGGGTCAAAGGGCAAAAAGGTCAAATTGCGAGATTAAACGAAAATTTTGACAGAATAAGGCGATGGGTTGCTACTTGTTAACGGAATGGGAGTTTTGGGCGGTTTCAAACAAATTCGTGTATAATGGGTGGTTAAGTGTAAATTTGCCTATTTAACGGGTGGTTTAGTGCAATTTTCTCAATAGGAAACTGAATTATGCAATCAAGCTACGAGTCTCAACATAAAACAACCATTGAATGCTCTTCTCTAACCTAGTCCACGGTCCTAGATAAGAGTTTTTTCAAGAATAGGAAAGATGCATAGACAACAACCAATCCTAATTCAATATATAGATCAAACAAGTTGATCAGGCTTATAAAATCAAACAAAGATCATGGGATGAAGCACAAGAGTATCAATATCGACCTAAGGATATGAAGTTACCGGAATTTCACGATTTAATAATAAGGCTTCCTTGATTGAATAAACTCCAAGGGAAATTAGTTCTTCATAATACAAGAGAGCTAAACAATTAAGTTCTAAGAATATTGGATACCTAAAACCTAGACAAAGCTCCCCTTATATGGATTTAAGGAACATGCTCCCCAAAGTACATAAGGTAAGAGGCTAAGATAAGATAAAGGAAAAAAGATAGAAAAACGCGTCGTTCAGATCTGGCTCGAAACCACGCCCGCGGTTGCGTTGGGTTAAGGCTATTTAGGGCGGCGTCTACCGCGCACGCAGCCCATGTGGCGCGCCCATGACCTTCGGGAGATAGATAGGTTGGCCTCTGCAGAACCGCGCCCACGCTTTGGAGAACGCGCCAGTAGTTCTAGGCAGTGGTGATACTTCACTTGAATCTTGGTCTGGAAACTATCATATCTTCATATCTTGTGTCTTCGGTCTTCATATTACAATTAAGCACAAAGTCTAACCTAAATGCACTCATTATAGCCCTAAAGAGATAACCTATACTAAATAGAGCATATCAAATTTCCCTCATACTTAGATCTTGCTCCTCCTCGAGTAAGCTCAAACTAAATATAACAAGACAGCATATTAAAGATTTCAGGAAATACAAGGGAAGACAATAACACTCAACTCTCAACCCGATCCCAATATACAGAGTAATCATGAGCATAAACAATAAAGCTCAAACACACACCTCGCAACAATGAATAATAACACCCAAGTTCTAAAAGGTGTAGAGCAACCTAGGTGACATACCCAAATCTATGATGTAAGCCCTAAAGTCCCCAAGCAAGAATGATCCTAAATCACTCGAATTTTCCCCGCTCAATTCTGCATAGGCGCCCTTTTTGGTTTTCACCTAACCGCTCTTTTCATTTTTCAATAAGTGTGCTCACAAAACTCACATCTCTCATGAACCTCATATTACCCGAGCTTAAAGCTGGTCCGGGTTACCTACTTATTACCTGAGCCGCCCTTTCGGGTTTTCGACTCATCCTAGGATTTATATGCCTTTTCCAATTTTTATGGCTCTTTCTATCTTTTTTCTTTTTCTTTCTTCTTTATTATGCAAAAATATGGTGCAAGTGCTCCATGAAAAGAAGAAAATAAAAAATCTGAAGCAAAAACAACAATCTGCACTAGCTAGGATAAGCGAATGCGAGTACTCCCTCCCCCATACTTAAATCCGTCATTGTCCTCAATGAAGCTAAGAGCAAGGATAGAAGCAAGGAAGAAGGTATATCAGAAGACTCACATACGAAGAAGAGGGGTGAAATGAAAGAACTCTTTAAAGGTGTAGAAAGAATGGATGAAAAGACTTTGGAATACCGTTTTGTAGGCAAACCGCGGGTGCGGCCAAGGAGGCGCGGGCGTGGTTTCAACACCGAGAGCAACTTTAATCTTCTGGGGACCAACTGCGGGTGCGGCACGGAAGGTGGTATTTTGCTAACGGAGAGTCTTTTATGGGTGGTTAAAAATAAATAGTCATATTCGGGGTGGTTAAGTGGAATGTGGCCTATCTTACGGGTGAGTTTAGGTGCTTGACTCTAAATTCTAAGTTTGAATATACATTTAATATTGGATGTTTAAGTGATAAAAATGAAAATTTTAATAAATAATGTATAAGTTTACAAAAATATATAATTCAACTTTAAATATTTAATTAAGAAAGAAAAGACTAATTAACATATAAATTAAGAAATTAAATATTTTGACTATTTGATAAGAAGATCTTTTGCCTAATATATAATTATCAAAATCTTTGCTTTCTAATTATTATATTAATTAATATGTTATATTTTGACTAATTATTTTTTTGATAAGAATATTTTGACTATTTGATAAGACAAGAATTACGACTTATATATATACATACATTTATCTAATAAAATAATAAAAAAAAGTAATACAATTTTTCAATTTGATGGCCAAAATATTCGATCAACCATTCTCTATGATATTAGAAACCTTCCTTGTGTGACTAAGGCCCTATTTGGTATATGTTTTTGACGGTTTTTGAAGGTTTCTATTATTTAAAACCTACTCAAATAGGTGTTCGGTATATTAAGGTTTTCTAAGACGTGAAGGTTTTAGTAGGTTTGAAAGCAGAAAATAGGAACCTTGGCGTAGATAGGTTTTAGAAGGTTTGTGAAAATTTTTAGAGAAATTTGAATTAAACCACCCGTTAAATAGGCGAATTTACAAATAACCACCCGTTATACAAAAATTTGTTTTAAACCACCCAAAACTTTGATTCCGTTAACAAATAGCCACCCAAGGCTCCATTCCGTCAAAAATGTCGTTAAAACGCGTAAAATTACCATAATGCCCTCAACTGTTCACAAAAATCACAACAAAACCAAGGGGTTTGGGCAGTTTTTTGGGAAAAAATTGGGAACCGGCCGGTTCACTTCAATGACTTCATTTGTTCCAAAATTCGAGCTGGTTCACCTACAAAACCCCAAACCTGACCATTCCAGTTGGTTCCTTCCTAGGGTTTTATGAACTTGCGCCTGTTTGTAGACAAAACACAGAAAATTCAAAACACAGCCGCAATGAAGGCGCCTCTGGTGGCCTTGTTGGCGAACTCGGAAATGATGGTGGCCGAGAGCGGGTAGTCACCCCTGATCCCGAACCCTAGCGCGAAGCGGAAGAGCCCGAGGCTGGAGAAGACGCACCGCCTGGTTGTGCAGAAGGAGAAGGCGGAGCCGATGGAGCTGGAGACCATGAGCGCGAGCGCGATGCCGTAGACGCGGCGCCGCCTGACCAAGTCGCCGAGCTTGCTCGTACCCCAAACTTCGACTACCCCTAATCGGCCTGTCTCTTTTAGTTGGTCGGAGGGTTGAGGTTAGAGCGAAGAGCCATGGCGAAAATTTGTTGGAAGAGATCTGCAGTAAAAGAAGATAAGAGCCATGAGGGAGGCTGGAAGCGGCAATTTCACATGTGGATCCATGGAAACTTGGAGAAGTTTCTTTGAATTTCCAGAAATTGTTGTTCGTCTTCCTCTTTTCGCCTGTTCTGCTCTCAATACTTTGCTCCCCTCTGATCTCTGAAGCTTGTGATGATTTCTTGTCTGAAGGTTCTAATTTTTCGTTCCATTGAATGAATCTGTACACTACTATCGTTTAATTGAACAGAAAATGGTGTTTGATTTACTTTCTATTTGGAGGCGATGTACTGATGTGCTAAACCCTAATTTCCCAACTTTATCTACTATTTTTTTCATTGGCCACAATTTGATTTCATCCCGAGCAATTTGCACAAATTCATGACAATGGGTCTTGATGTGAATGGGTCTTGATTTGAATGAAGCACACAATATGCAGTACAAGGACATATGCTCAAACATTTCACCATGTCTCTAACAATCCAATCATCCAAATGCTGAGATACAAATGTCAATTAAGTCTTGATTTGAATTGTGGCTAGTGAAATGTTTGGGGAAGACTGGTCGGGTTTGGGGTTCTGTAAGTGAACCAGCTCGAATTTTGGAACAAATGAAGTGAACCGGCCGGTTCCCAATTTTTTCCCAAAAATCTGCCCAAACCCCTTGGTTTTCTTGTGATTTTTGTGAACAGTTGAGGGCATTATGGTAATTTTACAGGTTTTAACGGCATTTTTGACGAAATGGAGCCTTGGGTGGCTATTTGTTAACGGAATCGGAGTTTTGGGTGGTTTAAAACAAATTTTTGTATAACGGGTAGTTATTTGTAAATTCGCCTATTTAACGGATGGTTTAGTGCAAATTTCTCAAAATTTTAACACAAATTTTCTTATTAATTATTTAAATTAATATTATTTTTGGTAGTTTAAAGTAAACCTTATCTAAAGACCTTGTAATACCGAACATACACCTCCTTCTTAAAAACCTTCACCTTCCCATAAGCCTTGAGAAAAACTCAAGTAGAGTACTACGATATATTGATCATAAAAATACCAATAAGTATATAATTTAAAAATATTATTAATGTTTTATCAAAAAATATTATTATTTTTGGTAGAATTTAATAAAAAAATATTATTAATGCTATATGATTTTCATTTTTTTATTAAAATAATCATAAACTCTACCATAGTAGTAATTTAAGATGGTGCGACTTGGGCGTGAGGATGTGTGAGAAATAAAACCTAGTTATTCCCTCCGTCTACCGCTTGCCCCATATATAAAACCCTAGAGTCCGATACGCACCGTCTCTTCTCGCCTCCCACAAAGAACCATGGAAGGCGAAGCAGCAGCAATGGAGAACAAGGATCAGTTAGAGCTACATCAGCAGCAACAGCTGCAACTCAATTACATTGAAGAGACTGTGCTGAAAAAGAGGAAGAGCAGCGAAGAGTGGGCTCTTCGTAGGAAGCAGCAGTTGCTCGAGAAGAAATGGCAGCTCAAGCAAGACAAGAAGCTCGCTTTCAAGAGGGCCGAGGACTTCATCAAAGAGTATCGTAGCAAGGTATCTTATCCCTCTCATACCTTTTCCTCATCAATTATTAAGGCGTTGTTCTGGCTGCCTTGGTTTTCTTATGTTTTCTACGCATTGGGGTTTCGTTGTTGTCTGTTTAGGGTTCGTGTTTGTTTTTGGTTCAGAGATGTTTGATTCTGTTGTGTCTTATGGATTGAGATGCTTTGTTGGTCGAAAAGCGTTCCCTTATTGTTTTAAAGATTTTCCATGATGAATTCATTCATTCAATTTGGATGACACTAACTGGAGGAATTTCCTGTATCAATTGCCACAAGATTGGTGGTTTTGATGAATCTATAGCAGAGCAGTATATTTGTTCAATCAAACTTTGTAGAATTTTATAGGGAGAAAGAAGAGCAGAGCCTTAATTGCTAGAGATTCAGTGACACCTTACAGTCTGTATACCATATGATAGTTAGAGATCCTTACATTTAGGGGAAGTCATGGAGCTGTGCTTACACATATATGTTTTCATAGCCTTACAGCCTGAAACAAATGCTATTCCGTGCAAAGGTTTCCCCTCTCCTTCTGCTTGGGCCTTATTGATGATGTATGTATTCAAGTTGGGAACTGTTTCAAAGGAACATGGACATTTTTTTTCTTTACTAATCTAATGTTGCTAAACCCATTATAATTGCTCCTGCTTTATTTTTTTTTTGTCACTTCTCATTCTTTATATCTTTTATTCTATACCCTGCTCAGTGCTCATCTCTATGTTACTGGTATCTTCTTGTAGGAACTTGACTTTGTTAACATGAAGCACAGATCAAAGAGGAGTAGAACTGAAGCAGTAAGCTCAGGGTCCAAGCTGCTTTTTGTCATACGTATAAAAGGGTAGAATATCTTACATTCGACATTACATTTATTTCAAGTTTGTTTTTGTTAGCCTGTTAGTATTTGTATTCTCATTGTTAGCATGTTGTAATCATCCAGTAAAAATGATATCCATCCACAAGTTAAGAAGACTTTGAACTATTTGGGTTTGAGGAGGCTCTTCAGTGGTGTCTTTCTCAAAGCAAGTGAAGAAAATTTGGCAAGGTTGCAGATTGTGGAGCCATTTGTGACTTACGGGTATGAAAAATGGATTCATTTGTTGCTTTTTGGGATTATTGATGGGTATCAACTGATATTTTAATGCATTTGTTTTCTTTCAAGTTCTTGAATTCTTTTCTTCTTGTAGTTATCATATGATCTATGGATCCAAAGATATTTTATGGTGTCTGTAATGCCTCCAGTTACTTTATGCCTTGCTGTGAGAGGATTGAGAAAGAATGTCCTTATAAACGTTTGGAGGATCATATGATGATTATGGTTATAGTGTGTGGCCTCTTGTCTAGTTGATCAAGCTTGAGAATTGGTGCAGTTTTTTTAATGAAAATCTCGGAGTAGACAATTCGTTTATTATATCCCCTAACGTTTGAGTACTTACTTTACTGAGCTTTTTTACTCCATGATCCTATTTCATGTATCTCACAGTACTGTCCTTCCTAATATTCCAGGTACCCTAACGTGCAGAATGTTAAGGCTCTTATACATAAGAAGGGTCTTTTAAAAGTAGAGGATCAGAAAGTTCCCTTGCATGACAATAACGTCATTGAACAGGTATCTTTTATCTTACATAAATTCATCTTGAGATAGATCTGGAAGTGGATTATGAAGTTTGAATAGTTTGTGCACATAGAATATGCCCATCTAATGTGTTTTAAAGTAATGATCACCTATGTGTGTCCTGCTGTAATACTGGTCTACATTTTTGGCAGGCTCTTGGGAAGTATGACGTTTTATGTATCCAAGATATCATCCATGAAATTGTGACTGTTGGGCCAAATTTCAAGCGAGTCGCGAGCTCTCTATACCCATTTGCTCTCATCAAGCCACAGGAAGATGATATTATTCAAGGCAAGCTGAATCAGTTCAAGAAAGGAGGAGACTCTGGAGACCGTGGGGACAGTATAAATGAGCTGATTGAAAAGATGAATGCCTAAAACTTGCCTGAAATCCTTGTGGGTTTATTTTTGGAATATGTAGTAAACTGGATACTGTCTTTCAAGTTTTGCAAACGAACAACTTAGTGGCATCGCCTCTTCATCAATGGAAGGAATTCTAATCTTATAATCTCCTCTTGAGTTTGTGGTCTTTTCCTGATATGTAAAGACGTGGCTATGGTCATGTCTAGAGTTAATTCGAACTTAAAATTCATCAAAGATTCATCTTTCAAGTGCAAGTGTTTGTTACTTGCACTAGTACTATAAAACAGCAAAAGTTATGAAGTAGATGATTCTAAGAAAACATGAACTGCTTCTTAGATCCATCTCACAACATCATGAATATGAGCATACAGGAGTATCAGGCAAATTCCCTGAGCCAACTCCCAACAATACATGGAATGTAGGCATCTTATTCTGTTCAAAATTCGATGAGGAGCAAGATAAAAAGAATAGTAGTCTTGTATAAGCATAACTTATGCTGCATAAGTGACATTCATTGCAGAATAGTAGTCTTGTATAAGCATAACTTATGCTGCATAAGTGACATTCATTGCTTATGCGCGTTGACCGGTTCTTGAGGTCTAGGGCATGTAAAACATGGTGGGGAGGGAGAAGCTTCATCTGACAGATTGATTTTGACTGTCTGATGTTTCTCGTCGTTGCTTGGGACGTGTAGCAGAGCATCCATCATCAAGATTTCAAATTCCCGGGGCTTGAAAAATGATAGCAGTGACATATCTGCTCCATGTAGAGGAACCGAAAACATACTCTTTAAAACCAGCTCAAGATCACGAGGTCAAATTATGGGGTGTTTGGATTATAATGCATTACATTGTGATAACTATCAAAATTTAATGCATTATAGGCTATTGTGCAAGTCCAAAGGTACAAACCTCCAGTCCGAACAGCTTTCAAGTGAAGTATGCCACTGCCTTGAGGTCCAGACACCGGAAAGGAACAAGATACTGAACTCCTCTTTTGGGCTACACCCAACGATGCATTATACCAAGGACCTTTTACAACCGGTTCCCCGATAGCATCTATGATTGCTTGGTTCTTACTGACTTTCTCCATTGCCTTGCTGAATCAGGAAACAAGATTAGTGAACTCATTGTAGTAAATAGAGCAAAGTATTCTAAACCAAGAAAAAACACGGGTTTGGTCAAGAAACATGGCAGGTACATACAGTGTAGTTGCATGTGATAATCTTAGCCTTCAATAATAACATACAAGGAACAATAACGAGAAGTCTATACAGGCAATGCATACAGTGACGGCCTTGGAGCAACTTCAATGAAAATAGAGGCTTATATTCTTAAGTGAAACTATAAGGCATTACTACTTGATGGATAGTTCCTATCATGTTGATTGAAGATTGAGTTTACAAAATGCAACTTCCACATTCTACAAAGCTAGAAAAAAAAATAAAAAAATACACCAGTGCTTACCAATGCTACAACATGGAGCAATCAGAGACTACACTTGAGCAAACAGAGTAGCAAAAGAATGCAACCCAAAAAACTGTAATATTAATGGAGGCAAAAACATAAGCTGCAACAAAGACATTCAACAAAACCAGAGACGGGCATTTGGAACCCGTTTCATATCCTTAGGTACTAGGTTGGTGGGAGTATCAAATCAACCCACCCGCTACTTGATTTTTTGAATGGCCTTGATGATGACCCTCATATACCAATCCTCATATCAAAACTCTAACAAGCTCAAAATTCCATGCAATGATACACCAGTACATTTCTAACCAAATCTCATACAAAATAAGCATGAATTTATGTATAATCTGTGGAATGCAATGCAGTTCTTAGCAGCATCGCAGAACAAAAGTTTGCTACAAGAATGATGTATACCTGCTGCAGCCATGATAAACGGTAAGGTCATCGATGACACTCAAAGCAATGCCACCGGTTACACAGATTAGCACCGTGGAGAATGCCTTGCGACCAAATGATCTTCCCTTCCCTTTTTCTTCCACAATGGGGTTGGGCAAACTGGATTGGGAAAAGAAAGAGAAAAAGTCAACCACCCCTCAAAATGGGCTAGAGCTTAGAATAGAAATGAATTCTCATAAACCCTAATAATCCACACCACTATGAAAGACCTAACTCAAACTCATCCAGGAAACAAAACCCAGTTTCAGACTTCAGTGCCAATTAAAATCACCACAACAAACAACGGAAGTGAGCTAGGTTTTGCAATCGGGTGCAAGACCGTTTCCGGCAACGCAATCACAATTCGAAATATGAACCAATTTTGATTAGTTAACATGGTAGAACAATGCAATATAGCAATTTGGGTGGGCAATAAGAAAAATCCGGACATGAATTTGATCTAACTTCACATTAGCAGTGTAAACAGCGGTAAAGCGAACTAGAATAGATAAATTCAAATATGAGAAAATAGAAGAAGGCAGGGGGAACCTGGAAGCCTGGGTAGCCTGGGGAGATCGAAGGAAAGAGCCCAGCCTTCTAATCACCATTTTTGTCTGAGAATTGGTGCTTTCCCCTTTAAACCCTACACAAATACAAAGGCAGGGGTTTTGGGTCCTAATACACCCTTTTGTGCATTTTGAAGGTCATTGGTCGTTTTCGATAGCTATTTGTCGGTGAAGAAGCACCTATTGTTGCATAACTATTTTGTTGCGTTTATAATTTCCACCAAAATACAAAATTTAAGATATCTTATTAATACTCCCTCCGTTTCAAAA
The DNA here is from genome assembly GCA_934048045.1 of Polygonum aviculare. Taxonomy (NCBI): domain Eukaryota; kingdom Viridiplantae; phylum Streptophyta; class Magnoliopsida; order Caryophyllales; family Polygonaceae; genus Polygonum; species Polygonum aviculare. The sequence continues at coordinate 11,713,702 of OW204032.1, read as the reverse complement.
TACATGACCATTTTAACATTGCACATATATTAAGAAAAAAATGTTATTCCGATATTGCCCCTATCAAATGTAGAGTTAATCATTTGTTTAGAGAAATATGAAAAAGTGTAATGATTATGATAAAGATAATTATCAGGGGTATAGATGGAAAGAGATGGAAAAAAAATGTGAAATGGTCAAGTATTATGAAACAAGCAAAAGTTGCTATATGGTCATGTATTTTGAAACGGAGGGAGTATTAAGCTTCACTATCACAAGATTATGAGTTTTCATTTTGTTTTCATCTGTCTAATCTATGCTAATACAATGAAATCTTTCTCCTATAAAGTTTCGTGAGATATAATTAATTACTCATGAAATGCAAAATAAAGCCAGCAAAATTTGGATTTGTGTGTATAATCCAGTCTCTGATCCAAACATCTTTACATGCTTCCAATTCTCATGTCCTTTGGATTAGGATTGATAAATCTTCTAGTTAAGCAACATATATCATCTAATGTAATTTTGATTCTCTAAGAACTCACCCCCAACCATTCGATGTATCAGACAATAACATTCTAAGGTTACATATAAGTTTACAGTCTGCACTGTAAGAGGGGAAAAAAGCTTCAGCTTTGCCTACTTCTAGGCTCCAATTTCCAATCTGTTTATCTTAGTCTAACACAAATTAGAGAACAACCCAGTTGAGAACCTGTTCCAGTTTCACCATCTCTCATCTCCCAACCAGTTATTCTTCTCCTTCGGACCAGTAGGACCTTCCTCCTTATACAACTCCACAGGCAACTTATCGAAAAGACCAATCACTGACTCCCTAATCCCTGCGGGAAACCGTTTGATCGCCTTCTCCAAATCCTTTCTCGAGTCATAGATCATGGTCGGTCCCCATTCCCTCATAAACTGCAACCACGGAGGCTCACTCACTTCACCCTCGAGATACTCAGCTGCCACAACCCGATACCGCCTACTAGAATCCACATAAAGACTACTTCTTGCACAGTCATTTCTCGCCCCAATCCCTAGCTTTGATGATCCCTGAAGATACATCCCGGGATGTGGAAAGCTAGCATGACCGCCCTTTGATGAGTACACCACCGGCTTGTTCCCTTCTATGTACTCTAAAACGCAAGCATCAACCCAAACTCCACCACTATGCTGTGAAAAGTACACGCTCTTGAGGCGTCCTGAGAAGTTGCTTATCCGTAATGTGAAGTGCTCCCAATCGCATACGTGCTGTCCTACCTTGTCAAGAGGCACGTTCACTGGCCCCACTTTAAGGGTGCCTGGCCCGTTGAAGGGGCAGAAGACCCACATTGCTATGTCAGTGTAGGTCCCGCCTAAAGCCGGCTTGACATGAACGTAGAGCTCAGCAGTCTCCAAGTTGCCTCGTTTGATCATTTCTCTCGTATCATCGTTTGGTAAATCTAACCAAAACTCATGGTCGTTTGAATCGCCGGAAGGGAGATTAGAACCTGTGACCTCAACCGGTTGGCCTTTTGAATCACCTCTCGCGTACAAAAGAGCCCCGTTTTCGAAAAACCATGAGACGGATGATGGCAAGAATTTCTCTTCAGGATGGAAGAAAAGGGTCGGGCCATAATGAGTTATGAGGGCATGGATTTGATCAAGATTTGGCATTGCTTTCCAACAAGGATCAAAATTCTTCAAGCAAACAAAACCCGGGTTTTCTTCATCAGCCCATGAGGTGCAACCAAAGAAGGACCCGACACAAACACCTTTCCCCTCCATTCCTCTATGGCAAGGTCTAGTTTTCCACACTCTAAAAGGAACTCCTAAATTAGGACTTCTGTCAAGTAATAATTCACAGCTCTCACATTTATCAGTGAGATCCTCTCTTACACACCTGACTTCTTCCAAGTCAGGTTTTGTAGGGCTGTTTGTGACAACAAATCCCAACGCGGTGTACCCTTGAGGCGGTTCAGGGGTCCAAAAGTAGCCATGTAAGGACGACGTTTTCTCGCTCCCGTCATCTGAAGTCCAGATTAGAGTGTAATCAAGGGGCTTCAATAGGGCAGGTTGGAGATTACTGTCATCTACTCCTTGTTGTGAAGTTGATTGCCTGGCTACAAGAACAGAACCGTGGAGGGTTTTATCGGTTGACTGGCAATAATAACCGAGGCAGGAAAAACCGTCAGGAATGCCTACTGGTTTGTAGAAGGTAACGGCACACTTTGTTTTGTTTTGTGATTGGCTGCAGCCCCAAACAGGCTCAAATTTGTTTGTTTCAGCAACTTCAAGCTCACCAAGATTGATTATCCCAGTGCTAAACCCTTGACCTGCAGAAGATTACATATAATCAAGTCTTGTAGAATCCAAAATTCATAGGACACCCACATCAGCATTATACTAATCAAATTCAGACACATCAGTCTTGGCAGAGTGAAATCTGGGATTCTAGAAACGAGTGATCAAGTTGATGGGTATTTTTATTCAACATCAAATGCTCATCAAACAAAATCTTCTATCTTTATAAGGGAAAGCTATGAAAAGGTAAAGGGGAACAAAGGCAAACCCACATCAGCATAAACCACCAAAGGGTTCATCCAAATCAAACCACACATTTGTGAATGGGAATTGGGAAGGCATTTCCCGGTAGAGAACAACGAAATATCTTTCAATCAGAGAGGCGATGAACAAGAAATTTAAGAAAAAAAAAAACAAGAAATACCTGGAGGCCAATTGGGGAGAGGAGCAGGCAAAGAAAAGGTTGCGGAGTCGAAGGAAGGAACACCGGAGATACTGCCCCAGTAAAGGCACCTGCAATCCGTCATGTTCTTCCCCAATCCGCCATTCCCTTCCCTTTCTGAAAATAAATTGATGATTACGGAATTGGGGAAAAACCCAAAGATTGTTGTTGTGAATTATGAATTATGAGGGTGGCTCAATGAGATCTCTGCAAATGGAAGGCAAAATTTGCAAGATTGTTGGCTGGCTGGTAGGATTATGATCCCACGCGTATAGGCCGGGCATGTAATTGCATGTTTGTCAGTCGGTTTTTCAAAGGCATTTTCATCTTAACGGGGTCGGAGACACACAACGTATATTGGAACGGGGTATGGTGAAAAGCAATCAAATACTGTAACAGCATCCCAATTCAGAATCTTAGATTGAAGGAAAGGAATAATTGATCATGTCTATTTTGCTATAGTATAATACTAGCAGATGTGCGGGGATGTTATTTTTTTATTTTTTTATTTTGTGTATGAATTTACCATAACAACTACAAATATTATCATACGTATACTTTGTTTTATAAAGACGCTTATTTTTTGGATTATAAAATGACATAATTCTTGTATATCATCATATATATAAATAAATTTAATTTATGTATTTACTTTTTATACATAGATAAATATATATTTATATAATTAAGGAAGAGTGAAATAAGATAAGATGCATTATCATATTTTATTAACAATTGATACAAATCTTTTGCCATTTAAGTTAAATTACGTAAACTAACTTATATAGTAAAATGAATAAGTTTAAATAATTTCGGATTAATATATTATAATATTAACAATATAGATAATATTTAATAAGCTAAATAGAAAACCAAATTATCTCGTATATATGTTATTTTTTCTGAAAAAATAATTAAATAATAAGTACATAAAAATGTAATGAAAATGTGAGAGAATTATTATCTTAATTAAGAAATCTATCTTTTTTTTCTAAAGTGTAATCAATATGCAATATTAGTGATATATATATTAAATATAACATATACCTTTTTTTATTGATATTTTAAAATGATATGATAGTAAAAATGTATTTAATATATTATTTTATTAGAATGAATACTTGTCTTAAATATAGTGGTAGAATTTGCTATCATTGATGATTTAAAAATAGTATCATAACAAAATTACGAAATAATTTAAGATTTAATATGATATTTAATTAAATGGATAAAATATTATAATTATGATTTATAGATTGTGACGGAAAAAATACTTTTTTAAATAAAAATTTTATGATAAATCTATGTATTAGTTAAATAGGTATAATGATAAGATAGAGATTTATATATTTGGATAGAGTTATTAGTTAAACAACACAAATTCAAATATAGAACTAATATTTTAATTAAGTATCTATAAGATTATGATAAAATCAAGATTTAATAAGATAGATTTTTTAAAAAGGGGGTGATGTGGCGCAATGTGGTGGCAGAATTTGCTTCCACTTTAGTATATAATAATAGACTAGTATTAGTTTCCGTACCTTTAACGCACGATTTTGATTTAACTAAAAATTTACTTTAATTTTATATAAAGTTACTCAAAAGAACAGTTTAATATAAAATCTTATACTCCTTCCGTTTCACAATAAGTGTCGTTTTAGCTCTTAATACAGTAGTGGCCCATCTTACCACAAGAGAAACATATAACTTTGCTTATAAATATACTTTCTATGATATATATTCTTTCTTATTTTACATGCATGTGGGGTCTATAATCAAATTTTAACCAATTGAAGTATCTACTATAATCTACCATAATACAGTATAAAGCAGAATCCAAGTCTTTGTTAAAAATTGCGCTACATCATCAACCCTGAATAATATAATGATTTTATTTTTTTACATTATATTTTGTAAAAATAATGCATATATCTACTTGATATCCTATTCAATTTCCTGAAATCTACTTGATATCTTACCCAATTCTTGATATTAAAAAAAAACTAACATTATTTTTATTATAATTATATCCTTATATGAATAAAAAAACTAAGTGATTTTTTTATATCTTAACAAATTTTCCTTATTAATTAGTATATGTTTTTATCATTATTAAATTTTAAAGAATAGTGAAAAACTTTCACATATGTCAATAGTATATTAAATAATAATAATATAATATGAAAAAATTCAGATCAAAAAATATAATATGAAAAATTGAATAGAATTATTGCAAATTTAACATTGTATTAATAAAGGTACATATATAGGTTAATAGGTTCGGACTTTGGTCTATCGGGTTTGGATTGTAAATTCTCAAGTTAAAAGCGGATTCGTTTCAAAATTCGATCTCCCATCGTTTAATTCGGATTTATATTTACATTACCCGTATATGGTACTAGTTTTAATAAATATAGATGATGCGGTCCAATGTGGAGGTGACATGTGCCGTGATAATTATTATTATTTTTAACCTCCGCTTTAGTATATAGTTATGATATTATGTCGGTGTGCACGTCTGGTTTTGGGGGTTTAAGTGCTAAAATTTGATAATGGGGGGTACTAAGTTAAAATAATCTTAATTTACCTCTTAATACAACAAATCACTTCAATTATACATAAATAAATAGTACAAATCTCGTACCATATACAATTAAAGTGTGAATATAAAGCCGAGTTAATTAATCCGAGATCGAATTTTGATACACACTTACTTTTTTATTTTTTAAAAAGGTAATGATTAGGGGACCACCCCTTACGGGGGGCGCCCTAGAGCATCCTTTCGGATGAGAACGAGAAATTTTGGAAGTATAGAAATGGTAGTGCTTGGGAGACTATGACCCATTTTTGCAATCAGGTCGGCCACAGTGTTACAACACCTACTCACATGAGAAATTTTAATAATTTCAAAGTTGAGCAACGAGACCATTATGTCAGATCTTAGCATTTCTATTTTCCAAGGGCATCACGCTATATTTTTAACAGCTTGGATTACTATTACATTGTTGCCTTCTATCTCGATTTTCTTTATTTTGACTTGTATGGCTCTCATGAGTCCGTCTTGTAATGCAAATGTTACAAATTTTAATTGTAACACCCCTATTTTGAAACCATGGGTATTACATGTCAGTGACCTCGGATTTTTCCATCCAAAGTCACCCAAGGCGATAGGTAACACAACCCGATTCAAAAAAATGGAATATTGAACTTAAGTTACATCAAAAGTGATCAATGTTTGATACATGACTAGAAATCCCTGATCAATGATACAAAATAACAATGTTTGAGTGAAGAAGATATATAAATCATTTTGCAGCGGAAATAAAATGACGGTTAAAAGATTATTCACAAAAACAAAATAGGAAACTCCAAAATAACTTGAAACCTCTTGAAAATCTTCCTTCCTTTAGATCTCCGAGTCTTCGTCTTAAATCTGCTACGGTCTTACCCTTGCTACCTGATATTTCCATAAAAACAAGAAATACCAGCCGACCAATGTCGGGAAGAAAAGAAAGTGGTATTAGTCTAACGCGAGACTAAGCAAGTGGTAGAATGTGACTAGGTTCTTAAAAGGCTAAGTATGCCGGCATCAAGATCCAAAGGGAACTGAGCGATGCACGACAAATCGGGTTCTTTTGAGATGAGAGTGTGATATAGTTTAGAGGATGGGGCTTCATTCAATATAACTCAAATAAAAGGAAAGAATCCGAAGGGAGGTGAATAACGAGCTTTCTTTTGAGAATAGGAAGTCACAAAGAGGTGATTCCTAAGAACAAAAGATGATTAAGATTTTGTTGGGAACTTATTAATACGCATCAAGGTTTAGTAGAAACAATTCAATTTCAACAACGCACTTTATTTTGACGATTTTCAGATATGGCAACTCATAAGAGTCAAGAGCCACCCGAGGATATCCAATCAACAATTCAATTAATGACTTTTATATGCGGCGACCCCTTGAATGAGCCTAGAGCCACATAGTTGAGGAATATTCATTCAACAATTCAATTAACGATTTTTATATGCGGTGACCCCTTGAATGAGCCTAGAGCCACACAGTTGAGCACCTAGCTAGGGTGCTATCACCCCTCTGAGCGGTAGAGCGGGCAGAGTCATGACCCAGTATTAGGGTATAGGTACATCCTAATACATCTTTTTAAGAGGTGTAGCAGAGACGAGTCTCTCACCCCTAATCCCTATTCTAGTCCATAACAAAGTCTCGAAAAGAGACTTGAAACAATCAGAGGCCACAATCATCGGTCCTGAGTCCATGGGCTAGCGCAGTGCAATAATATAAGTAACAATGGGGTCATTATTTCTAAGCAGAAAATAACCCTATGTTCATTTTATTTAGCAAACAAGGCGTTCCCAACAATTATATGGATAGTGAACGGAATGGAAGAAAATTCACGTTTAATCGTAAAGAGCAAGAGAACCATCCACTTGCCTTTGGTTTCGAGAGTTGAGTCCTACGGATTTGTTTCGCGAGCTTACAACGGTTTGAGTACTCGACCTAATTTAGGCGCGGTTGTCAAGACGAGCGACACGAGATAAGTTAGTATTTATTTACTTCTTGATTTAAAGATAATATTTTCTCTAGTTATCATTTTCTTCATAAGAATTCGCGTGGTGAAAATAGTCGTTTTTCGTTAATGATTTATAATTATTAGTTCGTCGAGGAAACATTTCTTATACCCCTTTATAAAATAGTTCTAAGACTTTCAATATTAATAACTGAATATTTTGTAGTAAGGGTAAGCTAAATAATTACCAAGTATCTCTTATTTACGACTTGGCTACAACATTATTTCCTAATAATAATCTTATTAAGGCCATAATAACGATAACTTTGAAGTGATATATATGTCTTTCTCTTTTTGATAATTAATGTCAACTCACAATTTAAAGAAATGCTATCTGAGATTTGATAATACTATACTAACAATATTTTAGTATCACAATACTTCAATTCTACCAACGTTATTATGTACACCCTAGTTGATTAATATGCATGATTTGAGTGGTGTACGAACATGTTAAACAATGAGGGAGGTTTGTACTTTCGTAGGCATAAAAAAAAAATGAAACAGAAGTGAAATTCATTTGCTCTCTATACGTAATCTGCTAGTAAAAAAATAGTTTTCACTTGCTACTAACTATGACCTTTTAATGGCTTACTAATTAACTTCTTTAGGCAATTTGTTCCATCTTTACCTGCTAACTTGGGCCTTAATTGGTCCAACACAATTAGAAGAATGAAGTGGCTGCTTGCCTTGTTTGGTTTTACGCAGGTTCAACGACAACAACACAGCAGCGTCAACGCAGCAACGACCGGCGGCACGGCACTCGACAGCAGCTCCAGCGACTGGAGGAGCGGCGGACAGCGACGAGCAGGGCGGCTGTTCCCTGGCGGAAGACGGCGGCGAAGAGTAGACGGCGCGCAGATCCGACTCCTGGCAACGACGAACGGGACGGACCGGCAGCGACGAGCGGCGGCGGGGCTGGCTGCTGGCGGTTTCCGGGACGACGGGAGGTCAGCGGCCTCGATTCCCGGCGACGAAAGAAAATGCAGATTTGTTTGACGGGAGGAGTTTTTGGGCAGTTTCAGGGTGGTTTTCGGGGCTGGAAGAAAAGGGAAACGAAGGCTGATAATGGATTTGAAGAGGGTGATGAATGAGTTGAGGAACACTCCAATTTGTAGACAACTTCACCAATGTCATGTAAGTTTACAGACTTGTAAACGTGTTTTGATTCAAGTGAATTGACAATATGAATCACACAAACTGTTTTTGTAACTTCTGTGTATGATTGTAAACAAGTTCTTTTATGTAATACAATCGTTTGGATACAGAATACAATGACTTAATGTCACTTATATAGGATTACATTTGTAACTGTCTATTGACAGTTTTAATAACTAACTAACTAACTTTGACAGTTGCTTAACTACCAAGCTAGCATACAAATGGCGCCAGTTTCCTAACTGACTTTAACTAACTAATTGTTCTTACATTTGTAATTTGAACAACGAGTAAACCAACCTAATTACAGTACTTGTTCCACACGACAGAATGTTGATCAACAAGACTTACAACCAACATTCACCTCCTTAAGTTTGATTGATCAACTTCATGCCAATCTTCTCCTTCAGTTCAATGAACCTCTGTCGTGCTAGGGGCTTTGTGAACAAGTCAGCCAACTGGTTATCAGTGTGCACATAATCAACATTGATTTTTTCCTTCTCCACACAGTCTCTAATGAAATGAAACTTGGTGTCAATGTGTTTGCTTCTATCATGGAAGACTGGGTTCTTTGCCAAGGCAATTGCAAATTTGTTATCCACAAACAAAGTTGGGATTTTTCCTTCCTTTCCCTGCAAAGCTTCCATGATTTTTCCAAGCCAAATACCTTGACAAGCACCTGCTGTAGCAGCCATATATTCTGCTTCACAACTTGATAAGGCCACTACTTTCTGCTTCTTAGAGACCCATGTTATAGGATTCTTTCCAAGAAAAAAAATGATGCCAGACGTGCTCTTTCTATCATCTAAATCCCCTGCCATATCACTGTCACTAAATCCAACCAGATCCTTGTAGGATGGATTTTTCTTGTACACAACTCCATGTTTCACTGTCCCTTTCAAGTACCTTACAATCCTTTTCAAAGCATCCATGTGAGAAGTTGTTGGAGCTTCCATAAACCTACTCAAAACTCCAACAGAGAAGCTGATATCTGGCCTTGAATTCACAAGGTATCTCAGACTTCCAATTATGCTTCTATATACAGAAGAATCAACCAATTCCTCATCCAAACCATGCTTGCTCAACTTGATACGTGGCTCCATAGGGATGTTGGATGGATTACACTCTGTCAAACCCAACTTCTCAACCAAAGATCTTGCCAATCCTGCCTGACAGAAACTGATCTCCTTCTCAGTTTGCTTTACTTCCAGGCCTAGATAGTATGAGAGTAATCCTAGATCACTCATCTCAAAGGTCTTCATCATTTCTACCTTGAATGATTTAATCACATCAATGCTTGATCCTAAGATGATCAAATCATCTACATACACCCCTAGGATCATGCATTCTTCATTCTCAAATCTGGTGTACAGGGCGTGTTCTTGCTTACACCTTCCAAATCCAAGTTTCTTCAAACTTCTATCCAATTTAGCATTCCAAGCCCGAGGGGCCTGTTTCAAACCATAAAGTGCTTTTGCAAGTTTCAGTACCTGATTTGGATGTTCTTTGCTTTCAAATCCTTCAGGCTGCTTCACATACACCTCCTCAAGCAATTCTCCATTGAGAAAGACTGTTTTCACATCCATGTGATGCACTTCATAGTTGTTAGTTGATGCAAAGGCCAAAAGGGTCCTTACTATTTCCATCCTTGCCACAGGAGCAAACACCTCTTCATAATCGACTCCTTGTTTCTGTACATACCCTTTTGCAACAATTCTGGCCTTATGCTTCACTATTCTTCCACTTGGATCCTTTTTTAGTTTGAAGATCCATCTAAGGCCAATAGCCTTGTGTCCTTTTGGTAGATCACAGAGGCTCCAAGTCTCATTCTTGGCGATTGAGGCAACTTCTTCTTCCATGGCTTTTCTCCATGTCAAGTCTGTTGCAACTTCCTTATATGTACAAGGTTCATCTCTTGCTAGAAAGCACAATCCTGCCTCTTCCTCATCTTCCATAGTTTCTTCATAGATTTCTTTAATGGATCTAAATTTCCTTGGAGTATCATCATAAGTATCCTGCAGATATTCACTTGGTTCTAACCTTGGTGAATCATTTTCTGCAGAATTCTCCTCACCATGATCACTCTCCATTCTCATCTCATTCCTTTCATGAGAATGCTCACCAAAGTTTTCTTGTGATTGCTTCTGAGTAGAGATTTCATTTCCTTCACTCCTTGTGTAAACTGTCACAGCAGGGAGCCTCACTTCCTGAATGTTACTTCCTTCCCAATCAAGTGTTTCTCCTTCTTCAAACTTTACATCTCGGCTAATCACAATTTTCTTTCTCTCTGGATCATATAATCTATAGGCTTTAGAGCCTTATTCATATCCTACAAACACCATCTTCCTACTTCTGTCAGCCAATTTCTTCAAGTTTGGTGTCACATCCTTGGCGTGTGCTATACAACCAAACACTTTGAAGTGATGTACTGTTGGTGGCTTTCCATTCCAGGTAGACCTGTCAATCGGGTCGGGCGGGTCGGGTTCTGGTTTCGGTAATCGGGTTCGGGTCAAACACCAGGTCGGGTCATTTCGGGTCACAATTTTAACGGGTCCAAACGGGTCGGGTCACTACGGGTTTGTTGCGGGTTCGGGTCAACCCAACGGGTTAAAGAACCTGATTTTTCAAATTTATTTTTCAAATTTATCTATTATTTTTTTTATTGATATTAATTTATAACTCTCTTATTTACTTATAAAGTTATAATATAATTTAATTGACACCTATATGTAAGGATTTAGATTTTTAATACAAGAGTTACACTTCGTCTTTGTACTCACTATTACAAATTATTAATCATAACGTGATATCTACCTATTTTAACAAGATTTTTGTAATCAATCATGTGGTAGACTAAGTGGGATGAGTAACACAAAGACAACAAAAACAAGTTTCAATTTCACATTCATGGTGTTTTCTAAAAGAATTTCAATAAGAAATGATTAACCTTAAAGTTCAAATCCTAGAAATTCAAAATTGATTATGAAGAAAAAAAAAACACGTTAGATAAAAAGTAATTTGTATGAAAACTTAAATCCTAGAGTTCTTGTATGCATATATCATACTAGAAGAAGAAGCTTGTAATTTACATATTTTAAAAGTATAATATTTCTCATCGTTTACATATTTTAACTTTGATAAAACTATAAACATTAATGTAACCTAGAACAACTTTACAAATCAATTCAGAACTTAGATTCTAGTTCAACAAAGCAAAAAAACATTCAAACCTTGAGAAGTATACATCAATTTAAGAGACACTAACTTAGTACATCTTTAATCAATTGGTATATTTCATGTTCAAAATCAATTACTCGAGTCGATTTTCTTTATAAAGAATCATCTTTTAATCAATCAATTGGAGTTGAGTTCGGTTAATGACGAGAGGAAGACAAATCATTACAATCGAACCCAACAATGTGTGATTTTTTTTCACCATTCCCGTTTTTCGTTCGACCCAACGGGTTAACCAAAACCAAACGGGTTTGACCCAGAAATTTCCCGGGTCATCGGGTTCGGGTAAAATCGGGTTTCGGGTTTACTTTTCCGGGTTATGACCCAGACAATTTCGGGCGGGTCGGGTCGGTTTTTCGGGTCGGGTCAGATTTTGCCGGGTCTAATTCCAGGCCTCATAAGGAGTCATACATTCTAAGCTCTTTGATGGAGACCTATTCAAGACATAGACTGCTGTTTGAACTGCTTCTGCCCAGAATTTTGAAGGCATCTTCTTAGTCTTCATCATACATCTTACTGACTCCATTATAGTCTGATTTCTCCTCTCCACAACTCCATTTTGCTGTGGCGAGTATGGGGCTGTTAGAAACCTCTTGATTCCTTCTTTTTCACAGAATAAGTTGAATCTGTGTGAGGTGAATTCCCCTCCCCTATCAGTTCTAAAGGCCTTGATTTTTCCTTCTTTTTCCACCTCAACACCGGCCTTGAATCTCATAAAATTATCCAGGGCCTCATCCTTGGTTCTCAAGAATCTTACCCACATGAACCTTGAGAAATCATCAACAATTAGCATAAAGTATGAATTACCTCCAAAAGATGCAGGCTGGATTGGACCACAAAGGTCTGCATACACCAGTTCCAAAGCTTTCTTTGCTCTAAAACTGGATTCATGAGGAAACTTCATCCTATGGTGCTTCCCTATGGTACATCCATCACATACTTGGTTCACTTGTGTAAGTTCTGGCATTCCTCTCACCATTCCTTTCTGACTCAGCTTTTTCAAAGCATTGAAGTTTAGGTGAGCATATCTGGCATGCCATAGCCAGTTTGAATCATCCATTTTAGACAGAAGAGAAACCTGTTTGACAGCCTTTAATTGCAAAGTGTAGAGTTTGTTTGATTGCCTCTTCACTCGTGCCAGAAGTTTTCCTGTCTCTGAGTATAAACTCAAACTTCCATCCTTGATGGTTGATTTGCTTCCATTTTGATCTAGCTGCCCAATACTGATAATGTTTGTCCTTAGTTTTGGTATGAAGTACACGTCTGTAAGGGGTATGTGTTCTCCTTCTTTGCTTAGAAATAACACAGACCCTTTACCAGAGATGTTCACATATGAACCATCTCCAAATTTTATCCTTCCTCCACAAGATCTGTCAAGTGAAGCAAAGATATCCTCATCTCCTGTCATGTGGTTGCTTGCCCCTGTATCTAAGTACCACTTAGAGTAGGCCTCCTCTTCAACTCTTGCACTCTTTAGCAAAGTCTGTTCTTGCACACATCCTCTTATCATCAACAGAGTTGGCTCATCATCATCATGATCCCTTTTCATGAAGTTAGCCTTCTCTTCATTCTCTTTTGAGTCACAGTTCACTTTGTAGTGGCCCATCTTACCACAAGAGAAACATTTAACTTTGCTTATGTCAAATTTCCTCTTAGGCTTCTGACTTCCCTTGTTCTTGGCGTCTCCCTCCTTTCCTTTTGAAGAAGACTCCCCCTTTGCTTTATCTTGAGAAAGGCTTTCTTTTCCCTTTCTCTTCATCCTGGCTTTCCATTCAGCCTGGGTTAATAAGGCAGATTCTGGGAGGTTGCCATCAAGGTCTTGAAGTTTCTCCTCATGAGCCTTCAAACTTCCAATAATTTCATCCATGGTCTTGATCTTAAGATCACAGAATTCCTCGATTGTTGATGTGAGTTGTATGTATCTAGAAGAGGTTGATCTCAATAATTTTTTCACCACATGTTCTTCTTGGATCTGACTACCCAAACCTCTCATTTTGTTTACTAAAACAGTCATTTTTCCTGTATACTCATCAACAGATTCATTTTCTTTCATATTTAAACCCTCGAATTCTCTTAGGAGAGTTTGAATCCTTACCTCCTTGATACGGTCTGCCCCCTCATCAATATTTTTCAACATTGACCAAGCCTCCTTAGCAGTTCTTTTGGCACCAAGTTGCAATAGGACGTCTTCACTGATGGCTTGGTAGATTGCTGCCAAGGCCATTTTGTCTCTTTTGTTTTCAACTTGATCTGTGCCATCCACTACATCAAATATGCCTTGAGCAGTCATAAAAACTTTCATTTTTATTGCCCACGCTGCATAATTTGTCTTTGTCAACATTGGATATTGAATGGAGAAGATTTTATCTCCTTGTTTCTTTGGTGCAACAGGCGCTGTGTTCAAGTTTGTAAGGGCCTGCATATTGTTGTTGATGAGATTTTCTAGTGATTGCTCTGCATCTGTCATTATTTCACAAATTTAGAATCCTTTTTCTTCCTTGCTCTGATACCAAATGTAAGTTTACAGACTTGTAAACGTGTTTTGATTCAAGTGAATTGACAATATGAATCACACAAACTGTTTTTGTAACTTCTGTGTATGATTGTAAACAAGTTCTTTTATGTAATACAATCGTTTGGATACAGAATACAATGACTTAATGTCACTTATATAGGATTACATTTGTAACTGTCTATTGACAGTTTTAATAACTAACTAACTAACTTTGACAGTTGCTTAACTACCAAGCTAGCATACAAATGGCGCCAGTTTCCTAACTGACTTTAACTAACTAATTGTTCTTACATTTGTAATTTGAACAACGAGTAAACCAACCTAATTACAGTACTTGTTCCACACGACAGAATGTTGATCAACAAGACTTACAACCAACATGTCATACGTAAAGAAAAATCTTGGGCAGAGTTTTAGAGGTTCATTGATATTTAAGTAGGTATCACAAAATAATATGAAGGGAGTATGAGATGACGTGGAGGAAAGAGAAATGTAAAAAGTGATGAATTTGTGGGTATTAGGGGATCATGGATATTCATGGCCTAAGTTTACAACTCTAAGATTTAGATGTAATTCTAAATTTGGGCATTTTAGGCCACTTACAAGTGTACATGAAGGAGACAGGCGGTCATTGACCGAAGGAAACGTCATTTTGACTCAATTAGATTGCGTTCCTTAAAGTAACAGAAAACTCTCATACCTCACTTGGTAAGGGGAGGATAAGGAAGGGAAGGAACCGAGAGGTAGTGAGTTCGAGTCTCACTTGCCTCCGTGTTTACTCTCTCTTTTTATTTTTGGGTTGGGGTTTAATTATTTAAAAGCCTACCCAATTATTTTAATTAATATTCAACTGTTAATTTCTTTCTACTCTAATTAAATTCTTCTTCTTTATTTCCTCTCCTTACGATCTTAAATAAATTAGTTCAAAAGGAATAATTTAATATAGGGGACTCGTTTTTCCTTAACTGAATTTCAATAAGTTTTAAGCTTAATTGAGCAAGGAATTTATTATTGACGACATCTCGTTCGTTGTACGCATAAAGGTTTTGAGAAAATTTTATTTCCCTTATTTATAAAATTAGCGGTTATTACATTAATGATGAGGCCTTTTGGTGTAACACCCAGTCTTACAGACAAAACGTTACTCAATAGTAGACCTCACAAGGCACTACCAAGCTACTTTGACAACTGAACAACTGGATCTTGCAACGCGGGCACGGCGAGAAAACAAGAAAATATTCAACTCGTACAAGAAAAGAAATACAATTTATAGTTTTAAACTCAAGATGTCATGAACCAACCCCAAGAACAACACCAGAAACAAATACTAACCGGTATTCTACTAACAAGAACTCATAACCTACACACCACGCAACTTATGCTTGCATAATAATATATACAACAACCAGAACTAGTACTTAACTCAGCACCCCAAAACTAACTACTATGACACGCTACTGCACTGCACCACCATTTCGCCGAGCTCGGTCACGACAACCTGAATACCTGGAATAATAAAAAATAGTTCCCCGAGGGGTCAATCCTATCCTATCAAGTCAGAATCAACACGGCAACTACAAGATGTTTCAAAACATTTTTCTGAGGTCAGTAACCAAGTGTCCACAAACACACACATAACTCTAGTCCATTCCTAAATCCTGTTAGTCACAATCAGTTCCAAAGTCCATAACTAGACAACTAAACCATTTCTCACACGATCACAAATTCACACATCCATACACACACATTCACATTTCCACACATTCACAGACGCACACACCGCAGCACACCCTGTGCAGATAATGCAACTGTACCTCCACCGTCGTACTACCATCCAACACTTTTCCCACCTAGGGTTTTGAGTGTTGGAGGCAGGCCCTCCCACTCCTTATCCTTTATTGTCTTCCAACCCCTGGTCAAGCCTCCTCGGGAGCACATGCCAAAAACACAGATAGCTTTTTGGTTTTGAAGGTGGCTCGTCCGCGCCACGATCCCACATCTAGACATCACTTCTCCACCGATGGTCTACATATATGGGTGTGTCGGTACGAAAGCCCATAGAGAAATTCATTTGAAACTTTATTCAATGAAAATACTTTAAAACCGAATTTCACACATTATCACACGCATAAAAATATTACATAAAAGATGTTCGGGACTAATTCCCAAAACCAATCTCATAACTACCACGCAAATCCTAACAGGCTAGAACAGAACTGAGCAAGTCGAAAATCGACTTACCTGGAATATGAAGAACTTCTAACTTCAACCCAAAAATTCAACGAGGATCACTACGAGCTCCTAGATGTTTTAATAGCGAATTCAAGGTTTAACAACTGACTAAGTTTATTAAACAAAAATATAAACCTGACTAGACCAACTTGCCCACTACTTAATTAACATATAATCTTAACTTCCACTAGAATGCTAGCTTAACTAGTATTACGTGCCTCTTGCCCCCAAATATCCATCCATGACTTTGACTTCCAATAATTTCTTCCTCTTAAATGAACTCAAACGGATCGAGACTTTGACCTACTACTAGAGAATTGGCCGAGGACCCACTTCCGAAATCAACTCTTTAATCAAATCATGCACCAATATGCTAATCACCGAGCACCACCATGTAGACCAAAGTGAAGCACGTCTTTCTGCCCTTAACAAGACTTATATTAGACCTTACTTCCATATCTCCAGTCCCTTCCTTCTAAGGACCAAACAGAGCATGTTTTAATTCTTTTCGTTTAATTCCCTTTTCCTTTCTTTAATTACTTTCTTCCTTCCCGATCATTCCGATCACAACCTCCACCAAATTACCAATATAATCAACCAATATTTCCCATGTACGGCAACTTAATCAACGTATGGCTCTACAACAGCAACGCCAAGTCACAAGAAGATGATCAAGGAACGTAGCCATGGGCCATGGCAGCTTACCGAGAAGCGACGGCGGCAAGGGAAACGGGCGTTGACCGGACTGGCAGAACAGCGGTGAATATGGTGGATATGGACGAAGATGGATCGGAAGAAATGATATATATACATATATATATATATATATATATATCAAAACATATCATTTGGCTTAGTAAGCCATTTTTTTCTTACGAATGTAGACTTCATTTCCCCTTTTTTTTTTCGGTTCTCTGATACATATCCACACGTATATATATATATATATATATTGAGTATGAAATGGTTTTCAAATGATCGGTAATGATACGATAATTAAAAGAGAAATACCACTCTCCATCCTTTTACTCCTCTTTATTAGACCCCTTTGCCCAAAAAACTTTAATTAATTAATTAACTTTATCCTCAAAAACTTCCCACTTGACTGGGTAGAAAGACTCGGAGTCACTTACGGGTCCAGAAACGGATCCGGATAAAACCGAATATTACATTTGGTACTTGGTTGTTGCTAAATTAGTAACCTCTTCTTGAGTTCCCCTTATTATAGAACCGGATACCGCCGTTCCATCAGCTAGTCTTGATCCATCCACATTCAGATTGTAGAATACATTTCTTGGTCTTTTCCAGATCTTGTTTTTCTTTTGTCCTATGTGTGGTTGTGCATTATTGTATCTTTGGGAATCTTTCTCTTCATTCTAGTGTTTTGCTTGTCCCCAGATATAAATTTGTGTTTTTATGTAGTTTGCTAAGTTAGGAATTATATCATTTGATTCTTGTTGGAACACAAGTTTGTTTCGTTGGTGCTATATTGCCCACCAAATCGTGGCCAATTCTATAAACTCCTCAGTTGTCAATCTTTGTCTTAGCTCTTAGATGATTATTCTCGGGTTTTGTAAGTTTGTGCTTTTCTGTTGGAGTATTTGCATCGTTTTTGTGCTAATTTGTCTTGTAATTTTTTTCGTGTGATTGCAATCTATGAATAAATGTCTTGTGTCTTCATATGTACAAGTACATAGAAGATAACCCCTTGGAATCGAAATGTGCTTTCTCTTAGTCGGTTGTTTTGTTGGTAATCCATTGTTGATCATTTTTTATAAAAAAATCTTTACCTTTGAGATAGTATCAAGTTTCCAAATCCATCTGTTATCATTTCTTTGGTGCGAGTCTATATTTGTTATATGACTTTTTGCAGAGGATGTTGAGAACCGATCATTCTTACTTGGAGCCCAGTATAATCTATCATGTTTTATTGCTCGATGTCTGTTATCATCTCTTTGGTGCGAGTCTATTTTTGTTATATGACTCATTGCAGAGGGTGTTGAGAACCAACCATTCTTACTTGGAGCCCAGTATAAATCATGAATTTCATTATCTGGGATGGGGGTTGATATAACCGACTCTACTATGTTTGTTGGAAGGATTCTCCTTAGTTCGTCTTCTTTCCATGTTTTATTGCTCGATATATAGTGTTGGACTTTCTGTCCTTTATCAATTATTGTTGGGTCATCGACATGCTTTTCTAACAGTTCATCAGATACCCAATGGTCGGTCCAAAATCGAATGGTATGACCATTACCTACCAGCTGCCAGATGAAACCTTCCTCGAACTTTTTCGTAGATTCATTAATTTGCGCCATTGTCAGGATGTGTTAGACTTAACTCTATATTCGAATAACGTTGATTATGGAGCCAATATAATAAGGGTTCTATAGGTTAGATTTGAACACTCCTCCCCGAATTTCCCTTTACAATGGGTCAGGTACATCTTGAAAGCCAGGAAGTATACCCCACTCCAAACTATAATAGAAAATAAAAATAAAGATAATCTGATTTTAAAGAAACGATGGGTCCATAATTTTCCAAGAAAGACTCCAACAAGGTTGAAAACCCAAATATGCAAATAAGTTAGGATAAAATGAAGTAAATTCAGAAAACCAACAAAAAAAGTCACACAAGAAAGCCATATTTTTGATTCTCAAATGGGGAGAGCTAGAAAAGAGAGAATCAAACTAGTAAAAGCAAAGAGAGAAGAATCAGAATGAGAAGAATTCAAATAAAGAGAGAATCAGTAAAGAGAGAGGGGGAGTGTAAGAAACAGAAAAGAGTTCGTAAAAACAAGGGGGTTGTGGTCCTGTGGCCAAGAAAGGACCCAATTCAAATAGAGAGAGAATCAATAAAGAGAGAGGGGGAGTGTAAGAAACGAAGGGCGTGTTTGGTACTATACCCCTGGGATAGGGAATGAGTATAGGAATGGTCTAAACCTATTCCAGTGTTTGTTAAGTTGTGGTATCGGTATCAAATTCATTCCCATACCCGATTTTCTCATTCCCTCATACCTTAGCTTAGAGGTGGGGTTTCACCCATTCCACAACTTCATCTTCTTTCTCCTTCAATCCCACCATGGAGATTCTAGGTAAATACTCAGATCTGGAAGAAAAAAAACTGTCCTTTTGCCTTGAGTAACCCAAATCTTCATAAAAATTATCAATGGCGGTGGATTTGAACTCAATTTTGTCCACTCCAGAACACCTCTAGGTTTTTATTTCCAATTTCAAACCCTAGAAATACCCAAACTGAACTTTTAAATTATAAATGACAACATCAACCAATTCTGTGAAGATTTGAAGAAGTACATAAGCAGAGAAGAAGCCATTGGAGAGTTGAAGAAGCCATGGGAGTAGAAACTAGAATATACCACATGGGGGTAGAGAAGAAGGGTTGTTATGAAACCTATTCCTATAACCGAAACACCAAACACTAGGTATCAGGAATGAAAAACCCCCATTTCAATCCCTAATCCATTCCCCATTCCAACCCGATTCCTAGAATAGTACCAAACACGCACAAAAAGAGTTTGTATAAGCAAGGGGGTTGTGGCCAAGAAAGGACCCATGTATATATAGAGCTGACCCAAATATAATATGAGTTAAAAAGAATTTATGTGCACTGGTAGATTGAAATTTGTGGATATGTGATGGAGCCAGTCTACCTGTAGACTGAAAGGCTATATGAGAGATGAATTAAAATAATTACACACGGTAAAGGCTTTCAAATCACAAATCCTCAGAGTTTTAGTTCTTCCCAATTAATTCCACACAACTAACCAAAAAAGTTATAGTTCTTTCCAATTAATATCAACATGTATATCCGAATCACCCGATATTCATTACATTCATGCTTGCTTAACAAAGTTTGTTATGTACATGTACCATAGTTTTTATTCAATATCAATTGTGTTAAAATTTTGGTCGTTATTATGTAATATTGCATAATTGTAATATATTAGGTAAAATGAATTTATTTACTCAAGATGGTTGGACAACTATGATTTGGCATAACATGTACTTTTTACATTAAAAACTCAATCCGAATGAGTTTCGGATTTCAACCAACACAGTTAGGGTATATTGGCTACAAACAGGTCGAAAGCACACATACACATATATTTATTTGGTCAATACAAGAGAAAATGTGGCTCTTAATTGTAAAATACTTGCACATGTAGTTATAGTAAACAAGAATTGTCAGCTGAGATCGGTTTATTTCAAATCTCGATTCAAAATTTTTGGGTTTCAATCCTAAAAATTTTGGTCGATTTAATTCGAGTGGTCCTTTTCGACAACACATTTTGGTCGATTTACCTTCTACAAAGAAGAGGGGAAAAGAAGTAGACATCATAGATTTCTACCCATTCTATATAGCATTTACTATAACAACACTTGCTTATAACAAATACAATTGTTAGGCAAAAAAAAATCAATATATATATATTATTAATGTGTTGCTTTAAATGAAACTATGTGAATTAAATTGATAAGGAAAACTTTAATTTGATGTAACTTTTTAAACTATGTGATCTATTGGGACATTATTAGTATATGTCATTGTAATTAAATGAATATTTTAATTCACATATACTATATATTAATGTGATCTATAATATATAGGTGACATGACATATTCTATGTTCATGGACGATATATAGTATATCTCATACAATTATTGTTAATGTTATATCCCATAGTTTGTGGACAAGTTATAAGGATACATTCTGGGAAAACAAATACGTACGTAGTTAGGGTTGTTCATCGGGTCAAAATCGAACCGCACCGCAGAAAACCGAAACGAATCGAAAATTGAACATCGGAAATATACGAACCGAAAACCAAACTAAATTACCACGGTTCGGTTCGGTTTCGGTTCTGTTCGGCTTTGAACCGAATAATGAATATCTGGTTCTTTCTGTAGAAGGTAAACCTAAATCCAATTAATTCCCAAACCAAACATAAACGAACAAAATTGAATATAGAAAAAACCGAACAAAACCGAACAAAAACCGAATAAACCGAACAAGAACATGGTGAATTAAATGCATTTAACGTGTCCAATCTCCATAAAACGTTATGAACCAAAATGATAGTCCAAAAACCACAATCTGCAATTCTGCATACATTAACTAATTAAGGTTATTAAGCCCATTCATTAACTAATTAAGCCTTAATAAAAATGATGATAGTAGCAAACAAGGTAGACTATGAACCAAAGGTCCAAAGCTACCCAAATCTCCATATCTTCATGTCTTCTTCTGCAATCATCAATTCACCATGTCTATGTCTTCAAAGGAAGATGCTTATACTTGATCTAGAACATAAACCAAAGACCTTAAAAGTCTTCTAAAAAAAGTTATCATTTTGTATGCAGATTGTAAAAAAGTAGGTTATATTACCTTTTGTAAGCACCTCACACTTATGATACACTTCAAGATCTTTCAAAAGAGAATGAGCCTCTTCTTCACTACATTGACAAGCCTTTAAAGCTGCGCGTATCCGATCTTGTGTGCAAAGAAGGGCTTCCACCATCTACATGCATAACAAATAGCAATTATCCTTGCTAGCTAACGGAGAAAATTTAAACCAAAATTCAAGTTTTAAGGAACCAGAAAAGTAAGAGACATTACCTTAGGACTTAGTTGACTTCGGGATGGAGATACTGTAAGCCCTCCTGTACTGAAGGCAGACTCAGATGGAACGGTTGTCACCGGCATAGCTAACACATCACGAGCCATCTTTGAAAGAATTGGAAATATATGTCCATTCAATCTCCACCATGTCAAAGCATCAAGTTCTTGACAAATCGGGTCATCGAAGTACCAATCAAATTCAGTGGAATAGCTTGGACTAGCATATTCACCAATTTGCAAGACCTCAGATGCTATCAAATTCACAAAACTGTTCAAATCACCACTTCCAGCTCCTTTTCTACTTGGTTGAGATCCTGTGTTAGCAGACCCAACAGCTGAATCAAACCTTTCTTTAGAAGTATACAACTTTCTATACTCCTCAAATATCTCCTTTACAGACCCCCTTAAGATTGTGGCATATTCAGTCCCCTTCTCTTCACCATAACTTCTTCAGAACACATTTCAATCCATCAAACTTATACCTTGGATCAAGAATCACACCAACAAATATAAAGACATTCATCTTCTCAACATCTGCCCAATACGTGTCACATTTTTTCTTCATAGGGACAGCCATAGATCTACAAATCGGATCATCACTTTCCACCACTTCATTCAACAAATGAATAATTTGGCCAATGTATAAATAAACGTTGCTCACTGTCACATAAGAAGAACCTGATACCATGTTTGTGAAGTCATAGAACTGTTTTAAAAGCTTCACAATGACCTCAACAGTAGCCCACTCCTCATCATATCTCTCTCCTAAATAGTGACCATCGTCATCTATTGGCATATAAGTAAGTCGAGGAAACACTTTCTTATATTTCAAAGCAATATCCAACATTAAGTACGTCGAATTCCATCTAGTAGAAATGTCTGAAACTACAATGTGGTTACAATCAATGTTCTGCCTTTTAGCTTCTTAGCTTCTTCTTCAAAACTCTTTTTTCTACCTCCAAAGCTCCTAATTAACATACTTGACAACAAGTCTGACTTTGTCTACACATGGGAGATATGCATTTAAACCGTCCTTGACAATACGGTTAGCAATATGTGCTACACATCTCACATGCAAGTTATTCCCTTTATCAATGCAGCCACCATTCTTTACTAGCATATTTTTCAATTTCAGACATGCAGAATCATAAGAGATCACGTTGTCTACGGTCAAACTAAATACTTTAGCACATAAGCTCTAAGACCTTAGACAATCTTCAACATCTTTAGCAATATCCACACCTTTATGACCACTAATCACACAAAACAACGTGCTCGATGTTTAGATTGGGTACCTTTGATCTTGTATTCAGGGTTCTCCAAACAACGTGCTCGATGTTTTCCCAGGTTGGTGACACCATTTTTCCTTGTATCGCATGCATATGTGGACTGGCAATAGATGCATTCAGCTCTAACAACTCCCTCCGGGGTAGTATACTCCTTGAAATGATCCCATTATTCACTCCTCTTCGGTATCACTTTGGACTTTTTAGGCTTGGGTACTTCATTCGTTGGCTCCTCCCTCACTTCATTCGATGGCTCCTCCCTCTCTTCTAAATTGATATTAGCTCCATCGTCCACAGAATCTTCATCATTCTCAAGATCATCGTCCTTTTCAATTTCTGGAGAATTTTCAGATGCATGGGAACGTAGTAGGTCCCATGACTCGGGTTGAGTGCTACTTGAGGGCACAATAGAGGCAGTTCGAGTGTTGGCTGATCCACCTTGTTTCCTCTTGGATTGGGAGCTCGACATCTACATTAAAGAAAAACATAAAGAGGTTAATTCCTCTACCATATATATTTCATATCATACTATTACAAAAAAAAGAGCTACTTACATTTGATGAATGTCGATCCGTTGTATTTACTGATTGAATCTTTCAAGTTTCAATCCTCCACCTTTTCGATCGTGTGAAGTGTGAACAAACAATAGAGTAAGCCTAACAAAATTAACATTATAATTATTAAACAATCTGTAGTTTTGTACACTAAAGCCTAAAGCCTAAATCAATTAATCAAGTAAAACTGTAAAAGTGCATGATAAACAAACAAGTAAGCAAGTTAGTAAGAAGTGTAAAACTGTAATAGTGTGATCTGTAGTTCTGTGCATCACAGCAAGTCAGCAAGAAGCAATCCGACAGCAACAAGCAACCAAAATTAAACTTAATTAAGCAAGTAAGCAAGTTGAAATCGAAGTAAGCCCTAATTAAGCAAGTAAGCAAAGTAAGTTGTAAGCCCTAATTAAGCAAGTTAGGCTCTCACTTCTCGTTCGGTACACACTACACAAGTCGAATTCGAATCCCCAAGCAACAATAAACAAACAAGCAAAGAGGGAGAAGCTAATCGAACCCTCGAAGAGGAAGTGCCGACGCCGTACGTAGTGTTTCCGCCGTTTGTCCACGACTCCACCGTGACAGGCTGCCCGTCGCGGCGTATGAGATATGGTCGAGCCGTCAAGGGTTTCCGCCGTCGAGCTTTAGGGTTTCCGCCACACACAGTGCTTCACTTTCCGCCGTCGAGGGTCGAGGAGGACGAGGAATGAGGGCTCGAGACTAGGTCTGCCATTTGGGACTTGGGAGAGAAATAGAATCATATTTCTGGGAGAGACCAAGAGAGTCAAAAGAAAATCAGATTGGGGCCATTAAGTTTAATTTGGGTATTTTCTAATTTTAATTTTCTATATCGAATAACGAATATTTTTATTTTTTTATATATAAAATTAGTTCGGTTTTAACCGAACCGAACCGAAAACCAAACCGATCCAAACCGAAAACCGAACCGAACATGCTCGGTTTGGTTTGGATTGGTTTGTTTTCCAATTTTCTTCGGTTAAACCGAACCAATGAACACCCCTATACATAGTATTGCATTAACTTAAATTAGTAATGTTATTCAGCACTAATGCTAAATGGAGTACATAAAATGTAATTCAAGAAGTAATACTGCTATCAAATTATTAATGCCTACTAATACTAGCCTAATGCTATTAAATACTAATTTTCACTATAAAGCTTGGTGGGATCCAGGGGGTCAGTCAGCACAGCCTTCCCCGTTTCCCTTTCCAAGCTTCATATTAAGTTATTATTTTATCTGTATGGTGGTTGTGGGTTGTGGCTTTAGCTTCTTAGTTTTGTTAATTGCAACTTTTTGAGTGTAATAAATTGTTTTCGCTAATAAATATCTAATTACATTTTTACAAGATTTAAATTTAAATTTAGCTATTAAAAAATTGTTAATTTCTTTTATTTATTGACGTATATAAGGTCAAATCAATTTATGTAAAAATAAAGGCACAAGAACATAGATTAACGACAACCACAATTTACGAACAAATACTAACCAATAATATGTATATGTTAATGTGGAGTTATCTAGGTATCTGAACTTGAAAAAAAATGGTACGAATTCATCTAATTCTCAAACATGCAAAAGATACAAGTCTACATATTTACCGAATCTTATGTTAATATTATGTGCATATACTTATGTAACTCTAATACATGTAAAAATAGTTAACTTATGCAAATGCTAAGTTGAAAATTTGTTTGTCAATGAGGCATAGGTCTTGTGCCTAGTATTTGATTCAACAAAAAAAAAACAGTGCATAGTATTTGACAAGTGCATTAGTTTCAACTAGTTACTTGGATTATCCTAAATCTTAGGGCTAAGAAAAGCATAAAAGATTTTACATGACAAGTGCATTAGGGCCATTAACTCTTTAATGGCATTGTTATTACTATCAATACAATACTTTCTCGCTTTACGCGGTAACCACAACGAACCAAAACAGTTCATATGGATATATCATCCTCCAAAATAGTGCAATAAGTTCTTTTTTCAAAACTCTTCATCATAGATTGGTACCAGCAAATGACTTTAGATTCATAATAGGAAGTATGATTTAGAATTTAGTCTATTTATGCTAGAAATAAGTATGTTTAAAAAATCTTTGAAAATGTTTACATTATAATAAAAAAACTTCATGGTAGCTACTTAATATTAGGGGTATGCAACAGATTGACCCGTTAGCCCGCAAAAGAAATATAGTGACACGTGAACCGACCGGCGGCCCAACAATTGACTTACGAGTAGCGGGTCGAGTTGAACACCGAGTTTCTCATGAACGATTAGTTAGATACCCTAGATTTAGGCTTCTAAATTTATTGGTCAACTAGGTCGGATCTTTACAAGGTTCATGCCGATTCGAGTCAACCCAACCAGGCAAGATCATCAATAGTTATGATTATTAAAGTAATATTTTTAATAATAAAATATTTTATTTAAAAAACAAATTGAATGATATTACAATAAAATAATCTATAAATAAAATAATTTCTACAATAATGACGAGTCGATTGAATTCGTCCTAGTTTGTGTTTTAGTCTAGTTGGATTTGGATCAATAGAATTCATCTCACATATAATCTTAGCTAACCCTTATAATTTCGAACGAGTCACATGGTTACTAGAACAATACTCCATATTGAATAAACAAATGTATGCTACACAAACTCACAAACCCTTATAGTTGGATTTGTCTTAATACATGAGATTCATTTTTATTATAATTGTTAGATTCGTGGTAAATTTTGTTAAATATCATACAAAAACTTCAGATTTTGTGAACTAACAAAATGTATACCTTTTTCTGGGTGAGTACAAAATGTATACCTTTTTTAACCAAAAAACAAAAAAGAAAATGTAATACCTTTGGTCAATCCTATAAAGAAAAGAAGTTCATAAAAAAAAACTAAAGAAAAGAAGATGGATAAAAGGAGCACTAAAGAGGAAGTTGGCTTCACATTCTAGAGCCTTCACCTTTTTTCCTTTCCAAAGCTTTACATTAAAATTAGGTATCCTCTGAATACACCTGTAACAGAGTATGTGTGTGTACAATATACACCCATGTATTAGACTCCTACAGTACAACTTTAAGGGCCGATGATTTTTTTAGAACTAATTACATATGTTGAAAAAATAAAACTAATTACTTATGCTTAACCGGACCATGTTCCTATATTTTTATATAAAAATGAATTTACCTTAAATGATATTCTAGAAATTAAGTTATGATTAATTAATTTAGTTTAAATCATTTAGAATTATAAATAAATTACATGAAAAATCCATTCAAATTGATCTAGAGTTTTAGGATTAAACCCGACTAGAATATCAATAGGTTAAAAAATAAATCAAAACCGATTGAGACATGCTTATTTGAATTTTTATTTTTGTACATAAATTAGAAATTATTTTAATTACAAATCATTATTGTGGCACATTATTGTGGTACACATGAAAGAATACATTATTGGGCCCCCGTACTTGTACAAAATGTGCAAACAGGAGCCTCCGTATGTATTTTGCCATTATTGTGGTAGGAGTACACTTTATGTTCAATGATTATGTTGATAGTTACGTTATTGTGGTACATTACATTACATACATATGAAATTATACAGATTATTATTGTGGTACATATGAAACAATAAATTATTGTGGTACATTATACAATAATGTTGTAAAATAATGTACCATAATAATGTGTCTACCAACATAATTATTGTGGTATAATAATGTTGATAGGCAACAACAACAACATTATTTACCCAGGTTGTCCCGCAGACGCATGATCTGGAGGGTCAAAATGGGAGTATTCTACACTTAGATGGAATACGCCCGATACAACCCAAGAGAAAAAAAAAATCAAACCGACTCGACAAGCTTTAAAAAAAAACAATAAAAAACGACATTTTTCTCTTCACCCTCTTATACCTAAAGGCCTGCTCCAACGACCAGTCAACTAGCTATCTACCACCTTGAGGAAGGCAAAGAGGTGAGCATAAGAATCAACAAAAACGGCAACAACTGAACAAGCTAGAATCATGAAACCAGGACGTCCTCCATTAACTTCAGTCCGATGAGTCCTATTCTGAGTCCAGGAGTGCAATACTGATCAGGAGACGCATAAGAGAGCCTAAATACAATTACTATGGCACCGAGTTACTATGACGCTTTCACTCATCCCAAATAATACGACACTTAATCACTTCACATAAGTGAAAGACCATGTGTTATGCTGATGTCTGGTGCCTCAACACTGTCTAGGAGGCGAAGCATTTCCATTCCCTTGCTCCACTCCATTCTTGCTTATGAAGTCTCTAAGGGAATTGATAGTAACCACCCTCATATGAACATCATTATCATCATCCTCATTCAATAGTTTCATTTGATTATTGATAATGAATTCTTCAATGAGATGGCAAGGAATCACCTTCTGACTCGTAGAAGAAGAAGAAGTAGAAGTAGAAACAGCAGCAGCAGAAACAGCAGAAGCATCATCATCATTCAATATTCTCCATAACCAATTTAAAAACCTTCTCAACATATCGCACCCACTCAAAAATACCTCTGAAAACGGGCGAATATGACAGCCGACTTACCATGTAGTTGAGCAACTCCTGTAACTTTGCAGCCGTCCTTCTTAGTAAACTCTTCAATAGACCCGTGATTAGTCTTGCCAAGACCCTTTCTACGACCTCATAGAGTTCCTTGCCGACTATAAGTGTGAGAACACCAAATACGCCGTTTCTAACAATGAAACGATAAATTGCATCAGAAATATAGACGACGTCGGGTCCGCAGAACCAATCCGTCCAACTACTTTCCCCTGATGTGGTATTGTGCGCTATTGCGTTGAGGATGAGGTCGAGCATTACTAATAAGAACAAAAGGACGCGGGTTGGGATACCACGCCGACCACGCGTCTACCATCACAACAAAAAGTAAACAGAAGGATTCAGTTGTGAGATCAACACTTAATGAACGGGACTGTTACAGAACTATACATCTCATCATCTCACACTACTACTAGATATCTTCAACAGTCTTCTATATTGTCACCAATTTATCATTGAACTAAACTTATACTCCTTTGTTATCGATGTTTTTCATAGCATAACTGATGTTAATGGATTCAACAAGCTCAATCTAATTGCTATCTCTTGTACGCACATTGACATAATGACATGTCTAGAATACTAAGAATACGGTACTTGTGTAGAGACACAGAGGGTATGAGCTAGATGTGTCTTCCCATATCTGAGGTATTAGTGGTCAAAGCACCAGGTTAGAATAGCACAACGGTTCATTAGGGCCATTAACTCTTTAATGGTATTGTTATTACTATCAATACAATACTTTCTCACTTTTTACGCGGTAACCACAACGTACCACAACGGTTCATATGGATATATCATCCTCCAAAATAGTGCAATAAGTTCTTTTTTCAAAACTTTTAATCATAGATTGGTACAAGCAAACGACTATAGATTCATAATAAGAAGTATGATTTAGAATTTAGTCTATTTATGCTAGAAATAAGTATGTTTAAAAAATCTTTGAAAATGTTTACATTATAATAAAAAAACTTCATGGTAGCTACTTAATATTAGGGGTATGCAACAGATTGGCCCGTTGGCCCGCAAAAGAAATATAGTGACACGTGAACCGATCGGCGGCCCAACAGTTGACTTACGAGTAGCGGGTCGAGTTGAACACCGAGTTTCTCATGAACGATTAGTTAATTACCCTAGATTTAGGCTTCTAAATTTATTGGTCAACTATGTCGGATCTTTACAAGGTTCATGTCCATTCGAGTCAACCCAACCAGGAAAGATCATCAATATTTATGATTATTAAAGTAATATTTTTAATAATTAAATATTATATTTAAAAAACAAATTAATTGATATTATAATAAATTAATCTATAAATAATATAATTTCTACAGTAATGACGAGTCGAGTGAATTCATCCTAGTTTGTGTTTCAGTCTAGTTGGATTTGGATCAATAGAATTCATCTCACATGTAATCTTAGCTAACCCTTATAATTTCGAACGAGTTATATGGTCACTAGAACAATACTCCATATTGAATAGATAAATGTATACTGCACAAACTCACAAACCCGTATAGTTGGATTTGTCTTGATACATGAGATTCATTTTTATTATAATTGTTAGATTCGTGGTAAATTTTGTTCAATATCATACAAAAACTTCAGATTTTGTGTACTAACAAAATATATACCTTTTTTTTGGGTGAGTACAAAATGTAGACCTTTTTAAACCAAAAAATAAAAAAATGTAATACCTTTGGTCAATCCTATAAATAAAAGAAGTTCATAAAAAAATAAAGAAAAGAAGTTGGATAAAAGGAGCAGTAAAGAGGAAGTTGGCTTCACACTCTAGAGCCTTTACCTTTTTCCTTTCCAAAGTTTCACATTAAAATTAGGTATCCTCTTAATACACCTGTAACAGAGTATGTGTGTGTACAATGTACGCCCATGTATTAGACTCCTGTAGTACAACTTTAAGGGCCGATGATTTATTTAGAACTAATTACGTATGTTGATAAAAAAAAATTAACTAATTACTTATACGTAACCGGACCATGTTCCTATATTTTTATATAAAAGAATTTACCTTAAATGATATTCTAGAAATTAAGTTATGATTAATTAATTTAGTTTAAATCATTTAAAATTATAAATAAATTACATGAAAAATCCATTCAAATTGATCCAGAGTTTTAGGATTAAACCTTACTAGAATATCAATAGGTTAAACAATAAACCAAAACCGATTGAGACATGCTCATTTGAATTTTTATTTTTGTACATAAATTAGAAATTATTTTAATTACAAATCATTATTGTGGCACACTATTGTGGTACACGTGAAACAATACATTATTGTGGTACATATGAAACATTATATTATTGTGGGCCCCTGTACTTATACAAAATGTGCAAATGGGAGCCTCCGTATGTATTTTTTCATTATTGTGGTAGGAGTACACTTTATGTTCAATGATTATGTTGATAGTTACGTTATTGTGGTATATTATATTACATACATATGAAACAATACAAATCATTATTGTTGTACATATGAAACAATAAGTTATTGTGGTACATTATACAATAATGTTGGCTACAAACAAGTCGAAAGCACACATACACATATATTTATTTGGTCAAAACAAGAGATAATGTGGTTCTTAATTGTAAAATACTTGCATATATAATTGTATTAAACAAGAATTGTCACCTGAGATTGGTTTATTTCAAATCTCGATTTTAAATTATTGGATTTCAATCCTAAAAATTTTGGTCGATTTAGTTCGAGTGGTCCGATTCGACAAAATGTTGACAACACTACCTTATCTATGAGACATTTCAATAGGATAAACTACTAATATATATATATTGATATACACACGTTACCCAACTATATATATTTAAAAACAAATAATGCATAATACAAAATTTTCTATTCTTTAAATATTTGTTTATTATATTATTTATATTTAATCAAACTCATAATTCCGTGTTCACACGCGATCGAGCGAGCGAGACTTGATTGTCGCCACTCGTGCAACCCTCGATATTGTCTCAAAAAGTCATTGTCTTAGGCTCGGTCTCTTGCCCAAGTTGAGGAATCTTGGGCACTACACCGCTCATGGTTCGATTATAGTCAATGTTTCCAACTTTGCATGATGTCCCAATGACTTATGATCATCCCGCTCTTCGCTTCTCGCCCTAAAGTTTGAGGCTTTCTTCTCTGTCAATAAATGTTCTTTGGGATTTTGGCCATCGATCACAAGCTTTGAACTTAGGGTTTTTAACTCATCGTATGAAATTGCAAATGCGGTTGCAAATAAGGGTTTTTAAATGTTCTTTCGCGGTTTCTTTGTCTGTAGGCACAGGCTATGGCATCACGGTCGCTGTTTTGCTTGTCGAGGGCATCACGCTTGATTTTACTTTGTGTGAATGCCCCAAAACCTCAAAAAGCTCTTTTTTTTTCTTTTGGGATCAATTCCACCATTATAATTGCGTGAATCGAGTACTCGTTCCCCACATACGGCACCAATTATTAGTGCACAAAAATTCGTTTTCAATGCACTAATTGATTACCCCTTTCACCTTCCGGTCCAACTGCTTTCTCAACTTAGAACCTGGAAAACAATGGACAAAAGGGGCGGAGATCCCCTAATCCACATCCAATGCCTAAGTCAAAAGTATAGTCGTTGATCGAGCGTCGAGGTAAATAATACAAATTGCTAAAGGGATCATCGCATATCAGCTTACTCAAGATATGATCTTTCTAAATAACGATGACATGTATTTATAATGGAAGAGAGAGGGTTGGGGGTGAAAATCCTATCCCCAAGCAAGCATATCATGCTCTCCACTCCAAGCGAAAATTCTATTTACTTAATTCAAATAGAACCTCCCATCATAACGGATAACCACCATATTTAATTTAATAATAAAATACTTATAGAAATAAAACATAATAAATAAAAATACATTTATGACGGGAGATAGAGAAAATAATTATGACGATTAATTTATCCGCTCACAATACCATCGCAAGTATTATTAACTTTTTTCGTATTGTTTTGGAAGAATATGCATTGGTTCATCGAATTTTTCCATTTCATTTGACAATGTACCTAACATCACTGCTTCTATTCAAGAGTTGATTGCACAATTTCAACCGACTTTTGGACGAAATATTTTCATATTGAATGGTCGTGCTTGCCATTTCTTAAACTTATGTATGAAAGATGATTTACTTTTGCAAGCTTACAATGATCCTATTAGATTTATTTTGTCACTAAATGTATATGGCTAGCAACTCACTAACCAAGAACTAGAGAGATTTTTGTAAGGCGGGAAGTGCCCATCCAATTTATTTTCGAAATGATACTTGTCGTCCTTGAAACTCCAATTAGGACTTGCTTTATGCATGCATGCATGCCTTATAGGGATCTTTTATCCTATGTTGTCACTAGATTCATTTTGAACTCATTCAATATTGCACCCATTTAAGATTATTATTACTAAATCTTAGCGGTGTTAAGTGTTTTATGATGCAACTTTTGCTTTTAGTCATGTTTAAACAAACATATCCCCTCATATGTTGTATAAAAGTTTTGAATGTTGGATGCACATTTATATGGGGCGTCATAAATCGTCGAACTTACTCTAGCTATCGATGCCATGAAGACACAATGAATGAATAATTACAAAGGTTTTCTCGAAATCTAATCTTGTTGCTTGCATATTTGATCCTAGATGTAAAATTAGTAGCTTTTACGTAATTTTAATAGAAAATTATTATGTCTATTTGAAATTTCCATTGGTTGATATTAATATTACAAAAGAAATGTTGTTAAGTTAGGAGTCATTATAAGGATGTGCATGCATACCTTACAAGGATCTTTTTCATCCTCTTGACTCTTCTTCTTGGTAACTTCTTCATCTTTCCTAAACTCTCTTCTCTTTCCTCAATCCATTGTTATTATCTTAGGAGATAACATATCATTGTTTCTTCTTATAAATATATACATACTCTTCACCTATGTCACCGTGATTCTATTTCTTAATCTTTTTCACGTTACAACATCTTTCTGTTATAGTCTTATTCTTACACAACTCGTAGGTAAAACAGGAAAAAATGGAAGATCAAGACCAAGAGAATCATGACGACGAAGCGATTCAAGTTTCATAATGCATCTCCGATATTTGTACACTCCACTATACCAAGGACGATTGCCTAATTGGGTTGAACTATCCTATTCACACAATACATTTCCAAGCGTGTTGCAATTATTATAGGGCTTAGTATTTTAGGAAGCGTGGAGATAGTTATGGTATGTTGCACACACATACCCAACGTCGTCATCCAAGCGAATATTTCCATCACAATTATCATTAGGACCTTAGGGGTGATTACCCAAAGACCGAGGTGTACGATAATGTCGTTGAAGTTTTGACCATGAAATTCTTATTTTATTTCTTTATATGTAATTCCGTTTTTAGTTTTATTTGTTATTTTCAAACTAGTGTATATGAATTGAAGTATGTTCAAAGCCATTTACTACATTAAAAATACACAGGAAATGGTCTAAGCGAATTTCAAATTTCAACAAATTACGATTATAGTGTCAAGACCACGGTTCAATTAGCCATCCACAAGGACTTAGAATATTAGAAATTATAAAAAAAATAATAATTTGAAACCGGTTAAAACTGACAAATCGGAACTGGACCGAAACCGGCAAACGTTCGTCTATCAGTCTAGGCTTAGGTTTGCTTTAAACTTGTAGCGCTATAGTTTTCAAACCGGAATCCCAGGTTCAGTGAACCGGCTCATGTCTACCAAGAACATAATGGAATCGGTCTAGTAGCGTTCTATTGGTCCGGGTTAAACCGGGTCTGAACCAAGTTTCGCACCGAACTCTCAGTATCAAAACGCAGCGTATTGATACGGAAGGGCCGGACAGGCTTCCGCTCATCCCAAAACCCTACTATAAAATCCCTCATTTCTCCTTCTCTCCATCACCACACCAGAGAGAGCGAGAGAGAGGTTTGCTACGATGTCGAAGAGAGGTAATTCCCTCTCGATTGAAAACTCAATTTCCGAACTCATCTCCATTTTCCGATCTATTAACCTCCAGTTTTCTCGGTGTTGATTATGCAGGGCGCGGAGGTTCCGCCGGAAACAAGTTCCGGATGTCGCTAGGTCTTCCGGTGGCGGCGGTCGTGAATTGCGCCGACAACACCGGAGCGAAGAACCTCTACATCATCTCCGTGAAGGGGATCAAGGGGAGGCTCAACAGGCTGCCTTCAGCTTGCGTGGGAGACATGGTTATGGCCACTGTCAAGAAAGGAAAGCCCGATCTCCGTAAGAAGGTCATGCCTGCTGTTATTGTCAGGCAGCGCAAGCCTTGGCGCCGAAAGGACGGTGTCTACATGTACTTCGAAGGTTAGGGCTTCTGCTCTGTTTAACAGTTTATTCTTCTCTGAACTAGTTGATGTTGTGTGTAATTGTGTAGAACTTCCTGTGATATTTAGACTGTAGATGTCTTGGAGAGATTTGGTCTCTCTTTTTGAGGCTGATTGAACAATTGGTTGTGTTGTTTTTGCTTTTGAGTAGGTTGTTTACATCTGGATAATGGTCTCTCATTTCTGTGTTTTTTTTTGTTGTAAGCTATTTACAAGTGTATTGCTTAAGTTGTTCTCTTAATTAGTTTGTTAACACTTGATTCTTATTGACTTTAACTTGCAATCAGTGTTTATTGATTGTATGGGGAAAAAAAGGATGATCATAGTCCATTGAAAGTTGATTTAAAGCATTTCCCATATTGATCTTCTTCTGTTATCTGCTTTTGCTAACAGATAATGCTGGTGTCATTGTGAACCCAAAGGGAGAAATGAAAGGTATTCAATTTGGTTTGATTGTAGCTGTTCATTCGAGTTTTTGATTGCATTACTGCCTGTTTGTGTTGTTTGGGGTCTGATTGTGTTTTGTTTTACCTTATTGTGTTGTAGGTTCTGCTATCACAGGCCCCATTGGAAAGGAGTGTGCTGATCTCTGGCCAAGAATTGCTAGTGCTGCTAATGCTATTGTTTAGAGCGTCTTCTTGCTTTTGTTCCTTGGTTGTTTTTTGTAGGCTTTCAAAGTGCTGTAGACATTGTATGGGACTAGTTTATGCCATGACCTCAGCTGGCTTGTTGATGAGATTCTGTTTTGACATAATATTTCATTGCACCTATTGTTGTTCTTTCACTTTTACTTTATTTTGGCATCTTGGGTCATTTGCTGTATTATGTTGGTTTGGAACTTTGAATGATGTCAATCTTAAAATAAAGAACGGAAATGCACAAAGAACTCAAAACAAAACAATCTCAAAATTGGAACAGGCACCTAATTCAATCCTTCCCAATTCCCATGGTCTCCCACGAACCCCAACATGGGCTCTCTTTATCTTCCATCTCTCTGCCATTATTCACCTACATTTTCGCCATTATTCACTTACATTCTTGAGCTCTCGGATTGTAGTGCATTGATTTGTTCAACACTGATCAAGGGCAATTGTTGATGGCGGGCTTTGTATGTTCAACACTGATCAAGGGCAATTGTTGATGGCAGGCTGAGTATGTTCAACACTGATCAAAGAACGATGTAGAAGAGGTTTTACTCGTACCCTAGCCGTATGTTAATCATTATTTGATCATTATATGCACTGATATGTACGAGGGCACCGATTATAATTTTCTTAACGAGCACGAAACCCTTCTATGGGTGGTTTTATGTAATTAACATTTTTATGGGTCCTTGTTTTTTTGGATCCATTTTATGGGTCCTTATTGTGTAGAAACTTTCAAAATGAAATGTCATCCATTTTAGGGGAGCAAAAGCCTACTCTTGAGGGCGGGAAGATAAATTGAGGACAGAGAGCCCGAGGCAAGAGCGTTTATTTTTCTCTCACAATCTCTCTCTTTCCCTCTGTCGCTCTGCTGAAGATTGAAGTTTGAAGAGAGGGTCGAAATGGAGTCATCCAGAGGGCAAGAGTTGAGCGTAGGGGATCTGATGAAGCTGATTAAAGGGTTTGTAGATATGTTGATTCTGGCTTCTGGGTACCAATCTTCCGGCCTTTTTGCTCGCTGGGATTCTTCTAATCTCAAAAACGCCTTTAAATGGGCGCTCTTCTTCGAGAATGTAACTCTCTTCCTCCCTCATTTGCTTTTGCCCTAAATATAATCAATTCTTCGCTAGGTTTTTCCAAGTAAGTTTCACTTTTTGCGTGGGTTTGTTCTCTCCTCGTTACGTTTGACGGCAGTGTTGCTTAGTTCCAAATTTAACAGTCGTCATTTTACTTATTGGTATGCTGGAACTTGAACTTCGCAGCCATATCTGAACGGTTGCTTACTGAGCTGTTTGGAATATGAACAGCTCTCAGCAGGAATGATTGAATGCAATCACCCTGATCAAGCCGTTCAATAATGCTTTAACTAGGGCTAGATGATATTGAATATGCAGATTACAGGATACCAATTTAGGGTTATCTGGAATTCGACCATAGTGGCTTTGGTGAAATCTCTGGTGTTTTCTATTTAGCTGATGTTGATGTTAACAGCTTATCATGTACTGGGTCGTTCATTTGATGATTTTTCTTTTGTTGCATGTGGTATAAGTCTAATAATGAAGGTTGCTGGATAACTTCTGTTGCTTCATTTGATTAAGAACCCTTATTTCTTTTGAGTAGATAGATGTATGCTACAATAACCAATTATGTTTATTGCTCTTGTTGGTCTCTTTAAAGAGTTGAAGCTTATGGAAACTGCTAATTAGAACATAGTGTATGGTTTTGAATTTTGTAAAGGTATTTTCATCTTACATATCTCTATTCTTCACACTGAAGTCATTTGAGTTGCAGTGATTCATATCATGTCTGCTTTTGCTGTTTTCTAGCAATTTAAGCTTACAGTTGAGAATACACATTTCTTGTACGCTCTTCTCCTTTGATGCATAGCTAAATCTGATTCTACACCAGATAATGAAGTATTGTTATCTTGTTTAATAAGATTACACACACGCATGGTCAAGATTGTCATAGTGACACAAATTGTTACAATCGCGTAGGTGTTCAGTCACTTGGTTACATCTAGCAATTCAGATGGCTTTTTGAAGGAGCTTGATTCATCTTTGTCTGAATTAAGATCCAATCCGATTTTCCCTCAGGTTCTCACTTCTTCCTTTTTTCCGCCCTTCATCAGTTGTGGTCTTATCAGCAAGATGCATAAATTTTTCTTAACTTTTCAATGACGCAGGGTCTCACTTGTATTTCAGCTGCTACTCTGTCTAGAGCAAGAAAGTTTCTGATGGAGAACGTGGTTCATACCTTGCCACTCAGGGATGAGCACCTAAAAGCATTGCTTGTGGCATCCATTGAGCTGGATCTAGATGATCTGAAAGGAAGTAAATTTGGCCACCTTAATGTTTTTCTAGACAAGTTAATGCTTCTTAACACATCAGTTGCTCCAGCCTCTCCAAGAAACATAACAGACAAAGTTTCATCATTGCAACAATCTGTCCAAGATATGGATATTGATAATGGCACTATTCATCACACAAAACTAACTGCTCAAGAACTGTTAACGAGGAAATCTGCAGCTTCATGTTTGTTGTCAGCTGAGAAGAGCTTGCTTATCCTCTTAAATACTTTTGATGCAGATAATCACAATTTAAGCAGGGAGGATCCACAACATTCTACTGCAAATATGTAAGTATATCAGGTTGACAATATTTTTTTATAAAACTGTCTTAACAATGCAACACGACATGATATTTACTTTGTTGATGCCTGTGGTGTATGAATATGTAAAACATGATGGAACGCTTCCAATTCGTTAATAGACAGTATCTGTCCGGTAACAGATTCAGCAGCATCAACCCTATTTTTTCTTTTCATTTTTCATAAGGAAACTAGCTGTCACTCGTTTCCTGATTTGATCTTGATATACTTAAAACATTGTCCCTTAGTTTTTATCTCCTTGTGATGAAGTCACTGGCAATTGGAATGGTCTTCAATTTTGGATTTAAGCTACATTAACTTGGTAAATATGTTGCAGGAGGGAAGCAGTGTCAAATGAGCTTATCCAATGGAGTAAATGGAGATGTCAGAATCTCTCATACTTTCTTGACATGAGAACAGTTCAGTTGGTGTCAGGTGCTAGCTTGATTTTTTCTGCTCCCAAGACACAGTGGGATCAAGTTTTCAAACAACTTGCTTCTTCTACAGAAGCTGGTGATGCAAATCTTCTCGAAATCATGGTGAGTTGTATCTAGTATGTTAATTTTTATGGAATTCCTCTAGTTATAAGTTGTATCTATTCTTATACTTTAGCATGGCCATAACTGTGCAAGGGTTGCCTGAATCAATTTTCAACTGTGCAAAAAACTTACCATATTGAATATGTGCTTGACACAACAATTGAGTTGATATCTTCCTGTCTTCAGGAAATCATGCTACTAGGATGCATCTCAAGTGAGTGGGAATGCATCATTCAGTATCTTACATCAGTTGAATATGATCCTCTCACCACCTCAAAACAATACCTTGAGCTCTGCAACTCACTGCAAGGAAGGTCTCGAAATTTCCAAAATGAGATTGAAACAGCAAGTTCCAAGGTGCATCTTTAAATTGTGACTAAATTCTTGACAAGCTGCAACATGTTCACATCTTTGTTACATCTTTATTGACCACTCAGAAGTGCTTATATACATGAAAGATGCAAATATGCCAAAAAAAAGTGCATTCTGGTGGACTCAAACTCACAATGTGGCAGGGACCACAAATTGTCCTAATTCTACGCTCCAGTCCTCTATATAAAAATTCAACTAGACTAAAAGTTTCTGCTCCATTTTCTTTGTTGCTACTCAAGATGCATAACAATGTCTTCAAGAGCTGTTCTGATCTATAGGTGCTTTGGTCTAGGTAAAAGATATTCTCATGTATCTCACAGAGTTGGTTGGTGATTCTCAACTGAATCTACTGTGGAAGCTACCTCCTGTCCTCTTAGCTTCTGCGATTCCATCTTGGTACTCGTTTCCAGTGATAGTGCCTTGTTTGGCTATGTCTTATACACTCCGTTTTCTCCCCAACATTTGTTAATAGTCCCTTCTGAATGTATGTAACGCCTTAGAAATGCATGACAGGTCCCCGCTGCTGAGATCATATCTAAGTGAAGTGGACTCTCAACTCAAAGGAGAACAGATGACAAACAGGTGTTTTTTCTTAAATCTATAAGTTTTATTGTTTTTAGTAGAACTGATGTTGGTGGATGTACCCTTTTGTCAGCTGAAAATTTCCTTGTTGCTCTCAGGAACTACAACTCTATGCAGGACAACCAAGATGACATTGATGGTAAGGAACCCAAATTCAGTCTTTAACCTTGCTCTTAAACCATTTAAATTCTAAATGAGGTATATTTATCCTAAAGATTAATTGGAGCTGTTTCCCAAATGCTTTTGGAACACTTTGCTTTCTGTGTTGGAAGGTAACCTTTGTGAGAGGATACGGTGTCTGTACATTTTCCACGCTGGCGGGTTTGACAAAATGCAGAAAAGTAACACCTGATGATGATGATGATGATGATTTGTGGGAGAGAGGCATTGGGTACGTATATATATTTGGCTTGTGTAGAAAGAGCACAGTTTTTGTGCAGGGAGTAAGGGTCAATGTGTGAAGAATATAGTTGCTATTAGTCAGCTCCCGTAGACGTTATACATGGAAAGTCATTGATTAGTGATCACGTCTACTTGATTCACCTGCCTAATTGAATAGAATAAAGTTCCTGTTAATCTTGGTAATGAAAACATATTAGATCTGTGATTGACCCTTGTGTCGCTCTCACATGGTACGTACCGCCCCCACTCTCTATTATATACTTCCTTCCCCACCATCCACCAAAATCACATAACATCAAAAAAAGAAAAAAAAAATACATAAAATCAACCCTCCCTCCTTAGCAATCGATCTGATCCATAAGATCGATGACGGGCAGCTTGAGGCTGAATCTGACGGCGCCCCACCGACCGGAGAAGAAGGTCGGATGCAGCGCCAACGAAGAAGAAGAAGAAGAATCTGCTTCGACTCGCCTCATCGTCCAATCCGAGACAGAGACGACGATGACGACAGCGACAATGGCGTATCGGCCGCAATGCTGTGGGGTGCCTTACGTCTTCCTGGTGAAGCAGCTGGGGTGGAGGATCCGAGCCAGGTGGCGCCACCTCCTCATCCGCCGACGCCGGAGATTGAGCCCATCCGTCGCCGCCAGCGGCAATGGTCATGGCATCCGGCTGAACTACGATCTGCGGAGCTATGCACTCAACTTCGACGACGGCCGCTTCAGCCTTCACGATCGCCGTTCCCCTCTTGCTCCTTAACTTTACCTCAGCATTTCCCCCCTTTGTTTTTTTTTACTTTCCTTGAAACAAAGGAAAGATATACTGTCTGTACTGTACGTGGATCGAATTTCTCCTACTTAATTACAGTTTTTACAGTATTATGGCGGTAATTTTTTTAGGCGTGTATCTTGTCCACTAGTGTAGTGGAAATTATGTGCTGTTGTTGTTGTTGTTTTGTGTTGAGTTGAGTCTTCAAGAATATGCTTGTGCAACGTGTACAGCCTTTGTTTATAATTTACGTTTTATTTGCAGAAACATACACTTGTAATCTAATGGTCAGTGGCTATGGCATGCATCTTGGTTGTTAGGTCTTATATTACGGAGGGCTAAATACATCAGGAGGTACCTAAACTTGAGTCAAATAGTCATTTAGGTCCCCAAACTTTAACATTTGCCAATTTGACATCTCAACTTAACATTTGCGACCGATTAAACACATAATCGCTGACATGTATAAAAATTATGCCACGTAGATGTCCAAGTGTACGCCATGTCATATTAAACAATATATAAGATTAAAAGAATTTACAAAAATTAAAAAAATAAAGAATAAAAATGAGAAGAGGATGGGTTTTAGCCGGAGCCCCCGCCGCCTCTGCTCCTCGGCGTCTTCAAGGTCTGGAGGGGTGGGTTTTAGCGGCAAATCGAACTCTTGCGCGGGCACGAAGGCGAGGGCG
This sequence comes from Polygonum aviculare, assembly GCA_934048045.1. NCBI lineage: Eukaryota > Viridiplantae > Streptophyta > Magnoliopsida > Caryophyllales > Polygonaceae > Polygonum > Polygonum aviculare. The sequence continues at coordinate 11,672,126 of OW204032.1, read as the reverse complement.
GGCAGCCGTCGGCGGACACCTGCTCACCGAAGCCGAACAAGCCCTAGTTGTTGGTGACCCGCCCGACCTGGTACCTCCTCCGGTAGCAGCGGCTCCTCTTCATCCTCCTCGGCGTCCCATGGCCACCCTCTTCCTCGCCGTCCTCCCCTCGTTTGCCCCTTCCTCCGACGCGATCTCGTTAGACCGCGAGGATTCGTTTCTCCTCTCGACCGAGTCAACCCGGCTCACCACCTGCCCCCGCTTCGGACCGGTGAGCGGCAAGATCCCGCTGGGCCTGAAGAGGAAGGGCCTCCGGATCGTGGTCAGGGACGGGACCGGCTTCGTCAATCAAGAGGAGGATCTGCCATTGTTGTTGTTATTGTGAGCAGTAGCAAGTCCGAGGCTGTTTTCGGATCCGAAATCGAGATTCAAATCGCGCTTGAAGGTGGAGGCGGAGGCGGAGCTCTTGTGGTTGTGCATCCAGACCTTGAAATCGAGATTCAAATCGCGCTTGAAGGTGGAGGTGGAGGCGGAGGGGTGAACTCGGCGAAATGAGGCAGCGGGAGGGCGGAGAGGGGCTCTCGGCGGTGGCAGCCGCAGGCAGCGCAGTAGAGGGGGGAGGCGGCGCGTTAAGGGCTGGATCTCCGTTGTCGGGAAATCAAGAAATCAAGCCGGTGTGATTTTTCTTATTTTGTTTCTTTTTTTCAATACTTTTTTAATGTTTTATTTTATTTAATATGACATGGCGTACACATGGACAAATACGTGGCATATGTTTTATACATGTCAGCAGTTATGTGTTTAATTGGTCGCAAATATTAAGTTGAGGTATCAAATTGGCAAATGTTAAAGTTCGGGGACCTAAATGACTATTTGACTCAAGTACAGGTACCTCCTGATGTATTTAGCCTATTACGGAGTACCGCATACTGTATATATTTCTTACTGGATTAACTAGTATAACTCCCGTGCCCTGCACTGGTTTGAATAAAAGTTTATTGATTATTTAAAGAGATGTTATACATCATATCATTTTACTATATATCATACCATCAAATTATCTTAATATCTTTTTTTTCTTAGTTTAAAAAAATTAAGAAAAATGGTAATATTAACTAATATCCTTTTTTCTTAGAGTAAAAAATGAGGAAAGATAGTATATTAAGATATATCTTATTGTATAAGATTGTTACTATTAATAAATATATTTGTTAAACTTCGCCATATCAATCGTACTTGAAAAATATACAAAAAACTAAAATGATTATAGGATAAGAATCTCGAGTAATGTAGTTAAATTATTCTAACCACGTACGTTTAACTCTTTCAGCATGGAAACAAATTAAAAGTACCTAACTTTGATGCTAATTTTTAACAATGTATTAAAAAAACAACCATCGTACATGAGATAGATCATTATCATTATCATCATATATGAGAAAAAAATAATTAAATATTTTATTGTGACAAATTGACAATTTAAAATAAAATAAAATTTTGAATCCACGTAGCACCATCTCAAAGCACTCAATTCAATCGTGTAATTTCTTCGAAGCAAAATTTTTAAGCTTAAATATATATAGGTGTTAAATCATATATAATAAACGTAATACACTAAATCATATATGAGGTAAGCTATAATTAGGAGACCTATTGGTAAAGATTTAAGTAGAATTCCCTATCTTCTTATAGTTGTACATTACATGATTTTTTCTAAAATTAGATTAATGGTTTTATGGTAAAAAAAAAAAAAGATGTGAAGTTTAGCAGTCATCTTCTTTAACATTACTACTATTAGAAAAGTGAGTATTTTCTGACAAAAAAAAGTGAGTATTCAAAGTTAATGTAATAAATTTTCATCACTTTAACTTTTCATTTGTTTGTATTATTTGGAAGCACCAATCAATATTATCCGCTAGGTTGAAATGCCTAAAAAGTTGAATTGGAGTTTTATTTTGGTTAATTGGACTTCTCAAAAATAATTTTATGTTGTAAAGTTTTTATGAAATGTTTGGTGGTGATAATTTATGCTTCAACAGATATTTTGCAAAAAAATTATAATCAAAATATGAAAGAAAGAGGACATATAAATTAAATAACAATATTAATGGGCAAACCGGTTAAAGATATGATTAGTACACAACTTCAAAATTTAAAATATTAATGTACTATGTAACTAATTTTTTGGGGAAATCAAATCAGATCATAACTACTTGTAGCTTAGATATGGAAGATTGAATTTGATAAAAAACACGTAATCAAACAAAAAAAATTGTTGCTAAATTTTGACCATAAAAATATTGGATTGAATTAGAGCAAGGCCATATACTTAAGGAATCAATATTCACGTTACTTATATTATGGTTTTAAAATACAGATTTTATTAAGGTTAATATAAATTTGCTATATAAAAATATTGAGATTAGGTTAAGATTCTCAAATAAATCATCCAATCATCCATATTTATTCTAACCTAATATGATATCAAATTGTCTAGTATAATCCTCAACCAAAAAAAAAATTGTCTAGTATAATCATAAAGATCTCACAATTTATGGAAACTAATCTTCACTACACTATTCATTTGATTCAAAATGTAAATTTTATAGAAATTAAATAAGATTTGGTATTAAAATGGTAAGATGTATTTTAAAAAAATTAGACAAATATGACATGGATTTGTTTTAAAGATCATTAATATGATGTGTACAAATCTATATGACATGGCTTAATTGAAAAATCAAAAATAAATGATGTGACTTAATCATATGACGGCACGTGGCAAAATCTTAGGTGGCATAACGTGGAAACGACATGTGGCCTAATCTTAGGTGTCACAATGAGAGGGCTCCAATTCTTAGTGCTTTTAAATATATATAATAGATTCCGTTACTATATTAGAGAAGGGTGTTTAACGGGTCGGGTCGCAAGCAATCCACATCAACCCGACCCCGACATAAAGGATCGGGCTGTGGGTTAAAATTTTTAAGGTTACGGGTTATGGGTTGGGTCGAGTTAAACCTCTGGGTTTATGGGTCGATTCGCAACCTGTTATATTTTAAAAAAAATTTGTTTTTTTATTTTATTAATATTATAATGAACTTTTAAGAATATAAATTTTATAATTTTTTTAGTATTAAAATGAACTCATAAGAATACATATATATTTTTCAATAATTTTTAGGGTCGATCACAATTTATTTTGTATTATATAAAATATATCAATTTGACTAAGTTAAACGGGTCGACAAGTCAACCCGCGACCCGACCCGAAAAACCTGCAAACCCACGGATCGGATTGTGGGTCACTTTATTTTATATTTTTTGCAGACGGCGGGTTACACTCGGGTCACAAATTGACCCGACCCATTGAGCACCCCTGCTAGGGTAACAACAAAATAATTGTCAAGTTCCTATTAATTTGCTCACATCAAGTGTGCTCAATATTACTACAGTATTATTTAATTCAAGAAATAAATAGTTGATGCATATATCACTAATCATTTTCGGCATATTCTATCTTGATGCCCTACACCTACTTGGGCAAACATCATGATTATTTTTCTTATTTATGACCAAAAAAATGTTTACTTGTCTTATGTCCATAGGGTAACGATTCAAATACATGTACGGTCCTATACTTGCGATAAAGTCACATTCATACTTAAATTCTACCGGTTTTCAATTTAACACTTTAACTCAATATTTTGTGACCTATTAAATACTTAAACGATAATATGCCACGAAAGTGTCACATATGAATCTATGTAAGTGTCACGATATTATTTAAATAAATAAAAATAAAAATAACATAACAATAACAAAATAAAAAGGAAAAAAAACCATCCCCTCTTCTTTCTCCTTCAGCACTTCAACCTCCTTCACTCCTTATTAATGGCATCGGCCTTTCCTCAGTAGCTGAAGAATTCGGTTATGACTCTGAGGAGGAGGGTGCGGACGATGATGACGAGGATGAATCGGCGGTTCCGGTGGCACGGAAGGTCACGAGCTTCAGCATCGGCATCGACGCTCTACCGTTAGGGATAATCGCCTATCTGCACAAGATCGTGAAGGGGATGGTGTAGAAGGGAGTTCCTAGAGGAGTCTATCTCCAGGTTAGGGTTATAGAAATTGAGCATCGAGGAGGCGCAAAAGCCACTCAATCTCATCGGTCCCGAAGCGGTTGTTCAAGGCCCTCGATGTCTATGAATGAGACGATTAGGGATATGTTCCACCTTTTTATGGATTTGGGTGGAGGAGGAAGAGGCGGAAGAATTGGGAATTTTTATTTTTTTCCTTTTTATTTTGTTATCCTATTTAATACAACTTTTGTTATTGTAACTATTTTATTTGATTTATTTAAATAATGACATGATACTTATATAGACTCAGACCATCCCCATTGGGGGTTTCTCAAAGGGTTCTCACCCAAAAAAGGAAAATAAAAATTATATGAGAATTTGTGTCAGATGTGTTTCTAGTATGAGAGCTTATGAGAAACGTTTGAGAGAATTGCTCATAGTAAACATGTCATACTTTGATTGACATCCAATTTGCATGCTTTTTTCAATGAATGAAATTAGTTTTGTACAAATATTTATATTGTGACCAATGCAACACTTAGGTGGATTCAGAAAAGGAATAGAAATTCTGAGTTAGATCTTGACTGGATCTGAAAGTTAAACATCCCGCCAAAGGCCCAAAACAGACACTTTGTCTAGAAATTGTGCAAGAATGGCCTCCAACTAGAGCAGTAGGGGTGAGCATTCGGATAATCCGATCCGATCTGATCCGAAAACCCGGATATCCGGAAAAATTAGCCAAATATCTTGATTCGTATCCGATCCGTTTTTAGCCGGATATCCGGAAAAATTATCCGTTTGGATCGGATATCCAGAATTGGATATCCAAACTGTCCATTTTCAAGAAAAAAAATATAGTTAAACCCAATTTAAATAAAATTTATGTCCAAACATTATGCTACATCACATTATAAAAAATTGGGAAATTCCGGATGGTGCCCCTGAGTTTTGGGCTTTTCCGGATGGTGCCCTCAAAAAAAACTTATTCCGCCAAATACCCCTGAGGTTTCACAAAAGTTCGGGACGTGCCCCTTCTTATAGTTTCTTTCAAAACTTCCGTTAACTCCCTGTTGAACCAGTTAAAAAAGAAGAAGAAGGGGAGCGAAGAGGAGACATCGAGGGCGCGGCGGGGACTTCCATCGAGGGCGGCGGATTCCGGCGGACGTGGGCTGCAGTCGGTGGTCGGGTTGGACACGGGTTGCGAGAGAAGAGGCGAGCGAAGGGGCAAGCAGCAGCAGCAACAGCTCTCCCACCAACTCCGATCCCGTTCACGACCTCACCTCCATCGTCCGCACCTCCGTTCATAGATGATTCGCTTCTTCTATACTCAGATTTGCTGAAATTTCTTTTTCACAGCGTTCAATTTTGTGATTCTTTTGCTCGCTCCTTTTGATGGACTTTCGGAACTTCTATTGCAGAGGTGCTGTTGGTGGGGATCGAATCGATCAATGGGTTGAACTGATCTCATGGGAGCCTAGGGCATTCATTTACCACAATTTCTTGGTCAGTTCGGTTTATTCAATTCTCTGTACCCTAATTCTGTTCATTGCTTTCACTTCCAATTTGCGGCCATGGTCAACGCCCCAGCGTTTTGAAAACAACCAGGCATTTTGCATTGACAGAGAAATAGTTGGTTTCTAGAATTACATGAAATTCTTTCCCTTTCCCTTCGGCCATGGTCACCTCCATGGTCTTGCTCTTCTGAATCTGTTTTCAATCCCAATAATAGTCCAAACATGAATTGCTTGATTACTCATCTCTCAAATGCTCGTTTGCTATGTTAATTGGAATTCCATCTTGTACAATAATCTAACCATTAAGGTCGGTGCCATGCTCCAACCAAGATTGATACGGGATTATAATCCAACTCCAATCCCGTACCATGTACGGGATTATAATTGCTTATCTTCCATATTACAGTCCAATGATGCTTGCATATTCAGTCTCATGGCCAATGTACCAGCTTCTTACAGAAGGAAACACGTTTTCTTTACTTTAGTATCTGGGCTTTCAGTCAAATGGGACTAGTTAATACAATAAACAATGTGCTTTACTTCAAAGAAATTTGTATTCGTACTTACAAACATGAGTCACAGTGCAGGTGCCTCAGAGACTCTACACTGTAGATGAACTGAAGCTGAACGGGATCGAAGCCGCCTCTCTTTTATCACCAATGGATACCACACTCAATTCCATCAAGCGGAATTTGCAGATTGTTGCTGTGATAGGGCCAAAGAAGGATTTTCTTTCTATTTGCTTGTATTCATTCTTTGGTTGGAAACCTGGCTTTCCGTGGGTGTCGTTGACATTGAAATGAATGGTTGCTTCCTGGCTGATTGAAGCTTGATTTGAGATTCCTTAATGATGATATGATCATATTTATAAGCCAATTAGATGCTCAATTCCTTGAGGAATAATTGCAACGCATGCCTATGCTGGTGATGGACCTGATGGTGTTTTCATATTTTGGGTGGATTGACTTGCTGATGTCCTAAAGAATAGAAGAAGCCATAGAAGACGCTGATGTTTCAGTGGAATTATAATTTCAGATTGTATGGTTGACAAAAAATTGTTTTAATATGTGAACTTGTATATGAAATTATGCACAGATCGATCAATGTATAGCCATTATAACAGCTCTCTCTATATGGGACAATGAAAACCACCCCTATCCAATGCCATTTAAAATGCAAATGAAATGAGATTTCCCCTTGGGAAAGTAGAAAAATTGTAACCATTATAACACATTTTTATCACTCACACAACTAATCCTATATTCTGGCACAAGGGATGCTTTTCAGATCTTATCAATGTCTTCATCTTCAATGTCTTCATCTTCAAACTCCAAGTAGTCATCTGCAACTCCATCATCTTCTTCAAGCCATGCGATTCGTTGAGCCTAATGTTCTCTGACAACTTTCCATAAGCCTTCAAAAGCCTAGCTTCATCTGGCATATAATTCAGAATCACATCAGCCTTGTCATCCTGTATAAAAAATCACAATCTAAAGTCAACACTACTTCACATAATCCTTCAATTCAGCAGATCCAACCTATCATCTCAACTTATTGAAAGACGATTTTTTTCATAATCAAATTGTTTCTGCCGTAGAATCGATGTTCACAATCAAAATCAACGAAATAAAAAAAAACCAGTGAATGATGATCGAAAATGGATCAATCGAAACAACAACACACCTGATTAATTCATGACAATCGTCACATATACTCGTACTCTTGACAACTCTAAGCACAGCTATGCTCGGCATATGCAATAACCCGAATGCAACCGCCAATTTTTCATTGTGACGAACTGAAGACACCGCGTCTTCTTCTTCATTAGCCACTGTCGGGTTCTCAGCTTTATAGCCCAAACCCTTCACGTCTTGAATCAAGCTCTCCAACCCAGATTGATGAACTTCATCACCGGTTTAAACAAGTAAACGCGATCTTTAATGCTAATCCAACTCCAATTCTGCAACTTCCCAACTTTCTCTTCTTTCATTACCTTTTTCTAATTCTTGAAACATCTGCATACTCAGTTCTGGTTTCCCCTGGTTTCTGCATCCTGCAATTAGAACAGACCATAGAAACTCAGTAGGCTCACACCCATACTCAAGTTTTCCTCAAACTATTATCAATTGAAGATTAAAATCAGCTAAAGAACACTCTCAATAGCCCTAATTTCAAAAAATTAAAGCTCAATTGCGAAAAAAAACCCTAATCGAGCATAGCCACTTACCTGACCACCTCGCCAGCCCGCAGCCCACCCGCGTCCACCAGCCTGCAGCCCAACGCCGCAGCAGCCCCGACCACTGCCGCAACAGCCTCCGCAGCCCCGCCTACCTCCGCAGTCCGCCAAGCCAACCCCGACCACCGGCTCGTCGCTTTACTCGCCTCCAGCCCGCCGCGTCCAACCCGTCTCTTGCTCGACGCCGGAATCCGCTGCCGTCGCTCGACCTCTTTGCTCGTTCTTCTTTCTTCGCTCTCTCCAGCCTGCGTTCTTTTCCTTTTGTTTTTATTTTACTTTCACTTATTTGTTATATATATATATATATATATATTTTGAGACGGTGAGAATTAGGATTCCGTCTTAGGGCAGAATTAGGATTTCACTTATTTGTTATATTTCTTCACACTTATTTGTTATATTTGCAAAGAGTTAACAGTGGTTTTAAAATATATAAAGAGAAGGGGCACGTTTCGGAATTGTGCAAAACCTCAGGGGTATTTGACAGAATAAGTTTTTTTTAGGGCACCATCCGAAAAAGCCCAAAACTCAGGGGCACCATCCGGAATTTCCCTAAAAAAATTATATGTAAAGTTATAAGTGACTTACCTAGTTGTTACTAGTTAGTTTTGAAGGAATTGGAGAGTAATGAATGCTAAGTTGGAGAGTAATGAATGCTAAGCATTCCATACAATTTCCTATAGTTTTGCAGCGGGTTTCATTTCATTGTTTTTGAATTTAATGAGGAAAGTCGTATTCAGACTCCACCTTCATATCGAGCGTTTTTGCGGCCATAATGTCCCTACTTAAATGTGATTGTGATTATCATTGTGTAACGCCTCCTCCGGTTCCTGGATAAGCGTTGCTCGGTTTTTGGGCCTCTTTACTCGGCTGAACCTGGTCTGATTTCCCTGCTTCTTACGCCCTTTGCTGCCGCTGGCCCTTCATCTCCTTCATTGATGCCTATGGTATTTCTATGGAATATTCTTGATCTCCGGCATGAATGCGCGCGTTACAGTTACCGTCCCCTACCCCTATAAACACGGCTGCCGTTGGAGTGGGAGGTTATCTTGGTTTCCACCATGTCGACTGTATCTTGCTTTCTTAATGAGTTGAGGGAGGGTATGTCCGCAAGGGTAATGCCGCCGTCGGCGTTCGTGGCCTCGACAATATCGTCCTTGGAGTCGAGAAGCAGTCCACCCCCAAACTTCAGGATTCTAGGTTTAGAGTTTCACCTCTCTCTATCCGATTTCGTTTCGCTTTTTTTATCAAATTCCTGCTGTTTGGCTAAAAGATCTTCTTTATAATTGAATTGCTGATTGATTTTCATGCGTGTTGAGTTTCCGTTTGAATTTCTTCAAGTGCTAGATTGGGAAACAGTTTTAGGATTGGCATTGCGCTGTGTTAATGGTGCTCGATTTCGAGTTGAATTGATTTTAACTTCAGCCACCGCCGCTGGTGATGGCTGTTGCTGCAGTTGGTGCAGCTGTTGCCGGAGGATTTGCAGCTGAGAAGGCGGTGGGGAAAGATGAGGCTTCTGCTGCCAATCATTTTGGAGATGATTTCTACAAAGATCTCCAAGAAGAGCCTTTCAAGTCTACTAAGGTAAAACTTTCGTTTTTCAATAAGCTGACCTCATCTCGGTACCTACATGGTAGGATTACCATAACTTTACACTAGGAAATGAGTTTTTGGGTTCTGTTCTTAACTTCTCTTCTGTTGCAGGTGAGGCCCATAACAAAATCATTCAGGCCTTCCCCGTTTCTTCCAGTGGCAACAGACTAGAACTGTCTGAGGCCAAGGTGAATGATGTTGTTCTTTTTTCTATCATTTTCTTTCTTATGGTGCCAATAATGTTGAGCTCCCACAGTTTGAGGCCAAGGTGAATGATGCTGTTCTTTTTCTATCATTTTCTTTCTTAGATCTTAATCTTCTCTGTTTTCTAATATTTGGTGTTGTGATGTATTGTCAAATAGCCTGTTTATAACAAGGATGCCTTCTTTGATAGCCTATCATCCAACTCTCATCAAAATGGTTCACGTAATAATGGTGGGAGGCCTAGGCTCTCTGAACAAAGGAGGTTTGTTTTCTCGAATTGAACTTGATGATAAATCGTCCCTTATTATAGATTTTTTGTGACTAACTGGTCTGGTGATGATATGTGATTCTATAGCTGATTTGTTTCTCCAAATTGCAGCTGTTAAGAATGCCGAAGGTGAGGACAAATCGTGTAAAGTACCCAGAGGTATCAGGTCAATTAATAGTTACGTATTCCTTATATTCTATGTGATGTCATCATATGTATTGAAAATCTTTCTAAGCTGATACGCAATAATATGCTTTTGTTGTGCTCATATAGCTCGATTATGATAGTACTTCTCCACCAAAACAAGCTTGGAGGAGGAGATTAAATGGTCATGCTAACATCCTGAAGGAATTTAGTATTACAATTAAGGAAGCAATTAAGATGGTAACTCTTCTTCCAATGAGCTTGACTGTCTCCATTATTCTTGCTGTGTTCGAATTGTGCATTCATGTTCTTTTGACCTGTTCCAGATTCATCTTGGCATATGCTTATGGTCATATGTTAGAGAGGAGGCATCATATGGCAGAGTAAAGCTCTCACTGCACCTCATTTTTCTTAATCTGATTATAGAAAATATATTGGTCCGGAACAAACAAATGAGCGAAATAGTCAGCAAAACCTACTTAATGTCATTTTTGCTTGCATTGAACAAACAATCTGCATCAACTCAATGCAGTTTTTTGGTGTGAATTTGGCTTCTAGAATGAGGTTATACTCCATTTGTTGGTGTAAGATTTTCAATTTGGCACAGAGCATTATATTTTTTAGATCCATAGCTTATCTAATTTCTAATTGGTTGACATCCATATTACTTCCAAATTTATTTAGGTTGCTTGGAGACGGTGTATTTCTAGAAGCTAAATTGTTGAGCTCGTATTGGCTTTGTCCTTGCATTTTATTGTATTAGTTAATTTCATTCACGTGTAGGTATATATATGGTTTCTTTTGATCATTCTTTTCTAATCTGTTCTCATGATTTGATTTCTCAAGGTGTTATATAAGGAAAATAGAGAGTGAAGCCTTCTTTCCTTTTTCTTGGATATAGGACATGCAGGGTGGGATGGCAAGAGAGGGAAGTTTTGGGCCTGAGGCTGATGAGTATGTTGATCCTACCAAGTCAAAAACTTGCCTTCCTTCAATTGTTTTGTATTCACTCTTAGCTTTGAAAAACTCATCTAATCTCTACATGACCGATATGTAATATGACAGGGTTGATGAAGCATGGCGGCCACTCTCCAAGAAATTACCCATTGCATCCAGCAAGCTCAACCCGTATCGTATGGTGATAGTGATCCGGCTCTTTGTGCTAGGCATCTTCCTCAGATATCGTCTAATGAACCCGGTCCATGATGCTATCGGTCTATGGCTGACATCCTTCATCTGTGAAATCTGATTCGCCTTTTAATGAATTCTTACATTTCAAGGGTGTTGGTAAAAGATCAGCTTTATGAAGACGAATTGTTGTCTGTGTTTTTAGGGATTTGGAGATGTCTGCAGATCATAATGTTCAGCGGGCGTTGTTTGGTGGCCCTATTTCTTCTTTGTAAAACCGAGTGTGTTGCTTTTGTGGAGAGACTAGCGGTGAGATTGACGGAATGCGGATTTGAGCCATATAATGAAACCAGGTATAGTTGGACATATATAGATGGGTATATAGTTACATATAACGAAAACAGGTTAGTCCGGAGTGCTTCAGTGCACACCAGGTATAGTTGGACTATACAGTTCTTCATCAGTCTCCGGGTCTGGTTTATCGGTTCTACAAGTTTAAGTGCATTACAAAGACCACCTTCTTGATGATGCAAGATACTCTTTCCTGGAGAAATTCTGCATTTCTTCGAGGTCCCGACTACAGTCAGTAACCTGTGTAGCTCAGACACATTAATACCCATCAGAAGCCAAAGTGTTCTAAATTGGGAGCTGAATCTCATACCATGATGTCTCAGTTCATCGGATGTTCAATGTAAAAAATTGTGTTCATGCGACTTGGTCATATGGATGTAAAGGATATTGCTTTTTCTTCTTAATAACTTCACACCATTTGGCCATTTATGCTCCCTAAAAGTTGTACCTTCAGCTGGAGAAATATTTTAAATCTAGATGATCTAAGCTAAGCTTATGCAGTAGCCACTAAATAGCCTATCAATTCACATAGGCCCTGCCTGTTCTCATGTACTCTGGAGGAGTAAAAGCAGGGTTTGTACTATAGCTTTTCCCATCTCTGCTATTTTTCATAAGGCCAAAGGTTGAAAGTTTGGGGTTGCCATCCTGCCAAGAGCCCAGTCATGACAAATAGTTCATATAGACACGACAACGAGCAAAGCTGCAAATTGGACAGGTATATACCATATATATATATATATATATACCTGATCGAATAGAACTCGGTAAGAATTAAGGTCATGATACAAAGGTATATACCATATATATATATATGTATACCTGATCAAATAGAACTAGGTAAGAATTAAGGTCATGATACAACGATCTTCCTCTGCTGCTACAAATGCTCCAATGCTTGAGCTAGATAATATGACACCCTCATCCTCATTGCCCATTGCATGGGTTGAGTTTCCCTTAGAATGATTCAGCCAACTCCAGTCATGGATCAATGCAATGTTATAAATATCAAACTACAAAAGGATGAAATCTCATTCCCAGTCTCATTAAAGAATCTGAATGGCATGACCATAATAGGCATTGGAGTGAAATACTTACAATGGAAAAGGTGTTTTGAAAGAGTTTCATTAGGCATGAACTCAGAAACAAGTAATCTCTTATTACCCTCATGGCAACACCCAATCAAGTTAGCTAATCGCTCGCTTCTAAGGTGCCCCATTGCCTTAGATTCTTCCTAAAATAGAACACAACACAAAAATTTCAACACAAAAACCTCCAAGTGTACGCACGGTGACAACAAACCCTGGTGAAAGAGAACTCTTGAAATAAACTATTTTAGTGTATACATGGACAAAAATTTTAGTTATATTTCAGCCTTTCTCTCCTCATTCCCATCCGAGAGCAAACAATGACAAGACACACTACAACTGTTTTAGTTATATTTCTACGTTTAAATTAAACTACAAGAAGTACGTAGGTGTAGATAATATTGGATATGAAACTATTAGTTTGTTTTGCCCAAATCTTTGATCTCTTAAATATGTTCCCTTTTTGCCTAATTTCGGATAGGAAAATCCGATATCTTTGATTGTACGATACAAGTTATTTTAAAGGTGTAAATTTGTTTAAGCCAAAAAAATAAGTTCATTCGAAATTTTTTTAAAAAAGGAGAATTCTTCCTTTCCAAAAATTACTTACGGTGCTAAATATTTTCTTACTTATATATACAAACAAATTTTCATTAAAATAATTAGTACATGCATGATACCCGTTGACCCGTTAGTTATTCTTTCTGAATGGCTTCCATACTTACATATAATGTACCGTAATAAGAAAGGCTTAAGAGTTAAGACGCACTATAACTCTATCAAATGTGTTTCTACATTTAAATCAAATTACATGAAGGCCGTATAAAAAGAGCGCTGCCCCCTGCCGTAGGCAGGGGTCGGAAATACTAGTACTAGTACTATACTATACTAGTAAACCTATAAAGAAAGGTTTTGGGAGTAATGAATGCTAAACATTTTATACAATTTTCTATAGTTTTGTAGCATATTTTATTCCTTGGTTTTTGCCTTTAATGGGGAAGGTTATATATTATTTACCTCTATAATATCCTCGCCTATTAATTGTCCTATGTAAAACCGTTTTATAATCAAATTGGTGACTAATCAATAGAGCTAATTTATTTTTGGCGTTTTTCTTTCCTCCTCTTCAGCCTTCAGTATCAGTGAAGACGGAGGGACATCCATTCCCGTAGTCAAAATTACACTTCAATGGGTCATTGACTAGAAATTAATCCCTGCGTTTAAAGTCCAATAAATGGTCGTAAATCACGCATGTGATTAATTTCGGATAACTCCTTGATACAGTAACGCCTATTCCTTTCATCTTCCAGCGGTTACACCGGTTCAAATTCATACTGAACCTATAAATATATAAAAAGAAATTCTACTCCTCTGAGCCGTCTTCCTAAAACCCTAACCCTCCATCTCACCAACTTGCTCCCGTCATCGTCGCCGAACACCAGCTCGCCGGCCAGCCACTTCTCTACAACACGGTAAGCCTCATCGTTCCCCTCTTCCATTTATCAATTTAGAATCTGTAATTGTCTCGCTATTGTTAATCTAGGAGATGCCTCAACACGGTAAGACTCGAGTTTCTTGATTTTGATGCACCCATTGACGTATGTTCTGGAATTTGGGGATTTAACTTTGTTTCCTTCTTCTCTGTTTTCACTTTTCTAATGGGTTGTTTAACTGTGTGTTTTTGGTTCTATTCATGGCTTTGTAGACAAATTCCATGATGTACTCTGGCTCCTATGCTTCGCGTGGGGTTGACAATACCCAATTAGCAAACTTTTTTAAGAATTTCCAAGTCAAAGTAAATAGTTTGGACGATGAAGCAATTGAGTTTGACATGATTGGAATTGATGCTGCCCTCGCCAATGCCTTTCGTCGTATCCTAATTGCCGAGGTATTCTCTAAACTCTTTTCTCTTTGTGTTGTGTTACATTAAGTTTGTAGGAAGAGTTTGACAAATTCCATAATTGAACCTTGAATGTGGTTAGTTGAGTTTTAGCCGGTATTGATGTGCTAACACTTGCATGTTTTCGATTTCAATGTCGTCGATCCTGTTCTCCTGCCCGCATTGCCCAATTCCGATGACGACTTTCTCTGGGAGCTGATTTCTCAATAACATCCTCTTTTTCACAATGTGCTCTATATAACTGTTTTTTGGTGATTGAATCAGGACTATGTTGCAACAAGGTGGTATAGAGCTCCAGAGCTGTGTGGTTCTTTCTCCTCTAAGGTAAGGAGTGTCTGAATCAGAGTTTTGAGTTACTCATAGTGCATGTTTCTGTATCACCTAACAACTGTGAATCTAATGTTCAGTATCTATGTTACAGTAATTTCTGAGAAGCAGTATAAATGCATTGGCTACTCCTTGGGTTTCTTAGTAAGTTGTACTGATCACTGGTTGTTTTGTAACAATACACACCTGCAACAGATATTTGGAGTATTGGCTGCATTTTTGCAGAGGTTTTGACTGGAAGACCACTTTTTCCTGGAAAAATTGTTGTTCGTCAGTTAGACTTGATGACAGATCTATTAGGTACACCTTCAATTCCTCAGAAACCATTCCTAGGGTGTGTACTTTGACAATTATCATGCACCTTCATAATTTAATGTATGATGAAAGTTTTCGGTTTACTCAAATCCGTTTTCACTGATTCAGGTTCGTAATGACAAGGCACGCAAATATTAATGGACATGAGGAAGAAGAATCCGATTTCTTTTCACACAAATTTCCCAATGCAGACCCACTAGCATTGCCTCTTTTGGAGAGGATGCTAGCTTTTGACCCAAAGGACCGACCTACTGCCGAAGAGGTATGCACTTCCTTACTGGCTGATGCAGCAACTTATCCTGTCTAACTAAAATGATCAGTGATGTCCTAGAATTCACCCTTTTTGTTTCTGCTTTGAGATCAACAGTTTTGTATTGTTTGTGATCCAGGCATTGGCTGATCCATATTTCAAAGGTCTGTCTAAAGTGGAGAGAGAACCTGCATGTCAGGCAATCTCTAATTAAGTTAGAGTTTGAATTTGAGAGACAAAGGGTGACAAAGGATGATATTCGGGAATTGATGTAACAAGAGATTCTTGGAATAGTAGAAATTCATATTAAGGTTTCTAAGTTGACAATCTAAAATTCAGTCGATCAAAGTAACAAAATATTTTGGTGTAGGAGTAGAAATTCTTGGAATAGTAGAACATAAGGACTTCTTCTTCACTTGTGAGTACTTCTTCTTTTGAATATATGGACGTAGAACTTCGACATTCAAATACCTGTAGTATATGCATGTAATTTTGAGTTGCAAACTCTAAAAAACAAACTTATTGTGTATGTAATTTTAAATACTTCTTTTCTACTGTCAATTGTGCGTACTTCGTTTTTTTGTATCCATGATTGATGTACTGATAACGGATGATTGAAGTTATTTACCTTTTTTTTATCAAATTATCATTTTTTTTGTCAAGACCTTTTTATCAAATTATCAATTACTCAAATACATTTTGCTGTTGGGGGTTACATTTGGCTTTCAAATTATCAATTTCTATTAAGGGATCATTGTTTTTCCTTTGGCTTTCATCCTCTTTAGGTACCTAATTAATGGGGTTACATTTGTAAAAGTGGACAAAATGTTTAACAAAAGAATAGTAATTCTGCATTACCGTTTCATGGTGGGTTATTTTTTATACCGTCGATTACAAATATAAGGCTTCTTTTTTGGTGTGGGTTATGCCGTTGGGGGTTAAACAAATACTTACGAACCATAAATTTTATTGTTTATAAATTACTAACCATTTGTTTTCAGTGGAACTTTTCACAGTACAAGGCTTTTCATAAATTCAGTTCAAATTGAAAAGAACATCCTCCACTTGCTGCTTTTATTGCTTTACCATGTAGTCTTACTGTGCAAATGAATCTTTTTTATAAGTTCATTCTTTTCTAGAAATCTATTGTCATGTTTGTTCGTGTGTTTTAACATTCGCTCTCACAGAAATGAAGAGCTTCTTTGTATTGTTATTATTTTGGGCATATTGATGGTTCTCAAAGATATGAAGAGATTCCTTTCAACCAAAAAAAGATATGAAGAGATTCCTTCTACTGTTATTATTTTGGGGTATATTGATGGTTTGCTGTCGAGAGCTTAGCTATTTTGTCTTGCTTTCTATTTATTTTTGGCATAAGAGTTCACTTTTGCTTGCCTAAAAATCAATAGGCTAAATAAAAAAGGATTCTCACTTAGAAATAAGTAAATGTACTACAAAAATCATTTATAACTTACCTAATAAATAACTTATAAATAAATTAACCTTTGACTTATTCACCTTATATATTTGACTATTCAAAGTTTTAATAATGTAATATACAATTGAATTTAATTTACTTTATAGGCACAAGTTAAGGCTAAAAACTGACATGTTTATAAATAAAAGTTTAGATTATTCAAAAATGACTAATTTAAATCTGAGTTCAATATATTTAGAAAATAATTTAGAACTTATTAGATGTAATATACATAAAATGTAATGTCATATATATAATTTACAATTGTAAGAGTGCATCATTCCAATAAATCATTTCTAGCTATGTTAACCAATATCTTAAGGTCGGTTGCATGAAAACTACTACCCTGTTTAGGCTGTTTATTTCCTAATTAAAGTCGGAATTTTGTGCTTTCTTTGATTTTGCAGTTCTATAAGAACTTCCGCGCAGACCTTGAAGACATTATTTGGCGACCACCTCATCATGATTTGGGTCAATCAAGAATCATCAGGACAAATAACAGAAAGTGTGGAGTATTCCTTTCAACATACAATTTTATGTAGCTTGGTGTTTTATAATGTGTTACTATAAAAAGAAAAAAAAAGTGTTGTTTTAACAAAGTGGAGAAGAGTTGTACAATCAAGTAATCAACTGAGAGCACGTTTTCAGATGATTTTTTTTATAACTTATTGTAAATAAGTGTATTTATTGAAAGAAAATGCTTGGGCTTAAATCTCCTTTAATTAATTGCATCACTACCTTAAAAATATAAGATAAGGCTTTGCCTTTATTATTGTTTTTAATGGTGATGAACTCTATGCCTTTTGCAGTGATTAGCTGAAATGTTTTTAATTGTTTCAAAGTTTGATGTCTAATGACAGTAAAAGTTTTATTTCTTATGTAGAAATGCATTCAGATATGAGTTGACACTGGTCATAGACTTTTTACACTCTCCACACTTATTAGAGCTTAGCAATATTCTCTTCTTGCTCGATCATGGTTATGCACTTATGCCCTTATTTCACAGTGTTCTTCACTTAATCACTAATTGATTAATCTCTTCCCTTCTGAATATTATTTCCTTTTCACAAATTTGTGTGGAACATTTTAGGAGCTTTTGCCTCCTAGCTCGAGAGCTGAAACTATTCCATTCACTCTTTGTTTCGGTGCACTATGCCAATAGAGGTTAATTTGAACCTTTTGTTTTATGATAATTGACTTCCACAGAGGTTGCCTTTTAGTACTTTAAACTGCCTCTTAACTTATTATGAGTGTGTTCGCAAGCGGGTACCGATCAAGAACCCACAATATATGGCCCTAAGTTGAAAGATCGGGTAACTTAGCATTTTGTGACTGCCCCATCTGCAGTCCCTTTTGCATTCCCTTTTGAATCTGCCGTGTCACCTTTCTTGATATTCCTAAACTTTTCTGGTTTTGTGATCTGTGATCTGAAAAACTCCTGCTTATTTTTGTTGTTCAATTGCACCAAACAACGGCGGAAACAAGAGTGGCACCAAAGGAGAGTACGAACATAAAGATAGAAGTAGTTTTCTCTGATCTTACTTTCATAACAACATCTATTAGTTCTATCAAAGCACGTGGCTATATTAACTGGAAAATCTCATAACATCAGGACTTTAAGAATTTTGTTGTATTTTTCAGGGTAACCTAGGAGGCTATCTACAGAGAAAAATGTGGATAGTTTTTAATCATTGATCATGAACTGAAACAGGGAGGGTTAGCTGCTGGAGGATTCAATTTCGACGCTAAACAGGTCAGATTTCATTGTTTGTGTTCTTTAATATCACTACATGTTTCTAATATATAAGCTAAGCATCCAATTCGGTGAATTTCAATTCTTGAGAAAAATGACCACCGGTACAAACATAGTCTATTAATTTCTACTTTTAAAATGAGCTTATATTTATATAGTGATCCTTCAATAATAATACGCCGTGAAAACGAAAATGCACAACATAGGTAACTTTCATGAGGTGCATATATACAAAAACACATTTGCGGTAACTCTATCAAATGTATTTCAACATTTACACCAAATTACATGACAGGCGTGTACCACAAATGCTACCCCGTGCCGTAGGCACGGGCCAGAATACTAGTTTGATTAATAAAAGAAAGTTAAATGAGAGATTCATTTCCTATATTCATATGTACATATATTAATCTAAAAAGACCTTTTTAATCAACTATGATATGTGGAGTATATATTCTCTTTCTAAAACATATATAGTATATATAATTCCGGATATTTCCGGATATCCATTTTACTCAAAACCCCTATCCGTATCCGATCCAAATATCCGGAAAAATTAGCGGATCGGATCAGATACGGATAATAAAACTAAGCTATCCATTGGATACGAATACTTTTGGATTGAATCGGCGGATATTTCGGATCGGATCGGCGGATCGGATAATTTTGCTCAGCCCTATAGAGCAGGGCTTGCAACCAATTACATAATGATCCCACAATGATGCAGGTTTTGTAACAAAACTGAGAAAGATGCCTTCCACATCTTTATTAAACGTAAGCCGGTAAATCAGGTTGTAGCGGAGCTCTTCCCCAAGATCTCGCAAAAAGTCAGACGTTTGAACACGAATAGCCCACACCCGGTAACCTTCATGGAAGAAATTCGTAAAGTTCTATCCAAGGATGAGTCTGGAGAAATAATTTGTGTTAGGTGGTGTCCTTGTTTCTCCATAATCGAAGTATTTTCCATGGGGGGGCCCAAAATCAGCCGACACCCAATTCTCTAATAGAGATAACTAGGAAACAAATATCAGAATGACAACCGGCAACTAATCCGGCTTTAGAGGATGAAATTGTTAAGAAAGTTGTTAGTGTCAACAAAAGGAGAAATGCAAAATGGACTAAACCTTCGTAGAATTGTTACAAGTTAAATTTTGATGGCGCTGTTAACTCTGACGGATTAGCGTCTTTTGGTTTTTGTATTAGGCACTCTAGAGGCTCACATGTGTG
Organism: Polygonum aviculare; assembly: GCA_934048045.1. NCBI lineage: Eukaryota > Viridiplantae > Streptophyta > Magnoliopsida > Caryophyllales > Polygonaceae > Polygonum > Polygonum aviculare. Next base: position 11,652,293 of record OW204032.1, on the reverse strand, counting down.
TCTAAATGGCGGTTTTCTCGGACATAGATCCATGTTGCAGTTTGGAGCCTCGCACTTTGGCAAGGTATCTTGGAGATCATTCGACTTGACATTCCCTATTTGTTGATTGAAGGTGACAACATGCAGCTGGTTAAAGTGATGTTGAATGATTGAAGCTGCCCGTAGGAGGTGAAAATGCTATGTAGTGACATCCAATCAATGTTAGGGAAGTTTTAGAGTTTGCACCTAATACATATTTCTAAAAGGCTAATTCGGTTGCTAACCACGTAGCGTGTACAACCTTTTTTTTGTGTCTCTTCCTGTTCACTGGATTCTGATTCGGTCCTCAGAGACATCATTCGCAAAGGTGCTATGAGATAATATCTTTGTAATAGATCTAGCCTAATTGTTTGGTAATAACACGTATCTGTTATAATATTATTATTATCGGATATGGATGTACATGGATAAGCTTAAAACCCTAGATTTGATCTTATCCCATCTGCTGTACTCTCTATATAAAGACCCTTATGGGTCACCTAATAATACAGATCTGATCTCTCTTCTCTCCCCATTCTCTCTGATTGTTTATGATTTTCTCTAATTTTATAACACGTTATCAGCCCGAGTTTGCTCGAAGGTAGTATTCTCATTCTTTTCATTCCCGATCTGCATAGATCTAAACTTGTTCACTAATTAATAGTCGAACAAGTACGATCAATGATATATTCTGTTTCGAACTGAATTGTTTTCAATACGGAAGATACTGTTTTTTCGAACTGAATTGCTATTTTTTTAGTTAACGTGATCGAACCATTATACTGATTTGCTCCTCTTTCAATCACGTATTAATTTCTCGGTATTCAAAAGCCTACTGTTTTTAATCAAAAGTCTACTGTTTGAAGATACATGTACCGATTTGCTTTGATATTGAGTCGGAGTGCCTATGTATACGTAGAGGTTCTCCTTGTACATTAATATATCTGTCGGAGTGCCTATGTATACGTAGAGGTTCTCCTATGCATGTGATCTACTGTTTATTTGATCTACTGTTTGCATATATAAACCGGATAGATTTTTTTTTTTTTTTTTTTGGAGAGAAGAGAGATCAGATCTGTATTATCAGGTCACCCATAAGGGTCTTTATATAGAGAGTACAACAGATGTGATAAGATCAAATCTAGGGTTTTAAGCTTATCCATGTACTGAAGTGGTAATTATCATTCCTAGAAAGGAAAATATATCAATATGTAATCCCCGAAGTGATTACTGAATATGATCATCCCTGAAGCGATAATCAATATACTACACTATATCTTAAGTGATAGTTCTCATCCCCCGAAGTGGATGAAACAAATAAAACCATCCCCAGAAGTGGATGCGATATCAAAATATTATACTCATCTATATCCTAAGTGATAGTTCTCATCCCCCAAAGTGGATGAAACAAATGAATCAATCCCCAGAAGTGGATTGAATAATAAAAGTTTATACTCATTAGAGTGAGTGGTGAATCTATCTCCAGGAGTAGATGTCAAGTTTATAGGATAAATATTATCTCTTGGAGTAGATAATAAAAGACGAAATCACATCTTGAAGTATGTGATTAAGCAGTCTTATTAATATCACATCCCGAAGTATGTGATTGAAAGGTTTCATGAATATCACATCCCGAAGTATGTGATTGAAAGGTTTCATGAATATCACATCCCGAAGCATGTGATCAGAAAGTCTGGAAGACTTCACATTCAATCTCATGTCACCAGAAGTTGACAATCTTTTATTATATTTTATTTCTTTATTTATGTTTCTCAATTTTATTATTCATGTTATTGTTTACATATAATTTTATTTGTTTTTAAAGTTGAAACGTATCATCCCCTGAAGCGGATGGATATATGATATTGTCCTCATAGAGACAATTTTACAATCATCCCCGAAGAGATGAAATAATAAACCACATTACTCCCTGAAGTGAGTAATGATAGAATATATCACTTCCTGAAGAAGGTGATATGAGTTTTGTAAGAATAATCATCTCCTGAAGTAGATGATAAATGGTTCAAGAGATAATTTATTCTTTGTCACCTGAAGTTGACAAGTGGAATATTGGAAATTCATTCTTGAACATAATGATGATAAATTATTCATTGTTACCTGAACTTGACAAATGAGATGTTTGGGAGAATTATGCAGCACTTGAAATTTTAAGAGAATTGTGCTAAGCTATAATTATAGTTATCATCATCAACTCCATACGAGCTTGAAGACTCGATTTTTGGATAAGAAGAGATCATTGTAAACTCTTGGGGAGTTAGAAGATCTCATACCAATCATGTACTCCAGAAGTAGTACAAGAAATATGACATGTACTCAAGAAGTAGTACAAGAAACATGAGTTTATGTTATATTCAGAACTAATCCTAAATAACCCCATACCTAGCATGAACTAAGAGTTCAAGGTCATGGTTGACCAACCTCTTGCATGCCTGAAGCATGCCTCCTCCGGAAGAGAGTGTGAAAGAGGTCACAATATATTACGCATGCGGCCGCTAGTTAGGATGTTAGGGGTAAATTTGATGTCGAGAAGGACATCTGAGATAAGGGATATCCCAAAACCCTAACCCTCCATCTCACCAACTTGCTCCCGTCATCGTCGCCGAACACCAGCTCGCCGGCCAGCCACTTCTCTACAACACGGTAAGCCTCATCGTTCCCCTCTTCCATTTATCAATTTAGAATCTGTAATTGTCTCGCTATTGTTAATCTAGGAGATGCCTCAACACGGTAAGACTCGAGTTTCTTGATTTTGATGCACCCATTGACGTATGTTCTGGAATTTGGGGATTTAACTTTGTTTCCTTCTTCTCTGTTTTCACTTTTCTAATGGGTTGTTTAACTGTGTGTTTTTGGTTCTATTCATGGCTTTGTAGACAAATTCCATGATGTACTCTGGCTCCTATGCTTCGCGTGGGGTTGACAATACCCAATTAGCAAACTTTTTTAAGAATTTCCAAGTCAAAGTAAATAGTTTGGACGATGAAGCAATTGAGTTTGACATGATTGGAATTGATGCTGCCCTCGCCAATGCCTTTCGTCGTATCCTAATTGCCGAGGTATTCTCTAAACTCTTTTCTCTTTGTGTTGTGTTACATTAAGTTTGTAGGAAGAGTTTGACAAATTCCATAATTGAACCTTGAATGTGGTTAGTTGAGTTTTAGCCGGTATTGATGTGCTAACACTTGCATGTTTTCGATTTCAATGTCGTCGATCCTGTTCTCCTGCCCGCATTGCCCAATTCCGATGACGACTTTCTCTGGGAGCTGATTTCTCAATAACATCCTCTTTTTCACAATGTGCTCTATATAACTGTTTTTTGGTGATTGAATCAGGACTATGTTGCAACAAGGTGGTATAGAGCTCCAGAGCTGTGTGGTTCTTTCTCCTCTAAGGTAAGGAGTGTCTGAATCAGAGTTTTGAGTTACTCATAGTGCATGTTTCTGTATCACCTAACAACTGTGAATCTAATGTTCAGTATCTATGTTACAGTAATTTCTGAGAAGCAGTATAAATGCATTGGCTACTCCTTGGGTTTCTTAGTAAGTTGTACTGATCACTGGTTGTTTTGTAACAATACACACCTGCAACAGATATTTGGAGTATTGGCTGCATTTTTGCAGAGGTTTTGACTGGAAGACCACTTTTTCCTGGAAAAATTGTTGTTCGTCAGTTAGACTTGATGACAGATCTATTAGGTACACCTTCAATTCCTCAGAAACCATTCCTAGGGTGTGTACTTTGACAATTATCATGCACCTTCATAATTTAATGTATGATGAAAGTTTTCGGTTTACTCAAATCCGTTTTCACTGATTCAGGTTCGTAATGACAAGGCACGCAAATATTAATGGACATGAGGAAGAAGAATCCGATTTCTTTTCACACAAATTTCCCAATGCAGACCCACTAGCATTGCCTCTTTTGGAGAGGATGCTAGCTTTTGACCCAAAGGACCGACCTACTGCCGAAGAGGTATGCACTTCCTTACTGGCTGATGCAGCAACTTATCCTGTCTAACTAAAATGATCAGTGATGTCCTAGAATTCACCCTTTTTGTTTCTGCTTTGAGATCAACAGTTTTGTATTGTTTGTGATCCAGGCATTGGCTGATCCATATTTCAAAGGTCTGTCTAAAGTGGAGAGAGAACCTGCATGTCAGGCAATCTCTAATTAAGTTAGAGTTTGAATTTGAGAGACAAAGGGTGACAAAGGATGATATTCGGGAATTGATGTAACAAGAGATTCTTGGAATAGTAGAAATTCATATTAAGGTTTCTAAGTTGACAATCTAAAATTCAGTCGATCAAAGTAACAAAATATTTTGGTGTAGGAGTAGAAATTCTTGGAATAGTAGAACATAAGGACTTCTTCTTCACTTGTGAGTACTTCTTCTTTTGAATATATGGACGTAGAACTTCGACATTCAAATACCTGTAGTATATGCATGTAATTTTGAGTTGCAAACTCTAAAAAACAAACTTATTGTGTATGTAATTTTAAATACTTCTTTTCTACTGTCAATTGTGCGTACTTCGTTTTTTTGTATCCATGATTGATGTACTGATAACGGATGATTGAAGTTATTTACCTTTTTTTTATCAAATTATCATTTTTTTTGTCAAGACCTTTTTATCAAATTATCAATTACTCAAATACATTTTGCTGTTGGGGGTTACATTTGGCTTTCAAATTATCAATTTCTATTAAGGGATCATTGTTTTTCCTTTGGCTTTCATCCTCTTTAGGTACCTAATTAATGGGGTTACATTTGTAAAAGTGGACAAAATGTTTAACAAAAGAATAGTAATTCTGCATTACCGTTTCATGGTGGGTTATTTTTTATACCGTCGATTACAAATATAAGGCTTCTTTTTTGGTGTGGGTTATGCCGTTGGGGGTTAAACAAATACTTACGAACCATAAATTTTATTGTTTATAAATTACTAACCATTTGTTTTCAGTGGAACTTTTCACAGTACAAGGCTTTTCATAAATTCAGTTCAAATTGAAAAGAACATCCTCCACTTGCTGCTTTTATTGCTTTACCATGTAGTCTTACTGTGCAAATGAATCTTTTTTATAAGTTCATTCTTTTCTAGAAATCTATTGTCATGTTTGTTCGTGTGTTTTAACATTCGCTCTCACAGAAATGAAGAGCTTCTTTGTATTGTTATTATTTTGGGCATATTGATGGTTCTCAAAGATATGAAGAGATTCCTTTCAACCAAAAAAAGATATGAAGAGATTCCTTCTACTGTTATTATTTTGGGGTATATTGATGGTTTGCTGTCGAGAGCTTAGCTATTTTGTCTTGCTTTCTATTTATTTTTGGCATAAGAGTTCACTTTTGCTTGCCTAAAAATCAATAGGCTAAATAAAAAAGGATTCTCACTTAGAAATAAGTAAATGTACTACAAAAATCATTTATAACTTACCTAATAAATAACTTATAAATAAATTAACCTTTGACTTATTCACCTTATATATTTGACTATTCAAAGTTTTAATAATGTAATATACAATTGAATTTAATTTACTTTATAGGCACAAGTTAAGGCTAAAAACTGACATGTTTATAAATAAAAGTTTAGATTATTCAAAAATGACTAATTTAAATCTGAGTTCAATATATTTAGAAAATAATTTAGAACTTATTAGATGTAATATACATAAAATGTAATGTCATATATATAATTTACAATTGTAAGAGTGCATCATTCCAATAAATCATTTCTAGCTATGTTAACCAATATCTTAAGGTCGGTTGCATGAAAACTACTACCCTGTTTAGGCTGTTTATTTCCTAATTAAAGTCGGAATTTTGTGCTTTCTTTGATTTTGCAGTTCTATAAGAACTTCCGCGCAGACCTTGAAGACATTATTTGGCGACCACCTCATCATGATTTGGGTCAATCAAGAATCATCAGGACAAATAACAGAAAGTGTGGAGTATTCCTTTCAACATACAATTTTATGTAGCTTGGTGTTTTATAATGTGTTACTATAAAAAGAAAAAAAAAGTGTTGTTTTAACAAAGTGGAGAAGAGTTGTACAATCAAGTAATCAACTGAGAGCACGTTTTCAGATGATTTTTTTTATAACTTATTGTAAATAAGTGTATTTATTGAAAGAAAATGCTTGGGCTTAAATCTCCTTTAATTAATTGCATCACTACCTTAAAAATATAAGATAAGGCTTTGCCTTTATTATTGTTTTTAATGGTGATGAACTCTATGCCTTTTGCAGTGATTAGCTGAAATGTTTTTAATTGTTTCAAAGTTTGATGTCTAATGACAGTAAAAGTTTTATTTCTTATGTAGAAATGCATTCAGATATGAGTTGACACTGGTCATAGACTTTTTACACTCTCCACACTTATTAGAGCTTAGCAATATTCTCTTCTTGCTCGATCATGGTTATGCACTTATGCCCTTATTTCACAGTGTTCTTCACTTAATCACTAATTGATTAATCTCTTCCCTTCTGAATATTATTTCCTTTTCACAAATTTGTGTGGAACATTTTAGGAGCTTTTGCCTCCTAGCTCGAGAGCTGAAACTATTCCATTCACTCTTTGTTTCGGTGCACTATGCCAATAGAGGTTAATTTGAACCTTTTGTTTTATGATAATTGACTTCCACAGAGGTTGCCTTTTAGTACTTTAAACTGCCTCTTAACTTATTATGAGTGTGTTCGCAAGCGGGTACCGATCAAGAACCCACAATATATGGCCCTAAGTTGAAAGATCGGGTAACTTAGCATTTTGTGACTGCCCCATCTGCAGTCCCTTTTGCATTCCCTTTTGAATCTGCCGTGTCACCTTTCTTGATATTCCTAAACTTTTCTGGTTTTGTGATCTGTGATCTGAAAAACTCCTGCTTATTTTTGTTGTTCAATTGCACCAAACAACGGCGGAAACAAGAGTGGCACCAAAGGAGAGTACGAACATAAAGATAGAAGTAGTTTTCTCTGATCTTACTTTCATAACAACATCTATTAGTTCTATCAAAGCACGTGGCTATATTAACTGGAAAATCTCATAACATCAGGACTTTAAGAATTTTGTTGTATTTTTCAGGGTAACCTAGGAGGCTATCTACAGAGAAAAATGTGGATAGTTTTTAATCATTGATCATGAACTGAAACAGGGAGGGTTAGCTGCTGGAGGATTCAATTTCGACGCTAAACAGGTCAGATTTCATTGTTTGTGTTCTTTAATATCACTACATGTTTCTAATATATAAGCTAAGCATCCAATTCGGTGAATTTCAATTCTTGAGAAAAATGACCACCGGTACAAACATAGTCTATTAATTTCTACTTTTAAAATGAGCTTATATTTATATAGTGATCCTTCAATAATAATACGCCGTGAAAACGAAAATGCACAACATAGGTAACTTTCATGAGGTGCATATATACAAAAACACATTTGCGGTAACTCTATCAAATGTATTTCAACATTTACACCAAATTACATGACAGGCGTGTACCACAAATGCTACCCCGTGCCGTAGGCACGGGCCAGAATACTAGTTTGATTAATAAAAGAAAGTTAAATGAGAGATTCATTTCCTATATTCATATGTACATATATTAATCTAAAAAGACCTTTTTAATCAACTATGATATGTGGAGTATATATTCTCTTTCTAAAACATATATAGTATATATAATTCCGGATATTTCCGGATATCCATTTTACTCAAAACCCCTATCCGTATCCGATCCAAATATCCGGAAAAATTAGCGGATCGGATCAGATACGGATAATAAAACTAAGCTATCCATTGGATACGAATACTTTTGGATTGAATCGGCGGATATTTCGGATCGGATCGGCGGATCGGATAATTTTGCTCAGCCCTATAGAGCAGGGCTTGCAACCAATTACATAATGATCCCACAATGATGCAGGTTTTGTAACAAAACTGAGAAAGATGCCTTCCACATCTTTATTAAACGTAAGCCGGTAAATCAGGTTGTAGCGGAGCTCTTCCCCAAGATCTCGCAAAAAGTCAGACGTTTGAACACGAATAGCCCACACCCGGTAACCTTCATGGAAGAAATTCGTAAAGTTCTATCCAAGGATGAGTCTGGAGAAATAATTTGTGTTAGGTGGTGTCCTTGTTTCTCCATAATCGAAGTATTTTCCATGGGGGGGCCCAAAATCAGCCGACACCCAATTCTCTAATAGAGATAACTAGGAAACAAATATCAGAATGACAACCGGCAACTAATCCGGCTTTAGAGGATGAAATTGTTAAGAAAGTTGTTAGTGTCAACAAAAGGAGAAATGCAAAATGGACTAAACCTTCGTAGAATTGTTACAAGTTAAATTTTGATGGCGCTGTTAACTCTGACGGATTAGCGTCTTTTGGTTTTTGTATTAGGCACTCTAGAGGCTCACATGTGTGTCTAAATGGCGGTTTTCTCGGACATAGATCCATGTTGCAGTTTGGAGCCTCGCACTTTGGCAAGGTATCTTGGAGATCATTCGACTTGACATTCCCTATTTGTTGATTGAAGGTGACAACATGCAGCTGGTTAAAGTGATGTTGAATGATTGAAGCTGCCCGTAGGAGGTGAAAATGCTATGTAGTGACATCCAATCAATGTTAGGGAAGTTTTAGAGTTTGCACCTAATACATATTTCTAAAAGGCTAATTCGGTTGCTAACCACGTAGCGTGTACAACCTTTTTTTTGTGTCTCTTCCTGTTCACTGGATTCTGATTCGGTCCTCAGAGACATCATTCGCAAAGGTGCTATGAGATAATATCTTTGTAATAGATCTAGCCTAATTGTTTGGTAATAACACGTATCTGTTATAATATTATTATTATCGGATATGGATGTACATGGATAAGCTTAAAACCCTAGATTTGATCTTATCCCATCTGCTGTACTCTCTATATAAAGACCCTTATGGGTCACCTAATAATACAGATCTGATCTCTCTTCTCTCCCCATTCTCTCTGATTGTTTATGATTTTCTCTAATTTTATAACACGTTATCAGCCCGAGTTTGCTCGAAGGTAGTATTCTCATTCTTTTCATTCCCGATCTGCATAGATCTAAACTTGTTCACTAATTAATAGTCGAACAAGTACGATCAATGATATATTCTGTTTCGAACTGAATTGTTTTCAATACGGAAGATACTGTTTTTTCGAACTGAATTGCTATTTTTTTAGTTAACGTGATCGAACCATTATACTGATTTGCTCCTCTTTCAATCACGTATTAATTTCTCGGTATTCAAAAGCCTACTGTTTTTAATCAAAAGTCTACTGTTTGAAGATACATGTACCGATTTGCTTTGATATTGAGTCGGAGTGCCTATGTATACGTAGAGGTTCTCCTTGTACATTAATATATCTGTCGGAGTGCCTATGTATACGTAGAGGTTCTCCTATGCATGTGATCTACTGTTTATTTGATCTACTGTTTGCATATATAAACCGGATAGATTTTTTTTTTTTTTTTTTTGGAGAGAAGAGAGATCAGATCTGTATTATCAGGTCACCCATAAGGGTCTTTATATAGAGAGTACAACAGATGTGATAAGATCAAATCTAGGGTTTTAAGCTTATCCATGTACTGAAGTGGTAATTATCATTCCTAGAAAGGAAAATATATCAATATGTAATCCCCGAAGTGATTACTGAATATGATCATCCCTGAAGCGATAATCAATATACTACACTATATCTTAAGTGATAGTTCTCATCCCCCGAAGTGGATGAAACAAATAAAACCATCCCCAGAAGTGGATGCGATATCAAAATATTATACTCATCTATATCCTAAGTGATAGTTCTCATCCCCCAAAGTGGATGAAACAAATGAATCAATCCCCAGAAGTGGATTGAATAATAAAAGTTTATACTCATTAGAGTGAGTGGTGAATCTATCTCCAGGAGTAGATGTCAAGTTTATAGGATAAATATTATCTCTTGGAGTAGATAATAAAAGACGAAATCACATCTTGAAGTATGTGATTAAGCAGTCTTATTAATATCACATCCCGAAGTATGTGATTGAAAGGTTTCATGAATATCACATCCCGAAGTATGTGATTGAAAGGTTTCATGAATATCACATCCCGAAGCATGTGATCAGAAAGTCTGGAAGACTTCACATTCAATCTCATGTCACCAGAAGTTGACAATCTTTTATTATATTTTATTTCTTTATTTATGTTTCTCAATTTTATTATTCATGTTATTGTTTACATATAATTTTATTTGTTTTTAAAGTTGAAACGTATCATCCCCTGAAGCGGATGGATATATGATATTGTCCTCATAGAGACAATTTTACAATCATCCCCGAAGAGATGAAATAATAAACCACATTACTCCCTGAAGTGAGTAATGATAGAATATATCACTTCCTGAAGAAGGTGATATGAGTTTTGTAAGAATAATCATCTCCTGAAGTAGATGATAAATGGTTCAAGAGATAATTTATTCTTTGTCACCTGAAGTTGACAAGTGGAATATTGGAAATTCATTCTTGAACATAATGATGATAAATTATTCATTGTTACCTGAACTTGACAAATGAGATGTTTGGGAGAATTATGCAGCACTTGAAATTTTAAGAGAATTGTGCTAAGCTATAATTATAGTTATCATCATCAACTCCATACGAGCTTGAAGACTCGATTTTTGGATAAGAAGAGATCATTGTAAACTCTTGGGGAGTTAGAAGATCTCATACCAATCATGTACTCCAGAAGTAGTACAAGAAATATGACATGTACTCAAGAAGTAGTACAAGAAACATGAGTTTATGTTATATTCAGAACTAATCCTAAATAACCCCATACCTAGCATGAACTAAGAGTTCAAGGTCATGGTTGACCAACCTCTTGCATGCCTGAAGCATGCCTCCTCCGGAAGAGAGTGTGAAAGAGGTCACAATATATTACGCATGCGGCCGCTAGTTAGGATGTTAGGGGTAAATTTGATGTCGAGAAGGACATCTGAGATAAGGGATATCCCATAAGTGATAAGAACCACAACTTATGAGTATAAGTGTGGAGACCGGTCTAATCTAAAGCAAAGTTCTGAATGTACCCATTTTGAGACATCTATTTCTATCATAAGATCAAAATCAAGATAAATGGTTTATCTGATTTGAGTTGATGAGCTCCCAAATTAATGTATGATCACCGACATGTTCAATGGTAGAAAACCATATTTGTTAATGGTGTCGCAACACCTACTATTTGAAAACCAGAAGTTTTCACAATCATGGGGATGACAAATTTGGTGTGAAGGTTTAGATGGCTCTTGAAGAGCATATCCCATTGAACAGTGTAGTATCACTAACTAGAAGTTAGTTGATAACAAGATATTGTTGTGGCATGATTAATGTGGTCACTCAAGTGAAACAATTACACCCATGATTGGTTTAGGACCAAAAGATCTTGAGACTTGAAGTCTCTCCTAAGAGTGACCTTGTATGTATGAAAGGCTTATGCTCTTGGCAGATTAGTAGCAAAGTCGGTATGTTGTATGTTAATACTAAGTCTCATATACTCCTTGACTGGGTTCAAGTGATATGTGAGGACCAAACACATCGCCATGTGAACCATTATGGATTATCATATCATTGTTGAAAGATGCCTCAAACCATTGGTTCCATAGAATATTGAGGAGAATCAAATAAATGTAGTGGTTGAGCATTGCGTAGCTCTCACACACATTCACAAAACGACTAAGGTAGAGTCGTCAATATTGCAGTCATAATTGATAGCTAGGCAAGGGCTTATGCATAACATACACGACTTGGAAGAGTCATTGATCCATCAGGGTCATGAAGTCGTTAATTCAATGTGGAGAGATTGCTTATAAAAAATTCTCCTACTTGAAGCTTATCTCTAGAAGAGATTAACTGCTTCAGATGTCCTCCATCTCCCTAGATAATTTTGAAGTAATGCCACACAAAAGGAAAGTTGGGATTAAACGAGAGGATTGGGTCCTTGTCGTTTAAAGAATACCTTGAGCTCATAAGCGGTGATCAATATTTTGCTCGGTATTAAGATTATCACTTATGGCGAGGTGAAAATCCCAACTTTAGGGGGAGAATATAAGTGAGACTAAAAGTTAAAGCGATTGCATGGGATGCAATTTGCTATTTTCGATCCAAAGATAACTAAACTAGAAGTTTAGTGGATCGTATAGCTTGCATGCTACCAAGTATATGTGATGATCGATGTAAATGAAAGTGACAAAGCCAAGTCACATACACCAGCCTAGGTTGCACCAACTCACTTGAAGATTCTAGAAGTAACTCCGAGCAGAACAAATAATTTCTCAATCACACAGGAAGTGTGAAAAGACAATTAGGCTCTAAAGATATCATTCCTCGAAAAAGAAAAGAGCCGATAACATCACAAAAGGGGTGATGATATGTCGACTACACACAAACATGAAGATAGATTTCATGAAGAAATTCTATCTAAAGACTTTGAAAGCAAAGAGAATAATATTGGCGACAATCTAGGATTGTCGATGACTAATCTAAGTATTGGTATTAGGTGGTACCAAGAAGATGTAATCATTGATATCTTTGCTTGTTCAGTTCGAATCAAAGTCGAGCGATAATGATCCTTGAATAAAGGAGGAACGTCGACATTGAAATGGTTAAGAATGCTGGAAAGAAGCTATTCGAGTATAGCTACATTTGGTGGTTGTTCATAAGAAAATGAAATGAACACAATGCAGTGTTTGGATTCAAAGTTTGACTGATTGTACGAGATTTATAAAATCTCAAGTGAAGTACATAAAAACGTGCTCACACATCATGGATGCAATAACGCTCAGATTCTTGTTGCTTTGGTCGATGGCGACTTAAGATGCAACTCATGAATGTGGTGAAAAATACCATAAGGATTACAATTCCTTAAAGCATTTGCCTCAAACCACATCGTATGCATCCCATTAAGCTAAAAAAAAAACAGCTACATGGATTGAGTCAATCAACAGAATGCGGTATAATCGCCTTAGCGGATATCTACTGCAGGAAAAAGTTTATGAGTGATCAAATGAGTCTTATTCTCATGTAATCATTTTTGTTGATGACTTGATTTCCAGAAGCGGTCTAATTTAACCGATTACATGAAAAGAGAAGTTGATATGAAGGACTTATGAACCACTAAGTATTGTCTCGGTCTGTAGTTCGAGCATACATAGAATAGGGTAAATGACCCTTTGGATTGGTTGAAGCACAAATGTAAAGTCCACATATAGTAGTAACACCACTAAGTATGGAAAAATATTGTCTTTTTCTCTTAGTGGAAAATTGAAGAGATATTAGGTCCTGAAGTACCTTATCTCAAAGCAATATGGGCATTGATGTATCTTGCTTCATTGCCTCAGTAAAGTAATTTGAAGTGACAATGAATTGTTTGTCTCCCCAAACATACAATAAAGATTGTTGGCCCAGAAGTATCAAATCTTCAATGAAGACACATAAGGGTATATATATGTGTGTCGTATAAAGAGTGTATGTTTAATTGAGGGGGAGCATCATTATACGACTGTACTCTTTTTCCCTTGACTTTGGTTTTTATCCCACTGGGTTTTTCCAATCAAGGTTTTTAACGAGGCAGTTCGTCATACAAGGTCCATAATGAGACAATCTCGACCTGAAGCTCGAGATACGCGAAAGAATGAGATCTTATATTTGTCAGCGAATCAAGTTGACGAAGCTCCAACGGAGGTATATGAAGATTATGAAGCTTGTGGTTCTCAGATCAAGAAATGATCACTAAAGGCGATACGACACAACATATGTTATTGATAAGTTTCTTCAATTTCAAGATTCAACTCAAAGGCTAGATGGATGCTCAATTCAACCAAGCATGAAAGATATATTTCGAGTCAAGAGAGAGAACACCTCTGCACTCTTTTTCCCTTCGTCTTGGTTTTGTCCCATTGGGTTTTCCAGACAAGGTTTTTAACGAGGCAGTTAGGGATGTACATCCAAGGGGGAGTGTTATAATATTATTATTATCGGATATGGATGTACATGGATAAGCTTAAAACCCTAGATTTGATCTTATCCCATCTGTTGTACTCTCTATATAAAGACCCTTATGGGTGACCTAATAATACAGATCTGATCTCTCTTCTCTCCCCGTTCTCTCTGATTGTTTATGATTTTCTCTAGTTTTATAAGAGTATCTTTGATATGATGAGTATTGTTGTGTCACTATTTGGCTTCCGATCGATGGGTGCGTCACGTGCGTGTGTATCTGATGATACTAATTAAATAAAAGAAAGAAAATTGCAAGGATAAGTGAAAAGCTGACGTGGCTTTATACAATTCGTTACGGACCTCCTCATCCCCCCTACTGCCTCTCAGGCAACTCAAAGAGCTCTTTTCGCCATAGCTCATAAATCCCACGCGCCCCATCTTCCTCGCTCGTAGGATCCAGACACTGATGCTATGACGGTTCGTGTGCACGCGCTTGATAGGCGCGTGGCTAAATTGGTGGGGCAAACCCCGCTAGTTTGAGCTCATCATAGAGACCCAGACAGAGAGAGAGAGACACCAACCGACGACACTCGTTGCTTTCCGACCGTTCACTTCTTTCTCCATCCTTCCCTGTGGGGACGCCGGCGAAACTCGAACCCTCCTTTCTTTCCGTCCGTTCGCCTCTTTCTTCTTTTACCTTCTCCGCATTAATGGCTCGATTTCCGCTTCTATTTCGATTGCTGATGAGATTGCCTTGATTGCTGGTACGGATCCTTTACGCCTTTCTTAATTTTGTTGATCTCTAGTTTGCGCTGTGTATGATTTTCGATTTGCTTTTGGTTTTGGTTGATGAATTTGGGGCAATTTCTGAATTTTCAGCTGTCAAATTGGTGTATCCATGTTTCATTTCATATGTCTTAAATTTGGGGTCGTAATAGATATTTGAGCTCGTTGTTTATGATTTCTGAATTTTATCCATGCTTCATATGTCACAAGAGTTGGCTGAGGTTAATGCTGTTGGGGATCTGATGAGTTTTGCACTTCTCATATTAAAAAAATTTGATGCATTTCCTCTGCACTTTCGAATGAGGAAGGTGTAATTCTGTGAGTATTTGTTGTATTATGTGAATTGGTTAAAAGGAAAATAGACGGGCAACTTGGTGACCATTTTCTGCACCTAAGGGGGTTCACTAGAGGTGACTATGAGAGTTCATTTTATCTTAAATTGATATGATTGACCAATTGGAGTGTAACTGTGTGGGATTTCCTCACTTCTTTGGGGTCTTTATGAATTAGCTGAAGCCATTCTTTGTTTGTTTATTCACATATTGTGGCCAACATGTGAGAAGGGAGTAGAGATTATTGGTTATTTTATCTTTGCTTTATAGAAATCTGCAACCTTCTCCTCTTGGCCAAGTTGATGGGTGGTTGTAGATTGATTGATACCCTTTGCAGTTTTGGTTCAATTAGCTGGTCAAGTCAGGTCTTTGAGTATCCGAATTGCCTCAATTCTATTGATTAGATGAAGTTGCTTTTAACATTACTCCACCTGCCTCTTTCATAACACATGTTTTTCTGAACTATCCTCCTTTTTCTATAAACAATGCATGTAGGAGTATAGGAAAATTGCTTCTCCCATTGATAACTTCGTTTATTTATAGGTTTGCCAGGAAAATATGTTTTTTTTATGGCTCTTAAGAATGTGCCCTGAAAGCTTAGTAGTGTTTAAACTTTGTACTGTTGCCAGCTATTTCTTGAATCTTTGTGACATCAAGCATGATTCATTAAAATGCATTATTTCTTCTTGCTGTAGAGCTGATTTTGAAGGCACTGTTATTCATAGTCAACTGACAATAGATTTCCTATTGTCAGTTGACTAAAAGCGAGAAGCCACAATACTGTTTGATTCGCGCTACAAAATATGGATGGGCGACCTGCTTTATCTGTTCAGAGATCAGGTACTAGTCAACTTGCTAATCTGAGTTCCTCAGGAGCTCTGTCTTCACCATTTCCAGTCATCTCTAGCTCATTACAAGGAAAATATCCAAAACTTCCAGACTCCCAGATAGTTTCATCAGAAAAAGAAGATGCACGTGATCCTAGAAGTTTGCGCCCAAATTCATGTCCATCTAACAGTGGAATAGTTGGTCACATGTTCTCCTCCTCATCAAGTTACTCTGCCGATCTTCATTTCTCTTCCACCTCTCGGGAGAAGCTTACTAATATCACGCCACCTCCCTCTAGTCACAGATCGTCCTTGCGAGCATCACATTTATCATGTTCAAATTTCATTCGGTCTGCAGCATCGAGCGATTGTACACAGGGAAACAATAGCTTTTCTTGGTCTGCTGACACATTGTCAGATTTGAATGATTTTCCTGCCCAAACAATTGAACGCAATAGCCCATTACAATGCAGTAATGGTAGCACTAGTGTTGCTATTTCACACGACGATTATATGAAAAGAAATGATTTGCATGACTGGGCAGATCAGCTGATCACCGATGATGAAGCTTTGAGTTCCAGTTGGAATGAGCTGTTTGTTGATGTCAGTATTGCTGATCCAGAACCAAAGGTGCTATTTTGGTCACTTGTTTGATATATGAAAGTGGTTCTATATAACTTTCTTCTTCTTAATACTAATTAATGTGCCCTTGATTTGTTTTAAACCAGATGTCAAATGAGGTTCCTAAAGAGCCTACTAATAGTGGAAACCAGCAAATGCAAAGTCCTCAGCAGCCTTCTCTGGCATGCTCTGAAGCTAATGCTGTTGTTAGCCCCTCTTCTTCCTCAGCTGGTGCTCCAAGCAAGCAACGCATGCGATGGACGCCAGAATTACATGAAGCTTTTGTGGAGGCAGTTGCCAAGCTTGGTGGAAGTGAAAGTGTGTATTTCTCAATTGTTTTCTTGTTCTTTTAATCTAGAAACATGAAAGACCTTGCTCATATTTTAATTAAACTCTGACCTACAGGAGCTACTCCTAAAGGTGTGCTGAAGCTAATGAAAGTTGAAGGGTTGACAATCTACCATGTTAAAAGCCATCTCCAGGCATGTATAATATTCAAAACTTTCCTTTTTATTGCTTCAAGTCTGTTCTATGTATTTTCCTTTACTCTACCCTGAGCATGAATGTATCATCTTACTGCAGAAATATAGAACTGCTAGATACAGGCCAGAGTCAACTGAAGGTATGGATTAACTAGACATATTTATCTTCCTGCCAATATCTGTCAGATCAACATTCAAATTATATCTAAAATGATAGCAGGGCTAAGTTTTATAGAATTCTGCTTTTTTTGTTGCTATTTAGATGAGAAAATGGACTATGAAACTGATCATATTGTGTTTCTCCTGTGAAATTGCTTCATTTCTCTTGCTTTGTGGGTTCGTTGGTCATACATATGGCCCATACAGAGAATTGGGTTGGATCAAAATTTCCACTTCTTTTCTTTTAAATCTGGTATATCTTTGGGAAAAGATAATTAGCACAACAATGTTGCTCAGTGGATCTATCATTTTCTCCCTTTCTGTGTTGCATCCAATCTGTCTGCATTGGATGAAAGCGACACCATATTTTATAGAGGGACAATGCAGTTTATTACTCCTTTTCTTGTTGGCTTCCGTTAATTGTTTTTCTTGTCTTAGTCCAAATAGTTATCGGCCAAGTCAAACCCTCATGTTAAGTGTCTGTTAAGATCTACTCTTGTTGTGAGCTAGTTTGAGTTGATCTTACATGGGTTGCTATAAATTACTAAAAAGCGCCCATATTTCAACAGTAATGATTTATTAGGTGTATACCTTCTCTAGTTGTTCTGTTCAACCTTTTCAAGCATGTTTCAAACTAAAACTGTGGTGTATTACATTCTTTAGCTGATTTTCCTGTTTTCTATCCTTGATTTTTTTTCCTAATATAGTCATTAGCTTTTCATTGCCAATGTTCACTTTCATTTTCACAGTCATCTAGAGTAGTTTTTGTTTGATTTTTTTTTTTGCAATTGATTTGACCTTTCTTTGCAGGATCATCAGAGAAAAAGTCATCTCCCATCCCAGACTTGTCATCCTTTGATTTCAAAGCGTAAGTCATAAGCGTCCTTTCTCCTATTATATGTCAGGAATGTATTGGCAAGCTGCAGTTATGTCGTAGTTCAGGTGATTTATTGCAAACTCGACATAGTAAAGGATATGATGGGCTTGGGTTACGTTCACTTGGCAGGGCCTCCATGAAGAGAGGATAGAACTTTTCTGATCTAGATTGCAAAAGCAAATACTGTAGCAAGAATTCAGCAGTTTGTGAATGAGTTTGACAGGCCAGGAGTTTATGGGGAATATGAAATAGGAAATGTATAACCTCAACGTATTTGTTTGTGAAGTTGGATATAATCTGTATACATGTCTCTTACATTGAAGTCAAACTGATTATCCACATTTCCTGACTTCTTGGGAGCACTAGATTGAAATCAAACTGTGTTTCTGTGTACAATAGGGGTATGGATATCACGGAAGCATTACGAATGCAGATGGAAGTTCAAAAGCGTCTTCATGAGCAGCTTGAGGTATGACATTTCTTGGAGCTTTGTCCAAAATTTACGTGTCTTGCACTCTTGCTGGAGAAAATGGTGGTTGAAGTTGTATTTATACACAGACATCCATTTAAATTGCATCAATTTGCTTGATATATGTGGAAGATGTAATATTTTGGTAAATTGTTTTTCAATGATAGCCAGCATTACAAATGCAGTCGGAAGATAAAGATTTTGGGATTAGCTGTATAATTCTCATTATTTAGAGTAGTGGTTGGTCAAAGTTAACTAATCACTGTATTAGAATCCATTAATCTTGAGTCTTGAGCTTCTCATGGCCATGTCTATTAATTGTAAAGTTGCAAGAATGAAGAATCTGTTGCTATCTATACCCTGTATCAAACCGTAATTATAAGTGCTCTTGCAGATACAAAGGAGCCTACAGCTTCGGTTAGAAGAACAAGGAAAATGTCTCCAGATGATGTTCGAGAAACAGTGCAAATCAGGCAATGGCAAGCCCAAAATGGAGGAAGAGCCATCTAGCAAGGCACCTGATGAAACATTACAGAGTTCACCCACCAAAGATGAAAAAGACACTTCATCATGCCAAGATGAGATAACTAATGACGACAAAGAGCTCGAAAATGGCAGCTCAAAATCTGAACCAAGTTCCCATAAACTAGATCATTCTAAGAAAACTCCCACCACTGTGACATCGAAGCACCAAAACCCCCGTATAGACAATGACCCATCTGAAGATCAACCATCAAAGCGTGTCAAGATCGGTGATCCTGCTGCAGTAACATCTCCTGAGCAATCTAAGGATTGAGAGGGGAGCTTGTCATGTGATTGTGTTGTTGTTTTAGTTCTTTCCTTGATTCATGTTTAGAGGGGGCAAAGCTTGAAAAAAAAGAAGCAATAGTAGTTGGGTGGTGAAGGAGCATGGGGTTCTCCGAGAAAGGCAAAAACAAGTGTAGTTGTTTTTAGCTGTATTGTTTAGGGTTGTTACCATGATTAAACTGTGAACAAGTTCTTATCGTAGTACCTCTTGATGAGCATGCTTGTAAATTGTAGCATTGTATTGCGGAGTTTGTGTTCTCCAATATAGAGTTCTTCCTTGTTTCTGCGAGGATGAAGATTTATTTGGATCATGTAAATAGCTTGTAGTGTAACTTCTCTTATAATATGTAAATATAAATTGTATTCATTCTCAGACAACTGAAATCATCATAGTTAGAAGAAATATTCACCTAAGAGTGCATTCGATCTGTTTCTGATGTCTTACTCAGATTCAACTGTTGTAAATCATTCATCTGATCTCCACAGGGACTAAAGCAAAGAAATACAGAGTCAACTGTTACAAAAAAGAATAACAAACCTAAGTTCAAAAGCTACACATTAACTGAAATCATCATAGTCAATGGTTAATAATGCTCAGAGACTTTGACAGAAGGGATGTGTTGAATGTGATGAAAATCTTCTCCTTGGCCATCATTTGCATTCTTATCTCTCTCTTTGGATGGTCGTCGAATCCTATTGCAAAAGCTCTTGGACATAGCTAGAGCTTCAAAGCATTGAAGAGAACGGACACAACTTATTCCCATTGGAACCCTTTCCAATTTACTACAACACAAGATTCTTAACCTCTTGAGGTTTGGTAAGGCGCCCTGTTCTATTCTAATCTCCTTCAAGTTTGACGAGTCCCGTAGTCTAAGCTCTTGTAATTGTGGAAGTCCCATGATAGTCAATCTTCCTCCATTGTAAGACTCCTCTCTTAGGTTCAGAAACCTGAGCTGTCTAAGCTGAGCTAGAGCACCCTTTAACTCTTCCTCATTCTCAATATAGGTATACCCCAGCTGCAAACTCAAAAGGTTTGGAGGAAACAATAAATGCACTGGTTCTTGTCTTACCTTTCCCCATAGAACAAGGCTCTTCAAGAGTCTACAATGTTTGAGCTTCAGCTTTTCTAAATCATATTCCAACATTGAATCTTTAAGATAAAGGTGCAAGGTATGGAGGCAGTTAGATGGGTTGCTGACAAAATCAGACACAGCTTCCAATTGTGCTTGGCTATGCATTCTTCTCAGCTTCAACTCACGCAAACCAATCCAAACACTCCTTGCTTCATTACTCAACCATTCGCCTGGTGTCGACTCTAAAATTTGCAAGCTTCTAGACCTGTTCACTCCTAAGACTGGACTTGTAATTGCACCACAAGTGATAGAAAGATGTCTAAGGCATTCCATATTAGACAACATGTTATCCTTTAACTCTGCACCATCACCACTGTATATGAATGTCAGCAGGTTTCTTAATTGTCTTACAGATTCTGGAATTGGACCAGTGCACCATTGGATTCTCAAGTACCTTAAGAGAATCAAGCTTCCTATTTGCTCTGCTGAGTCCCTTAACTCAACCTTTTGGAGAACCAAAACTCTAAGAAGCTTCAGATTTACATATGGCAAGTCTATATATTTTGCTACTTCACCGCGACTTCCTAGATAAATAAAGGTCCTAAGATACCGGTTGAATGTTGGGATTGACGTCCTGCAAAGATTAAAAATCATAGAGCTGATTAGACATATTATGAACCCTTTTTGATTGAAAAATGTTGACAGTAAACATTATGACTATGGCATAACGTTGATAGATAACAGCTCGTTGTGACATTGATTCCATAGACGCTGAAACTGAGGCTAATCGAGATGATATGCAAAAGAAGTTCAAATCCTTTGCCTTTTCTATGGAAAGATCTCTCAGTAAATCATGAACGCGAACTATTCTGACTTTTCCTTCAACATTTCTATCGACGGCTTCAACCAAACATCTCTGGATCAATTCATTTATGAAAAACATAGCTACTTCCTCAAGTGTCTCACTCTCAAGGCATTGATCGGATTTTATAAACCCTTCTGCTATCCACATGAAAATTAACTCCCTGGTATAAATTTGCTCCTCTTTGCAGAAGATGCCTAAATAAAGAAAGCATGGCTTCAAGTAACATGGTAAATCAAAGTAACTAAGCTCCAACATTTCCTTAACAGGGCCGTAATCATGGAAACCTCTGTTGTATCTCATTATCCTCGAGCTCATATCATTCTTAATGTTCTCCCAGTCTTGTATTGTATCATGTGCACTCAAGATTCCACCTAGTGCCACAATAGCAAGCGGCAACCCATTACATTTCTCTAGCATCTCCTTTCCCAACCGGGCAAAGTCTCCCTCGTCTTCGAAACTACCAATCTCCCGCCAATTCTTGCGAATTATTGAGGACAGTAGATCCCAACTTTCTCCTTGTGTGAGGCGACGCGCTTTATGGATATAGATACCATCTAGCTCGGGAAACAAAACAGTTTCTTCATTACGAGTTGTAATCAAGACACTGGAAAATGGCAATATTGTTGGAAATAACTCTTGTAGAGCTTCCATCTTCCACACATCATCAAGAACAATTAAACACGAGTTCCTTTCTAGGAACTCTTGAAGCTTATAAAGATGGACGAGCCCTTCACCTTTGGGAAGATGAATGCCAAATTGCACACATACCTCATGTAGGAGGTGAGAAGTGTCCCATTCACAAGACACACATACCCAAGCACGACTAGCGAATCGGTCCACAGTCCCTTTGTGGCTATAGACCTTTCTTGCAAGGGTCGTTTTTCCAACACCGCCCATACCAACAACTGCCAAAGTGGTCATGGCAAGCCTGTCTTTCCCTCCAACAAGCTTTTCGACTAGAATGTGAACGTCTTCCTCCAACCCAACAACATCCACATCATTAACCATTTGTGGCCGAGTCAAAATCCTTCTCTTGTGGTGTACTTGTGGGAGATAGCTTGGGAGTTGGTAGCCTTTTGGTCGATCAAGGGTCTCCCTTAAGGTATCTCTGAGCTCCCTAACTTTTTCGATCATATGGCGTGTGCGCATCAGAGGATTTGAATTGGAGAAGAATGCCTTTAGCTTCTTCAGCATGCTTCCATGGCTTCTATGTTCTGCCTCTTGGCAGAGGGTATCCAACAAGTCTTCAATCTGTGGCACCATCTCCCTCAAGTGTTGGAGTTGAGTTTGCAAGACATGAGGTGTTCTTGTTCGTTGTTGGATCTTGTCTATGTCCATGAAGTAGCTCTCCATCATTTGTAACTCCTTTCTTAAGCTATGGACTGCACTCTTTGTATCCGTGGTCAGCGTCATGAACTCATTTTCCATGTAAACTGCTAATCGCTCAAGGATGAAGCTGAAAGGCTCAAAATTCATGGTGGGTAGCAAAAGGTGACGACTTTTTCCCCCTTGCTGTGATTGCTTTGTAGCCTTATCTCTTAAACATGATTTGACACAAAATGGTAGGGTTTGTTGAAATCAAAAGAGAGATTATGTTCAATGAGTCAATATACAAGACGATTCATCAGATGGTGGGCCTGGAAGTTTGACACAAAATGGTAGTGGTGGGTCGCAAAAGGCAATTCAATGATTGGACACAAAATGGTAGGCCATCGATAACAACAACCGCTGGTTCTCGTCGGCCGGAAATCTCGACGCCGGCGACCGGATGCGTTGGCTCACGAATTTCTTACCGGAGAAATGCATTTTGTGCATGACTTTGTGATTGCTAGACTGACGAAACAAGGCCGGCAAAGCTGGCGACACCTCTGTAGATGGAGGTTCGCTGACCAAAAGTATCGGCAACCTTCTTGGGCCTGGTCCTGGGGAGCGGTGAGCGAGAGAGCCTGGGCCTGGGAAGCGAACTGGGATGGGAGGCCGTAGAGTCGATGGCCTGGCCAGCGAACTCGGCGCAGGCGATCTGCTGCGCGCTGGAGCAACTCTGCTAGCAAAAGAGAAGAATGCACCTGTGTGTTGAAGGTGAACCTGTGAGTTGATTTCCTGCAATTTTCTTCATCTAACCTGTGTTGTTTATCCGGAGCAAAGCCGAAGAATGGATTCATTGAGATTAATTTTGATGGCTCGAAACTCAACGACGAGTCAACCTCAGCCGGATTTATTACCAGATAAGCTTAATGAATCCAATCCATACTCTTATTGATTAGCCAAAGAAGAATCATGTCCTATATATGGTTTGGAAGTAGGCTCAGATTGATGCAAGTTTAGCATGGGACAGATGCAATTTTAAAGAGGGGAATTTTATGATGGCAAAGGTATGAATGGGAATGGAGTTTTAGAAGAGGTGAATTGACACACATTACATTAGTGATGGTGTACGGTTGGAGCGGACCTAGTTCTAGCGTAGTGTTTGATATGATTGCAAAATCATTGATGCCAGACTGATAGTTCTCGTGGTATAATGATATCTTCGACCTGAGTATGCATCTTATCAGAGGAAGTCTGTTTGGGAGCAGGCTTCTGATGGATTGAATCGATGAAGCGAGGCCAGATAAGAATTCTAGCCTGGAAACCGACGCCGGCAAAAGAGAAGGCTGAATCAAGAAGAAGTGCAAGGGCACTTGTCTGGTATAGTTAATCTCTTGCAACTTGTTGTCTACTGGAAATTTATGCACTTCTTCTAGTCTGTGAATTGAAAATGGATCTTCTTTAATCAATTGGAATCTACTTCCTACCCAACTCTCAATTTTTGAGTTGATTGCTTTAATACAAAGTAACTCTGAAGTCCACTCTGTGGAGTTTTGCCTGAAAATTCAGTTCAACGTCTAAAAAATAGACGAATTTTAATCCTGCATTTGATCTTCACATGTTATAAATGACGAATTTCATTTCCATAGCACATAATGCTTCAGCATTTTCTTTTGGGTAGAAAGCACCCAGAGCCTACAGTCTTACTGGAACACATTTATTAATGGTTTTGATCAGCTTAGCTACACGGGCAACTACTTGGAACATCGTTTGCAAGACAAACTCACAAATACCCAAGTAAAAAGCTTTATTACTCCAATAGATACTAGCACCTAAGACATTTCGAAGAGCTCGGCCAAGGAAGCTTTTGAACGGTGAGAAAAAGCTTTTGCCACCTGATGCATTGTGGGTCTGGACTCTGGCTTAGGATTTGTGCACAGCAAAACAATTCTGATGGCCAATGCCAATCCTTCAGTGAGGTGTCTGTCTGGTGGCGGAAGTCTATCATCCAACACATCATTCATAAGCAGATCTTGATGATCGTTCATCGGCGATGATGATAGAAGAGAATATAGAAGGTCTGTAGGGTGTTTTCCCATTATAATTTCCAGTCCCACAACTCCAAAGCTATAGACATCACATTTTGGAGTTACTCTCGCAACCTGAGCCAACTCTGTCACAAGTAAAACAATAATGGGGTCAGCACTATGGACTTTTAATAGATTCACAATATATCGATATGGATGTTAATTCTGCTTTACCTGGAGCCATGTAACCATATGATCCAACGGCTGAGGTGCAGTTGGATGTATCAGGGCTTATCATCCTGGCAATGCCAAAGTCCGAAAGCTTCGGCTCAAATTCAGCATCCAACAAAATGTTGTTGATGGATATATCACGGTGGACTATAGGCGGGAAGCAATCATGATGGAGGTAAGCAAGGGCATGTGCCAATCCTGTTACCATCTTCAACCGCCTTTCCCAACTCAGCTCCTTTGCTTCATCTCGACAACGCAAAATCTTTCCAAGACTGCCCTTATCAACATAGTCATAAATGATGTACATCCTTCTCCTCAGATAACAAAACCCTTGAAGCTTGACAATATTCCTGTGCCTGACTTTTGTTAATGTCCGGACCTCATTCTGGAAGCTCCATTGCTTTACCACCTCGCTGAACTCAGAGGTGTCTATCAGCTGTTTGACAGCAAAAACCTGGCCTGTTGCAAGAGCTGCTTTGTACACTTTGCCATATCCTCCTTCACCTATGCAGTAGGTCTCACTGAAGTCTTCTGTGGCCTCCACAATCTCACCGAATCTGAATTTTGCCTCGCCTCCCCACACCGCTGATACAATGTTCTCCTCAGCAGCAATTTTCTTCTTGGACTTCTTTCGACATGCTAAAATCACAGCAATGGATCCTGCAAGGAATATGATACAAGCAACTGCAACAGAGACTGAGATGATGATTTTCTTATAGCTTGATCTAGTTCTACAAGAAGGCAACACTTGTACAGATTTGCCACAGAGATCAGGATTCCCGGTATAAATCCCATGCTGAAAGTTTCCATCTGGGACTTGACCCATTAGATCGTTGTAAGATAGATCAATGACTTGTAGGTTGACCAAACTTGATAACTCAGATGGGATTGTACCAGAGAGATGGTTGTGAGACATATTTAAATCCAGCAGTGATGCAAGGATTTGAAGCTCCTCCGGGATTGAACCTGACAGTGAGTTGCTGCTAATGTCCAAGGAGCTTAGATTGGTCAAGAGATTGATTTGTTGTGGCAGCTCACCTGATAAACCGTTGTGACTGAGATTCAAGTTCAATAGCTGAGTGCAGTACATAAGTTGCTGTGGGATCAGGCCAGTCAGATCATTATCCGACAAGTCTAGAGACCGAAGTTCTTTCAGCTGACCTATGCTTTCTGGGACTTCCCCAACCAAATGGTTTCTGCTCAAGTTTATGGTGGATAGAGAGTGCAGAAGCCCCAGCTCATCTGGGATGCGCCCTGATAGCTGATTTGAATCAAGCTCCAGAAAAATGAGATTGCTATATTTTGCCCACTGGGGAGAAATTTCACCAACAAAGTAGTTGTTGCTTGCTTTCAGATAATCAAGATGTTGATGAACACCAAATGCCTCAAGTATGTTACCAGTGAACTGGTTACTGTCTAATCGGATTCTGTATAGCCCTGAACAACTTTTCAAGCAATCTGGAAGAGGCCCGGTGAAGCTGTTCCCATTGGCCGCTAACTCTACAATTGCAAGACCACTGCACAGGTACAGCGGTAGTGGACCCGAAAAGTTGTTGGCTGAGAAGCTTACATTAGTGAGAAGAGGGCTGTTCTTTCCCAGATCCCATGGGATGGTGCCTGAAAACTCATTATTCATCAAAGTCAGAGTTTCCAAATTCTTTAGACTGGACAAGTTACTAGGGAGCTCCCCATGGAACTGATTGTTATCAAGACCAAGATTTTGCACGGATTTGAGGTTCCAGACATCTGGCGGGATTACTCCAGTAAGATTATTATTGAAAAGTTGGAGATCCTGA
Organism: Polygonum aviculare; assembly: GCA_934048045.1. Classification (NCBI taxonomy): domain Eukaryota; kingdom Viridiplantae; phylum Streptophyta; class Magnoliopsida; order Caryophyllales; family Polygonaceae; genus Polygonum; species Polygonum aviculare. Next base: position 11,625,604 of record OW204032.1, on the reverse strand, counting down.
AGGTTCGCGAGGCTAAACATGTTTGGAGGAACCAAACCCGTGAGTTGATTTTGTGAAATATCTAACTCCAACAAGTCCATCAGGTCTCCAATCTCTGAAGGGATTGAACCAAAAAAGTTATTTTTGTAAAGTAGAAGGACCTGAAGGTTTTTCAAGTGGCCAATTTCAGGAGGGATGGTTCCGCTAAATTGATTGTCTTGAAGTTGCAAACTGATCAGCTCGGTCCAACTGTTAAGGAAATCAGGTAAGATCTCTCCTAAAAGAGCATTATAGGAAAAGTCTAACTGGGATATCTTCTTAATATTGATCAATGACGTGGGCAGCTCTCCAGTCAAGGAATTTTGAGCTATAGATAGAAAAGTGAGGTTTGTACATTTGCCAAGCTCTGGAGGAATACTAGAGTTGAATTTGTTAGTATCAAGATCAAGAACACGAAGATTAATAAGCAGGCCTATTGATGAAGACATGGATCCTCCAAACTGATTTGAGTAAAGTTTGAGGACCTCAAGACGGGAAAGATTGGTATATACAGCCTCTGGTATGGTTCCATGAAAATAGTTTATTGACAAGTCAAGGTGAAGCAAATTGTTGGAAGCAAGTATGAAAGGAGGAAACTCTGAGCTCAAACTATTCAGAGCAAGGCTGAGATAGTTTAGTAAAGGCATGGGAACAAACTTTGACCAATCCACAGTCACTAAATAGTTATTTTTTGTTCTACGAGGCGATGCTAGGTAGTTACCTCCAAGGTCCAAGTACCTTAAGCTCTGCAGATGGCTAATCTGGTAAGGCAGAACACCCTCAAGGTTGAGATTGTTGTACAAGTCAAGGTACTCCAGTTTTATTAACTGACCAATCTCAGATGGAACTCTGCCACTTAAAAGACTGTTGCTGATGTTTAAGTAACTAAGTTTGGTGAGGCTTCCAATGGCAGATGGTATTGGCCCACTCAGATTGTTGCTGCTGAGGTCTACGCTTATGAGGTTGGGAAATGCAGAGAAGTTGAACTGCGTAAGTGTGCCATTTAGACCAGAATAGGAGGCATCGATCTCAGAGATGGAACCAGATGAACTGCACACGATGCCTTGCCATCCACAAACATGATCGGAGCCTCTCCATGAAGCAAGCCAAGATGAATAATATAAGCTTTGTTTCCATTTGAGGAGTGCCTTTGCCTCTGCCTCTTTTGTAGTAGAAGAAGATGTGTTCTCTACACACAGCTCAAGGCATATGAGAAAACAGGTGAGAAGAAGAAGAAGAACAATGAGAGGATGTTGATTTGATGCCATGGTATGCATAATTGCTTTTGTTGTAAGACATTCACTGGCCTCTGCTATACAACTTGTTTTTTTTTTTTTTTTTTTTTTATGGTTTAGGAATCCATGACTTGGCCATGTTCAGTCAATGCAGGATTGCTATGTCTATTGACTAGAGTTTGACTCTGCTTTGATTTGCAAGCTTAGCGTTTGGGAAAATGTGTGCAAGCCCACATCTTACGCATTCATTCATGGAAGGAGACACTTAACTTTGAAAGCTCAATGGACAATTGATTACTGATCCTACATTGAGATATTGCCAAAGCATAACGTGTGGAAAAATGTATACAAACTCACTTATCATTGATTTAGTCAAGGAGATATTTCGTTGAGAGTAAAGTATGCAGACACTGATTGATGTTCGGACTTTTGATGAAATATGTGAACCTGAACAACTATGAAGTTATTGCCCCTTTACATTACGGGTCCAATATCACGACACCGTTACAATAATTTGGATCGTACGTAGAATGTTTGAAGCATCTGTCATCATTGTTGAATTTGAAGACCAACGAATGCAGAATTCATGAAAGTATATATTGTATGTTTGTTACTGGTAAATCTGGTAGTATTATTTTGCTAATCTTATTTGATTGATAGTGTGAGTACACGTCATCCAATCCGTGCTCTTATTGATTGGCCAAAGAAGAATCATGGACATCCTATATATGGTTTGGAAGCAGGCTCAGATTCATACAAATTTAGCATATGGAACAGAATGAGAAATGCAATTTTTAAGAGTAGAACAAAAACACGATCAACAGTTCAGGGGGTGCAAGGATTGAGTGCCAATCTAAATTATGTGCATGATTCATGGGCATTTTCTGGGCCTTGTATATGAAATGAAAGGGTATATATACTTGGATTTTATTTTGGCAAAAGGTGTGAATGGGAATGGAGTTTGAGAACAGGTATATTGACACACATGACATTACTGATGGTGCCGGTTGGAGGGGGCCTAGTTCTAGTGTAGTGTTTGATATGATTGCAAAGTCGTCGATGCCGGACCGATATAGTTCTTGTCGCATAGTGTACGGCCAAGAAATCTAGGCTGCAAACTCGTCATTCCTATGAGCCGACAAGTGATCAACGATCTTGCAATGACTCGTTTGGGCTCCATGATTATTGGAATGAGATGATTCAAACACCATCAAAAAGAAGAGCAAGTGTACTTCATTTCTTGCTAATATCACACCACTGCCATCTAGTCATGGATCGTCCATGCCAGCATCACATTTATGATGTTCAAATTTCATTCGGTCTACAGCATCGAGTGATTGTATAAAAGCAAGCAATAGCCGTTCTTGGTCTGCTGGCACATTGTCAGATTTGAATGATTTTCCTTCCCAAACAATTGCACGAAATGGTACATTACAATGCAGTAATGGTAGCACTTGTGTTGCTATTTCACACGACGATCTTATGAAAAGAAATGCTTTGCATGACTAGGCAGATCAGCTGATCACTGATGATGAACTTTGAGGTCCAGTTGGAATGAACTGTTTAGTATGGATGATCCCGAGTCCCGACCCAAAGGTGCTATTTTGGGCACTCGTTTGATATTTGAAAGTGTACTATATACATTTCTTCTTCTTTATACTAATTAAGGTGCCCTTGATATGTTTTATACAAATAGTGGAAACCAGCAAGTGCATCAGCAGCCTTCTCTGTCATGCTCTGAAGCTAATGCTGTTATTAGCCCCTCTTCTTCCTCAGCTGGTGCTCCAAGCAAACAACGTATGCGATGGACGCCAGAATTACATGAAGCTTTTGGGGAGGCAGTTGCCAAGCTTGGTGGTAGTGAAAGTGTGTATATCTCAATTTTTTTTCTTGTTCTTTTGAAATAGAAACATGAAAGATCTCAGCTCATATTTTTGTAAATTACACTCTGACCTACAGGAGCTACTCCTAAAGGTGTGCTCAAGCTAATGAAAGTTGAAGGGTTGACTATCTACCATGTCAAAAGCCATCTCCAGGCATGTATAATATTGCATTCTTTCAACACTTTCCTTTTTACTGCTTCAAGTCTGTTCAATCGATTTTCCTCTTACTGCAGAAATATAGAACTGCTAGATACAGGCCAGAGTCAACTGAAGGTATGAATTCACTAACGTATTTATCTTCCTGCCAATATCTTTCAGATCACCATCCAAATTATATCTAAAATGGTAGCAGGACTAAGTTTTACAGGATTCTGTTCAATTTTTTGGTTGCGATTTAGATGAGAAAATTGATCGTATTGCTTTTCTCCACTGAAATTGCTTCATTTCTCTTGCTTTGTAGGATGGTTGGTCATACATAATAGTATAATACATATGGCCTATACAGAGAAGTGGGTTGGAACAAAGTTTCCACTTCTTTTCTTTTAAATATGGTCCCTCTCTGTGTTGCATTGCATGCAGACAGATTGGATGAAACTGACACTCTATTTTCTAAACGGACAATACACTATATTTTCCGTTAATTGTTTTTCTTGTCTGAGCCCAAATAGTTATTGCCCAGGTCAAGCCCTCATCTCAAGTGTCTATTATGATCTACTCTCGTTGTGAGCTAGTTTGAGTTGATCTTACTTGGGTTGCTATAAATTACTAAAAAGCTCCCATATTTCAACAGTAATGATTTATGTAGGTGTATACCTTCTCTAGTTGCTCTGTTCAACCTTTTAAGCCTATTTCAAACTAAAACTGTGTTGTATTGATTGTATTCTTTAGCTGATTTTCCTGTTTCCTATCCTTGTTTTTTTTTTCTTTTTCTAATAGGAAAAATGACTTATAATAATCCCAAGTATCAACATTCAACCAAAAATAATTCCATGTTTCAAAATCGTCACTAGCGAACCGAACTATCGCGATATTAACTACAAACGATTTTCCGGTATGTATTCCGATGAGTTCGATGACGTGGTGGTCGGAAACATGGCGTGGTAATTACTCCTTTTTATTTTAATTTTTTAATCTGCCATGTCACACATGCCACATCACTAATTAATGCCTCATAGGACTCTAACCTAAATAAAAAAATTTAAAAACAATGAAAACAAACAAAAATAAAACAAACTTGAAACTTAATTAAATGAAAAACAATCCACTGAAAGAGAATCAGCAAAGAACGTAGAAGACCAAAGGAGGTTCATCTTGATTACAGATCTCATCACTCTGAGCGTGGACCCCGGCGACGGCGACGGTTCGCCGGCGAGATCCAATCGAAGACCAAGTAGTCGTCGCAGATGTGGAGGAGAGATTCGAGGTAGTCGGGGTCGGCGGAGAAGAGGGCGAGATCTCCCCTGGTATGGTGCCGGCTGTGGAGAAGGTGAGTGCAATTCGGATCGGAGGTGGTGGAAGGGGCCGACGGTCAGGTGGACGGCGAGGTCGAGGTCACGGAGGGAGGAGAGAGAGTTGACCATGGAGGCGGCCCTGTCTTCCTTGACGTTCAGGAGGACCACGAACTTGGTGGGAGTGTCTTCCCTGAGGCTGAAGAGGCGGCGATGGTGGGGGAGGAAGCGCCCGACGGGGGCTGCTGAACAACGGCGGAGGGCGGCGCAAAGCATCGTTCAGTTGGGTTTTTAGGGTTTTTCGTTTAGTGGTGGAAGAAGTAGTTAGATTTTTTTAAAAAAATTTGGGGGTGGGGGGATTGAAGTTTCGTTGTGATTTTGAGGTTGCAAGCATGAGAACAAAACTTTATGAGGGTGATGAGATCTGTAATCAAGATGAACATCCTTTGGTCTTCTACGTTCTTTGCTGATTCTCTTTCAGTGGATTGTTTTTCATTTAATTAAGTTTCAAGTTTGTTTTATTTTTGTTTGTTTTCATTGTTTTTAAATTTTTTTATTTAGGTTAGAGTCCTATGAGGCATTAATTAGTGATGTGGCATGTGTGACATGGCAGATTAAAAAATTAAAATAAAAAGGAGTAATTGCCACGTCATCGAACTCATCGGAATACATACCGGAAAATCGTTTTTAGTTAATATCGCGATAGTTCGGTTCGCTAGTGACGATTTTGAAACATGGGATTATTTTTGGTTGAATGTTGATACTTGGGATTATTATAAGTCATTTTTCCTTTCTAATATAGTTAGTAGTTTTCATTTCCAATGTTCTCTTTCATTTTCACAGTCATCTAGGGTAGTTTTTCTTTGATTTTTTTTGCAAGTGATTTGACCTTCTTTTTTGCAGGATCATCAGAGAAAAAGTCATCTCCCATCCCAGACTTGTCATCCTTGGATTTCAAAGCGTAAGTCATTAGCATCCCTTCTCGTAGTTTGTTTCATCTTCCATCAGGAATGTATTGGCAAGCTGCAGTTATGTTGTAGTTCAGGTGATTTATTGCAAACTTGACATATTAAAGGATATGATGGGCTTGGGTTACGTTCCCTTGGCAAGGCCTTCATGAAGAGAAGATAGAACTTATGTGTAGATTGCAAAAGCTAATACTATAGCAAGAATTCAGCAGTTTGTGAATGTGTTTGATAGGCCAGGAGTCTATGAGGAATATGAAATAGGAAATGTATAACCTCAAAATATTCACGTATTTGTTTGTGAAGTTGGATGCAATCTGTGTACGTGTCTCTTACATTGAAGTCAAGCTGATTATCCGCATCTCCTGACTTTTTGGGAGCACTAGATTGTAATCAAACTGTGTTTCACAACAGGGGTATGGATATCACAGAAGCATTACCAATGCAGATGGAAGTTCAAAAGCGTCTTCATGAGCAGCTTGAGGTATGACATTTTTTGGAGCTTTGTCCAAATTTTACGTGTCTTGCTGGAGAAATTGGTGGATGCAATTGTATTTATGCACAGACGTTTGTTTAAATGACATTAATTTGCTTGATATATGTGCAAGTTGTATTATTTTGGCCATTTTATTTTTCGAAATTGGTTTCCAATTACAAAGGGAGAGGGAAGATAAAGATTTTGGGATTAGCTCTATAAATCTCATTAGAGTAGTGGTTGGTTAAAGTTAACTAATCACTGTATTAGAACCCATTAATCTTGAGTCTTGAGCTTCTCATGGCTATATCTATTAATTGTGAAGTTGCAAGAATGAAGAACCTCTTGCTATCTTCCTTGCTATCTATGCCCTGTATCAAAATGTAAATGTAAGTGCTCTTGCAGATACAAAGGAGCCTACAGCTTCGGTTAGAAGAACAAGGAAAATATCTCCAGATGATGTTCGAGAAACAGTGCAAATCAGGCAATGGCAAGCCCAAAATGGAGGAAGAGCCTTCTAGCTAGGCACCTGATGAAACATTACAGAGTTCACCCACCAAAGATGAAAAGGACACCTCATCATGCCAAGTTGAGATAATTAGTGACGACAAAGAGCTGGAAAATGGGAGCTCAAAATCAGAACCAAGTTCCCAGAAACCGGATCATGCCAAGAAAAATCCCGCCACTGTGACATCGAAGGACTAAAACCCCGGTACAGACAATGAACCATCTGAAGAGCAACCATCAAAGCGTGTGAAGGTCGATAATCCTGCCGCCGTAACATCTCCTGAGCAATCTAAGGATTGAGAGGGGAGCTTGTCATGTGATTGTGTTGTTGTTTTAGTTCTTTCCTTGACTAATGTTTAGAGGGTGGTGAAGGAGCATGGGTTTGTCCAAGAAAGGCAAAAACAAGTGTAGGCTGTGTAGTTGCTTTTAGCTGTATTGTTTAGGGTTGTTACCATCATTAAACTGTGAACAATTCCTTATCGTAGGACCTCTTGATGAGCATGGGAACTTGTTTGCAAGGCAGAGAGAGTGATACGAAAGATACACAAATGTTGCCAACAACACCTGATTGAAGAGCATAATAATTCTAGTAATTTACTAGTAGCTAGGCGGTCTCAAAAAGCTCGGTGATGGAAGCTTTTGAGCGGGACGACAAAGCCTTTGCTACTTGATGCATCGTGGGTCTGAACTCTGGTTTAGAACTGGTGCACAACAATGCAATTTTGATCACCAATGCTAGTCCATCTTTGAGGTTCCTGACTGGTGGCTGCAGTCTATCATCTAACAGATCACTCATCACCAGATCTTGCTGAGGGTTCATTGGAGATGATGACATGAGAGAAAATAGAAGGTCTCCCGGGTGTTTTCCCATCGTAATTTCCAGCACCACAACGCCGAAGCTATAGACATCACATTTCGGAGTCACTCTCACCGTCTGGGACAACTCTGCTCACACACAGATAGTAATACTTTATAATTGATCAAGATATATAAGCAGATTCATTTGAGTGGAAGGGACGTAACTTTGACCTTACCCGGAGCCATGTAACCATATGATCCGACAGCTGAGGTGCAGTTGGATGTATCAGGGCTTATCAACCTAGCAATGCCAAAGTCCGAAAGCTTTGGCTCAAATTCAGCATCCAACAAAATGTTGTTGATGGATATGTCACGGTGGACTATAGGCGGGAAGCAGTCATGATGGAGGTAAGCAAGGGCATGTGCTAATCCTCTTACAATCTTCAGTCGCCTCTCCCAACTCAGCTCCTTTGCTTCGTGTTGACTACGTAAAATCTTTCCAAGATTGCCTTTCTCAACGTAGTCATAGATGATGTACATCCTTCTTCTCCTATAACAAAACCCTTGAAGCTTGACAATATTCCTGTGCCTGACTTTTGTTAGTGTCCGGACCTCATTCTGGAAGCTCCATTGCTTTACCACCTCGCTGAACTCAGAGGTGTCTATCAGCTGTTTGACAGCAAAAAGCTGGCCTGTTGCAAGAGCTGCTTTGTACACTTTTCCATATCCTCCTTCACCTATGCAGTAGGTCTCACTGAAGTCTTCTGTGGCCTCCACAATCTCACTGAATTTGAATTTTGCTTCACCACTCCATATTTCTGAAACGCTGTTCTCCTCAGCATTGATTTTCTTCTTTGAGTTCTTCTTTCGACAAGCATAAATCACTATAATGGATGTTGCGACGAATGCAATACAAGCAATTGGAATAACGACCGTTGCAATGTCAACAAAAGCCCATCTATTTTTATGAGATTGTACAGAACTAATATAGAGACCTATGTTCCCAGTGTAGATCCCATGTTGAAAGTTTCCGCCTGGTACTTGCCCCTTCAGATCATTGTAAGATAGATCAATGACTTGCAGACTGACCAGGCTTGATAAGGCAGATGGGATTGGACCAGTGATATGGTTATGCGACATATTCAAGTACATCAATTGGGTGCAGTCGACAAGCCATGGAGGAAGCTGCCCTGTCAAGTCATTTCCTGACAAGTCGAGATGTTTAATTTCTTCAAAACATAAGCTTGGTGGGATGTGCCCGGATAGGTGATTTGAATTGAGAGCCAAGCTAGTAAGTTTAGTACACATGTAAAGGTTTGGAGGAATGCTAGAGTTTAACATGTTATCATGAATATCAAGAACATGTAGATTGACAAGAAGGCCTATTGAAGAAGATATGGATCCTACAAACAAATTTGAATTCAAGTCGAGGACCTCCAGATGGGAGAGATTGGTGTATAGAGCTTGCGGTATCCTACCATGGAATGAGTTTAGTGACAAGTCAAGGTATTCCAACTTGTTGGATGAAAGTATGAAAGGTGGAAACTCTGAGCTAAAACTATTCAGGGAAAGGCTTAAATAGGTTAGATTTGGTATAGGAACAAACTTGGACCAGTCTACAATTACCAAATAGTTGTTGGACAAGTCCAAGTGTATGAGTTGTTTTATCTGACCAATCTCAGATGGAATGCTGCCATTTAGAAGATTGCCGGCGAGGTCCAAATACCTGAGCTTTGCGAGGCGTCCAATGGTGGACGGCATAGACCCCAAAAGGTAGTTGAAGCTAAGGTCTAGTCTTGTGAGGTTGGGAAATGCAGAGAAGTTGAATTGATCAAGCGTGCCATTTAGACCATACAGGGAGGCAACAATCTCAGAGATGGAACCAGAAGAGCTGCACACGATGCCTTGCCATCGACAAACATGATCAGAGGCACTCCATGAAGCAAGCGAAGACGAATCATATAAGCTTTGTTTCCATTTGAGGAGTGCCTTTGCCTCTGCCTCTGCCTCTGTTGTAGCAGAAGAAGATGTTTTCTCTACACACACCTCAAGGCATATGAGAAAACAGGTAAGAAGAAGAAGAAGAAGAATAGCAAGGAGAGGATGTTGATTTGATGCCATGATTTGCGTGATTGTTTTTGTGCTAAGACATTCACTGGCCTCTGCTATACAACTTGCTTTTTTTATGGTTTAGGAATCCATGACTCGGCCATGTTCAGTCAATGCATGATTGCTATGTCCATTGACTAGAGTTTGACTCTGCTTTGATTTGCAAGCTTAGCGTGTGGGAAAATGTGTGCAAGCCCACATCTTACGCATTCATTCATGGAAGGAGACACTTTTCTAGTTAATTCTTTGAAAGCTCGATGGACAATTAATTACTGATCCTACATTGCGATATTGCCAAAGCATAACGTGTGGAAAAATGCATGCAAACTCACATCTCATTGATTCAATCAAGGAGATATTTCGTTGAGAGTATAGCATGCAGACACTGATATCTGGACTTGTGATCATGAACCACGTACGGACTGGGAAAAAGGGTTTAAAATAAATAGGATTTAAATTATTGCCCCATCACATTACGGATCCAATATCTACGGCACCGTTACAATCATTTATATTGCACGTAGAATGTTTGAAACAATTGTCATCCTTGCTGAATTTGAAGACCGGCGAATGCAGAATTCATGAAATATATATTGTATGTATGTTACTTGTAATCTCTTAGGGCCCGTTTGGTATCCAACGGCGGAAACGGAAACGGAATGGAAACGAACCTAGTCCACATTAGCATCATGATACATGATGAGTCACCTCAATTTTCATTCAAAAACTACCGCAAGGGGGCTTGCGGTACCCTTGTGGCACCTCAATCATTCCCTAATCTGAGGAACGCTCATGTACAATAGGTTTTGTGGTGCAACATGCAGATTAATGAGGGACGTTGGATTGGAGATAATCAAGGGTGATTAATTAGGCAACATGATAAGAAAATTATGGAGGGAGTATTGGATTAGTGGAGATTAATTTTAAAAAAGGAAGGTAGCGGATTTGTAGGAGGAGATTTGATTGCATATTCAAATTAAAAGCCACGTTTTTTTAAAAGGAAATTTCCTTGATTCTAGGGATTAACAAGAGTGAGAAGATTTTTTTGAAAAATAAATAATTTACCATAAAATTCAAAAGCCGTTAGTGAATTATATAAAATATGTTAGTCAGTGTTTGAATAACTCTGTACGGTGGCTTGAACATGTTTTATTGTTTTATAATACCTTTGCTAACTTGGTGTTTTCATATAAACTAAAGTTGAATAAGTACTTGTCTTCACATGAAAATCAATTCATTATAAGTTGAATCATTACAAATTAAAATAAAAATGAAAATAGGGACCTTATGTAACCATTGAATATGTAAATGTAATTCATTGAATAACATGAAAATAAGGATTGTTACAAGTCGAACACATGCTACAATAAGGTTGAAAAAGTATATCGACTTTTCATCATACACTGATATGATAAAAAAAAAAAAAGTCATTGTCTTTGTCTTCAAACTTCATCCATTACTACTTCATATCCCTTCTTGAACAACTGCATAACGAAACACACATATATGAATAACAATTTATGCATAAGTGCATTTTATATTTTGAATAAGTTGAAATCAATGCTGGAAAATGCTGATATTTATGAATAAGTACATATTTTGTGTAGAATAATTATATGTTGCATTTTACTAGAAGTTGAGTTCGAATAACGAATATGTACTAATATTGTTGAACAACTGTTCATCATACAATGCATAACTATCAAAACGAAAAACACTATTGTAAAAGTTGTCTTATAATTAATGAAAAACACTATTATACAAGATGAAAAATACAGAACAATTAATATCTGTTATTTGAAAAAGTATTATCAATATGTAGAAAAACACAATAGACACACATGAAACGGAAATGAAAAAGCACTCTTTTCATCATGTAATGAATAAGTTCGTGTAAGTATTGAAAAAGATTCAATGAGATAAACCATTACATATTTGTAACTAATATGTTAAAAAGTTGTCTTATAATCGTTGAAAAACACTATTGTACAACATTAAAAACACAGAAAGGTCTATATTCGTTATTTGAAAAATTGTTATCAAAATGTTGAAAAACACATTAGACTACATAAAACAGAAATGAAAAACATTCATTTTATCTCGTAATGAATATATTCGTGTAAATAGTTGAAAAAGATTCAAAGAGTGAAACCATACCCGTCTTTCCGACGATCTCTTTCAAGCTGCATCCATACACATCTTTGTCCATGAATTCAAATCACAAGAACCCAAATCAGACCCTAACGAATGTAATCAAACCCTAAAAGCAAGCACAATTGTCATACAAATCACAATTTTGTGGGGAATACAATCAAACCATGAAAGTAAAATTTCAGATTTGAAATAGAACAAGTACGATAATGAAGAAGAGGGAGAAATCTTGACAATAACATATGTAACTTACCAATTTTTTTCCACCAATCTTGAGAAATTCGTGTAGAAATTGATTATGCTCGACCATGTTGCATGTTGCATGTTTCAATCTTTCTTGTCGAACTCCGGTAGAACTTCTGATCGTGAAGATTTGGAGGTATTCGAATGGAGAGAGAATTAAACCGAAGAGAAGAGATGAAGAGAGAGACGGAGAGATAAATTTGAGTAAATATGGTTGATTATTCAAATTTGGAATTAATTAAAGATATGGAGAAAATTGCGTAAATCAAATCTCTAAAATCATGCTATAGAGATATTATGGTACAATCTAGTGTTGTTCACCCATATCATCTATTTGCACCTCTTTTTTTTTAATCTAGACCGTCTAATATGCATGATCTAACGACTCCCCTCTTGTTGTATATTGTACCATAATGAGATGTTTTACTTAAGCATTATTCTATTTTGCTAATCGTGTCTTTAAGAGACATGTACTAATACTAGTTATTTTCGTTGAATTTTATTGTTTACTTCAAGCCAATATAGCAATAAATAAATAAAATAATGGGTGGGTTCAAAAGTAATGGCTACAAATATTATAGAATTCGATTCGATTTTAACTCCTCATTCACCCGCCAATTGAAGAAAAATCGAAACCCTTCGGCTATCTCCCCCTCAGATGCAACAAAAAATGGATCCTTTGGTGATTTTTTGTCCAAAAAACAAGTTCCATAGATATGCATCGCTTGTCAATGTTGTTATGGAACTTGCATTTGAGATATACTCCAAGGAGAAGTTTTAAGAGGTGAAAGAAAATCAATAAAGAAGATGAAAAACATCCGAGTATTTTGGGCTACTCTTCAAATTGGCTTTATTCTCAGATTAAGCAAATTCATGAAGATCCCCTCAAGTATGATATTTTTCTTCATCACAGAAAAAACAGCTTGAACAGATAAAGGATCAGAGCATTTTGTTAATACGAGTTACGGCGCATAATAGGTTTTCCATATTCAACAAGCTGATGTAGGAACCAAGCAAGTCCACAGAGCACAAGGCGGTCGAGATGTAGCCTTCAAGTCATGTGATTAGAAGAGCTTCTAGTCTTCTCATCACAGTTTTGCCAAACCAAAACTTCCATGCTTTGATCATGCACACTGTTATTTGAATCTTCATTAAACAGAGATTCATCAACCAAAGCAAGTCTCTAAAGAGAGATGACACCAGCATCTTTCAACCTATATAGCACCTAAACAGAATCAAGGTGGACTACCTACACAAAACACGAATCAAAACCACTCCAAAATTTGTCACGAAAATTAACATACAAGAAGTCAGCATCACTGTCAGATACTAACATGTAAAACAACTAAGGAATGCTTTGAAATTCAAACTGGACCGATTACGTATGCACATACAAAACTGGATCTCAGATCCACTGGCCACAACAGACGATGGATTGCATCACTAGACGATTCGCAAGTGCACAGCAAGCTGCAAAGGATTCACTACACCAGACAAGTGCAATCCTTCCTCCTGCATCAATCTGGCCACTTCCGCATACACTCTCAGGCTCTCGCCGTTCGCCGGCCTAGGCCTCTTGGCCGGCCTCGTATCATCGCCTCCAATCGTCCGAAGCCTGTTGCCGAACAGAGTTCCCCTGGTAAGAAACTCGTGCGCTAGGTATCCGGCGAGGAGTCGATTGTCCGGCGTTGCTACGGCCGACGGATGTGCTTGAGATGAGAATCGATTGTCGTCGATTTCGATCGGTTTGTTAGCTGGCATCATCGATGATTCTGGAGAGGATTGGTTTGGTTGACAATCGATTTCGGATGATTTTCGTTTTCACGAGTGTTAGGGTTAAGAGTGCAAGCACAAGACATGAGTAAGAAAGAAATTTGGGGGAAAATGGTGAGTAAGACGGAGAGAAAGGTAAGCACAAGGTGCGAGTGGAGATTATACAAGACCAGATGAAGAGAGATAGAGATGGACACAAGTGTGGGCCGGGACAGCCTGCAAATGTGGGTCAAAATAGCCCGGTTCAGCCAGCCGGGTTAAATCCGCCCGGGCCATGGCTTGGGTCGGAGGTTGATAGCCTAGCACGGATAGGCTCGGCCCAGCCCGGTAATATTAATAAAAAATGATATATATTTTTATTTAAGAATAACAATTATATTTAAATATTATTTTCAAACAATATTCAAATAGAATTTTAATTAAGGATAAAGCGTTGAATATAATCAAATATGACAACTCCTAACTACTTTCAAATTTTACAACGTAGAATTGGATTTGTGGAGTAAAAAAGGATACAGAGTGATATAAAAAGCGGTTCACTTTGGAAATTTTGAAGAATCAAAGAGGTGGATGATGTTATTAATACACATGTTTTAAGGATTTTGTGTATATGAGCTTTGGTGGAACACTTTTATTAGCCCATTAATTAGTAAATATGTATTATTATATGGCTCCGGTTCAAATGAAAATAAAATTTATCCTAAAAACTGCGAATGATCATGGACCGTCCGATTAGACAAATCTACGGTCCTGATTAGAAGCTGCTTCTTTTCTAAATTTTAAAGACACGGGGGCTTTTTGGTAAATTTGCCTCTTTTGACAGGAAAATCCGTCTCGGCGATTTGTGCGTTCTAAATTTTTGCCCAATCTTCTTCGGTCACGTTCTAAATCGCCATGGATGTCGACGACGATCTCGAGCCTCTCAAGTTCTTCGGCGAGAGCTTCCACCCTCTCGGCTCCAACAAGCTCGTCAATCGCGATTTCTTCAACTCGTTCGCGGACGATTTTGACGACTCCGACATCAACTGGCGACATCAACGGGCAAGGGGCCGGACATCCGATTGAGGGAGAGTTCGAGGTCGGAGAGGCGGTAGATGTTTGAGATGGAGGCCGGGACGGGTCCGGAGAGGGCGTTGCCGCGGAGGAGGGCTCAGCCGAGCATCCCGAGGCGGCCAAAGTCAGAGGGGATGGGGCGAGGGCCACGATTGAGGGGGGATGGGGCCGGATCGACGGTACAGAGCTTCCGATTCCGACTCCGACTCGTTGCCTTCTTCTCCGATCTTCCGATTTCGGTTTTGGCTGAATTCGGTTTCCGTTGGAGAAACGCAATTCGAGGAATTAGGGAGCCCAATCTGGCTCATATGTTTGTTGCTGAAGCTGATCTATACAAATGTTCATTCACAGCTCGTGTATTCGCAAGTCCATGAAATTGGATTCCAGTTGCCCTATGTGTAAAGTGCTATCTACTCGTCGAGGTTTGTGGTTATGCGGGTTTCCATCTCATGGTTAACCGTACCATTGGCGATTTATATGCATGAGCTTGTTATATGCTTCCTCAAAATAATTAGTTGTATAAGATTGATCTATGCCTAATGTAACTGCATATATGAGCATGTTTCCGTCTTTGATTGTAGAGATTCGTCCTGCTCCTCACATGGACAATTCGGTGCACATGTACAAGAGCATGGAGATTGCTTCAGGGATCAACATGTTTGTCACTCAAACGAATGAAAGTTCAGGTGATACAATAGTAACTCATGGATAAGCACTTTATTTTTTTGTTTGTGTGCAAGTTGAAATCATTCTTATGATTTTGCTACACCTTCAACCTTGGATGCTTATAGATAAACAAGCTTCAAAACGTCTCACTTATTTGCTCAATCATCCATGTCAATGCTATTCCCCATCTCTCTATTGCACTGCTTTTATTTGTGTTCTTAGCTAGCTTGATTGGTTGGATTGCAGTTTGAGAATAGTCAATTGGCAGACAAGGCTTATGGTGAAGTAACGATCAACGAAGATGAGATTGCTATAAGGGTGCATCAATGACGACCTTGCTATACTAGAGTCAGAGATGCTCAAGGAGCAATTTGGGTTTGACCCTGATTAGCAAGCAAAGTGGTGTTAAGCCCGGTTCAAAGAAGGAGCGCCGCATTCAACCACCAAAGGAGCCATCACCAGCTAAAGAACCAGAGCCAACACCTGCAATTCCTCAGAACACGACTGAAATGGTGAACACCAACATCTCTGTTCAATCATAATGTTGCAGGATTGTGTTTGTAATGCATTTTGAGTGGAACAGACCAGGATTTAGAAATT
Organism: Polygonum aviculare; assembly: GCA_934048045.1. NCBI lineage: Eukaryota > Viridiplantae > Streptophyta > Magnoliopsida > Caryophyllales > Polygonaceae > Polygonum > Polygonum aviculare. Next base: position 11,609,680 of record OW204032.1, on the reverse strand, counting down.
TCTCAGTGTTGTATGATATGTGATGGGCACTATTAGGACTAGAACCGAAGGAAAAAACAAAAGACCAGGGAGAGCAAAAGATTGTTGTTTTGATTTATGTTTCCTGAATTTGCTTTTACCCCTTTCATTTGGCTGACTGATTAAACAACTGTGAAATGTGATGAACTTGTTGATGAGTTGTATATTTACTCTGTAATTTATACTAGCAGTAATACCAGTCTCTAAGTTTTCACAACAAGATGTGGTGTTGTCTTTTCTTAAAGTTGATTAATCACAGCAGCAATATGCTATTTTAACAAAAAAAATCATATTTTACTGAGGTCCGGATCGAATCTAGAATTGTGGTTTAATTTGCATTGCTATTGTCTCCACCGGGTCTACAATTTCACTGCATTGCTAGTTAACGATTCTAAGATTTTCATCAACAATAAAAACTACTCTGAGGTTGTAACTTTGTAGAATTTCCACAAGTTTCTGTAGAGCTATGGTAACCTATAAAATATATACACACATGTCACTTGAGATTAGGGCTTAAGTAAAGCCTTATTGAGAGGGGGTGATAAAATAAGCAAACGGTTGATTGTTGAAATTTTCAACTGAAACATACAGATTATAAGATTAATTACAATGATCATAAAATGTTCATTAATAAGCCCGTCTAGCTCAGTTGGTAGAGCGCAAGGCTCTTAACCTTGTGGTCGTGGGTTCTCGCCCCACGGTGGGCGAAACCAATTTTGTTTTTTTAGTCATCCAATTTCTAACCCCAAAATCTGCATCTTTACTAATATGTGAACCACGATATAATATATGTGAACATACTCATCAAATATGTGAACACCCAAAGAAAATACGTGAACATGAAAACAAACATAATAAATTATTTCGTCCAATGAAATTTATTTATACTTATTTATACTTCATATAATGCATGAACTTGGATGCATTAAAAATTTAGCAATCAACCTTTTTCACTATTTCTACTTGCTATCTCCATCGAATTATCTTACAAATGCAGCTTGTTTGCACTATTGTCCAACTTGTCATTTTATAATTATATATATATATATATATATATATAGAGAGAGAGAGAGAGAGAGAGAGAGAGATCATGCTTTATATTTGTGCAAATTCGAAAGCTTTACATATATGTGTGCGAGAATTTGACAACATTAATCTGAACATACATTTAAATTATGTGAACACAAGTACTTCATATGTGAACGTACGTCTAAAATACGTGAACATGATACTCATATACGTGAACACAACTTCTTCATATGTGAACGTACATCTAAAATACGTGAACATGATACTCAAATACGTGAACATTATACTCAAATATGTGAAAGTACATCCAAAATACGTGAACATTATACTCAAATATGTGAATGCACATCTAAAATACGTGATCATGATACTCAAATACGTGAACATTATACTCAAATATGTGAACACACATCTAAAATACCTGAACATGATAATCAAATACGTGAACATTATAGTCAAATACGTGAACATTATACTCAAATATGTGAACACACATCTAAAATACGTGAACATGATAGTCAAATACGTGAACATTATACTCAAATATGTGAATGCACATCCAAAATACATGAACATGATACTCAAATACGTGAACATTACACCAAGTATGTGAACGCGCATCTAAAATACGTGAACATGATACTTAAATAACATTATACTCAAATATGTGAACATCTTAGTAAAACACGTGAACAAATAAGACAAATATGTGAATATGCTTCATTTGAAACATTACCCTTTTTATTTGTGAACAAATGTATAGAATATGTGAACATAGTATTTAAATACATGAACATGATGGATAAATATGTGAACGACTCATCTTTAACATATTAATTCTATTCTTGAGCATGCTTTCACACAACTACAAGGGTACGGTCAAGTCAAATAGGACCCAAAGGTTTTTATACCGTTGGTTATAGTTAAACACCACACATGGAAACAAATCCAAGCATAATTAATCATCCTCACCAAAAGGCAAAGACATGGAAACCGGCGTATAAGTAGTCTAGAAGATGATAGGACGAATTCCGCTTCCTTTCCTGAATTTGGTTTTTCTACACCACCTATATCCATCTGCTGAATTCAGCTTATAGTAAGAGCTTCCAAAATTGCTTTATTTTACCAGCTACTGAAACCCTAGTGTCTTCCACTTCATCTAGCTAAGATTAACACTCGAACCTAAACACGCAAAATTCATCCCCATCGGTTAGCCCCATCGGTTAGCGTATGCGACCTGGCCGAGATTTCCGCCGACTAGAGCCCATTGTAAGCTCCCCTTGCCGTCGACAACCATCACGCTGCCAGCGCCGTGTTCAGGGCTGGCCTCGAGCATCTTCTTCACTAGGACATTGTCCTTCAACACCTTCACCGTCACGATCCGGCCGTAGAACGACTTCCCTAGGGCGTAGTTGTTGAAATTTGAGGAATTCTACAGAGCGGAAATCGCCATGAAAGAGGATGTGAGTATGGTGGTGAACGAACACGCGTTTTTTCTGTTTTGAAAGCCAAAGGACAATTTTGCCCTTAAAGTTCCCTATAATTGCAAAATTGCCACCGCACCTATTTTAAACCCAATTCCCATCTCTAGCTTCTTGTTTCAATCTAAACCGTAGATTCTTCGAATCTAACGGTTATTATTTATTTACAATTTGTATCTTAAGGGGAGTTTTTATGTGAATCAACCTCTTATTATATTTACTTATAAAATTTTAAATATTTAGAATTTTTTGGTTTATTTGGTTTAAAACCGATCCAAAACTGAAAAAAGACTGAAACGAACTACTTCAGATTGGTATTTTAAATTTTTTAATGAGAAATTCCTCTTGATACCCTCAAACTTTTGACTTTTCATTTCGGTGTCCTACAAAAAAGTTATTTCCTTTGGTACGATTCTGTTTTGTACAAATATCATCCATAACCAAAATGCAATAAAAATTCCTTTGACATCCATTAAATAATTTTCCCATTAAAATAAAAAAAATCCGTTTAGAAAAAAAAAACCATTTGACGGCGTCAAGACGTCGAAGCCAGGAGACATGATGAAGCTCGGGCTCAATCGGATCCTGAACAGTTCCGGACAGGTGGGGAGGACTTTCGAAAACCGAGCTGGTGTGATTAGGCTCATGTACGCTGGTCAGCCTGGTCTAGAGAGTGGCTAACGCGCGCGATGCGCATAGGCGCACTCGAGTCGGTTACGCCGCTCGCAGCTGCTTAAAGCCTTAAAACATCAAACTCCACAATTATCGTTAAGGCAAACCGCCGAGCTAAGCTCGGGGTTTGGCCCGCGTTAAACGCAAGGGCGCTCGAGTTGACTTCATCGCTCGTAGTCGCGATAAATTCAAATATCCAAATTCTATAAGGCAAACCGCCGAGCTAAGCTCGGGGTTTGGCCCGCGCTGGACGCGAGGGTGCGCTTGAGTTGACTTCATCGCTCGTTGTCGCGATAAACCCAAAAATCTAATTATTATATGAGACAGACCGCCGAGCTAAGCTCGGGATTTGGCCCGCGCAATGCGCGTAGGCGTGCTGATGCCCGGTCACAAACAACGCGTTGACCAAAATTATGCGCATCAAATTGGTGCCTCGTTTGTCCTTGAAAAGACTAAGGACATCCGAGTCACGGGGTTGTGTTGATACCCGGAATTGTCACCGCGTTGGTACACGAGATGATAATATCGACATAAGAGATTAAGGCGCTAAGCACACTCTTAACGCGCTAAACACGCTTTTAAATGCGCTAAGTACGCGAATAACTAAAATGAATAAGCGTACGCGTAACGGAGGCGAGGTTGAAACGGAGGGAGGCTTGCTTTGCTTTGACCGCCACCTTTGCCATGTCACCATGAAATTTGGCTTCCAAATTTCACATTTCATCCGTCCCACATCGGAGCACAGGAAGGTAAGCAACCAGCTCCCCGTTCTATATATAGTGGTACAAGACAAAGTTTAAAGGATCGGAAAAAGCCGAGTCCCGAGACGTGTTCTCGAGGGACGGGCTCCGACGTGTTTGAGTCTCCGAGGAGCTCGCACTATTTTACGGGAAAGACATTAAAAAGTCTTATAAGCCTCCGAAAAGAGAATAAAATAATACGCGGGGGGTGGGAGAGCTCGAAGCAAGACGAGCCGGTTTCTAGCGCGCCGAAAGGCCCGAGAGTTTAATAATTTTGTCCCGTAGTTAGTTCGAGATTTTCGGGCTTCAACATTGGCGCCGTCTGTGGGGACCCTTCTCGTCCTAGGACTGTCATGCTCTCGGGTCGTCGGTTAAGAATCGCGCAGGTTAGTATATTTTCTTGCTTATTTAATTAGTATGCATTTTTAATTAGCATGGATCGCGATGGACGCGCGTCCCCATCGCGCTGCCGTGGCCTTGGCTCTCGGCCTTGGCCCGCGGCCCCATCGCGGCTCATGGCCTGGGCTCGCGGCCTTGGCCCGTGGCCCCATCGCGGCCCGTGGCTTTGGCCCGCGACCCGATAATAACATCTCCGAAAAGAGAATAAACTAACAACCCTCCGAAAAGAGAATAAACTAACAAGCCTCCGCCGTGTCTTCGCCGGCCCGCCACCGCGCTCTTCCGGCCTCCTGCTGTCACGCTTATCTCTCTGGCGTGGTCCGTTGCCGTGGCCTGTGGCCCCCTTCTGGACATCGCATTGCCGGAGACGCGGGAGCTCGTGACTGGAGTGCGTGGCAAGTTGCACTGATCCTGTTGCACGTTGTCAACGCGTTCCGTATCCGCGGAAGGAGGTAGATCTTAAAACCCGATGCTATTTAAATTCATGTTGGGCGTGGAATCATTCAATTCGACTTATGTAAACAACCCTCCGAAAAGAGAATAAACTAACAAGCCTCCGAAAAGAGAATAAACTAACAACCCTAATAAAAAGATCTCTCTTTTGGTTGGGGGGAAGAGGCACGAGGTTTTACTTTGCCCGGCTCTTCCTCTGGTGTGCGGTATTGATGTATGGTGTTGTGTCTTCTTACGCGCGCTCTACTCTTATTGCTTGCATTCGAGCGCCCAGCGCTCTACTCTTATTTCTTGCATTCGAGCGCCCAGCGAACGACATTAATGAACCTTGAGATATTAGCAATTGACTAATACAGGTTTGTTATACACAACTTTAACACCAAACTAAATAACGCCTCCGAAACGAGAATAAACTAAATAAGCCTCATATGGCCCGCGACCCCATTTAGACAACGGCTGTTTTTGAGCTTTGCTCACAGTTACCGTCAACGCGCTAATCACATTCTGTAAAGCAAAACGCGCGCGATGCGCATAGGCGCACTCGAGTCGGTTACGCCGCTCGCAGCTGCTTAAAGCCTTAAAACATCAAACTCCACAGTCGTTAGGGAAAACCCGAGTTGCCGTCCTCGCTCGGGGTTGTCCGCTAACGCGCGCGATGCGCATAGGCGCACTCGAGACTTACGGCTACGCCGCTCGCAGCTGCTTAAAGCCTTAAAACATCAAACTCCACAGTCGTTAGGGAAAACCCGAGTTGCCGTCCTCGCTCGGGGTTGTCCGCTAACGCGCGCGATGTGCATAGGCGCACTCGAGACTTACGGCTACGCCGCTCGCAGCTGCTTAAAGCCTTAAAACATCAAACTCCACAGTCGTTACGGAAAACCCGAGTTGCCGTCCTCGCTCGGGGTTGTCCGCTAACGCGCGCGATGCGCATAGGCGCACTCGAGACTTACGGCTACGCCGCTCGCAGCTGCTTAAAGCCTTAAAACATCAAACTCCACAGTCGTTAGGGAAAACCCGAGTTGCCGTCCTCGCTCGGGGTTGTCCGCTAACGCGCGCGATGCGCATAGGCGCACTCGAGTCGGTTACGCCGCTCGCAGCTGCTTAAAGCCTTAAAACATCAAACTCCACAATTATCGTTAAGGCAAACCGCCGAGCTAAGCTCGGGGTTTGGCCCGCGTTAAACGCAAGGGCGCTCGAGTTGACTTCATCGCTCGTAGTCGCGATAAATTCAAATATCCAAATTCTATAAGGCAAACCGCCGAGCTAAGCTCGGGGTTTGGCCCGCGCTGGACGCGAGGGTGCGCTTGAGTTGACTTCATCGCTCGTTGTCGCGATAAACCCAAAAATCTAATTATTATATGAGACAGACCGCCGAGCTAAGCTCGGGATTTGGCCCGCGCAATGCGCGTAGGCGTGCTGATGCCCGGTCACAAACAACGCGTTGACCAAAATTATGCGCATCAAATTGGTGCCTCGTTTGTCCTTGAAAAGACTAAGGACATCCGAGTCACGGGGTTGTGTTGATACCCGGAATTGTCACCGCGTTGGTACACGAGATGATAATATCGACATAAGAGATTAAGGCGCTAAGCACACTCTTAACGCGCTAAGCACGCTTTTAAATGCGCTAAGTACGCGAATAACTAAAATGAATAAGCGTACGCGTAACGGAGGCGAGGTTGAAACGGAGGGAGGCTTGCTTTGCTTTGACCGCCACCTTTGCCATGTCACCATGAAATTTGGCTTCCAAATTTCACATTTCATCCGTCCCACATCGGAGCACAGGAAGGTAAGCAACCAGCTCCCCGTTCTATATATAGTGGTACAAGACAAAGTTTAAAGGATCGGAAAAAGCCGAGTCCCGAGACGTGTTCTCGAGGGACGGGCTCCGACGTGTTTGAGTCTCCGAGGAGCTCGCACTATTTTACGGGAAAGACATTAAAAAGTCTTATAAGCCTCCGAAAAGAGAATAAAATAATACGCGGGGGGTGGGAGAGCTCGAAGCAAGACGAGCCGGTTTCTAGCGCGCCGAAAGGCCCGAGAGTTTAATAATTTTGTCCCGTAGTTAGTTCGAGATTTTCGGGCTTCAACAAGTGATATATATGTTAAATATAACATATAATTTTTTTATGGATATTTTAATATGATATGATAGTAAAAATGTATTTAATATATTATTTTAATAGAATGAATATTTGTCCTAAATATAGTTGTAGAATTTGCTATCGCCTACCGAGATTGTTGATTTTTAAAAATATCATAATAAATATACGAAAAATAAATTAAATTTAATATAATATTTAATTAAATGGGTGAAATATTATGATTATAATTTATAAATTGTGACGAAAAAAATAATTTTTTAAATAAAAGGTTGATGATAGATCTATATATTAATTAAATGCGTATAGTGATAAGATAGAAATTTATATATTTGGATAGAATTATTAATTAAACAACACAAATTCTAGTATAGAACTAATATTTTAATTATGTATCTATAAGGCTATGATAAAATCAAGATTTAATAAGATAGATTTTTTTTTAAAAAGGAGGGTGATGCGGCGCAATATGATGACAGAATTTGCTTCCGCTTTAGTATATAGTAATAGATTTGTAACACCCCGTCTTTCTGACAAGGCGTTACTCAGTAGTAGACCTCACGAGACACTACCAAGCTGGTTCGACAATAGACATTCGGATCTTGCAACGCGGGCACGGCGAGAAAACATGGAAAACATCCAACTCGTATTTTATAAAAACAATAATTCAAGTGGAATATCATGAACCCAACCCATACAACAAGTTAACAACAACAAAGCTCCCACAACCCAACAATAGTACATCACTAAAACATTATATCATCCGCATTATCACTTAAGAATATGAGATAAAACAAATAAAGAAACAGACACAACACCCAACGCCCGACTATCTATGACACGCGCATCTCTACTCTGCACCATCATTCCGTCGAGGCTTAGTCACGGCATCCCGAATTCCTGGACTGAAAAAAATAATTCCCCGAAGGGTCAGATCCTATCCTATCAAGTCAGAATTAACATGACAGTTACAAGACGTTTCAAAACAGTTTTTCTAAGGTCAGCAAACAAGTCCGCAATCGCACACATATCTCTAGTCCAGTCCTAGGTCCAGTTAGTCACTCAATCAATTCCACATAAAGCACGCAATCAGAAACTCTACCTATGGTATGGGCACTGCCTCAACACCGCATACCTTACGCTACCTATGCTGCAGCCCTGCCTCAACACTGCATGCGACAACCGTCCATCTCATCACAACCATCCACAATAAACCATCCACCCTCATTCCAACCGTCCATCCCATTACAACCATCCACAATCAGTCTCCACTGGAGCGCTGCCCAACATAGAGAAAACGACCGACGAAAATATGCGTATATAGATAACAATTTTCAAAAACAGGTTTCCAAAATCATTTACACATAAGCACACATAACAAAACACTTTGAAAGATCGATCGGGACTAGTTCCCAAAACCAATCTCGTAACCACCACGCAACCCTAACAGGCTAGAACAGGACTGAGCAAGTCGAAAATCGACTTACCTGAGAGACGAGGAAATTTCGCTACGGACGAGGAATATAACGGGCTCGAAAAAATCAATCACCTAAAAATGATAATTTAACGCGCTCTTAGATCGACACAATTATTATTATTTGAGAGAGTTTATGAATAACCCGGAACGAAAATAAAACCCCGAAACCGGACCCGACTAGCTAGCTTTCCATCCCACCTAATTAATTAAAATCTCCCCACTTAAATAAAATACCCACCGAACCCACAAATCCAAAAATCAGCACCATGGACAAGTGGGTCCCACCCTTCCCCCTACTTTCTACCTTCGTGGGCCCCACCCCACTATTCTTCTTCAACTTCCTTTTTTTTTTTTTTTTGGTCAGACATTCTTCTTCAACTTCTCGCTCGAACGCAGATGCCCAAATTTTTGGATCTGGAACCCGGCCCCCCGGCCCCAATCCCGCCGGCGACTCCAGCCACTTCCGACGACTCTCTCTCGCTCTCACCGCCCTCGCACTCACCCTCACCATCACCGAACTGACCCGACTTCTGGCGACTCGAACCCCCCCGACTACCTATCCCCGATCGACGGAACAGAGGAAAACGAAAGGGGCCCAAAAAAATTACTCACCAGCGGAAAACGAAGATGGAAGCCGGTCTCCCCCGGGTGAACACTGCAACAGAGAAACGACCGGAAGAATCTGGTCGGCGACGCCCGAGAGCGGAGTCGACAGGGTTAGACTAGAGGCACGGGTAAGAGACGGAAGGAGAAAAGGAACAGAAACGGACTGGTGGCTCACCGGAAACAGTACGACGACAACCCGGACAATGAGGACGACGACTCTCTTGACGGCGCACAACGAGAAGGGGATGAGCACAAATTCCAAGAAAAAGGTTACGGGAAGGTGGTTTTTATAGAATTGACTAGGGTTGGACTAATTAATTGATCATCGGCCCTTTTTACTAACTTGGGGCCTAATTAACAACTTTGTCTTGTTATAAATTAATTAATACTTTTATTAATACTATCAGAGGAGTACTATACTATTTAGTACTAATTTAATGGTAATTTCACGGGCTCGCTAACGGGTCAAGAAACGGAACGGAGGAACGAAACAGAAGTCGGATTGGATAACCTGCGTATTACATACTACCCCCCTTAAGAAAAGTTTCGTCCCGAAACTTACACGAACAAAGGATTCAAATTACAACTCGGATCTATACGAGATTACGAGACCCGAGGTCTCACAGATTAGTATGTTAGATGTTGAATAAAATTGGACAGGAGGACGGCAGGATATATATTTTTTTTTACTCGGTGAGAATTAGGAGCCCTACTTACGTAGGGAATCCTAGAGCATCGTTTCGGATAGAGCTAAAAGCTCATGGTGGTTCCAGATTACTTCCAATGGGAAACTGTGGCCCAGATTCGCGATTTTATCGGCCACAATAGTAAATTGTCTATCCACATGAGAAAGTTTGACTACCTCAAATTCTTCAAGAGATACAATAATATCCGCAATAATTCTCTCTATTTCCCACGGACAACTTTTATGTTCTTGCACGGTTTTGATCACTGTTAGATTGTCTCCTTCAATTTCTAATTTTCTTACCCTTCTATTTTTTGCTTCATCGATTCCATCGCGCAAAGCCAAGGCTTCTGGCACCAGAGCTGACACATTCCCATATTTGCTCAGTGTCCCACTTATTGGGAATCCATTAACATCTCTAATTATCGATCCTCTTGACGAGTTTCCATTATTCAGCCTGGATCCATCGAAATTTAACTTTGCAAAATCATGTCTCGGCTTCTTCCATTTACTTTGTTTCCTTCTTTCAACCACTCTATCCATAAGACACTCCTTAAGGTCCTTTTCTTCGTCCTCTTTTTTAGCTTGTTCCCATTGTCTTAACTCGGTTATAATATACATGTTTAGGTCTTGAATCACTTTATTATTTGCTTGTTGGAATACAAGTTTATTTCCTTGATGCCAAATACTCCACCAAACAACTGCTAATTTTGTCAACTCTTTCTTCCCAAGAATATTCCTCATATCCGAAAGGACATTTCTTGGGTTCTGAAGTGATGGGCTATAGTTTCGGAGAGTATGTTCAATATTTGCATTTATACTTTTTATGATCTTTAAGGCCACTACCAATCATGAGCCTCGTGAGCCCAAAAATCCCATTATTTTACTATTATTTTTTCATCCACCTCATCAATGATTTTCTATATATTTTTTCATCCCAACCATGAGCCCGTGATCCAACACCCAAAACCCACTTTTTCCTCCATTTATTGCCTTTGAGCCTTATGAGCCTGAGATTGAAATTCAATCTCCATGGCCTCGACCCACGTGCAGGCTCATCCTCTCTCTCCATGATCTCCCCCATGAGCCCTTCGTGATCCCCCCGTTGGTAATGGCCTAATGTGTGAGGGCATTTGATCATTAGATGGATCGAATTCTCATGTAAACTATTGCACATTAGACAACCAAGAGGGACTGCAACCTGTTTTTCACTTAATCTCTGCTTTGTTGGGAGTCCATTCATATCGATTTTCCATAAGAAATTCTTTACTTTCGGGTAGGTATCCAATTTTCATATCCAATTATTCGGATTGGGATTCATCAAGCTTTCTTTAGTTATCAAGCTTAACGTTGATGTTGTTGAAAACCACCCATTCTTGCTTGGTTCCCATACAATTCGGTCTTCTAAGTTGTTTCTCGGAATTGGGATTGCAACTATCTTATCTACTACATTTCTTGGAACAACTTGAAGCAATTCATTCTTTTTCCAATTTTTTCGGGTTTAATGAAGTGTTCAACCTTCAGTTGCTCATTTTCTGCATTATTTCTTAGAGCGAAGTTTAGAAGCGGTTCATGAAAAACCCAATTATTTATCCAGAAATTAATCGCTTTCCATTGCCTAATTGCCATTTGAGGCCTTCCTGAAATTCTGGTCTTAGTTTCATTAATTGTTTCCATTGCCATGAAGGATTGGACTTAAGTTCATAGGTTGCAAGAGTATGCCCTCTTAAGTATTTTTCCGTAATGATTCTTACCCAAATGTTGTTTTGATTTGTCAGGATTTTCCGTAACAACTTCATCTGAAGGGCTTTGTTCATGTCACCCGCTTTCCTAATTCCTAGTCCCCCACACATTTTTTCTTTGCATATTTTGTCCCAACCTATCAAGGGTTTATATTATCTGTCCTTGTTCTATAAGAAACTCTTGTTAATTATATCAATTTTGTCATGTATGTATTTAGGCAGCATGAAATTTTGCATTAAATAATTTGGTTTTGTTGCCAGATTTGATCTTATTAGTACCGATCGTCCTTCTTGAGATAACGAATTAGTTTTCCACTTAGTCCGTTGTCGTTGTGCATTTCCTATCGTATCTTGAAATATTTCCTTATTTATTTTGGACGATTTGGGTAAGTGGCCCGTTAGGGCCACTTTTGGAGGCGTTTAGGCGGCTCCAAAAATAAATTAGCTATGGAGCCGGTTTTCCGAAAATGCCCCTGGGCAAAAAAAAAATTACAACCATGCCACCGCATCCCAACTCACACCCCCTGTCACACAAAAAACGACCTGTCATACAAAAAAAAATTTACACCCATTCCACCGCATCCCATCTCACACCCCCTGTCACACAAAACTTGTCATACAAAACCCGCCATACGAACAAAAAACGACCTGTCATACAAAACCCCCAATTTTCGTTCATTATCCACATACAAAAGGCTTGTCACCACAAAACCTGTCACACAAAACCTATGTGGGATTTGAACCCACATTACCGTGCATTTAGCACGTTGCTCTACCATTTGAGCTAATAGGCTATGATTATAATTACTATATAAACAAAGCCAAATTTGTCACACACAAAATCCATAAGAAAAACCCTGTCACACACAAAACTCATACAAAAAACATGTCACCACTAAAACCCATAAACACAAAAGCTGTCACACGAGTAAAACAATCTGTCACACACAAAAATCATAACAAAAAACCTGTCACACACACAAACCTATTAACAAAAACCCTGTCATACGAACAAAAACTCAACTGTCACACAAAAAAACAGACCAAAAACCTTGTCACACACGCCTGCCACACAAAACCCATAACATAAAACTTGTCACACACAAAGAACATACCAAAAACCCTGTCATACATAAAACCTATAACAAAAAACCTGTCACACACACGCAACCCATAACAAAACCCCGTGTCATACACAAAAAAACAAACCAAAAACCCTGTCATAAACAAAAAAAACAGACTAAAAACCCTGTCACACAAACCTGTCACACAAAACCCATAACATAATACTTGTCACACACAAAAAACATACCAAAAACCCTGTCATACATGAAACATATAACAAAAACATTGTCACATACACACAACCAATAACAAAACCCCCTGTCATACACAAAAAACAGACCAAAAACCCTGTCACACAAAAAAAACTCATAACAAAACCCCCTGTCATACACAAAAAATGAGTTGTCACACACAAAACCCATAACATAAGTCCTGTCACACACAAAACTCATAACAAAAACCGGTCACACACACAAACCTATAAACACAAAACCTGTCATACGAACAAAAATCGAGTTGTCACACACATAACCAATAACAAACCCCCCTGTCATACACAAAAACAGACCAAAATCCCTGTCACACAAAAAAAACTCATAACAAAACCCCTTGTCATACACAAAAAGCGAGCTGTCACACACAAAACCCATAACAAAAGCCCTGTCACACACAAAACTCATAACAAAAAACCTGTCACACACACAAACCTATAAACACAAAACCTGTCATACGAACAAAAAACGAGTTGTCACACACAAAACCCATAACAAAAGCACTGTCATACACAAAACTCATAACAAAACCCTGTCACACAAAAAACCTATAACAAAAAACTTGTCACACATACACAACCTATATCAAAACCCTTGTCACACAAAAAATAGACTAAAAACCGTGTCACACAAAACTCTTGTCACACACACAACCCATAACGAAGCGATTTGCTTGCTTACCGCGGTGATGGACGGTGGAACGACGGTAGAAGGGCGGTGTCGAAGTTCACTTTTCTAGATCTAGGGTTTCTAGATCTAGATCTAGAACCCTAGATCTATCCCACCAACGCCGACCACCTTGGTTGATTCCCACCGACACCGCTGCCCCGTCGTCGTCTCTGGGCGTCGTCGACGACACCGCTGCCCGTCGTCGTCTTTAGTTGTCGTCGTCTCTGGCCGTCGCCGTCGCCGTCGACCGGATCTAAATGAAAAAAACAAGAGGGGGAGAGGGGGGAGCCGCCTTCGAACGCTGCTACACCTCGGTGCCCGACGTCGCCGCCTAGTGGATCCGGTGGAAGAAAAAAAGAAGGGGAGAGGGGAGAGAAGAGAGAGAGGGAGAGAGTGAAATGGAGGAAGAGAGAGAAGAGAGTGAAGAAAGAGTAGATTTTTTTTTTGGGCTTTTATACGCCCCAAAACCGGCCTCCTACTACATTTATTTTTGAAAGGGATTAGGGGCTAAGTGAATGTGTAGTGGGCGGCGAAGCCGCCCACTTCCCTCATTTATTTTTCCATTGATAATCGGACAACCAAGATACTTTTCTAGATTCGTCATTGTACTAATTCCCAATGTCTGTTTAATATGTTAGTTTTGCTGTCTATCCACTCTCTTGGAGGTATGAAATGTTGATTTGTGGTAATTAATTTTTTGTCCTGATATTGCACAGTAGTTTTCAATGATTCTTTTCATCTCGTTGCATGCATTTTGAGTTCCTTTAGCAAAAATTATCATATCGTCAACAAATGCCAAAAATGGTATTCGTGTTCCTCCACGTGCTACTGGGAATCCAATCAAAGGTTTCGAGCTCTCACTTACTTTTTGAAGCTTTCTTGCAAGGATCTCAGCCCCGATTACAAATAGGTAAGGTGACAATGGATCTCCTTGTCTAATTCCTCGCTCTGGTGTAAAGGGTTCTGTGGGTCCACTGTTTACTAATATTGCATATGATATTGTACATACACACTCCTGGATCCATTCAATAAATTTTCTATCAAAACCAAATTGGTTAAGCACCCGAAGCAAAAAATGCCTATCCCTCATATCATATGCTTTTTCCATATCCAATTTAACCGCCATCCACCCATCTTTAGCCCGACTTCCTCTTAAGGAATGAAAAATTTCATGTGCAATAAGAACATTGTCATGTATTGATCGACGTAATACAAAGGCTCCTTGCATTGGGTGAATTATCTTGGGCATAACCATTTTCAGTCTCTCTATTAGAATTTTTGCTATAATTTTGTAAATCGTGGTACATAGACTGATCGGTCGATAGTGATTAGTTGTTGACGGGTTGTCTGTTTTCGGTAGCAGTGATATAAATGTATGATTGTTTTGTTTCAATAGTTTTCCAGAGTGGAAGAAACCTTTAACCGCCTTGATAACTGAAGGACCCACAATGTTCCAATATTTCTTATAAATTCCGCGATCATTCCATCCGGGCCTAGAGACTTATCCGATCCAATATGAAAGACTACATTCCTTATTTCCTCATTAGTTACTGGGTTAATGAGTCTTCTATTGTCTTCTTCTAATATTTCCTTTTCTACTAGCGTAAGGTACTCTTCCAACATTGTGGTGTCTATCGACTCTTTTGTATATCGTTTACACAATTCATTTCTGATTTCTCGACAAATGTTCTCCTCTCCTACTATTTGTGTGCCTTCAAATGACGTTATTGATCTTATAATCTTATGCTTTTGCCTTCCTACTGCTATTTTATGAAAGTACCCTGAATTGAAATCCACTAGCTTGTCTTTGCCCTTTGTTTCTAATATGTTATGTGAAAAGTTAATATACATTCCTTTTCATTTAGAATACGAATTTGTCTCTAGATAATTGCTGGTTGCGACAATGTTGTTATTTGCTTTTGAATATCAAGAAGAGTGTCCTCTATATATATCCTTAAGTTGTTCGAATGTATTTCCAAATGTTCTTCTCTTCCATTGCTTGTAGTGAGTCTTCGGCAACTGCGTTTTTTTCATGAGTTGGAACATATACGAACCCCGAAAGTCCACTCTCCATGCTTGTTTTACCACATTTCGAAGATCTTTCCTTTGCATCCACATTTTCTCCATCTTAAATGGGGATGCCTTGCTGATATGATCATTTGAGGATTCAATTGATATTTTACAATGATTTGATGAGGTGAATGCATGATTGTGTGTTCGAATTTCTGGAAACCATTGTAATATACATTCACTAACTAGTACTCTCCAATTTTTCGTATATGTTGTCTATTTCCGTCCTATTTTTTCGCCACGTAAACAAATTTCCAGTTGTTGGAACATCTCTTACATCACAATTGGTTTTGAAGTTTGTTAATCGCATAAAACTACTTGCATCAGGAATACAACCTCCCTTTTTTCACTTAATTTGTTCTTAAATTTCATTCAGGTCTCCTAATATCACCAGAGGCAAATTAGTACTATTTGCACAACAAGAAAAAATCTTGCTAGAATTTATCTTTCTTGCTCTCTCCTGGCGGCGTATAGACAAAACACAACGCAATAGTATAATTTGTTATTTGGTTTACGTACTTCAGAATTATATATCTGGGGTCATGTACTAAAACTTCTACATATTCACTAGTAATCTGGTGTTCTTTCCACAATACACAAACGCCCCCCGCCCTACCTTTAACCGGGGACCAAATACTGTTGTCAAATCCTACATGTCTCCAATTTTTGTCACTTGACAATTTATCCGTTTTGGTTTCCACAATTCCATTATTTGTATTCGTTCGATTTTACAGAACGAGTCAATTTCAGGCCAAAGGACTTTCTTCCTATCCCTTTGCTATTTCATAGAGCGACTTTCATTTATCCCTAATTGTAAAAATTAATCTTACAACCCCAATGAGTTTTGGTTCCAGATTATTGATTTTGCAGGAGTACCTCGTCCATATACAAGAGGGATCATTAATACGATGAACTTTCCTTAGTAAGGCAATGACATAAAAACAGCAAAAACAAGCAGGTTTCCTTAGTCTAACGTTAATCTGCTTTGCAGGAATGCTTAGTTGAAGGATAGGCTGGTTAAATTGGTAGAGGGTGTTAACACATCCTTTAAACCTTTGTTTCTTGACGCTTTGATTTGCTTCAAGGATTTGTAAATGTTTCATATTATTCTTTTTACACCAGTAGGGAGAATTTAAGATTATCAAAAGCTCAATGGACTTCTTGATCTTCCTATATAATACATCTAACAATAGAGGAAGTCCTATCGATCCTAGTTTTGCCAATTTGCTCGATTCCTTCCCCCAAACTCTAGAAATGTTTCCTTCATCGATCTTTTGTGCTATAGTTTGGTTCGTCCTGTATACCACAATATTCTCGTTTGCATAGACACCAATATCAGTCAAAGAAAACTTGTAAATGTTCAATAACAAATACTCGTCCATATGATAGTTTTCTATAATCATATTACAACAAAAATTCATTTGCTTCCTATGCATCACAATCGGATTTCTACCGCATAGACTTTCTAAAGAATACAACAAAGTATCTAACATAGCATAAATCCAATTAGCACTAGGTATATTAGAACATGATCGATCAAAGTACAAATTACAAAGCCAAATTTCAAGATCAGTCATGAGCTGATCACACAAATCTTTATTGCATAACATCCATAACTTTTTAACAAACACATAAGGTGGTGAACGCAACACCCAACACCTACCCATCACACTCCAAACGTCCTTTAACCAGATGATACAGTCGTTGAGGGCACGCGCTTCCTTGCCAAAGAAGAGTTTAATTCTCATACTAAGGATACAATTCTTAGGTGAAGACAAATTGAGGCCTAGATTATCAAGTTGGCTTTGAGATTGGTCATCATCATCTCCAAGTTTATCAAGAAGGATATACTGGCCTATATTGCACTCAAACAACAGAAAATTCAGAACAATCTGGCCATTGCTAGGCAGTAACAAAACGAGGCACAAAGTCTGCTTACTCAAAAACACATATATTCTCAAAGGATCATTACTAGTTGTCTCCACATGGAGTGTTTTCATTATACTATGGAGGTAGTCGTTAGTAATAAGACAGCCAACATTAAGTAGGATAACATTTACTTTCATCATCCAATGATTTAGGATTTTTCGTCTAGGTTCAGTTACATCCATTAGCTCATCAATCAAAGATTCAGAAAACATGACCTCTTTAACCCCTGAGGGTTGTGTCTAGTTAGCTGTCTTATACAACTTCAAATTTCTGTCTTTCGTTACACCAGACGCATTTGCTTTTTTGTTCTTCTCAAGAACACCACTACTTAGGGTCTCCTCGACCATATTGGGTTCGGTTTCATGTTGTTCATGGGTTCTCCCCTTTGTTTGTTGTTCATAGTTAGATTTTTCTATAGTTGGTTGTTCCTTATGGAATATAATATCCGAGCATAACAAAAACAATCTCGCACTATGTATCAATTTATAGTTCACATACATAGGCATAGAGATCCAATGATGCATATTCAAATCAACACAATAAAGGATGTAGATGCATAACCTGACAAGAAATCTGTGGATCAAACCCAAGCAACCATTCTTTGGAAGGAGAGTGAAATCCTTCCATCTGTCTTTAGAAGATGAGGAAAGAAAGGGTGTCCATTGGATTAGGAGCCAGCGCCTCGCCCCGTTCATCCTTTTTCGCCGCCATCTTGTTCTCGCCCCCAACATCCCCCATTTTCGAAGATATGCGTTGATGTGTTGTTTCTCCAACCTAAGATCTAGATCCGAGCAAGACTCCTTGAAGAACAGATCGAGCCATTTCACTCGCGACCATGGAGAGCCGACGATCCTGGTAGGCTCACATAAGGCTCTACTCCCTCGCCACTTATATTTTGAAAAACCGACATGGCTAGGTTTTGGGGTTTTTGTTTGTGAAGATTTTTGGATTGAAGAGTAAGAGTTTTTGATCTTGGCTGCAATTGGGGATTGCAAGACAAGGAGGCAAAGGAAATTGCAGATTCGGCAGATTTGTTCTTTAGGTTTCAATTTGGGGGCTTGATTTGGGACATGGTACTGTTCATTGCAAAGGGAAAGGGGGGCAAGGGTTCGGGAGCGTTTCTCCATTCTCTTGTTAAGCTTAGGACGTCAGGATATTGTTAATTTGTTTGACAAGTTTTAATTTTAATGGTTATATGTGGTGGATTGACAAGACAAGAATTGTGGCCGGGTTTTTTATTTTTTCCGCGGGGGTTGAGTCACATGGTGGAAGAGGTGATGGATACCTTAACGGATGTCAAATGAGTTTTTATTGGGTTTTAGTTACGGGATGAGCCTTGTACAAAATATAAGAGTATCAAAAGGAATAATTTTTTTTAAAGACATTGTAAGAAAAAGTCAAAAGTTGGAGGGTATTGTTGGGCCCTAACATTAAAAGCCCACAGAGCTCTCTAGCGCGGCTCACAGGAAGTCCATAAAGCCAAGAGACGAGGTTCTAGAAGGCAGTCCGAGTAACGAGTCACGAAATAGGCATATTTGCCCACCAAGATATAAGATAGACGTCAATTATATCCAATAAGGATTCCCTCTATCTTATGTAAACGGAATTATATCATTTCTAGGGAAATTCTATCTAGTAGATGCGTATCTATCTAGTTAGTATTCTATCTTGTAAACACTCTATCTTCTAGGCATCCCCTATATATACAAGGAGAGGGTCATGCATTGTAGACGTTCACACAAGATCACACACGTTAATATACACGATTACACACGTTCAATACAAATTCACACGTTTCTTCTTCAATTCTTTTGTTCTTGTTGCTTTGTTTAGGCCCAATCTAGGCCAGGGGGTCACCAATCTTGCTTGGTAGATTCCTGACTCAAACAGGTACCGAGATGAATTTCCCCTTTTTAATTTGGCAACGGGCTAGCCCGGTCGGACCCGGACCGACTTACTAGGAAACCGAACCGGCCGACCACAACCCGGACTGGGCCTTCTTATGTCGGCCCGGCTTGGAGCCCAACCCACCTCACCCCGGTATAAAACCGGGCCGGTCCTTGATTCGGATTCCTGGCCTGGCCTAATTATGGCCCGGCCCGGGACCGGTCCAGCCCGACCCGTGTCATTTTCTAATGTTAAAAATGTGATTTTTTTTTCCTGATCCAGTCACTTTTGAAATCTCATTTCTCAAAATAGCCATTGAAGAATTTTAATGCAGGGTATAGGCACCATCAGGGTCAGAGACACTGGCCTTGCCAACAGGTCTTGCTTCCGTAAAGAGACGCTATGTGGGACAACTTCTTTCTCAAAGAGACGATGTCCCGTGCAACGTCTCTTTTTATTATTTTTTGAATTTTAACTTAGCTAATTTTTAAACATTGATGTAAAACATATATATATATATACAAAATTTCAACGTGCAGCGTCTGAGGGGGGGATTTGCCCGTTAAAATGTACATATAAAAATTGTAGATTTAAAAAGATTCATAAATATAGATGTATCTTTGAATTAATTTTTTGTAAGAAAATATTTTTCGAAATAAGCATATGCTCTTATACGTATGGTA
This sequence comes from Polygonum aviculare, assembly GCA_934048045.1. Lineage (NCBI taxonomy): Eukaryota > Viridiplantae > Streptophyta > Magnoliopsida > Caryophyllales > Polygonaceae > Polygonum > Polygonum aviculare. The sequence continues at coordinate 11,589,701 of OW204032.1, read as the reverse complement.
AAAAACTTTATCTCAATCCGACGTCTTATATTATTTGGTACTGATTTTTTTTAAATAAACATTTTTAAATTTTAATTTTTTAAATTATAGGCCTGAATTTTTTTACCGAGACAGACGGGATAAAGACGGATACATTTAATCATTATCCTCGTCATCATATTTATACCAATATTATATTTGTGCATAACTTATATATATATATATCAATATTTGCGGTGAAAAGTGCATAATAATACAATTTATTTTTCAACTTTTTAGATGCAATGACGATGGTCATTAAAGAGACGCTAGTGTATTTTTTAAAAAACTATAAGTAACGTGAAACGAATTTTAGAGATTAATTTTTGTTAGGAGGAGTCACATGTATATGTATATTCAAAGACATTCTCGGTCGGTAAACATCTTATTAGAAACGCTATATTGACCTTTATAAATATCTATTTATGTATTAAATTTTTATTAAAGAGAATTTAATTTATTAAAGATAAAATCTTGAACATGATAATAGCTCACACAAATGAAAACTATTAGAGCTTAATCATCATCTTCACCGTCTTCGCCGTCTTCACCTTCTTTGCCGTCTTCACCTTCTTTGCCGTCTTCCCCTTCTTCACCTTCCTCACCTTCTTTACAATCCTCATCCTCGTCCTCATCCTCGCTCTCGCCCTCGTCTTCACCCTCGTTCGGTTCCATAATACCTAATAAAGACGGATCGAAGGCAACACGCTCATGCATGACATCCTTGGACACTAACCTAGTGGGGGGAATGTACTGATGCAAACCAACCGTAAATATATTCACCGAACAACCACTAATCCTTGTCCCGCCCAAGCACTACCAGACTAGAAGCACCATCGTACCCTGACGAAGTACCCAACCCGAAGAAACAACCAACCCGGAACCACCGTAAAATCCTGTAGGAAAACCTGACCCTCAAACACCTCGAAATCCTGAAGACAAATGTGAACCCAAGGTACCTCCATACCCAAGATCGCTGCCATACCCTAAACCACCTCCATACGTTGAATCATGACTACACCCTGGAGAGACACCTAAGCCCAAAGCACCACCACCAAACCTTGGAGAAACAACAGACCTTGATAAAGGTAGACTGAGTCTCTTCAAGGAAGCGGTTGGTGTCCGCGTTGACCAATGAGCTAGGTACAGTCTCTAGAGCTCCCGAAAAACATGGCGATTCGGATAAGTTTTCTATTACCATTAGTATAGGTGCACATTGCTTCAAAGCTTTGTGTGACCTTGTGCGAGTGCTAGTCTCCTTCCTCTTTCTATATGGTCCAAGACCAACATGGGTCCTTTGGTCCCGGTGAACATGAGGCTCTATATGGCGGACGGTTCTTGTGTGAAGCCAACCGGTGTTGTCAATGACTTTCCTATCCAAGTCGGCAAGTTCGTCGTGCTCTATGATTTTATTGTCATGGATATTGTTTGAGCAGAAATCTACCAACCTAGATCGGAGATCTCTTAGCCTAGATCGGGCTTGAACTAAGCAATACGAACTCGAGAGTCAATGGAAAGGATACGAAAATTGTGTAAATCTCGTGTGTACTCGAATGTATATATATGTATGTGAATGTCCATGTACAATGCGTGACCCCCTCTATGTATATATAGGGGTCCTTAAAAGATATATCGTTACAAGATATACTAGATAGATACAAATCGTAGTAGATATAATTTCCCTAGATTTGATATGATTACGCCTATATAAGATAAAAAGAATCCTTAATAGATATAATTTCCATAGAACTTGATAGATGTGGACGATCCGGCGCACCTTCGCTACGAGCTTTTCTAGTCGCTTGTGCTAGATAATCGTGGACCTTTCTCACTGGGCCTGATAACGGTATTTTAGTCGCCCTAATACCGATTAAAGTAATCCAAACTACCCAACTAATGTAGTAGGGAAGTAAGGGTCGATCCCACAGAGACTTGTGTTTTTGTGTATTGAATTTATATACTCGAATGAATGTAAAACGGGGGTTTTTTGAGTGTTTTTCTATTAACTAATAAATTGAACATGCAAATCTAAGATTGATTTATCAAATATGAGAGAAGTATGCTTAACCAGTTAATATCCATTGCGAACTTGATTATTGATCATTGATTATCAAAATTCTCTTTTTACCTTGACTAATCTATTGCGGAATGCTAATAACCCAACTTCATGGAATTATTAATCCTACTTCAATTCTAGCTATTAGCCCGACCGGTACTAACAACCCTTATTATCAAATAACCTAAGAGACCTCCTAGATTCAACTTGACAACAGCATTAAGATTCAAGCATCAATAGAAACATGCATTCAGAGCAACCAGACATCCAAATAACATGCAATTAAATTCTCTTCTTTAATCAATTAGTCCTACCAGTCCTAGATTGATTTAAGGTTCTACTTATGATCTAAATAATTCCAACCGGTAATTAGAAAGATCTAGTTGTAATTCAACCTAGAGATTCAATTAGATGACAAATCTAACAAAACCCTAAATCAAACTTATTCAATTAAGCACAGAGAAAACAATCTAGTCAAGGGAAATTAAGAACAATCAAACCTCACAATAATATTTCGTTCATGTTTTGGGCGAATTAACTGTGTGAACACGTTACTTCGCTACAATGAGGGACTCCTAGTCACAAAGTCGTCACGACGTGTTAGAAACAATGGACAGAAAATTATAATGAATATAACAAGTACTGAAATCAGAAAAAATAGTGTGAACGATGATGCTGGTTGTATTAATCTCTTGGATGTTGCTTTTGGGTACAATTGAGAGGATTTGAGTACAATATGCTTCTAAAAAGAAAAGATTGCGATTGATGAGATTGGTGTGAGAATGGCAAGTATTGTTCGAGAGATTGTGAGTGCTGAGACCCATCCTTATGGCTGCCTCCTTCCTTTTATATCTGGAGTCGTCCCCTTGATCGAGCCGTTGGCAAGCGTTAACCATAATCCCGCAAATCTCGCTCGTGGAGTTATGGCCGAGATCTTTGCCTTGCTACAGTCATCTTTTTGGCATAATTTGGGAACGAAATTACCGGATGGGAATTGCCGGCCGTTGACGATGATATTTGCGGGCCTATCTATCTTTCGTTTAATGGGCTTTGCATTCTGGGCGGCCCAACAATACCCCCTCAAAAGCCTTGGAAACTCCCGCTGGTGGTTTCCTTAGGGTTTTTGAATTTCAAACGCCTTTTGGGAAGTTGTAGCCGGTTTGCAGGACGTCCCATCAGTCTCTATTTAAGGGATATGATTTCAGCCTGCAACTTCACCCAATCCGATTTCCTCTCAAGGTATGATCTTTCTTCTTCCTTTCCTCTTCGGTTTTCAAACTTCCATGGCTTCTTCTTGCAAGAAAACTGCTTCACCTCCACTTCTTTCGCCTTCCAAAATTCTTCCTGGCGCTTTCCAAAGGAGTTCTTCTTCTGAATCCCCATGGGAATTTGCCGCTTCTGTGGGTTTTCCACCGAGCGCTGAGGTTTTCTTGCCTCCTGCTGGGATTTTCGCTGATGCTCATGTGAAGGATTGGGTGTGTTTTCACGAATACCCTTTCCGCATTGGCCATCGCTTTCATCTTTCCCCTCTCGTGACTGATTTTTTAAACAAGCTTGGCATTTCGCCGGGACAACTTCTTCCTCAAGTGTGGAGACTCTTACTCTCCGTTGAGCGATTGTGTTTTGGGCGGGGCATCGCTTTTCAAAGTGAGGATTTTTTCGTGAACTATCGTGTTTCCAAGGGCGGTCCAGGGCGGATTACGCTCAAGACTCTTCGCACAAAATCTGACTTCGTTTTTAAAATCTCAAAATCCGACCGTGGTTGGGCGGATAAATTCTTTTTTGTGAGGATCTCGTCTCTTAAGGGTGACTCGTCCTTCTTGCGAAGTCGTTGGAGGCCTATAGGTAGTGTTTTATCCTTCTCTCATTTCCGCTTGTTCAAACCCTAACTTGCCCATTGTCCTCTCTTGGCAGAAGAGATCGTCTCGCTGGTTCCGCGCAAAGGCTCCGTCGCGATCGTTTCCCAGATCGAAACACTTCCTGCCGCTGAAAGATCCTACCCAGATCTGGGTCCTTCTTCCTCAACAGAATCCGACGAAGTCGAGATGTCTAGTAAGTATTTTTGCAGTTGTACGTCGCTTTCCCTTTTTGTGTTTTTGCGTGCTTGTTTAACGCGTTTACGTCTTTATGTAACAGGTTCCAGAGCCACGCGTTCCACAGCTTCACTTACCATAGCGGAGCGTTTGGAGGCACGAAAGAAGAGAAAGGCTGATACTGCTTCCAGCGCTGATACGGAGACTTCAATCTCGCTTCCTCCTAAGGCTCCAGAAATCAAGAAGTCTGCTTTGCCTAAGAAAGATTCAGGCGTCAAAGTGACCGATCTCCCCAAGACCATGATGTCGTTGGATATGGATCCTATGAAATGTCTCCAATCTCTTGCAACTCTAAAGGTTGATTGCTTTTCGGGCCGTCCCCACCGCCAACCTTCCTACTCCGAGCTGTTTGGCGAGATTGTTGCCGTTCAGTGGCAGGTATGTAGTATTTTGAACACATTTCTTTGCGTACTGTCTGTTTTAATTTGCTCTTTTTTAATCGTAACACGTTTACTTCGTTGCCTAGGGCCTCCAAATCTCTCTTGCTGCTTGCGACAAGTTTAAAGACTTACCTGATCAGCTGTCTACCTGCAATATGAACCTTCAGAACGAGAAGAACAGATCTTCTCTGTTGGCTTGTGAGAAGGCGTCTTTGGAATCGAGGATCGCCGAGCTGCTAGAGGAGCTGAAGACGGCCCAACAATAGTCTCGGGTTTATCAAGAGGAACTCGAAAGTGAGCAGAAGAAATCCGCCACCTTGCCGAACGAGATTGAGGAATCCGCTGACTTTTACTCCTTCAAGGCTCGGGTGGAGACAATGGAGGAGCATCTTGCGGGGAAATCTGCTGGCTGGGATATTACAAATGAAAAGGCGGATTTTATAGCAATGTTCCCTGATGCATCTAAGGCGCTGAAGAACCCTTCTCCTATGGACGACATTGTAAAGGTAGCACAAGAAGTGGCGCAAGTGGAAGCAGCGGAGAAGGATCCCATGAAAATTTCTGAAGATTGACTTTGTTTGTTTGCTTTAAAGACTTTTCCACTCTACCCCCAGTGTATTTGGGTTTCCAAACTTGATTCTCCACTTAGTGGGGTTATTTTGTAAGACTTTAAGTGTTTTGGCCGCTAGTTTTAGGGCCTTATGACTACTTGCCCTTCGCCTTTTAGGGCTTCTCAAATTACTACTTTTGTGTATATTTGCCTTTGCTTTGTCTGCGTTTGTTTTGCAGGTTTAGCGTCGAGCTGGAAGCACAAGAGCCTGGCTGAAGACTCAGTTTTGTTTAGATATCTTTGTGTAATTTATATAGCGCTAAGTGTGTAAGATGCAACTCATGAGGGCGAAGATGTAAAGAAAAGTTGTAACTTGTATTGATAACAATCATGTGTACAAGTACATAAATGGAGAGCTTATTTTTATAAAAACTCTTGTTTGTCTCGTTCGCCTCGTGCATCTGGTTGAGGCTTCATCTGGAACGCGATGAACTTGAAGCTCTACCAGATGGCCCGTATCTTGTTTGATACGGGCCATCCTAATATGCTCCAAGTTTGCCTGCGTTTAATTCTTGGGTGCTAATCTTATTGAGGCTTCATCTCGTAACTCGTCCACTGTGTCGAGGTGGTGTAACAAGTTAGAGATGTTGGATTCTTCTGTAGTAAGACCATATCGAGCAATGGGTAAGGATATCTCGACTAGTGACACTGCCTCGCACCCGTAGACTAGGGAGAAAGGCGTGTGTCCAGTTGCGGTCTTGGGTGTAGTGCGATCTGACCATAAGATAAGTGGAAATTCGTTTGCCCACTTGCCCTTGGCATCTTTAAGCCGCTTCTTGAGATTGTTAAGGATAACCTTGTTACTTGCTTCCGCCTGACCATTTGCTTGTGGGTAGCGAGGTGTAGACATAACAAGTTGAATGTTTTATTGCTGGCAAAAGGCTTTAGTCTTGTCGTTGATGAATTGGGAGTCGTTGTCTCACACTATAGTGGATGGTATCCCGAATCTGCTTAAGATATTTCTTCGAATGAACGAGATAACCTGAGTATCCTTGACCTCCTTGAGTGCTTCGGCCTCGATCCACTTAGAGAAGTAATCTGTCATGGCTAAAAGATAGACTCGTTGCCCTGAAGCTAGTGGGAGTTTCCCAACGATGTCCATCCCCCACTTCATGAATGGCCATGGTGAAGTAAGGGGATGAAGTAACTCTGATGGTAGATGTGGAATTGGTCCAAGACGCTGGCACGTGTCACATTTACGAGAGAACTCTGCTGCATCTTTGTTCATGGTGGGCCAATAGTACCCCATCCTGCTTGCTTTCTTTACCGGGTTCCGACCCCCTGTGTGGTTGCCACACTCACCGTCGTGTATGTCTCGTAACACCACCTGTACTTTGTTTTCTTTTACGCATCGCGCGTATATTCTTGATGACATCCACTTGAACAGAATGTTATCTTTAACCGTAAATGTGGAAGCTTTTACCTTAAGCCGTTGGGCTTCCTCCTTGTCTTCTGGCAGGACACCTTGCTGCAGCCATTCCAGGTAAGGCGTTACCCAGGACGGGTTATCGCCTGGATTGCTTATAGTTAACATGTCAGCTTCCTTGACTATTGATGGTGCATCGAGGTACACAAAGGGAATCTTGGTGTATTCCCGTGGGTCTATGGCGGATCCAAGATTAGCTAAGGCGTCAGCCTGTGTATTAGCGTCTCGAGGAACCTGCTTGATCTCGAAATGCTTGAAATATTTCACAATCTCGTGCACCTTTTCGAGGTATGCTTTCATCTTTGAATCCCTGACGACATATGAGCGCTTGCACGTTAAGATTACCTCGATCTCTTGCACGTTAAGATCTCTAGCAACGAGTAAGCCTGCTATGAGCGCTTCATACTATGCTTCATTATTGGTAGCTTTGAACGTGCATCGCACAGTCTGGGCTATCCTATCCCCCTGTGGTGACTTCAGGACTACCCCCAGCCCAACACCAACTTAATTTGATGCGCCGTCGTGTGCATCAGCCACTTGCTATTACTTGTTACGCTCAGCATTTCCTGTTCTTCTTGTTGTGAAGGGGTACGGGTGAAGTCGACCACAAAATCTGCCAAGGATTGCGACTTTATTGCCGTGCGAGGCTCGTATGTGATATCATATCCATTCAGGTGGATTAGCCGACACGTTAAACGTCCTGACAACTCTGGCTTTGACATGATACTCTTCATAGGATAGTTAGTTCTTACGATAATAGAATGACTTTCAAAGTATGAACGTAATTTAATTGAAGCCATTACCAAAGAAAGAACCAATTTTTCCGTAGGAGAATACCTGGTTTCCGCATCAAGCAACGTTTTACTTACATAGTAGATTGGTAACTGGTTACCATCTTCTTCGCGTATTAGAACGGCGCTGACTACGACTTCTGTAACAGCGAGGTAGATACACAGTTTTTCTCCTTGTTGTGGCTTTGATAGTACTTGTGGATTTGATAAGTACTGTTTCAATTCTTGGAACGCCTTCTCATGCTCTTCTCTCCATTCAAACGACTTATTCTTCTTTAAGATGTCGTAGAACAACTTGTTTTTGTCCGACGAGCGGGATATTAACCTGTTTAGAGCTGCTATTCTTCCTGTCAATTTCTGAACGTCTTTCACACATCTTGGTGACTCAAGCTCCATTATGGCCTTGACTTGTTCCGGGCTCGCCTCTATACCTCTTTGAGTAACTATATACCCGAGGAATTTCCCCGAGGTCACGCCGAAGGAGCACTTTGTCGGATTCAACTTCATCTTGTATTGTCGTAGGATTTGGAATGCGTCTTGTAGGTGGGCAATATGGTCCTCCGCCTTCAATGACTTGACGAGCATGTCGTCGATGTAGACCTCCTTGGTATCCCCCAACTTTTCTTGAAACATCTTATTAACCAATCTCTGGTAAGTAGCACCTCGTTTTTTAATCCAAAGGGCATAACTTTATAACAATAAGTTCCTTGATTTGTTACAAATGCCGTTTTTTCTTGATCTTCACGATTCATCATTATTTGGTGATAACCACTAAACGCGTCCATGAAAGTTAACAATTCGTGTCCTGCCGTCGCGTCCACCATTGCGTCGATATGAGGCAATGGGAACGAGTCTTTAGGGCACACTTTGTTTAAATCAGTAAAATCGACACAGACACGCCACTTGCCATTTTTCTTTTTAACCACTACCACGTTTGCTAACAACTCAGGGTACTTAACTTCTCTGATTTTTCCTGATTCAAGTAAGGATTTTACCTCTTCATTGATTACCTGATTCACTCGGGGGCGAACTTACGTCTTTTCTGCTTTACAGGCGGCATTTTCGGATTAACGTTCAGAGCATGAGTAATCACGTTTGGATCTATGCCGATCATGTCTTCATTTCCCCAGGCGAAACAATCTTTGTAGGACCGTAAAAACTCCACCATCCCTTCCCGTAAAGTTGGCTCTAGGTCTTCCCTGATCCGGACCTTCTTCGAAGGTTCAGACGGGTCAAGAGCTACTTCTTCAAGTTCTGGAGCTTCTGGCTTCACGTAGAAGGATGGAGTCTTACAGTCCTTTAATTGCTAATCGGACATCTGCTTGCCGGTTCCTGGCTTTGAAGCTGCGGAAGCCGTCACCTTCATGGTTACTGAATAACACCCCCTTGCGAGCCTTTGCTCTCCTTGAATTTCTTGTATCCCCTAAGGGGAAGGAAACTTCACGCATTGATGATATGTTGATGGAATTTCTCTCATCCCATGAATCCAAGGCCTGCCCAAAATAACATTAAAGGGTGAGGGACAATCTAGCACTTGAAACTTTACTTGATAATTCACTCCCTTTGCAATGGTTGGTAGGGAGATTTCCCCAAGCGTGTTGCGTGACTCTCCGCTGAATCATACTAAAGTCGTAGATTTTTTGACGATGTCATCAAGTCCAAGACCTAAGTTGTACAACGCATCCAACATGAGCAAGTTAGTGGAGCTTCCATTATCAATTAAGACGCGTTTAACAAGGAAATTGGCAATAGTTAGAGATATTATTAAGCAATCATGATGGACTTCCTCTTCTTCGACTTCGTCGAAGGTAATAGGCATGATGGCGTGGCTGGAAGGTGTAGGAGCTTTGGGATTTTCTCGTCTGGCTTCTCTTGCAATTCTCTTAGCCGCGTAATAGGTTACGCCACAAACATCCGACCCCCTGGTAATGACGTTGATCACACTTGCATGCTTGGGGGAGTCGGGTTTTCGGGCTCTCTCCACGTTCCGGGCCAGATGCTCCCTGCCGCGCTCAGAGATCAACTCTTTGAGGTAGCCCTTCCTTAGCAAATCGACGACTTCTTTCCTCAGCACGATGCACTCCTCTGTCGTGTGGCCATGATCGAAATGAAAATCGCACCACCTTGACTCATCTTTACGATGATGTGGTATGTCTTTCTTTCGTGGCCACTTGACAGCGTTTCCCATCGTGCTAAGGGTTCTGACTATCTCTGTTGCGCAAACTCGGAAGTTGTGATGAGACAACTCAGGAGGTAGTTGTACGTTCTCGCTCTTCTTGGCGTATGTCGTGTTGACAGTTGGCTTGGCGTGTGAGGAATGATGAGCGGTTGAAGGGTAGGGAGCATATCGAGCCTCACGCTTTCCTTGCTGTCGTCGATCATTCCGTTGAGGGCTTGCTCCCTTCTCAGCATAGAGGTCGTTCTCCTCAAGACGGACGTGAGCCAAAGCCTTGACCTGCACTTCATCAAAGTTAGAGCAAGGATATTTTGTTAGCTCTCGATACAATTCGGGGTTTCGGGATGATATCCCCCGTCGAAAAGCTTCCACAGCCGTTGCTGCATCGCATCCCTCAATGGTTACAAGCTCCTCGTTGTAACGGCTGAGGAACACCTTCAAAGATTCTCGAGGCTTCTAGACTAAGCGATATAGGTCGCTAGACCGCTTCTTTGCATGTCGGCTGCTTGCAAACCTGATTCTAAACCTGTCAACCAACTCAGCAAAAGATGAGATACTTCCAAGTGGTAAATGCGAGTGCCAGTTTAGCGCAGGGCCAGATAACGTGTTCCCGAACCACCGACACATGACTGTTTCTTTCATTTCAAAAGGAACAGTACTAATATTCATAGCTTGCTTGAAAGCCGCTATGTGCTGGTCGGGATCGGTAGTCCCTTCATATTTAGGAATCTCAAGGACATGATACTTTCGAGAAATGTTAACTCGTGCGATTGCGGGTACAAAGGGCGAGTTAGTATAACCATCTCGCCCTTCTACTGCTATCGGCTGAGGAGCCCCTGGGACCTGAGTAATTAGGTCCTCCAGGGCTTTGAGGCGTTCCTTCAATTGAACGACCTCAACACTTTCTTGAATTGCCCACGACGCGTTAGCGATTACCTGATTACCTGTCGACGGACCGGCGCCGTTTGGAGTAACAAGGCTGGGGTCCTCCATATCCAGGCGCCGGGCTACATCATTAATCACGTCGCTCCTTAGATGGTAGGCCGGAGCCGACTGAACCTGAGATCGAAGCAAATTACGTTCATTAGTTAAGGCCTCAATTTGTTTTCCATAAACTTCAGTAATTTTGGAATTAGCCTCTTTTTGGCTGTCTAAATATTTTTTGGAGCGCGAGCATGGTTCCGCGGATCTCTGCAATGGCGCTGGATTCAGCTGTCTGCCTCTCGGAGTTGTTGTTGACTAGTGGCTCTTCCTGAAGAGGCAGTTCTTGGTTCTGGTTGTCATTACCGCCACTGTTGATGGCGTTGCTAGGGTTATTGCTGTCGTTGTTGAGATTTTGGTTGTCGTCGGAGTCGATAATTTGGTTATTGTTCGGCTCGAGATCTCCGACATGGCTATGAGTTGCATCCATGCTTGATGAGGATTCGGTAGCTTGCTAAGGCGTGACTTCTTTTTTGGCTAGGGCCCCACGGTGGGCGCCAATTGTTTTGGGCGAATTAACTGTGTAAACACGTTACTTCGCTACAATGAGGGACTCCTAGTCACAAAGTCGTCACGACGTGTTAGAAACAATGGGCAGAAAATAATAACGAAAATAACAAGTACTGAAATCAGAAAAATAGTGTGAACGATGATGCTGGTCGTATTAATCTCTAGGATGTTGCTATTGGGTACAATTGAGAGGATTTGAGTACAATATGCTTCTAAAAAGAAAAGATTGCGATTGATGAGATTGGTGTGAGAATGGCAAGTATTGTTCGAGAGATTGTGAGTGCTGAGATCCGTCCTTATGGCTGCCTCCTTCCTTTTATATCCGGAGTCGTCCCCTTGATCGAGCCGTTGGCAGGCGTTAACCATAATCCCGCAAATCTCGCTCGTGGAGTTATGGCCGAGATCTTCGCCTTGCTACAGTCATCTTTTTGGCATAATTTGGGAACGAAATACCGGATGGGAATTGCCGGCCATTGACGATGATATTTGCGGGCCTATCTATCTTTCGTTTAATGGGCTTTGCATTCTGGGCGGCCCAACAGTTCACAACTTCAATTAACTAGTCAAGCAAAATAAATTTAGTTGTTGAAAGACATTGAAAATCTTACAAGTTTTCTCTAAAGGATTCTTGTTCTTCTCCAAGCTCCAACAGCCATTCAAAGTCAAGAGTTATGAGATAATAAAACCTAGAAACTAATATCTAAAAATAAATCTAAGAGGTTTCTAAAAATATTATCCAACACATGTTTCAACCCAAAAGCCCAAGCCCATACAAAAAATGTCATCCTCGCTGACACGGGTGAAAACGCGACCAAGACCATGGAAATTCGGGCGAGTTTCTGTGGCCATGCCCGAGTTTTCAAGCCAGAGCCTCTATTGTGGAAACGCGGCCTATGGCACTGAAGCGCGGGCGCGTTTTTGCTGTTTTGCCCGAGTTTTTGGGCTTTTCCACCGAGATCCTTCAAGAACTTTAAACACTTGATTTCTTCTTTAGCCTTCATCCATGCACACTCCTTTGGCAGCTTCAAGCTTACTTCCAAGTCCACCATCACCATGGATCCGGCACTCGATCAATCATATCTGCAAATATCAACCAAACGAGTGTAGATTCCGAAATTTCCAACACTAGAGCTAAACTACAAAATAACGGAAAATCTACCTAAAAATGCATGAAAAACTAATCAAAACATGTCCTAAATACTACAACCTATATGCTCTATCAAATTCACCCAAGCTTGAACCTTGCTTGTCCTCAAGCAAGAAATAAAATCAAGTCACACCACAACTTAGCAAGTTAGAGCATCCATCTCAATATCAATCCACATTTCATCAATAAGTTAAACCTTGACCAAGACATCATTGCACACATGTATGAAAAGCTTTCAAAATCAAATCATTCATCCATTCTAGACCTCACCAAGGCAATGTGTTTTTGCACTCTTCACTCATGTGTTTAAGGGATGTATTTCGCTCAAAAATCAACTTTGAAAACTAGATTACCATAGGCTTGCATCAGTATTCTAAATCTCCACTACGAGTGATCAAACACACAACAAAAATCATGAGGACTTTTTTAAGGGTTGTAATGGGGCCAAGGTATACACAAGTAGGTAGGGAATTATTTGGTCTTGTGGTGTTAAAACCGGGAACTAGAACTAGCTAACTTCCCAAACTTTAACCACTTCACTTTCATTACTCCACCAACTTGTTCCACCACTTCTCCATCACTTTTCTTTATACACTTTTGCTCATTTTTCTTTTTCAACTCACTTGAGGCTTTTAAACTTGATTTCTCACTTTAATTTACCTCAATCAAACACTTTTTTTTCTTCTTTTCATCATTTTTTTCAACTCCTTATCTTTTTTTTTTCAACTCAATACAAATCCTTTCATTCAACTAACTCACCCAAGAATCATCTCCAACTACACAAAAGTAACCTAGCTAAATCCTAATTCCCGGAAAGGGTCAAGCTTATATAGGCTAGGAAATTTTTGTGGAGCTACAAAATAAGGCTAATAGGCTCAACAAGTGGGCTATCAAACAAAGGATCATGTATAAGGTAGATAAGGATATAATGAGCTAATACAAATGCCTCAATCATTTTAATGTCATGCATTCGAATCATGATTAGTAGTCTTGAAAAAGATATCTAAACGCAAGTTCTAGAACTAGCAATCAAAGCGATACACTCAAGAAAAATATGCAAATATGCAATAAAGACTCAAAATAATCTCACAAGGTATATATATGTCTAGAACTTCATAAATAATTCAAAATTTCAACTTCCTATGAATGCTCAATCCTATAATCAAGATTAATAACTTAAGAATCATGCTTCAATCCAAGGAAACTTCAACCAACAAGCAAGTCATGGGTTAGATAATACTCTTAACTTAGAGAGACAAATGGTCAAGTAGGGAAATTTGAAACCTACAATGCAATATTTTTTTGTGATTTTTCAATTTTTCAATTTTTTTTTATTTTTTTTTCAAAATTTTAATCAATGTAAAACAAAAAATTAAACATGCAAATGCAACTATATGAATGCAAAGATGAGATGACTCAAACAATAATCCCCTCCCCCAAGCTTAAACTTTACATTGTCCCAATGTAAAATAAAAGAAAAGAGGACGAAAATACTAACCGAGTCATCCAGATGGGAAGGAAGTGGGATCTACTCCAGTGGTGGTGGTGGTGGAAACTGTTGTGGGTAGCCTGGATATGGATAATACTGATAAGCTGGGAATCCACCCTCCTGTGTCCAACCATCCATGCGAGTATGAAGCTGATGAAGCTGCTCATCGTGGTACTGCCTGTAGTGGTCCATCCTCTGCTCCTGATAGTCAAACCGCTGATCCACATGGGTCCTGAACTGAGTCATCTGTTTAGTGAGCCCTCCCATCATGCTCACCAACTGGTCAAACTGGCCCTGAGGATAACCACCAACACCCTGAACGTCCAGTGCATCAGCATCATCAGCCTGATCACCAATCTCGGGCTCGACCTCCTCCTCAGCAATGAAATCCTCATCACCCTCAGAATCCTCATCAGCTGTAGCCTCATCCTCCTCAACATTCCTCTGAATCCGACGCCTCTTGCCCCGATGTCCCTCAACCACCTCAAGCGGGGGATCACCATCTCGAGGAGTGATCATCCAGGTAACAACATTGTCTCGTCCAGTCTCTAATACAACTCTATCCACATCAGGAAGCTGCATCACCCTCTTGGAATCTCCAATCGCCCAGTAATAGTGACCATAGTGGAAGAATAGGGCACCCATCCTGTTGAGGTAGACGAAGTCTATCGGTACGGGCTCAATCCTCCCGTCATACTGAGTCAAATCAAGCTGGTAGTATCTAGCCAAAACAGTGACAAGGGCTCCAATCGTGATAGGTCCTGTACCCTTCCTACTGATGTGGGCCAAATTATACAGAAGGACCGCGCCATAGTTCACCATCCTCTTCTCCAAATACGCAGTCAAGAGCATCAAACCCTTCTTTGGTGCATTACCCTCTCTGTCTCCCCTTCCTGTAATAGACAGAGCATAATAACGCTGCAACACACGGAGTACGGGATGGGTAATAGAAGAAGCTTTTGCTCTAGAGGCCTTGTACTCTGCCTTTCCTGCTGTCATCTTTCTCCATTGTGAATTATCGAGCCAAAAAGCTTGACTTTCCCATCTCACCGCATGATTAGCAGCACAGAAGAAACCAAATGCTATATTGACTTCATCTAGCATGACTGTCCTTCCCACTCCCCTAAGCTGGAATGTGCACTCCCCCACTTTGTTATTTTCCCCTGAAAGGATATGTGTTTCTAGAGTGCTCAGGAATTCCAAAACAAGACCCTTGTAAGCAGGCTGCTGTAACCGGAGAAAATCTCTCAAGTGTTGGGCATTCTCACATTTCTTAAGCTCATCCTTCAAACCCAATTCTTTCAGAAACACCCAATCCAAGTACCGAGGAGCATGTATTGGTCGGCTATGGAGGAGCTTGAATCGAGCAAAGTGCACAGGGTCGCTCAAACTGAACCCGAACTGAGATGGAGTCACCTCACCTACTTGGGTAGGCGGAGAGAGATGGCCACGGGGGCAAGCAGAAGATGAACTGGGCCGAGATGATTGTGGACGGTCACGAGAAGATGAAGCTCTAGAAGCGCCTTTACGGTTTATTGGACGGGGAGGCATTTTGTACCTGCTCCTGCACCATAAATCCACAAAACAACACCACAAGCAAATTGATTGTCCCGGCAAGGACAATCTCACAACAATCCAACAACAATCCAACAATTAAGCAAATAAAACTCTCAAACACTCTCTTCCCCCACTACCTAGGTTAGTTTTAGGCAAAATCAATCACAATCCAAATTTCACAAGAACAAGCAAGGAAATCAAGGAATCATTCTAGAATCATGCAAAGGAACTAACAAGGAGCAATTAATCATGCAAATTTGAGTTGAAATTGATAAATCTAGAGAATTTAGGCAAAACCTAGATCTACAAGTTCAAGTCCAAAAATCACAAATTAATCCAAGAGAAGAGTAGAGTAGAGAAGGGATTACTTGATGATTGATGAAAAGGATGGAAGAGGAGAGGGAAATCACTTGATTTGGTGTTGTTTGGGGCTTGGTGTGCTCAACAATGGAAGAGGGGCGCGTTCTTGTGTGAAGAAAGAATGCTCGGCCGAGTTTTTGGTGAAGGAAAAGTGATGAGCAAAGGGCCGACCGAGTTTTTAATTCTCGCTGTGATCGAACGGAAACGCGGGTAGGTATGAAAACTCGGGCGAGTTTTCACCTACTTGCCCGCGTTTCTGAAGCTGAGTCTCTGGAGGGGTAACGCGGGCTGCGTCACCAAAAACTCGGGTGAGTTTTCGCCGTCTTGCCCGAGTTTTTGAGGTTGCGTCTCTGGAGGCAGAACGCGGGCTGTGCCTGTCGAAACGCGGGCGCGTTTCTGGGCTCCTCCCCGAGTTTCTAGACCTGTACACCGGGTTGAAACACACAAAACAAAAGAAAAACAACAAAACAAAACCAGCTAGCTTCCTCTGAAGAGTGTTCAAAGCAAAATGAAATAAATCTAGTCTCCCCGCCAACACACGCGGATCAGTATAGTTCCTGTACTGAATCATTGCATGATGTTAAGTCATCCGTTGGTGTTGGAGGGTTCAAAGAAGTCGCCTACCCCATAGATCCAAAACCAAAAGCCCTCGTGGATGGCGTAAGTAAGATGGTCCATGAGTTTCCAACAAAGAACAAGGGCGACGATGCCTCGAAGACACGAACAATCAAGTTTATGGCAAAGACCAAAGAGCTTCCATCAACCACTCTTCCCAACGTCTTGAATTCCATGCACACTCCTTGGTTGGATGCTCATCCAAGACTTGAATTGGTCTTGCCTTTAAAAACTTTGGCTATAGAAGAAGATCAACCAACCTCCATTTGGCCGATCATTTCAAGGGAGTCAAACTTTTGTGCCACTTCCATTGGAAGCGTGGCAAACGATGAGCTCATCGTACCAATTCTCATGCATGAAGGAAGTTCATCCTTTAGGGGAGTTTTCTCAAATCCTTCATACTTCAACTATGATTACGAGTTGGATATGACACATGCAAATAGTCCAAGTTATTCCACTTTATTTCATGCCTACGTCACATTTAGGAGTAAAAATTCATGCATACATCATAGCTCTCTCTCTCTCTCTCTCTCTCTCTCTCTCAATATGTATCATCCAAGATGCATATGGCTCATCTTATGACATTGCTTTATCAATCTAAAAATTTGATTGATGTGAATCGATATAGGTTCAAAAAGAAAAGTGGTCGGGCTAATATAATGCATGTAGAATGTCATATCATCTTGAACTTGGGGATTATGTTGTGCATATATCTTTTATATTGCATATATTAACTTTATGGTCTTCGTGTGCTTATCCGATAGGCCAATGGGATTCGAGGTCGAATCCATCTCAACAGGGGGAGGATGATGTGATCACGATCGGCTCACATCATGGGTTCGAGGCACCGCCCAGTGCCTCCGCGGGGCACCCTGCAAATGGGAACAAAATACGGCCCGGTGCCTCTTTGTGGCACCTCGGCGCCACCGCCGGTGCCTCTTCGAGGCACCCCGCACCCGACGCCGCCGACGCCAATACCTCGTCAAGGCACCCCGCATTTGACGCCGCCTATTCGAGGCGCGGCTTGGTGCCTCTCCGGGGCACCCGCCCAAGGGTCGCACGCGACCCGCTACAAGATTGGTTACCTCCAAGGAAGTAAATCACATTCCCGGACCTATAACGAGGCGACGGGCTAAAGTCTTACAAGAGTAACTTCGGGCTCACTTGGCAAGGCCCTATGCCTCACAAGCCCGACCTAGTGATGCGTTTATGAGCCTCCAAGTGTTCGGCCCAAACGAGAACTTTACTAGGCCCGAAGCTCAAAATGACGAAGGTTATATCAAGCCCATTTCGAGGGGAGTTCGGTTGGCCAACTAATTTCTGATGCCTTGGCCGCCAAGTTTGGCTTTCAACTTAGCATTAATCACTATACTTGGACGCCAAGGCATGCCATAAAGACGGATAAGAAGAGCTTGCCTTGGATGCCACTCTTCTCCACCTCCTCTCGGAAACTTGGCGCCCACTCCAAGGACCTTGCCTTGGCCGCCACTTCTCTCCACCTCCTCTTGATGCTTGGCGTCCAAGCTAAGGAGCCGACCCCCTTCCCTTCCGCAGCCTATATAAACGCACCTAGGGGCCTCATTTTTGCTTAGATTGGATTTGAGTTTAAGCGCTAAAAGCCTTGCTCATCCGGTCTCTTCTCCTCAAGGGAGAACGGACCGGGGGAGTCCCCCTTTTGTTGGCTTCTAGCCCTAGTCAACTCTTGCCTAAACTCATAGCTCGATCCATCACTTCCGTCCTTGTAACAACAGGACCTTTTCTTTCCCCTTTCCATTGTAATCAAACGTTTCCGTCACTCTCTTAACAATTCAGTTTCATTTCTCTTTCAATATCCAAACAAGAACACCTCCACGAGACTTAATCGAACCCGTCCCCACCGATCCCGGATACGAATCACATCAATACTCACCGGAGGAGTTCCCCATCAAGAGATTGTGGCATTGCATCACCGACCGGGCGGACTTCCCCACCAACTCCCTCCAAGGTCGTTGCATCACTAGCCCCGTCTTCTGGGTCATCTTGCGCATCCTCGCCTCCACGATTTGGCCCAAGTATGAACTCTCGCGCCCCATCCCCCATACTTAGATCTTGCTCGTCCTCGAGTAAGCTCAAACAACTATAACAAGGTAGCACATCTAAGATCTCAGGAAATATAAGGGAAGATAAAACCACTCAACTCACAACCCGAACCCAAAAATATAGAGAAATCATGAGCATAAAACAATGAAGGTCAAACACACACCTCACAGCAAGATATAACACTCAAGCTCTAAAAAAAACATGAAATAGAGCAACCTAGGATCTACCCAAATCTAACAATGTAAGCCCCAAAGTCCCCAAGCAAGAATGATCCTAAAACACTCAAATTTTTCCGCTCAATTCTGCTTAGGCGCCCTTTCGGGTTTTCACCTAACCGCTCTTTTCATTTTTCAAAAGGTGTGCTTACAAAAACTCACAACTCTCATGAACCTCATATTACCCCAGCCTAATGCTGGTCCGGGTTACCTGCTTATTACCTGAGCCGCCCTTTCGGGTTTTCGACTCATCCCAGGATTTATATGCCTTTTTTCATTTTTTATGGCTTTTTCTATCTTTTTCCTTTCTTTCTTTCTTTATTATGCAAAAAGATATGGTGCAAGTGCTCCATGAAAAGAAGAAAATCAAAAATCTGAAGCAAATCTCTAACTAAGCTAACTAGGATAAGCGAATGCGAGTACTCCTTCCCCCATACTTAAATCCTTCATTGTCCTCAATGAAGCAAAGAGAAAGGATAGAAGCAAGGAAGAAGGTATATCAGAAGACTCACAATCGAATGAAGAGAGGTGGAATGGAAGAACTCTTCATAAGGTGGTAGAATAGACAGCTGCGTACTTCCAATCTGGTGGCAAACCGCGGGCGCGACGGAAGGGGCGCGGGCGCGGAATCTTGACAGAGAGCAAAGTCGACCTCGGATGTGCACCGCGGGCGCGGCTGATGAAGCGCGGACGCGGCTCATGTGCAGGCGTAATGTCTTAACTTCGTCTCGAGAAGCGTGATGTGTAAACAACCATCGTATCTTGGCTCGTCTCTTGGAAGATGAACAATTACTGGAACTCGAGCCGTGGAGATGAAATCCCGGGGAAACAAAGCTCCCCCATACTTAGACTTTTACACATAGCCAAAGAATGGAAAGTACAAAGGTGGATGGAAAGAAGAAAGAGAAGATGGAAAGATAGAAGATGGATAGAATGGACATAGATGGATGGAAAATATAGAGGTAGAATGGGACCAAAAAGTCCTCTTTTTGTATTTTTCTCTTTCTCTTTTTTTTTCTTTTTTTTCCTTTTTTCATAAAGAAAAACGAGCTAAAACCGAGACGCAGTATGGTTGCCGCGAACACGGGCTAGTACCTGCTCGTCGGGGCGCACTGGTGATCCACCGCGGGCGCGGCCAAGGCGGCGCGGGCGCAATTTCACGCCAGGTGTGTCCTTTCGGACCTAATACCTGCATGTTAGCTAGAAAAACAAGCAAATCCTAAGCTAGGAATGGAAAAACAATCTCTCTAATCCTTGGGTTGCCTCCCAAGCAGCGCTTTTGTTTAACGTCGTTGGCTCGACGTCATCAGGATCGGACATCGTCAATGCCCTGAGCATCAAATCAAAGTCCTGCACAGCTATCTTACAACAGGACTCATAGCATATTGACAAATTATCAAGAAATAAGAAATAATTCAAACTCCTTTTTAACCTATCAAACATGCTTGAGCAATTAGGGTGAGATTTTCTAGAGGGAAACCAATTAGGTGATTTATGTGATTTTTCAAAGTATTCAGCAAAGCATGCAAATCTCCTAGTTGAATTTTCACTATCATGAGGTAAAGCATAGAAGAACTCATCACCTACCCTAGCATGCTCAAAGATAGAGTCTTTAGTAAAAGATTGGCATGTAAGAACAAAATCAGGATCAAAAGATAGAGAAGAAGTGGAATAGAGGATATAAGGATCATCCAGACTGATTTCCGGAATCTCCGAGTCGACACTTTGAATGTTGGAGTTTGAGACACCGTCGACACAATCCTCGAGGCTGGAAGGCGGCGGACTAACTTCCTCAGGGGCCGCGGGCGCGGTTTGAAGGCCGCGGTCGTGGTTATCCTCCAGGGGGAGCTCTTCCGTCTCTACGTCGGAACCGCGGTCGCGGTATGCATCCCGCGGGCGCGGTTCTTTGGCAGAAAGTGTTTCGGCCTTTAGCTCGTCCTGCTTCAACTGACTCCACACGGCCATGGTGCGGAAAACCTTCAATTGTTCATGAGGTGTCATACTCCAAAACTTTTCCCCAATCTCACGGTCCAGTTGAACCAACGTCTTGATTGTCATTCCATAGGTGATTGCTTGACATAATTGCTCATGAGACGTGAGAACGCCACGAGCAATCAGGTCAGTTGTGCCAAAAATTTGACTCGGCTAAAGTCGTCGTGCCAAGATCAAAGATAAATAACCCAAACTACAAACTAGTATAGCATGCAAGTAAGGGGTCGAACCCAAGAGAACTTAAGGCTTCTAGTATTAATATAATTATCAACCAAAGATATGGGGGGAAATAAGAGAAATCTATACTAAACTAACCTAGAAAGCAAATAACAAATCAAACAAACAAATATGCAAATAGGGGGAAACAATTGATAAGGAGACAAGTTTATTCAAAAGATCCACTCATGAAATAATCACTCGATCGTAGATTTATCCATTGATTTCATTCACACCTATGGTTAATTCCTATCCTGATCATTAACAATCGCAAGTCCACGGTCCAAGCAATTCTATAACCCTAGGCAAGGACGCTTAACCTAGAATTAGCATAGAGAACAAGGATATGCAGGATATAATATCAAACAATCAAGCTACGAGTCAATTGTAAGATAAAACAATCAATTATCTTCTTAATCCTAGTTGCATAGACAACAGGTCTAGGTTAAGTTGTTTTCACAGATTAGTTTTGTCCACGGTCCAAACCTAATCCAACAGTAGAACATAAATCAATTCAATAAGTTAGCTACTCCTAGAGAAACAATAAACATTCATAAGATGAAGCACAAGAGAATCAATATTAACCAAAGGATAGAAATCAATTACCAAAATCTCACGAGTTCATACATCAGAGCTTCTCCCTTGAACAAACCCAGGGAGACTAGCTCTCCATAACTATAACTATACTAAAAGAGAAGAATTGAATTATAAGAAAGAAGATAAGAGATAGAAGATACTAAAAACCTAAGGTTGACTCCTCCTTATATAGCCCAAGGAACAAGCTCCACGAGATAGATAAGGAAAGAAGCAAAAGATAGAAAAGGAAACAAGATAGAAACGGTGAAATCTTGTCTGCGTGAAAATTTGACCGAACCGCGACCGCGTCGACACCTCCGCGCCCGCGCTATCGCAACAGAAAGGAACAATTCATCTCGGCGGCCACCGCGGTCGCGGAATCTCGACAGGATCGCTGGTGTCACTTCAGATTCTGTTTTAACCATCTTCGGCTTGGAATCTGACTTCGGTGTATAAAAGATGAATTGAATCCCTTGAAGTTAGCTTTCCAATGGCACAGTAATCAGCTCAATCCGACCTCTGTAGCCCAAGATATAGCCTTCGCAAGCAAGTGGTGTCGCGCAGACAGCTCAAAACGCCTTAAAACTCTTGATTCTTGAATTCTTGTGTCTTCGGTCTTCGTATTACAATTATGCACAAACTCTAACCTAAACACACTCAATATAGCCCTAAAATACAAAAGTTAACCTATACAAAATAGAGCGAATCACCCCACCACGAGAGAGGTCACATTCTTTGCCAACATGCTCTTTAAGACGCCCAATCAAATGAACCTCGGTTTCGACTTTGCCACAACCGTCCTCAACCACCGCGGCCACCAGAACAACACCCACTTTGGTTGGCTCGTGGTCATTCTAGCCAAGTCTTTCAACAACAACCTCTCCAACTTATCCTCCAAGAAGTTCATCCCCATGAATGCGAATTACTACACCAATTCCCAGGTCGACCACCAAACCATGACCGACTTTATCTCCAAGTTCAAGCTAGATGCTGGTACTCATGACGTGGTACTCACCAAGGATAACCTCGAGCTTTTCTACCGGCTCAATTGGTATGATGTATGGGAACCGACGGCCTACCCTTTGGGGCCCAATGCCATGGATGATGAGATGATTAGACGCATACCTAGTCGGTACCCGAGAGCCGTGCCCAACCCACCACCAAGAGAGCTGTTGAAGGGTTTCTTGAACAAATAAATTTGTTGTCAAGACCCCGCTGAGTATAGCGAAGTCAAGATCGTCCACGGGAGCGAGAATAGTGCTAAGAATAGTTGAAAACTACGAAAAGAAAAAGAAACACAAGCAGAACAACTCAGGATCGACCTGAGGACGGTCGATCTCGAGCCTAAGAGGGTCGGTCCTGAGAGAAAAACAATCACGAATGCACACAAAACACTAGCAATGGTTCGAGCACGACTTAGGGAGTCGGGATCAGAGCAAAGACACGAATTTCAATCAATATAAAAGGGCAAATTTCAGGGCTAGGGCTACCACAACAACAACCATACATGCTTTTGACAAGAATTCACAGCTATCATGCAATCTAGATCATAGAAAAGTTAACCTTCGCAAACAATTCAAGCCATTCAATCAACTTTCACAAATCAAACAACTTTCTATCTATCCTTTAACCTAGGAATATCAACTTTCGCAAATAATCCTATTAGATGTAATCAAGCAACTAACTTTTCACTTTCGCTATAGTCAATTACAAGATATGCCTCAACTTTCATCAAGGATTAAGAACAAGATAGATTAGATATGATCATCAAACATTCAAGTCATGAATTCAAGTTTTAAACATGCATGATTGTGTTGGGTTTTTACCCAACCCTAGAACTTAAGAGGACTACTCACACATAGCAAAGAGAGACAAGGAAGAAGAAGTAGACATCATCAAAAACCAAACTGAAATTCAAATTAAACAAAAGACAAATCTTACAAAATTCTCAAACTTATTCTCCAAGTCTTCTTCCTAGCTCTCCTAAAAATTGCATTCATAAAAACTATAGGTTCAACCTCCTTTTATAGAAGAAAAGGAGTCCTAATCTAACTAGGAAACACAAAGAAACAACCTTCCTTAAATACAAATTAGGAAACTCTACAATATCTTCGGAATAAAGGGAAGTCGGCGCCCAAGATCGACCCAAATGGGTCGTGCATGACCCCCTTAGGGTCGAGAATGACCCCCCTTAGGGTCGATCCTGAGAGTAAAGTTCCAGCTTCTTCACACTTCTTGACCTGGCTCGAGCTTTGGGTCGGTTTCTTCACTTCTCTTGCTGATTTTGCTCCTCTTGGCTCTTCTCCTTGGCTCATCCACTTCAAGTCTTCCTCCTAGTTGGTCCTTACTCTCTTAACCATTGCTCCAAACTCTTCTTCAAGCTCCAAAATACCTACAAAACGACCCAAATATGCGTAGTTTCTGAATCTCAAGGAAATACGAAAACTCATGTAAAAAGACTCAAAAACATAAGACTCAACCACGAAAAACAACTCAAACTAACCTATCTAGACCCTAAAAATCCTACCTAAAAAGCGGACATCAAGTATTTGAGTGGGATCACCGAAGACTCCAGCCCAGGAGGGGCGGTACCGACCCATCTAGGGTCGGTAACGAGCAGCAGGGGGTGGTACCGACCACCACCAAGGCGGTACCGACCCCATGGACTACACGATGGGCCCCCAAGCCGACATGGTGCCCTACTACCCCAACCCCTATGGCTTTGGCGAGTCTAGTAACTCTCACTATCAAGGGTACGGTGCACAACAAGTGGGATTGAGCTCCAAAGGCAACCCCGACATCTCTCTATTGGCTGCCAAGATGGACGCCCTCATGATCCACCAACACCATCCCTATGGAGCACTCAACCAGCATCACAACCAAGTGGTCACCAAGAGTTCCAAGAGTTTTGTATTGAGTACTACGAGGACCACAAGCAACAAGTGGAGTACAACAATTGGTTGGCGAAGCAACTCTTCATGAATGATTCTCCTCCTTACCCAACGCTTCAAGGTCCAAGTTAGTTTCTCTTTCTCTTCTCTTTACTTTTTAATCAATGGGGACATTGATAATTTAAGTATGGGTGGTTTGGGAAATTGCTTGATTGAGTATTTTGCATGTTTGTTCTTGTTTAAGTCATGTGTTTGTTTGTGTTGAGTATAGCCTTGCTTGAGTCTTTTTCTTTTGACTTTTGATGTGAGAATGCCCCCTTTTTAGATGTCCTAGGATGGAAATTGCTTACATCATCATATAAATCTTATACCATGCTTTATAAGAATTGCCTAATCATGATTTTGCTTTTTGAGTTTTGAGCTTATGATGGATGTTGAGCATGCATATTTTTAAGTGAAAGCAATCCAACAAAATTGACCCTAGTGAGTTATATTTTTGGCCTATAAGTAATGTATGTCTTATTCCTTGTTTCTTTCATGTGTGATTTGCTCTTCCATATACAATTTACCACTTGTCAATGGCATGGTTATTTCAAACCTAAAACCAATGGAGATATGCTTATTACTTGTTGAATCAAATGATCTTGAACTTATTTCATTACCCTATCTAATTCCTTCTCCTACCTATGCATGATTTTTTGTTTGTAGCCCCCTTGTTTGAGCCTTCAAGCCTATTTTTAGCCCCACAAAAAATTTCCCTAGCCATGATAAGCTTGACCCTTTAATCCGGGAATTAGGACTTAGAATGGAGTAGTAGACGTTGATGTGGGTTGTTTGGATGAAGATAAAGTGATTAATTATGAAATGTGGAAAAGGAGAGTTGTCTTTGGAAAATAAAGGAATGAAGTATTTTGGCTCGAAACAGCACAAGTGTAGTGAATAAGTGTTGGTCGTTACCTACCCTCATAGGGTCGGTACCGACACATCAGTAAAGGAAAAAGTCATGAAAAATGAAATTAAAAAAATTCCCTAGCCATGATAAGTGTTTAAGCCTTAAAGCCTATTTTTATCCCCACAAAAATTTTCCTTAGCCATGATAAGCTTGACCCTTTAATCCGGGAATTAGGACTTAAAATGGAGTAGTGGACGTTGTTGTGGGTTGTTTGGATGAAGATAAAGTGATTATGAAAGGTGGAAAGGAGAGTTGTCTTTGGAAAATAGAAGAATGAAGTATTTTGGCTCGAAACAACACAAGTGTAGTGAATAAGTGTTGGTCATTACCTTCCCACATAGATACGGTCGGTAGGGCTGAGCACCGGTCCAAGACCGGACCGGACCGGACCGGGGACCGGATGCCCCTAAATACATGGACCGGGGACCGGACCAGAAAACTCCGGTCCGGTCCGGTCCCGGTCCCGGTCCGGTCCGGTTTTGGACCGGATTTTTATTTTTTTTAAAAAAAAAATTATTTGAAAAAAAAATTATTTTTTTATTGAAAAAATTATAATTTATTTAGAAAAATTATATATAAATTATGAAAAATATAATATTATTAAGTATAATATGAAACTTAAATATTAAAAATAAACTATAAAAACATTAAAACTAATATAATTTTTATTTAATTTTTATAAATATCCGGTCCGTACCGCACCGAACCGGGACCGGACCGGGACCGGACCGGGGACCGGATTTCTAAAATCCATGGACCGAGGACCGGACCGGAAGTGCCCCGGTCCGGTCCAAAAATCCGGTCCGGACCGGATTTTGCTCAACCCTAACGGTCGGTACCAACCCATCAGTAAAGGAAAAATTCGTGAAAAATGAAATAAATAAAAAAAAGAGAAAAAGAAAAAGAAAAAAAGAAGAGTTGTGTGAATAAGTGGAAGAGTCCAAAACCTTCCAAGTGTAGAAAGACAGGTACAAAAAATAGGTAAAGAGAAGTGTGGATTAAAAGTTTAAGTGTTTGGCGTTTGAGGGAAGAAAGAGTAGTTAGTTATGTTGTGTAGTCTAGGAGTTTTGGTTCCCGGATTTGTTAGCACCACAAGACCAAATTATTCCACACCCTTTGAATTACCAAGCCCCGTTACAACCCATCCGAATGAAGCTTCTTTGAAGTTTTCATTGAGCCCTCGAAGTTCTTTTGAGGGTTTGACTTGTTTTGATTTCTTCGGTGGAGAGTTTTTATTTACGTTCCATTGACTATTAGGTTTTGTGTTTGGAATTTGAGTTGAGTGATTATTGTTACACCCTAAACACTTTGAGAGTTGAGTGAGACACTTTTCCTTTTTGACGTTGGATTATTTTTGCTTAAAATATACATGTGTGCCATCATATGGAAGTTGTTTGCTCATTTTTCTACTTGTGCTTACCTTTTTCCTAGAGGTGATTATTGAGGTTTGTTGTTGGTATTGATGCATGTTGGGTGATTTCTTGAGGACAAGCAAGTTTAAGTATGGAGTGTTTTGATATCATGCTTTTTAGTTGGTTTTCATAGGTTGTTTTCTAGCTAGACTGAATGTTTCTAGGAAGTTTGTTTTGTTTTGCATGTGGCTACTCTCTTTCGAGAGATGGAGTCGTTTTGTGCTTGCTTGTTGTTTTGTAGGTGTTTGGAGCGTTGTGGAGAAGATATCCCGGACTTTTTCGTGCTTTCTAGGAGGTGGTTTGGAGTGAACTTGTGGCGGTAGTGGCTAGAGAGGAGGAAGTAGAAGTTTTGGAGTTTGCACGTTTTTTAAAGGAGAGATTGCAAGATGAAGATGTCTTAGAAGGAGCTAAAGGAAGTCTAAAAAGACCAAGAATAATCAAGGAGGAAACATCAAAGAAAAGCTGAACGACAGGACGAGTTTCGAGCAAGAAAAAGAAGAAATCTCAAGTCAGCTGGGGTCGTTACCGACCCACTTTGGGTCGGTACGAATCT
Source organism: Polygonum aviculare (assembly GCA_934048045.1). NCBI lineage: Eukaryota > Viridiplantae > Streptophyta > Magnoliopsida > Caryophyllales > Polygonaceae > Polygonum > Polygonum aviculare. The sequence continues at coordinate 11,562,606 of OW204032.1, read as the reverse complement.
TGTCTGGGGCCGACGAGAATTACTTGCATCCTAACTTTGCCTTTAAAAGATGTTTTACTTATGGGTCTTTTACGATAGATTTTTGTTTCCTTTTAACAACATACCTACTACTATATAAAGGGCCTTAGGGTGCCTTTTCTAGGGAGAATTAACATTATCTAGGATATTCAACTCATATTATAGGATTATTCCAAGCTCTTAGACAAGTTTTGAGAGAGTTTTCGGAAGATTGTTTGGAGATTTGTAAGTTTGTTTCTTTCAATTAAAGATTGCTTTGTTTTTAATCATGTCTTCCTTATTCTCTTTGATTGATGAAAGCATGATGACTTGTGAGTAGTCTTCTTTTCTAGGATTAGGTTGAAACCCAATGTGATTGTGTATGTTAAAGCATGATTCTTCGATAAAAACCTTACATTTAATCTCTATCCTTTATCCATCTTGTTGTGCTTAATTCCTTGATGAAAGTTGAGGCATGTTTATATTCATGATTGAGTTGAAAGATTAAGTTGTGAATTTGGATAATATTTGGGTTTGAAGCAAAAGTTAAAACCTTTAGATAAACAAGTAGGATTGCAAGTTTTTATCTTTATGAAAGTTGAGATATGTGCTTGTTAATTTATGCCGAAAGTCATTCATAAGGTTATTGGTAGGTTGATCTTTGATTTATATTTGCTTATATGATTGTGGAGTGGAGGATCCTTTTTCCTAGACTTATTTTGCATTAATTTTCAAGGTTTTCGAGATTGCCTAGTAGGTCGTTACCACCCCCTATAGGTCGGTACCGATCAATTCAGTTTCCCAGATTTCTGTGTGTTTATGTGTTGAGCGGTAGGTCATTAACGACCCTGACAAGGTCGGTAACGAGTCACTTGTGATCGTTGTGTTTTTTGCTTTGTTTTTTTAGGATTGATTGCTAGACTTTGATTCTTCTAATTCTCGTGGACAAACCTGACTTCGCTATACTCAACGGGGTGTTGATCTACAAATTTATTTGCTTGTTAAGATCATGATATACCTTCTCAACGTATGCGGACCCACGTCGTTGTACAAAGTACTTGTTGATCCGATAAAATGTTAACTACACAAGCCCAGTAATAGGTAGATATCTGGCACCCTTCAATACTACATTAAAACATTCTAACCTATTTGTTGTCGTTACACCATACTTGAACCCACCATCATGACATGAAGACCATTTCTCCTTTTCAAGCTCTCCCAAATATTCATGGGCATGTTGAATTGTTTTGGCGATGGCCTCGTAACCTGCTTGAAATTGTGGATTTTCATGTTTATATGCAGTTGAACCAAGAAGTGCCTTCTGATGCCTATCTTTGAAGTGAGTATTAAAATTTGAAGCGACATGGTGCAAGCAAAACCTGTGGAATGCATTCGGTTCTTTCCATTGAGGGAAATCCCTCATGGCCTTCATGATGCCTACATGGCTGTCTAATATATCACACAAGGTTACACGTTGTGTGACACGACTACCAAGTATCTCCATAAACCAAGAGCAACTCTCTCCATTTTCACTCTCTACTATGGAGAAAGCAAGAGGAAATATATGTTGATTTGCATCGACACCGAGTGCATTTAAGAGTGTTCCTTTGTACTTACCATACAGGTGAGTACCATCAATGGACATCAAGGGTCGACAATATTCAAAACCTGTGGCCCAAACGACCAAAAAACATGCTGGAAGATCCGCTCTCTAACATTATCTCTATGAGTCGTACACCATTCCACCATAGAACACTGGTTGCGTTGTTGAAGTATAGCACTGAAGGGAGGCAACTCATCATATGATTCCTTCCAATCACCAAAAATCTCTACAATAGCCTGTTGCTTTGCATCCCATGCTCTCTTGTATGTAATTACCACATAAATTTGCTTCTATATTAGCTCTATGATGGCGTTTGTTTTCAAAGTTATTTCCACACGAACATGAGACAAAATCTCCGTTTGGATGAACATTACAATGACATTGCGATTATCCATGTGCGTAAGATCTCTCACACAGGTTGGAGTATGTGGACCTCCATATTTGCTCATTTTCCACACGGGAAGATGTTCATGGACTCGATGAGTTGATAATCGCCATGTGTAACCTTGCTCTTTTTCTCTACAAACAACAATGTACCATCGATCTCTTGCCTTTTCGACTATCATTCCTTCCCCTTGATATAGAATACACAGTGATTTTCCTCTTTAATCATTCAGTGAGTCCAAATGCTGACCACGGGAAAAATTCACCTCCAATTGGTAATGGATTTGCATTCCATGTGTGCGAGGAGTTCATCATTTTAGGATCGAGTTCTTCAATGACATTCCATGAGGGGGTTATAGCAACCACCTCTCTTGCCATGTGAGCCGTTGTAATATCATCTCAATTCGCATCACCATCCCTTTCTTTGAATCATCCATATCATCCTCATGATCTAACCCAAACTCATCAATGTGAAGACTATCAGCCAATATATTTTCATTCGCAAGTTGTTGGCTCATGGTGTCTCTTGATAATTGCACAAGATTTACAGTTTTTGTCGTCTGAGATCAACTAGCATCATAGTGGGTTTGCATTGAGCTCATGTATGCCCCAGAGTACGGCTCTTGACCATGCTGAACTATATAGGGATCTTGATTATGCTAAGCGAGGTAAGGTTCTTACCCGAACTAAAATGATAAGGATCTTGAGCATGTTGAACGACATGAGGATCTTACCCATACTGAATGCCCGTCAGCAATATTTGGGAGAGCTTGAAAAGGATTGTTTCCATGGTTATCCATATCATTCTTAAACATGGCATAAATCAACAAAATCCATTCGATTTATATTTTAATAAAAAAAATATAAGGTTGTGATCCATATGATCTATATTGTTTCCATTATAACGACATATTTATATTTTGATCCATATGATTCATACTATAGTGTAGCCTAAAAATGGAAGTGCACTACAATTAAAACAAGCTAAATAAGCATCTATTAACTCGTTTTTGCTCATTAAAAAAAATTTAAATCCTTAAATAAGGAGAACTTTTTTTATCTACATTATTTATAATTAATCCAAAATAAATAGTAATGAAATCATTTTTGCTCAAAACAATTATCAACTCGCTAATTTAGTACAATTGTTTTTAATTATCTACATTATTTACAATTAATCCAAAACAAGTACCCATCGATTAACTTGTTTTTCCTTTAAAAAAATTAACTCATTAATTTAAGCGTTTTTATCTACATTACTTACAATTAATCCAAAACAAGTAGTAATTAAATCGTTTTTGCTTAAAAAAATTCTCAACTAGTCAAACTAGTATAATTTTTTATCTATATTAACCCAAACCAAATACCCATCAACTAATATATTGTTTAAATTTTTTTTATCAGTATTAGTTTTACAAGGATCGCTCAGCAATCACTTTATCCCCAAAGAATTTGATTGGGTCAAGCCATCTTTCAAACAATTAAATTTTATTAAAAAAATTATTTATGGCTAAATTACTGTAACCCCAGGACTCGAAGTATCTTGAGGGTCAAGAAACGGACCGAAACGAGATAAGATAAAACAGAATGTTACCTACTATTGGCTACCAACGCCATATGCAAATTTCCATGTCCGTGTCGTTGGACCAATATTTCATTCCTAATACACAATCAATGTTATCTATCATTTTAGGAAAATCACGAATTTTGACAAAATGGAGTTGATGCATGTATTATAGATAGAGTTGTCAAAACCTGACCCGACCCAAATCGACCGAAAATTTTTGGGTTGAAACCCGACCCAAATAGTAGCAATCAATGACAAAAACTGAACCCAATTAACCCGAACCCGTTTGGGTTGAAACCCGAAACCGACCCGATCTTTTGTATATATGTAGATTAAATATATATTTATTATAATATATTTTATTATAAAACCTATTATAAATAAATCATTGTTATAAAAATAAATTAAAAATAATATTTTATTATTTAATCATAATATTATTTTAATAATCATTAAAAATTCATATTCTTGACTTGTTAGGTCGACCCGCACCCGCACAATAGCTTGTCAAGACCCGACCCGACTTGAGCCGAACCCGCACTCAACCCGAACTCAAAAAGACCGAACCTGAATGCACCCGATCCGACTTGTTTGACATCTCTAATTATAGAGCTAGTTTGAGAAGGTATGTATTATTATACAATAAGATAATGCAATCTATGTCCTCTTTTGTATTACTATTACACATTCTAAGTTACTCATCTACTTGCTCTACAAGCATGTAACAAGCCAGCATAGGTCATATTCATAGACTTAGGCATTGTCTATATGTATAATTTCTTTTTTGATAAAGTTAACCAAACGTGGATTAAAGTTGGTTAACATTGAATAAAAAATGGTCTATGCATTCATAGTTGTCTACTTAATATTTTGCTGACATACAATAGTGGTGGGACTTTAGAGAAACAGTCTCATACTAGTTGTTATGACCGATTTCACTATCTTGATGATATATCTTTGCCTTCATTGTAGTTCGGAGCTTTCACCGTAAGAGATCTATTCGAACTATCGTGTTGCTAGAGACACCACTATACCTAACCTTTCATTAATTGTCTTCAAACTTATCAAATAATGAGCCTGATCAAAAATTAAAAAAGATGATCGATCAAATGATAACATATACATCCATATGTGATTGAAATTCGGTGGAGTATGATACAGAAAGGATCGATTGGAAAGAAGGTGAGGGATTTTGGAAGAGAAAACATCAATCAAAAGGACAAAGATGGCCTTGAGAATATAACTAATCAATTATAGGTAAAAGGATGACTTTAGGCAAAGAAATTATCATTGTATTTGTTTTTTAACCAAAAATATCAAGTTCCAAATGAAGCCCATACCACAATTTTTTTTTGTTTTTGTTAACCAAAAATCAAACATCGGCATTATTTACCAAAGCAAATGTATAAATAAAATCTAAGAATATCAAAGCAAAAAAACTCATTGACATTTGCACATATAATAAATAAGCATTTTTATTATATGAACATGAAAGGTGTCTACAAAATCTTTTAACTAAGAACTTATATGGCTTATGAGATGAACTCATTACAAAAATTTATGAAGCTCTTACGATAATGCAAAAATAACAAGACAAACACTTTGTGTCATTCCCTCCTTGTTAACCCTGGAAATTCATTCCTATATAATAAGATTATGAATATATTTAATATTCAAACTCAATTATTCATATGAATCCCATTCTTAAAAGGAACGAAAGAAATATTACATAACTTCTTTCACAAGTTAAATGCAGGTTATAATTCAAGTAATGGGACAACTGACAACTATAACTATTTAAACATATCAAAGCTAGGTTTCTCATGCGAATAAGACAAGTTAAAGGCCTATGTTAAGCTTTAAAGTTAATGCGACAAATAATAATAAAGATGCTACAAAAGTAAACTTATGGTCTCTAAAGTAAATACAATAAATGACAACTAATATATGTACAAGTATCAAACCCTAGTTTTTTTTGTTCTTCCGTGAAATACGACAAAATTGAAAGCATCCATTAAGTTTAAAGTGAATTCCATAATGATGATGATGATATGATCATCATCATCATCAAACTCTAAAGTAAATGCACTAAATTGCAACTAGTATGTCTACGGGCATAAAATCTTGTTGTTGTTGCTTTTCAAATATATACGGAAAAAAGAAGAAGAAGAAAACTTCTAATATGTTAAGAACGAATACGAAATATGCAACTTGTCTTTGTTTAGGATACCTGATCCTACCATATTCTTTTTTACTCTTTCAAAAGTATCATTATTAAGAAAATTATATTCAAATGAATTCGATATAGATAAAGAAAATTTTTGCAAGTGACTACTCTTATTATTTATAACTATGTTAGAGTACAATGACATCTACAACTTGTTTTTGTAATGAATCTACAAGCAAGGAATAGATTTGATTGGCTAAAAAAAAGGAATAGATTTGATAAGTAAAAAAAAGGGAAGGGAGGGATGTCATAATACCACCATTACACATTAATAATATGATGTCATCAAAAATGAAATTCCTAATGTAGAAAAGGACAATTCTCAAATAAGTTCGCTTAAATTTTATTTTAATATGATAACATTTATAATGCAAAATTTAAATATATTGGGTGAAATGCCAAATGTTAAATGATATACACAATCAAATTGAAATACAATACTTTTAATTCTCTGCCATTTTACTCATATTACATCACACAAAAAAATGTTACACAATTGTGCAACACATAATGCAAAATTAAAGGAATAATAAACAAGCCATAAAGTATAAACTTCAAAACTTAAAAATGTAGTTTCTTCTACGAGAAATAATAAGCCATAAAACATACATTGTAGAACTTAAAAAGGCAGGTTCTTCTCCATACATGACGAGACTTATGAAAACTATAGCTAAATATAAATTATTGCAAAACGTCCTCCATTCCTCAAGCCTTCTAATGAAGCATAGAGCTTTACACGATAATTGGAACCTCCCCGCCAGCTTCCATGATCTGTTGCTGCATCTATAAAATGCACATCATTTGAAACATAAATAAAGAGAACAAACTATATGCTACCAAATATATTGAGATTATTTGCTTACGGTTAGAAGAGGTTCTATTTTGCTTCTCCAAATAGAAAATTCATGTTTAACTTGGTGTAGGGACATCACGCATCTACAGATTAAGATGATGCAATTTTAGTCAAAGCAGTTCACTTGCTACATATATAGTACAACATAATAATCATTAAACGAGATGAAATCAAAGAAACTTACCCTTCAAGGTTCTTCTCCTTGCAATAGTTGTTGAAGGTAATACAAACTTTACTCAACTTCTTAGCTCCGACGCTATCAATAGTTAAACAAGTTTAAATATTATTTTTTCAAACTTCAAAAACTAGTATCAAAACCATTTTAAAGACCTCCTTGTTTCAACTTTGAGTTTATAGTTTGTATTTTTGTTATTGAAAAATAAATTAGATTCGTAGAAACATATTTTAGCTGTATTGAAAAATAATGAAAAATACAATTCTAAATGGTGATCCATATTTAATATTTGTTGATTAAAACTAGTTTGCAAAAACCTCTACCTGCAACTGCCACCCTGGAGTGAGACAATCAAGGTCATTACTTCATTATAGTCAATGACGGGATTTTCCCTATGAAGTAAAACCAATAAACATATGAAAGTTAGAAGTACAACAATAATAGAAAATACAAATGAATAATACAAATGAATAATACAAATGAAATTAGGGATTATAAGTTACTTACAACATATTAGTTAAATCATTGAGAACTTGTTCACTCGTCTTAAGAAAGTTTGAAATGACATCCTGAACAAACATAGGGCAGTCCTCACCAACTGCTTCTTGAAGTTGTGTGAAATATTCATCTAAATAGCCCTTTTCATAATAATAAATAAAAAAATTTGTCAATAGAAAGTTTGAAGTACAAAACTCTTGTCGGGATGAATTGAACAAAACTTCATACTTAAGATATTCATTTCAATCATATATTTCTTGTGATAATTGGGAGGAGCCATTGACTCATCAAACTAGATAAGAACTACATCATAGTTTTCCATTGAATCATATTTTTCTTTAGGAAACAAGTACAAAAGGGAATATTACAAAATGCTAGATTTAAACCTCCTCTTAATTAGATTTTCTAGTGAATATTACAAATAGATTTAGCAAATCAAAATTGGTTAAACTTATTTGGTTCTCTCGTACCACATGGATGACTTCATTAGAGTTTTTTCAATAAAATGTAGGGAAAAAATACAAATTTGTAATCTTGCACAAACATCTCAAAAACTCTTTTTTCTCAAAATAATAAATAAATAAGGAAGTGATAATGAGCAAGAACTAACCTCTCTATAGATGGAATTTCCAAAATCAACATATAACTTTTGCAAATGAGCTACATCCATTGTTCTTCACCTTCTCTCTTTCTCTTCTATGAATGATGAATTGAGTTGTGAAGAAATAAAGACTACTCCTTGTAATTTATAGAAAAATTTGACCAATGATAATTTGAAGTGGGAGAAAAAAATATGACAGCTTAGTTCTTAGCATTTTACATTTAATATAAATTGGATCATATGATGAATGAATGAACTGGCACAACTATTCAAAATGAAACTGAAGAAATAAAATGTTTTCCATTAATTGCATTTGAGAAGGGGGTGTGAACATGGATCTAAAATTTTAGTGTATATTTTGTAGAGAAATGCAGTTAGTTTACCTTACCAAATTTAGCAAAGGCTCTAATTTATTTTTTTAGTACATTGCCTAATTTGATTTTATTCTTCTTTGTCAATTTGACATCCTAATTCTTCTTCTTTAGTCTTGATCAGAATGGGAAAATGTAATTTGATTTACGTAAATGGGTTAAACGCAAGTTCCATAGTTTGGAAAACAGAAGTACAATTTTATCAATTTTATAAAACCGTTATCGTATTTATAAAAAATACTGCAACATGTTTAAATGTTGCATTATAAATTGTATTGATACTTCGTCACATTAAAATAAAATTTGAAGGAAATAATTAGAGAATTGTCATTTTCTACATTAGGAATTTCATTTTTGGGGCATCTTATTATTAATGCGTAATGGTCGTATTATGACAATTCCTCCCCCCCACCCCCCACCCCTTCTAATCGAATCTATTCTTTGTTTGCATAATTCATTAAAAACACAAGTTGTCGATGTCATTATACTCCGGGATAGTTATAAATAATAAGAATAGTCACTTACAGAAATTTTCTTTATCTATATCGAATTCATTTGAATATAACTTTCTTACTAATGATACTTTTGGAAGAGTAAAAGAGAGTATGTTAGGATCATGTATCCTTAAACAAATGCTAAAGATTTTGTATTTTGTAGTGTTTCTACTTATTAGGTATTTTTTTTTTAACTTATTAGATGTTTTTTTGTCGTATATATTTCAAGAGCAGCATAAACAAAATTCCATGCTTGTATACGTACTAGTTGTCGTTTATTGCATTTACTTTAGAAAATGGGAGTTTGATTTTGTATTATTATAATTATCATGATAATGTTATTATTTTTATATTTGTTATTATCATCATCATCATCATCATCATTGTTGCTGTTGTTGTTGCTATTGTTGTTGTTGTTATTATTATTATTATTATATATCGAATTCACTTTAAACTTAATGGATGCTTTTAATTTTGTCATATTTCACCGAAGAACAAAAATAAACTAGTGATTGATACTTGTACATATATTAGTTTGTTATTTATTGCATTTACTTTAGAAACCATAAGTTTGAGTTTGTAACATCTTTATTGTTATTATTTGTCGCATTCACTTTAAAACTTAACATATGCTTCTAATTTTTGTCGTATTCGCCGGAGAATCCTAGCTTTGATATGTTCGCATATTTATAGTTGTCATTTGTCCCATTACTTGAATTATAACATGCTTCTAATTGCTAATACTAGAATGTATATATATTATCAACGATCATGACTCTACACCCTCTTTGAATGGAGCGACACTTACACTCAAGATAAGTGGTGAAACTCCATTTTCCTATTTATTGGGTATGTCCCTCTTAAGGCATGCCACAACTAAAAGTCATGAAGTAAAGCACAATGTTCTAAGGTTAATGATAGTTAGTGTCTCATGTACAGTAATCAATGAATATAAGGCGTATAGTACAAGATAATGTAGAAATCCACTTCAGCTTCTTACTATGAAGGATCATATTTTCCACTTTGGACATGCAGAACATGTATACTATGAGGGTGATTATAAATCTGATTAGTCGATGGAGGTTTTCCAACTATTGCTTAAATGATGAAAAGTTCTCAACAAACTTTAAATACATATCTTTCTTAGGAGCTAAGTTCATGAAGTGTCCTACTTCCATTAAATCTCGTATTTCTTTGTTCTCAAGATATCATTTATCTTGGTCTATTGAGCCTTGTTCGCTTGATGTCTCTTGCTCAAAGTGCTTAATTCTCTCTGATTCAAACAGTTGTCAACTTTTGTACATGGGCCAACTTTTATTTGGTTTAGGATGCCATCATGTATGACCCTTTCTTAGAACTAAGTCATATTCGACCATGGTTAGCTGGCATTTCTTTTCCTACATGGTTAGCTAATATTTCACCTGATATTGCCTCTCATGACAATATCAGGCATTAAGGGGAGGTTGTATATCACTGGAGTCAAAGACTCCAAGATCTAAAAGGAGGAATGAAGGAAGAAAGGAAGAAGGTTTGAAGACATTTACTAGTTTTGCACATTTTTGGATCCCACACAATTTTATCTTTTATCATAATTATTGTATTTCCACTTTATTTGTTCATTCAAATCGCCTTTATAACCACTTTCAAAAGAATCCTTTTAATATTAAGGTCGAGTTGTTTATCTAAATACGTTTATTCTATTACCCAACCTTAAGGTATCTTTAGATGAGAAAATCCAAGGTCACTAGTGTTAAAACCCATGGTATAAAAACAGGGAGGTGGGAGTATCATTGACAACCAAGATGTTTTATATCTCTGGTCCTCTACGAGCCAATCGGATCGATTTCCAATGCCTATTTGCAAATGCATAAGTAATAATCTGACTTAGTCTCATGTTGCATTACAATTAAATAAGGGGTCACCTTGATGAACACCTCGCGATGGAAGCAAAGATTTAGTCATCTTCATGTTCTAAAGTAAATGAAAAGTGGTTGAAGCTGAACAATCATGAATTTATTCAACCCACTAAATAGGAAATCTAAGATCCCGTGGAGAGTCCTCGACAAACTCCATATGAAGCAAATCATAGGCCATATCTAATTCCAATTTAAGCAAAATTCAACATTCATGTCCCCTTTCCTCTTCATTGAATGCACAACTTCCTAAGTGATACCTACATTATTTAAAATAAAACATCCGGGAAAAAACATTTCTTGGGTTGGTCCAATCAAACGAGGCAACATATTCTACATTCTACCAACCATGACCTTACTTATCATCTTCTAGAGGATATTAAACAAGGTAATGGTATAAACTGGTCAATCTACTTAGGTTCATTTATAACCCTTAGTAATAAAAGTAATGAGAGCTTCATTTAACCTTAGAGATAGCTTAGATGACTTAAACAACTCCTTGCGAATCAAGAGACAGATAATTTGCAGAATCAAGATGTTTTTTAGGGAAGTCTAGAAAGAGAATTAGGTGAAGATGTGTCGTCTTAGATTAAACAAAGCTCTCATCCAAATCCTATGGTTAATGACTTAACTCAGTTTGCAGAATCAAGATATTAGCAGAAATATGTTCATCATGTCTCCAACACCATCTCAAATTATTCGAAGGGTGTGCAAAATAGGTCCTCTCTTAATCTCTTTGCTTTCAATCCCTTCATTTCATTGATGGAGCCAGCGAACATTGAGCAGGCCTTGAAGGATTCAGATTGAGTCAATGACATGGAAGAAGAACATCATCAGTTTGAGCGCAACAAGGTATGATGAAGGGAATGCTATGAGGAACAAAGCTAGACTTGTGGTGAATGGCTACAATTAACAAGAAGGAATTGATTATGATGAGATCATTTTTGCTCCAATGGATCGTCTTAAAGCTATCAAGTTATTGATTGCTTTTTCCGCCATTTATGGGTTCAAACTTCAACACATGGATCTCAAGACCGCATTTCTAAATGGGTTCATGAGGGAAGAAGTATATGATGAACAAACTCTAGGATTCGAGGATGTCGCCAACATAGACTATGTGTACAAGCTTGATAAACCTCTCTATGGCTGAAAGCAAGCTCCTCAAGCATAGTACGTATGATAGATTTTCACAATTCTTAATTCAAAATGGTTATGTTAGAGGAGAAGTCAACTAAACTTTGTTCTTGTTGAGGAAAGGGAATCACACTCTAGTGGTTCAAGTTTATGTCGATGAGATCATCTTTGGTTTGACTGATCATGAGTTAGAGAAGAAGTTCACCCACCTCATGTCAAGTAAGTTTGAAATGAGTATGGTGGGTGAGCTCAAGTTCCTTTTAGGACTTTAGGTTGTGCAAAATGAGGAAGGTACTAAGATTCACCAATAAAAGTACCTCGGGGAGTGTGTCAAAAAGTTTGGACTAAGGAACTCTCATTTATTTGATACTCCCATGTTGCCGACCACTTTACTGGGATAACATGAGAAAGATCTTAAGGTCAATGCTACTTTGTATCAAAGTATGATTGGATCTCTGTTATACCTCACTACTATTAGGTTGGATATTGTCTTTGATGTGTGTCTATGTGCTAGATTCCACGCCAATCGTCATGAGTCCCATTTGAAGTCGTGAAGAGGATTATTCGCTATCTTAGTGCCAATTTGTGCTTGTGGTATTCACGGGTCAACGACTTTGACCTAGTCGGTTACACGGATGTAGACTTTGTTGCAAACCGAGTTGATAGAAAGAGCAAATCAAGGATGACTCAATTTCTTGGATCTTGCTTTATTTCATGGGGCATGTAAGAAGCAAAAATCAATTGTTCTAAGTAACTGAGTGTTACTTCTTAGATCCCCATTGCCAATTGAAAATACTCGACCTCGACCATAGATAAGTAAAGTTGTTCTATCTATGGTTGAGGCCGAGTATGTTGCCGCCGTTGCTTGTTGTTCCCAACTTCCCTAGATTAAGCAACAACTCAATGATTATGGAATAAAGTGTGCGTTTGTACCCATACTTTGTGACAACACAAGTGCTATAGCCATCTCCAAGAGCCTGGTGCAACATTCAAAGAGAACGCATATTGAGATCAAGCACCATCTTCCTCAAGATTATGTGGAAAAGGGCATGGGTTACCATGGAACTTTTCAGGACAAATGATCAATGGGCGGATTTCATTACAAAGGCCTTGAATCATGAATCCTTTGAATGACTTCGCATGGAGCTAGGTTTGATCTCTCTCAATTAACTCGTTACCTTACAAGTTGTTCCTTTAATGACTGGTTGAGAAGCTTTTCATTTTGAGAGATTGCATGTTGATATATCGTAAGTCTAAAAGTGTATTATGCATTATTAGATGAAACTCCTTGCTTGCATGCGTATCAACGACTTCTTCTTGCTGTGTTATTGTTATGTCTATTGAAAACTATTTCTTTAAGCCCAAATAATCGATCTCATGATCTTAACTTTCATTACAAGCTCAAATGATGGTTGACTCTATTGTCTGTCCCCAACCTATCATGTTTTTAAGAGTCTCTATGAGTCAACTTTGTTTCATTGCTTTTTATTAAGGTATGACATATCAACTTGATCGAAAAATTCTACAATATATATTTTACTCTTATACTTGGGTTGCCTTGCATCACCGGGTGCGACACAACCTCCAAGCTACTCCATCCGGTTCAAAATAAGTGTCATTTTAGCACTTTAGTTTTGATTCATTTTTAGTGTCGTTTTGAGTTTTCTAGGCAAACAATTAGGTGAGAGTAATGAGAATAGTTATTGGAATGTGTTTTTATTGACAAAAGTCATTCATCTATTGGTTAAAAAAGTGGTGGATGGTAAGATTGAGACAAATTTTATGATTTTGAGTATAATGATTGTTTTTCTTAAAAATTGTGTTAAAAGCTAAAATGACACTTATTTTGAATCGGAGGGAGTACTTTGTATGGTAAAAGTCATTGTACACTTATATGGTCATCTTGCTCAGAGATGTTGAAAAGACAGGTTGTGATTGACGAATTTAGCTTTGTGAGACAGGTTGAAGTCGACGACATGCTTAGAGCTATTGCTCAGTTTTTTATGTGGAAGTTTTAGTTGACGTCGACGACATCAGAATTGTCGCCGACAAGGTTTGGTTTGAACTTTAAGAAGGAAGAAGATCTTATCTAAAGATCTCGCTATCATAAGAAGTATAGTTGCCTTTTTCAAAAAGGGAAGATTCATTAAATGGCCAAAAGGTATCCCACTTTTCCCTCACCACTTTCATTCTTACCGACATTTAGGTTCTTTCTCCCAATGAACCCAAAACCGCCATTAACCATATGTTGAAGCTTTGTTCAATCACTTCCTCCAACCAATCTCTCTCTCCCATTTGCTCCAACAACACTCTTGAGACTATCCACACGAAGCTTCTCGCTCAATTTGAGGATTTTGTTCACAAAGTTTTGGGAGAGGAGTCTTCAACTAAAAGCCGACCCTTAAAATCCGCCATGGAAACCGACTCCCCTACTCCTAATCCAACCCCCATTCCTACTGAAACTCCACAAGAAAACCCTCTAACCTCCATTGAAACCCAAAAGCCCAGCTTTAACTCTAAATTGAGGCAACCTTAGGCGCCCCCAGAGTCGAGAAAAGCCTAATCTTTGCTGGAAATTATGGAAGAGACGGATGAGCAGTCGATCGAGAAAGAGGCCGAAATTGAGAAGACAATCAATTTGGCCAATGAATCCGAAGTTTTGAAGGATATGGAGTTGGACTCCACTAAGGAGATGTTGGATTCTTTTGAGAAGGAAAAAGGAGTGCATGTAGAGATTGAAGGAGAAGAAGAAATTCAGGGTGCTAAAGAGGAACAAACTCCCAAAGCTTACAACAATGCTCAAGTCACCAACAAAGGGAGAAGTGGTATGGATGTCGACAATGAGCGTACCAATTGTGACCCTCCTTTTGTTATTGAAGGAAGACATTTGTTAAATAGCTCTTTGGGGATGAACCCCAAAAGAAAGATGTGGTTACTAAGTCGACGACTCGACCTTTGAATCGAAGGTAGAAACTGATAATGGACAGGGTTACTCAGACCAAGAAAGGAAAGAATACTCCAAGAGATAGTGCTGAGGTTGGTGACTCTTCTGTCTCTAAGAAGGTCACCAAAGATAAGAAGGAGACAAAGAGAGATAGGTCACCGAATTCTGGTGCTAAAGGGATAGCCTCTACTAGCAAAAAGAGAAAAGTTGAGGATAGGGATATCTGATAGTTCATATAGGACATAGGTGTTAGAGCATGTTTTATTCGATTTGAATGCATTTTAGGCAGATTTTTCTTTGTTTTATAGTATAGTATAGTTCTCCTCGTTGTTCGGTATCTATGCTCTTTTGTGATGATTTGTAGGTTGATGATGAGCTCAGAGTGTAGAAGTGGTGATGCATGGTGTTGGTGAACTTGAAGAGGGACGAAGGCTTAAGTGAAAAGGACCAAGGAAGTGCATGAGTCAAGTGAAGACAGCCGAAGAACCATCAATCCGTTATTGCGCCTCATCCATGAAGTCACACCATGACAATAGCTCTCAGTTGGTGAAGCGCGGGCTAAGTGCCCAAGGCGCGGTCCCGCCTCATGCACCCCTAGGCGCACTTCACCCCCATGCCGCGAGAATTATTGGGCCACCTTTGACTTATTGACCGGATTTTTTATGATAGATTGTTTCCTTATTTGGAAATATTTTGCCCTATAAATGCATTGATATTCCTTAGGTTAGAAGCATGTTTTGATTATTACTTTTATGAGAAAAGAGATCTTTGAAGAGAGAAAACCCTTTGTATGTTTTCTCATAGATTTTCTAGCTAACTTTTATCTAATTAATTTGTTGAGGTTGTTGAATTGAATCATTGTGAGATTTGATAATTCTCATTAATATTGATCCTTGATTAGGTTCTCTTTCTTGTGCTTAATTGAATCAAATTTAGCCTAGGACTTTGCTAGATTGCCCATCTAATTAAACTTCTAAATTGAATTATTCTTAGATTTTTTTAATTACCAATTGGAATTAATTTGATTACAAGTAAGAAACTTTAACCCTTTTAGAGTCGATTGATCGAACTAATTGAATTAAAAAGGAATTTCAACCATAATTCATTTGAATGTCTGATTGCTTTATCTATTTTGTTTCTATTGATACTGGAGGCTCTTTACGATTGCTAAGTCGAGCCTAGGAGATCTTCTAGGACGTTTAGTGATAAGGGTTTGTAACACCGATTAGTTCTATTGACTATACTACGTTCAAAGTTTGGTTTAAAATTTTATACAGTTGAGTCTTAAAATACCATAATATATTAATCAAGGTAAAAGGGAATGACAATACTCAATGACTAATGACCAACTCAACAAAGGAAACAACTTAGTTGGATGCTTTTTAAGCTTGATTTTACAACAAATCTGTTTGCTTTGTTTCATATTATAGTTAGATTTTTAGATAATCTTCTTAAAATCCCCCTTCTTCCTTAGTAATACTAAATAAATACAAGAAATTTAAGTCTCTATGGTACAACCCTTACTTTCACTATACTTGATTTTGGAAGTTAGGATTGTTCTTTGACAATGCTTTTACTACGACATGAAAGTGCTTGTCAATATCTTCCAAAGGGCTTTACCAAACCATTATTGTGGGATTATGGTCTTTGGAAGAGTTCAAGGTTGGGACTTGTTGAAGTTCCACGGTTGGGATAATTTGATTCAAAGGGAAACCGTTTTCAATTCAAGAATTGCAAATATGTTTTATGAGCACTTGAAGATAGAGTATTGTGGAAACATGACCGTATGGAAGTATACGATGAAGGGGAATAAGTACTCCTTTACCAGTCATGATGTTGCCAACCATCTTAAGTTGCCTTCAGATGGTTATTTTGAGTACCATGAAGAGACATGGCTTGAAAATATGAATGCTCTAGATCTGATCAAGTTAGTGACTGATGATGATGAGTCGATGTCTAGACCAATCCTAATGAACAAGATGGGAATCGAAAAGAAGGTGATGCTCTCATTCCTGATCAACAACCTTCTGCCTCGAGAGCAAAAGCACCATTCTGTCTACATTCAGGAGATTTCGACCCTTGGAAAAATCTTTAAGGGAGAAAATTTATGTCTTCCCAAGGCTCATTATGCTTCAATGAAAACATAGTTGCACTCTCTAGTCATGCCCTGCCTAAAGCATAACTAGTTCACGACATCTTGAAAACTCACAAGACTTACGAAAGTATTGGTGAAGTTACAGTCCTGGTGCTAGGTATCTGAATAAGAATACTCTTAGAAAGATGGGATGGTATTTGGTTGATGGAGAGTGGGTCTTCAAGGAAGGGGATATCACTACAAAGGAAAAGGCTAAGTAGGAGCCTGCGTCTAACATACAGTCGGCGACATTGCTCGTTGAGATCGAGACTATAAAGAAACAGAACATGCAGTTGGCCGGCATGATTAGTTGACTAGAGGACCATCGAGCATCTGGTGGAGAAATTGACAACATCAAGGAGGTCCTCAACTCACTAGGCTAGGTTGCCGACATTGTACATCTCATGACTTTTTCCATTTCCTGCCTTTTTATCCCATATCATATTATCTTCCTAATTCTCAAAACTTATTTCTCTTAGTTTGATTAGGTGGTAAGGATAATACTTGTGAGCACACTATGCACACGTCTTCACATCGCCATCCGACTCGCCCCTTCTTTGACTTGTTTTCTCGTTTTGGTCCTCAACTTGTTTTGTCTTCTTTACTACCTAACCTGAATCAAGCTTTACTCTCAACAATCATTACTCGCACAATTGCACCTACATGTCCATACCCACACACCTATAGAACCGGAATTGCAACCCTTCCCCATATTACACACCTAACAAGCAATGTAACCCTTCACCGCCATCACATACCAGTCCTCCCTAATCACCAACAAAACCCTTACAGTCAACAAAAACATCTACAATCAATGGCGCAGATTTGAAACAAATTTTAAATCAAAGTTTCACATGATATCACCAAAAGCATGAAATTATTTTCAATGGTCGATTGGGACTAGTTTCCTAAATCGATCTCACATGCACGATGTGAAGCCTAACGACTAAGAATGAAACAAATCAAGTCAAAGACGACTTACCTCGCTAAAGAAAATCTACAAGTTTTTGATAAACTAGATACCAACAGCACAGATTCTTTGAATAGGATTGAATGATGAGAATTAGAAGCCTAAGGTTTAGCAAACAATCCCAGACCCAAAATTTATACAGATCCCACTTCCACGAAGAATGCCTTCACATACTTGTCTATTTGTATTATATGTTTATGGTTGTATGTAGGGTTATGAATTTAATATCCGATCCAGCGATCCGATCCGAGATATCTGACGATCCAATCCATTTGTATCCGTCCCAGATTAATCCATTTAAAATCGATATGTATCCAATCCGCTAGATATTTGGATCGGATACGGATTGAAGTTTCAAATGAATGAATATATGAGAATATTCGTGTATATATATATATATATTAATATACATATATTTTAGACGGTTGCAATTGCATACTCGGAGATTCCGAATTGCCGCCCTAATTAGAACTTCCTTATATCGTTCAAAATCTTTCTCCCTCCAAGATTCCAAAATAGCAATAAAGGCTGATGGGCATGGGATTTTGTGACCCAGTAAAGCGTGTCTCAAATAACTAACTCGTGAAACATTTATGAGATTTTGGATATGGTTTGTAATTTATTGTGTTACGTAGGTTTAGTCAAAATTGATAGTTTAAAAATCTGGGATATTTTCCACGGAGATCTGATCCGAATGGATATATTTTGTCATATAGTCATGTAAAAATGGATCGGATACTGATCATCATTTTAGCAAAAATGGTTCATATATATCTGAACTCACAACCCTAGTTGTATGAGTATATTTGCTTTAATTTTTTGATCTTTTCTGATAGGAACCTACCTTAAGAAAAATCCACCAAAATCCTTTTTCATGTTTTATTCTGAAAATATATCCATTCTTCAATTTTTCCCATTAGTATATGTAGGATCGGTTAGTACTTGAAGTCGTCGACACCTATGATGTCGGCGACCAGAGTCAACAACTTATGTTTACGTAACGGAATAAAAGACACAAGAAAGATTTCGAAATACTAGATTGACACAATGATTTAGAGTGGAAACTACTTGTAGCCAAGTGCTTGTAAGGAGAAAAATCACTACCTCCCAAGTTTCTACTTGGTAGGACTTGAAAAGTACTTCGACTCGTTATATTGATTTCTCAGGCTTACAAAGATCTCTTTTTTCAAGAATTGAATCCCACACTCTCTTGCTAACACTCTGCCTATGTACTCAACCCTCACTCATCACAACTCCTCTCGCACTCAACCACCAAGAACGAATCCCACGTTCTTCACATAAACACCATGAACGAATCTCACGTTCAAGACAGACCCAACACACTAGAATACAAGTTTTCTCTCTACCTTCTTGGTTCATACAATATGCCCACGAAACAATATATAAAGAACCAAGAAGAATGTTGCACAATTCATCCTTTTTGCCCAAGGAATGAATTGTACACAACCAGTACAATATTTTTCCTAAAATACCACCTAAGACACAATAAAGTCTTCCTTGTGATCTCCAAATATCTCATGAAGATTTTCCTCTTTTATGCTTTTCTTCTTGCCTTAAAAACATCTCAGCATCATCTTCAATGCCTTCCCTAAACCATTTACGCGCTTTTCCTTTTATAGAATTCTACGCGTTTTCAATCTTCTGAGCAGTGAGGTTGGTAGGAGATCGACGACTTTTGGTGACTTCTTTTGAAGTCGGCGATTCTTGTTAACAACCTGTTTTGAACCATCAAAACACACACACAATCCCGTTTGACCTTCTTCATATAATTGGTTTTGTAAGTTTTCTTATCCTCCAAGTTGTGGTGAAGAGAGACTCCTTAGATGTCCCTGATTAATATCTTTGTCTCGTGAGGTCTATTATCAAGTAGCATCCTAATGTAAAAACGGGTGTTAGAATTAATCCTAACTAAACCCAACATAACTCAAAACACGGCCATACGAGGGTTAACTGGTCATGCATATGTAGGACCATCGCCCCCTAGGACTAAGTTAGTATTAATCTCATGTACTAATTTCTAATTTAGGAGTAGCTTATTTATTACCCTATGAAAAGAAAACCAACAACAAAAATTAGGTAAAAACATTTCGTATTTTCTAAACAAATGAACGATCCTTATTTCAAACAGAACGATGCATATTTGTAATATAGATAGGGTGTAGCCAAAAGGAGTTGTCTGATCTTAAACCACATGTCTAAACTTGGAGGAGGGAAAACAAAAATCCCCGCCATCCTCTGAAGAAATCATCTCATGTCCTTTTGGCTCCCTTTGATTTTTGTCTTTTTAACATCTTAATCTCACTTAGCAAAATTGATCCTTAACGTTTGTTTAAGGGAGGGGTTTCATGTTAATCACACCATCAGATCTTAAAATTCCCCAATCCAATATGATTAGCCAATATTAAGGGTTTGGTTATCAAACAAGCCTCTCATGATCATGACTAGTGATCTCAGCTCTCTGTTCTAATGAAAAGGGATATGGATCTCGTTCTTGGCAGATTAGATGTTTCAGTAGATTAATTAGCACTCAAGATTCTTCGGTTAGGGAAATGAACATAAAGAGGAAGGGGATACTTAAGGGCTTGAAACATTTTTCTCACCTCTTCGGTACGTAAATGCATACATGTACATTTCCCATCTCAGATTAAATGCAATATTGTATCAATATTGTTGTTTGGTGTGTAGATGAAGGTGAAGAACAGGAAATTCAAATTGGTTTACCAACAGACGTAAAACATGTAGCTCATATTGGATGGGATGGTCCAGCTGCAAATCCACCGAGTTGGGTACGTGTGTAATTTTTTTCAAATCAAAAACCATTTGTTCCTTTTAATTTGATGAATATATGATGGAATCAAATGGCTAAAATGAGCGACTATTGATTCGGAGTGATGGATACAGATGGACGAGTTCAGGGCACAAAATGGAGGCTATACATCTGCGCCATTGGAGGGTTGTGCAAGTGCTCAAAAGGACGATGAGTCTTCCCAAGGTATGTAAATCTAAGTAGCCCATATAATATTTTGCAATATGATACTTGTTATGATGGGTTTCGTCATCTCGGTCATTAAACGGGGGGATTTCGTAGACAAGGGCGGCAATGCGACCGAATCTGATCCTAAAGGGAGGGGCGCGCCGGGGCTTCCAAGAACATCAAGAAGACGAGCATCGATGGACAACATAATCTTGAGTGATTCTCCGGTTGGGAGCCCTACCTCACATAGTGGAATCGAGCACAAAGAGAAGGACGCGGGGAGTAGCAGGCGACGCAAGGACAAGGCTAGTAAGAAAAAGGAAGCATCAAACAATGGTGAGGCCACGGGTTCCTCTCATAGTGCCCTCCCCGATATACCCAAGAAGGCCCGGAAGAAGAAGTCCAAGGATTTGGATTCCTCGACGGCGAAGCCCCATTCGAAACGAGGAGGAACGAGGCATGGCTCTATTCCGGGGCCTGAAGATGGGGCTAATGCTTCAAATGCAGGCTTGAAGGTATTGTTAGAGGACTAATATACAAGTGAGGTGAGAACAGATCAAGTAGTGTTGTCCACTTGGGATGCTTCTTTTAACTCTTTATTGTGAACAATCCAAAACTTGTACTTTGGAGTTACCGACTGCCACTCCTTTGTCCAGATCTTGAAGTGGACCAAAGAAACCTAAAAACAAATGGGGAAATAGAGATGAGAAAAAAGAAGGTTTTGTTTCATTGGAGTTTAAATCTATCAATTGGTGAACATGGTTAATGATGGTCAATCTGGCTTACAATTTTTGGGCTTCTGCCTCTGCTCCTGAAACAAGCCAAAGCTTCATCACCGTGACTATCATTTGCAACAAGTACAGTTCTCAGAAGATTATTCACTTTGACCATATGCCATAAACGATGTCAACATCTTTGTTCTCAAAACCCACAAGCTCGGTTTTTCATTCATCATCAGCTCAGCGTTATTTACACAGAGGGTTGGTATAAAAAGTACAAAATTTTCAACTTCAAGAGCACTATCCCAACTCCCAAGCACCTCTCACAAAGCTCGCCAAAGAAAAGGCAATTTAGGATTCAAGCACAAATTGATACCTTCCAAATTTTGAGAATAATCACCACTCACAATAATCGCACCTTTTTCACAGTACAACAAAGGTAGGGGGGAAGATGATGGATTGTGATAGCTCCTGCTATTGTAGTTGTGCCTAAAAACGACGAGATGGAAAAAGCAATTGTTGATACTTCGACAGAATTATGAAAATTCACTATTCAATAAGAGAGACAGAAAAGAGCTAATACTATTGTTTTACCTGTTTCAAGAACTTCTTCTGTAGGATCAGTGCCTCTTTACATGCTTTCTTTGCATCTAGATTCCCTTTTATGCCCCCCAAAATCTGTTTATAAACAAGTCAGTAGACAGATTTAGACTAACAATCCAAGAAGTCCGGCTAATGTAAAAGCAAATAGAAGAAAGGCAGGCAAACCTGTACAACATCATCCAGACCCTTAGCCTCCTTCAAGATTCTTTTGTGCTTGGCCTCAAGGATGCTTGCAGCAAGAAAGACAGCCAATGCGCTTTGGTAATCGCTGCATCCAATTTTCACATTCTCCCTCTCAAACTTCCCATACTTTCTCAGGACATTCTCGTCTAGACTGGGTGGAGCACCCATGGCTGAAGAATTCTCCTCATAAAATGAGTACATGTTGGGATTATATTCCATTGCCCACATTAACTGGAACAAACATTTGCATTATCTGAGATGATTGCGTACACAAAACAATATATGTGCACGCTGCCAGTGAAAATTTGACAGTTCAAAGTATACTAAAGCAGGAAAAGCTTGAAGAAGAATACACTTACCTCCCACAGGTACAAGGCATCAGCAAAGGAGAATTCTCTCCGGAAAAGGACCATGAGCATGCGAAAAGCAAACAAATACTCCCCTCCATCTAATTCCTCTATGAAACCAAAACATTCATAATCAGCTTGAGCATGACATTCTGAAGGAACAATAAGGTGAACACTTCATGGACAAAAGTGAGTCACATTAGTTTTTTTACATAGTAAAAAGTTCATAATGCTATATTTCATTTTCATTATCTAGAAATTACTTGTCTATGTTTTAGTTTTACAATGTATGTAAATATGTGTAGTTGTAATATTTCTGTTGTAGAAGCATGAGCTTTGTACCCATGAAGTGTGTGTTTTTCGCTTAAGCGATAGGCACTCCATTATTTTGCTCTTCACGTTATTTTCTTCACTGTTTTCCCTAAACCTTGACTCGTAATGACAAGCCCATAGGCAATCAAATATTTTTCAGTATATTTACAGGACACATACCACAAACTCTTCTGCAATCTCACTCGAGGTGTGTTTGATAACACGTGCTGATGATGGATAATAAGGCTTACTAACGCATATGTATAAGGTAAGATGATAATGTGCTAATATGGAAGCTTATAAGGTAAGTTGTATTGTGCCAAACATACATTATGTCTAAAGCATGTCAATATTCCAAATCACAGCATGCCAGCATATTTGAGTCATTTGATTGCTTGATAACTGCCTAATTATTAATTAATTTCCCACAAGGGAGCAAGCTTGTAATAAAAGAGCCAGCATGATGGCAGGCCTGTTTCCCGATACAGGTAAAGTCAATCTGAAACTATATTTCGGCTTGTCAAGGATCTGTCAAGTATAATACTGATAAATCACCCCACAACCAAAATGATGTCACGAATAGCAAATGGAAGTTATCATACCTAGGTGTTGATGAAGTTTAGGATCAACAACTTTGATTATGGATGAAAGAGTACTAAGTCGTGCTTGCACACCAATAGAGGTTGCAGTTGTCTTGAAATTCTCCCTCTGTCACAATAAGAAAGAAAATTAAAAATGTCAGCACAAGTGCACAGTAAGCACTAATTCATCAAAACTCGCCCTTGAAGTATAAATTAGCATACATATAGTAAGCAAAGGAACCATAGTATTTCATATAAAAAAGACAGCATAAAGCTGAATTAAAATCCTAATTAAGGCAGTTGCAGATCTATCTCCTAATAAGCATACTTCAATACTAGTTTAGAATGCTACATGGTGGTTGGTGGACACTTAAGCCCAATACCCACTCCCACTCTAGCCTCATTTCCTCCCTTATGTTTGTTATACATTCTTTCCCCTTCAATGCCCCTTGCATTCAAGTTCTTTAACTAGAAGTTAGAACATGTAATGCCATAACTACCTTAATGTCCCATTCTCTCCCCTTCAATCCCCCTTGTAATCAAGTTTCTCTAACTAGAAATTAGAGCATAGAATATTATATTATAGCTTATGTGAAAAAATAAAAAAGTGGCTAGTGGTATCAAAAGGATTCTCTTTTGGTACTTCCACAGGATTTTATACCTGTACGTATAAGAGACACGAGAGGGAATATGCCATTAATGCCATAAGATACTAGAATTTTCAATCTGTTGTGTGTTCTCTCTTTCACCTAATCATGATTAACTTCAAGTCTTATGGAATGCAATGCCACTATCCAGCAAGTGTATGCAGGGAAAGAAAAAGAAAAGTATGAGAGGTGTTTTCTTAATTAATATTAGACTTACAGACTCTTTATGGTCTTTATATTGCTCAGCATCAAGTCTCAAACTCAAAACATTTCCACAGGAAGAAATTGGTGGCAGAACGAATAATATTAAAGCTCCAAAGAGTTGTGCAGACTTCTCCAAATCATAGTAAAATTTTTTTTTTTTTGTAGGCCTTTAATTTTTCAACCGTTCAATTAGGGTGTGTTTGGATTACCCAAGATTTCGGTTATCCAAACACAACCCTTAGTAGTTGGTAATACAGGGATACTTTAATTTTGTAACCATTCAATTAGGGTGTATTTGGATTAATGAGCAAATGCTGAGCCAGCTTCCAGCACACTTGGAAAAACGTTATTGAAGCATTAAGTTGACAATACAACCCACCTCAAGTAGCTTTGAGGTCACTTATATAATATAAGTATGCATGAAAGAATCTACCACATTACAATTTTAAACGAAAACCGATTCATTCCGATCACTGCAACAGAATTCAATATTGCAAGAGCTACCAGCTGAAAACATTCACAAACATATTCCATAAACAACACCGTATAATAGAGAAAGGTTAATTCATACCAATCTACGCATGGCACGCTCAAAGCACCAGAAGGCATCTGCTTCATTTTCAAGAAGAATCACCATAGGTGAACAAATGTCATTCATCCCTGCTCAAAAATTAAAGTGTAATTGTAAGTAGCACTAACATAATATGCAGAAAGGATCTTCTTAGCAGATTACCAGCTTTATGGAAACTCCATAATCTCACTCTTATGGATAAAATATGTTCTGGAAAAAATATCATTTAAAAGGGAACTTCATGAATACATGGTTATGGAAACCCCATGGTTTAGTTAACACAAGAATTTTGAACATATACTTGGACCACAAGTACCACCAACATTTAGATTGTAAGATCCTTTAGAGAAAAGAGAATTTCTGAATAATTATGACAGAGTACAGCAAACAGTATCCCGAACCAGATTTGTGGGTTAGTTAGGCCGGTTTAACTGGGATCTGGCCAGACGGTAGATAAACCAATGAAACTTCCAGTCAACACCATAACTCAGGTTAAATTTTCGATCCAGATCCAGATGTGACTTTTTTACAATGTTGACGGGTGGTCTTAACTCTTTAAGAAGTTGTAGCAAAAACTAAATAATATATACCAATTGAAGGTGGAAAGTTGAAAGCATGAATAAATTAGCCTAAAACTGATGGGAGATCATAACTCATAAAATAGGATTGTTTACCTTGAACATAACTAACATCACTATCTATCCAAGCATATATCGAAAGAATATTCCAAAGTTTCGCCCCATTTGCTTCATTTTGATAAAAATCAAGTGCTTGATCTGTCCGTGCAACATCTAAACCTGATTCAGAAAATTTTACAAAGCATATTAGTAACCTTAGAAGGTGATGAAAAGTAAAAGACATGCACATAAGCATCGGTTTAAACAAACACTTTCCCATAAAAGACGTGCCCAATTCTTTTTTACTTATTCGGCTTACAATGCTAACATCAAACAGATTGGTTCCTTGAAACTTTGACTAAAGATAGTTATTGTTAAAAATGTACATGATAGGCCTGAAATATAAGGAGATGACATTCACAGCATAAAGATCTAGGCATTCAACTTATCAAGGACGGCTTCAGTTCCCCATCTTCAGACACAATGCTAATGGAGTTGTAAGTGCTAACTTATCTAGTTTACATTTAGCTACGACCTAGTCAATACATCTCTTAAAATTATCTTCAAGGTTGGTCCAATTGATTTTTTTATACATGTCACACTTGTAACCAAGGCTTAAGCGTTCAAAACTTAGTAACTTAAGTAGAAACTTAAACTTTAATCTGGTAAGAAAAACTTAAACTAAATAAACAAGTTGCATACCCATTCCTTACCAATTTGAGGCAAGACACGCTTCCACTCAGTCACCTTCTTTTTCAATTCTGGATCATCTACAGCCTCTTGTTGGTCCATAGATGTTGATTCTTCCTCATTGACCTGTAAATCATGATCCTGGATTGGCTCCCCATCATCTGTGATGATAGGTGCTGTAACATATTTGCCACTGCCAATGACAGGCACCATCTTTTGACACTCAGCTTTCCATGCATCATATTGCTCTCTAGTTACATTGATATAGGGATTCAGATAAAGACGATAGGTGCATACAAACACATAATGACCTAAAAGTACAAGGTGCTGGTAATGCAAGGACTTAGGATACATGTATGAAATCCAATACACATAATACCACAGTTGAACTCAATATGCAAGACATTTATATCTCAAGGGTAAAATCACCATGCTGAAGGAATTATATTTGTTTGTGTGATGGATTATGGACCAAATTCTTATCAAATTATTAGACCCAGACTATGATACCTACGTAACCACCTCCAATCCAAAGACCTATTGGCTGCAACTAAGAAGCATATCAGCAATGTTTATGATTGAAAGCTGAAGGAAATTTGCTATGCTCTGGGTATTGTTATTATATAACAAAAATTTCCATATGTACATGAAAAAGCGACAGAGTAGAAAATTGAACTGTTTTCCTCTCACAACCTTGCTTGAAAGCAAGCCCCACTACTTGAATACAATTTCCAACCTCAATTGCATACTATCAAGGATCTAAAACTTTTCAAATTCACTCCGATTGCACAATGTCAGCCCCACTGTAGTATATTAAATATTCCCTTCATTAGCTTCTACCTGCGTCGCTGTCTGAGCTTATTCCGTTCCTCAAAAGTGCTGTTTGGATCATAACAGCCTAGCAAGAATTCCCAGACTGCTCCTCTAATTGAAGGATGCACCCCCTAACACATTCAAAAACAAGAAACATAAGCCTAAATACAAGGATAATAAATAAATGGAAAAACAAACAGCCTTATATACAAAGCATCTATCACTAACAAAATGTGGAATAAAAGGTTGGACAGACACAACCAAGGGGGAAAACAGGTAATACTAAAAAACATTAGCAAGTTCAACAGGTAACGTAATATCAGATAAAGTCCCTGTACTCCCCTTTGGTTTGCTTCTCAGAAGTTAAAGAACTAAAACATTTTGTTTCCCTAATCCCAGTTCACCAAAACAAAATGTCACTTTTACAAGCTGTATTGGACTGGCAGAAAAATGACCAACACAATGCTATGCTTTTGTATTGTAAATGGAAGTCATACTAGCTCATAAAGAGAGCAACTGATTGACTAATACAAGTAGAAGCAGGTTATACATACTACATACTAAATACCATACAGTTCTATAGTTGAGGAGAAAAGTGAATTCATCAATTAGCAAGTAGATTTGGCACTGTTTCAGTGAATTTCACTAAAAACTTATATAAACTGTCTCACAAAATAATAAACATATAAAAATATGGAAAGAGACTAAATGAATCTTAATCATTTATTTATAGATTAAGGGTCAAGAACTCTGCCTAGAGTGACTCCATGGAAACCATATCCAGTACATTCCGATATCCTGAACATCACTACACAGTAGCTTGACCAATATTAGCTGGTTTAACAGGGTTCAGGGACTTCAGGCCTTGCCTTCAGGGTACTTATAAATAACAAATTATGAGAAGAATACAACAATGAATGTATCATGAATTTTATTTGTGGCCTCACTTGTTCTATTCTCAACTAAGCAAGTCACAAAGAAACTTCTGGACCTACTGATGTTCTTAAAACAGGGAAGAATAGATTTGCGCATGCATAAACTAATCAGTCAATCGACACTCAACCATCTGAATAAGGCAAGTCTCCCAGCTCTTAACCTCCGTAAATCACATCTGGCAACATCCAGAAACACTTGACAAAAAGCATAAGTGTTGTGGTTTTGAGAGAATATACTGATGTCACCCACCAACAATATACTTTGGAGTCTCCTAGTCAAATTCTAGATACGGTATTGCTTTAGCGCTTAGAGCAACAAACATATTAAACAACGCACTAACCCCTCTTTGAATCCGCCTTAGAACTTTTGCAATGTCCAAATGGCCATCTACAGAGAATGACGCATCCCATCTCCTTGCACTGAGTGTTAACCCTGCCTGTAAAAGCAACAAAATATCAATACTCAATAGGACTTACCACCACATCACTCTTGAGTCCACAAATTGTAAGCTACTAAAACCTTTGGCAGTTTGGCTACAGTAGAGGCAAAATATGGTTTTGCAAACCATAAGACTAGCAAGGATAAACCGAGGGAAAAGCAAGTAGAACATCGATGTATAGTGAGATAGTTATTAATGGAAAGGAATGGCATGGTGAACCCACCCTAAGCCTGAAATGGCTTCTCGGGACACTTTCCTTGCATTCCGGCCTTATGGGATAATATCCTTCCAACTCAGCTTTTGATGATCTTCGAAAAATAAACATCTCCCTCAACTTGCAAGTAGTGAAAGACCTCTGCGTTGGTAAATCAAGCAAGCAAGCAAACACTCAAACCTTGCAATACATCCATTACTACTTTTTCAATAAAAAGAAGATGGATGCCCTATCATTTTTCACTGAATACGGCATAATCATGACTGAATATTACGGACAGGGCAATATATAAGAGTTAGTATAGAAAATTGAAGCTCCAATACCAAAACAACAGACCATAGACTATAAATCTCTACAGATGCTCTTCGGAACAGAATGAGCAACTACATCTATATTTCGGAGAGCAGTTCTCATAGTCAAATTTGAAAATCTCATCCTCAATTTCAATGGCCAAACAGCAACAAGACGTTCAATCATAATCGCAATTGTTTAGCGCCAAGTATAGGACAAGTATATCGAAAATTCACCTTTTTTCCTGTTTGCGATGCCTGTACAGGGATTCAGTTTCAAAAACTGAAATGTTAAACTCTGGATACAGAGGAAGTTGAATTCGAAATCGAAAGTCCAGTGATAGGGTTTTGGGGAAAAAAAATATTTGATTTTGAGAGAGGAAAAAAAATTAGGATGCTGTGAAAACGCGTTTTCCAGGATTATACAAGAAACGGATCTCTCTCAAATGGGGAGTTTGACAATTTGAACGTTAAGCATAGTTTGTTTGTTTTTTTTCGGTCGAGTTAAGCATAGTTTGTTTAAGATTCTACTAAGGTGGCGTTTGGTATAAAAATTATGGAAAGGAAAGGAAAGAAAACAAATTTGTATAGAAAATGGTGATGATCTTCTCTTTTTTTGATGAAAAATGGAAAGAGATGGGTAATGGTTAGAGGAGTATGAGGGATATGATTACCCCATGTTGAGGGGGTGGGGAGAAGTTGCTCAAAATTTGCATGAAAAGTGGAGGAGAGGGGTAATGGTTACCCTTTGTATCAATGAACCATAAACTAAATAATGTCTAGATACATGCTTTAACCATTTCCTTTCCCTCCAAAGAAACCAAACGGACCCTAAATGTATAATATTATTTTATAATTTTATATATTAAACTAGACGCATAAAACATGATTATACTACTATATTGTTTTGATTTACTAAATAAAAGATATCATCAAAAAATTACAAAACTATTAATTTTATTCAATAATTTTTTTAAAATTAATATATTAATATCGCAATTTGTATCATATATGTTTTAAATTTATATAAATATAAATAAAATCACCCATTTATATAAAAAGAAATCCTGGCTTTTAATATCTATTTTCAAATGGTATTTCTTAAGCTAATTTTTCAAAGTTAGATCTTTATTTGTATTTAATAATATATATTGTATCTTTTTATTTCATCTTTAAATAGACAAGATTCACATAGTCCAATTAATTTTATTTTTATGAAGGATTAGGTTATCATATGATTAATTTTGTTAAGTTATCAAAGATTGCTTCAAAAGATTAGCTTATCATATAACTAAATTTTTTAAGTAATTTTATTAAGTAATGTCATGTGACGTACTATACTTTGTTGTACAAACTTGGGTTTGTTGAATATTGTGTAAGGGTAGATTTCTTGCTTTTTCATCTTTCAATAGATAAGGATTATTTTTTAAGTACTTTTTCAAAGGTATATCTTCAGTTGTGCTGAATATGCACCCAGCAAAGCATGTGTTTTGAATTTGAGAATAAGGCATCAACAATGTTTACCTCGGTCATCTCTCAGTCAGTCAATATGGCTTCCGTTTGCTCCAACAATTTTATATAACTCTCATAGCCTGCCCTAATTAAAGCCACCTTTAGTGGTCTTCAACCTCCCTTGTCATGAAGAAAAAGCAATGCAGAATGTGAGGTTGGTTCAAGTAAATCCGACAATCTTGCACAAGGGCATGTTACCTATAATTTCAAATTCATGCATATCATTACATGTTTATATAACATATTAAATAAAAGACTTATAATATAAAAGCGTGCATATTGGTCTGGTATGTGCAATCCATGATCACAACATATGGGAACAACTTTAGCGGATGGATCAACTTCGGATGGGCAAAGAAGAAGTCTTTCATCTTGCTGCTATTGGTCTCAGTTCGATAGTCCACATAGTACTCCAACTGTTGTAAGTAATGAAGCGAGAATTGAGTTACCATCATGGAGCCCACCTCTTTTTTTTCAAAACTTGGTACCTATAGTCGTATAATTGCTTCATTGATGTGGTGATTTCCAGATACTTTCGGTGTAGGTACTACATGGTATCTCACGGCTTTGAACCGGTCAATGCAAGATCCCTCACGTCTGCTTTCTGCTCATCTGTCAGTCATCCAACAAACGCATATCCCTCAAGGCTTTTGGTGAGCGTATGATTGTGGTGTCCGCATTCCACCCTTAGTCGCCACATGTGGGTGCTCCTGTTTCTCACTCCAACCAGCTTGAATGGGCAGTCGATCTTTCTAGGTTTTTGGAACTCCATCCAAATAGTCTCCAACTCCTAGGTTCTGTTCGATTTTCTTAGATTTACCTTCTTTCCGAGCTTATATTCTCCACTTAAAGCGCAACTTAAAAGAATCTTTGTATCCAAGAGCTTTGAGTGGTGACTAAAAAGTTAAAATTCTTTCCTTTTTCAAAGGCCCCCACCTTTTCATAATCTTACGATCATCCCACTCGTAATCAATTATAAACTCACTAGAAAAATCTGTAAACTCGTTGATCTGAATATTAATAATACATTATATAAGGATACTTTCTATTTGCTATTTTACACGCATCATCAAATTATTTTACAAAATACACTATTTTTATTTTCGATTTATTGCACATGCATCATTAATAATATATTAACATTCATATTACATGTGAAAATTTTAAATAATAGAATATCGGTCGTACTACATGCGAAAATATTAAGTAAATATAAAACCTCTTTCAATCAATAAATTCATACTTACAAATTAATAATATATTAAATTATTTTTGAGATTTTAATATAATTAATAGATAATAATATTAATTTCATACGTACCAATTCTTCTTATTCATTACAAACGAAATCTCCTTCATTTGTACCCTCATAATGCTCAACACAATGTGTTTCATCATCTACGAACTTTTCGTTCAAATCAAATGGAGCCGACGATCTAGTTCCTCCAATTGTCAAAGACTACAATTGCAATTTTTTCAATACAAGTATAATATAAGGAGCATACTACTTTAATCTTAAAAAGTTATAACTTCATATTAACAGTGTACTCAATTGGCTTGAAAAAAAAAACAGTGTACTCAATGAGAAAACGTCACTAGCCTTAAATTTTGACTATACCGAAATTTTAGACTTCATCTTTGCTTTTACGCTTAGAAAAACAACAGATCCGAGTAGTATATAAATTGATTTTGAGGTAATTATGGATTGATTTTAAGGTGTTTATAGATAGAATTCGAGGTATTTACGAATGGAATTCAGTTTATAAATTAGCTTAGTTGAACGAGTATATATACACGTGGTAAAAAAACAAGATTTTGCTGTGCTATTACCCTTGTTTTGGGACGACCGGATCCACAATCTGATGTCTATTGTCTAGTTTTACCCGGTTGGTTGTTCAAATGGTCTGACTTACCGTTTTTTACTCCCCACTTTTACCTTTAATTTGCCTCTATGTTACTACGTTTAGGCCTGATCGGCTGGTAAAAAATGAGTCGGAGGCGAGTGTTGTCAACAGCCACTTCGGTACCAGATGAATGCTACTTTTTTGGACATCAATACTTAGGGTCCGTTTGGCAGTAGCGTTCCAACCCTAGCTGGAGCTTCTCGCTGGCGGGACGCTACGGAGTTTGCGTGTTCCGCTGTAGCGTTCCAAGCTAGATGGGGGTCGAAATTCCGCTGAACGCTATCCCCTACCCCCCCAAGATTGCAGCGTCTAGATGGTAGCGGAACCAAGGTAGCTGAACCAAAGTACCCTTCAATTTTCCCCCGATACCCCTCAATTTTGCCCAGATCTCTTGATACCCAGATCTAGCCCTTTCTCTCGATACCCAGATCTAGCCCTTTCTCTGATTTCTCCGGGGCCGGAGACAGACGACGGCGAGAGCTCGAGACCTCGGGCGACGACGTCCACAACCGCACCGACGCCGGCGAGAGCTCGGGCAAGGGTGAGAAGACTCGGCGTCGTGGGTCGGAGCCGCCAGCGGCAGGGAGGCGGCAAGAGGGTTGGCGAGAGGGAGAGCGGGTCGCCGGGGTGAGAGTGGGTCTGCCGTCGGGTTCGGCCGGAGGGCCGTAACTGCCAGATCTGGTGTCGTGGAAGAAGGAGATAGGAGTGAGGGGGACCGAGAGACAATGAATTGGGGGCAATGTTATTTTTATTTTTTTGAGCACGGGGGCAATGTTACTGATATTAGAGGGGGAGAGGATAAGAAATTATTTTTTATTAATGAATTGGGGGTATTTTTATATTTAGTTTCGAGGGTATTTTGATCATTTATTATTACCCTTTTCAGAATTAAGCTAGTTACTTTACTGAAGACTCATTTCAATTTTTACTCAATTCAACTAGTAAATCCAACTTTCGGATTCAGCTGTCAGTTCCAGCTAAAAGCTGTCAGTCCCAGCTTTCAGCTTTTAGTTCCAGCTTTCAGCTAATTAACCGAAGCCTTATTTCGCAAAAATATTCTAGACTAGAACAACCGAATCAAAACTAAAATCGGAGCAAGGGCCGATTCACCGAATCCAGTTGCGTTATATTTCGGCTTCAAGAACGGACGCTTTTGAGTTCGGGACAAAATTGAAACTCGGAACGGCCATCCGTCGGGTGAGGTTAGTTAATGTTTCTTACAGGATCACGTGACTAGCGGATGACAGGATAGTACACGTGTCCAACCCGGGACTGGCTGAAAACACCCACGCTGGCACGGTGTCCCCACAACCACGGTGGAACGGAGAAACTGGGAGCACTGACTCCCGCAAAAGCCCAAAGCCTGGTAGTTCCTTCGTAATTTACGCATCCTTCCCTGATTCCACTCTCTTGCGCTGGTAGCTGGGAAAACGTCGCGAAGACCTTTCTCGCTGAGCTCCGGCCATGGAGACCGATGATCGCAAAACTCCTCTTCTCCATGCCAGCTCCCCCTCTGCACCTCCACGAAGTTCTGACGAGGAGATCGTTCCGTTGCTTCTATCCTACGAGCCACTCCAGTTGTCGCCAGGTCAAAATCGGCGGCTCGTCTCCCTCGACGTCTTCCGAGGCCTCACCATCGCTGTACTTGCTCCCCGATCTTACCTCTCCTTTTGTGTATTTCGAATTTCGTTTCCGATTCTGATGCTTTTGATCGCTTAGGTTACGTAATTTCTTGTTTTGGTGCGATTGCCGAGGATGAGCTCTTGCCTAGTTCTGATTTGAGAAATTTCATCGAATTTCAGTTTGTGGCGTATGCTTTGAGTTGGTTCGAGTCCATGCCCATACCTGGGACCAAATTGAATTGCTTGTTAGTAGTTATTTGTATCAAAACAAGGTTGTCTGAGACATGAATGGAGTTAAATGGAACTGTTTCATTTCACAGGTTTTTCAGTCGTTTTCAGAGCTCGTCATAGGACTTGAATCACTAGTGAATTTTTTGTAGATTGTTCTGAATTTGAAGGACCTGCACCAATTGTGTCAAGAGTTGGTTTGAAAGCCCTTCATTTCCTCCAGATTTTATTATGGACACTGATGATGAACTTTTCTGTTGTTCTTGATGCGTGCATTATAATTAAAACCACTGCAATGTAGAAAATTTTCTTTTATAATCTGTCTTTGTTTCCTTTCCTCTATATGTATAAAGTGGAATTGACCCTGGACTCGTTGGAGATGTCTACTTCAGTGTACTCTTTATGTCCTAACAGCTGTGATTTAGTTGTTTATTTACTCTATACTTTCTGTGATCATGATTATGCTTTGTGTAGCTATATTCTACTATATTGGCTAGCTACTGTAGCCATTTATATCCTTTTAACACTAGATAATGCTCATTGCCTTAATTTTACATCTTCTCTTCCTCTAACTGTAGTAGCCATCTTTCTTATATGCAGCTTATGATTTTAGTTGACGATGTTGGAGGAGCATTCCCATCTTTGAACCACTCGCCATGGTTTGGAGTTACCATAGCAGATTTTGTGATGCCATTCTTCCTGTTCATTGTGGGTGTTTCAATAGGCCTGGTTTTGAAGGTATGCTGATGTGTCTTTTGTGGATTAATCTTTTTCTCCTATTTGGTTTCCTCCTCCCCTTCAAGTTTCCTTTTGATGTGCTAGAAACTTCAAAGTTATGTCACCTCCTTGATTCGCTTGTTCATGTTCGTTTGTGCACTCAATCTCTGTCTTTCTACATGCTTACGATTCTACGCTGTCCATTTGAGAGCTTGAACAAAAAATATTGGAGAATAGGATGACACAATTAACATCTCATGTGCAGAAAGTTCCTAGTAAGTCAATGGCAACAAAGAAAGTCATTTCTAGGGTGATTAAGCTCTTTCTCTTGGGGCTATGCTTGCAAGGTATGTCTTACATAATGCAGGTTCATTCATAGAAACACCTTTTAATATGTTTTAACTTTTCATTATGGCCATAATAGTCAGTAGTCATAGTCTTTTTTCAGTCTTCATGTGATAGCATTTCCAGATATACACCTCCTGGTCTTCAATTGACATGTGTAGGTCTCTAATGACAGGAAATAAAAATATAAAAAATATACTGCATGCTCTTTTACTCATGTGAAACCCTTGACAAAAGGCTGTGCCACAACATGCTTTTTTTTTCCGAAGAGACACCACATACCTGATCATCATGATATGTGGTGGATCCAATCCTTTTTTGGAATGAATAATAGGTGGCTATTTTCATGGACGAGGAAATTTGACATATGGGGTGGATGTAGAGAAGATACGATGGCTAGGCATACTGCAGGTATTATTCTTGACCTATTAACATTAATCGTGTGTGTTTTCCTAGTTTAGTTCTGTGATGTATTTTCTTTTGGTTATCCTTAAGTCTTCACTATATCTTTGACCAGGCGTACTTGTATAATCATTTGCTTCCAAATTCATGCAAGAAGCAGTTCTCATTGTTGTAGTCGCTGTTTGTGTAATACTGCTATGTACTTAAATGCTCTATTCTCTATGCCAAATCTCCCACAAGTATTTTTGTTTCAATTTGATTTGCCTAAATTCAATCATAGGCTGTATCAGAGTGGAGATTTAACCAGGGAAACAGAAAATATGCTGCCCTTTTAATTGTTTTTGTCTGTCCAATCATTTCTCATCTTAGACAATTTTCCGGTGAAGACTATTTACATTGAATAGCAATATTCAGGCAAAAATTATGTCTTGTGCTTGTTTAAAGCTTAGAGATAATGAACAGGTAAGCTTAAAGATGACATGGTACTATTAGAATTTGACTGCATCACTAGACTTGTCTGTCCTAGTGAACTGAAATAGGTAACAGTTTTCAAGAAGTTTCTTAAGCTTATCTAGTTAGCTGGTTAGATTTGCTGGATGTTGAGTACTGTATCTTACTTCCCAACCACTCCTTCAATTTGAGAGGTATTGATGAATAGGATAGTGCTCAGTCTTTCCTCTACGTTGTTTTGCTTCTGATTTTATCTGGGATACAAAAATATGGTGACTTTTGATTTGTTCTGTGTGTTGGTTTTACTTTTCAACTTGGTATATCAAACTCAAACTTGATCTTTTTTTAATTTGCAGAGGATATCAATTGGCTATCTGTTAGCTTCAGCTTCAGAAATATTCCTTGTAAACAATATTGCAGTTGACTCACTGGTTGATTTTGTGAAAAAATACTACATCCAATGGTTAGTTTCCTGTATTCACTATTCACATACTATCATACTTAATTCATATTATGAATATATCTGGTGTCATTTTCCTTACCCGATTTCTTTTGGATGTCACAAATGGAGTTTTGAAAATTGATAGGGTTGCATATGGAGTTTGTAATTTGTTAGGAAATAATTAATGTGCTACTCCCTCATGTACTTAAAAATTAAGGGCAATTTGATGAGTTTTTTTTCCCTTTCAAAATGCACATATGACCTATGTTGCACTGAAACGCCATTTTACAGGGGATGTGCGTTTCTGAAACGCCTGAAACGCCGAAACGCCTCTGAAACGCCTCTGAAACGCGTTTCGGGAAGGGTGAAACGGTCAACGTTTCATTGACCCCCTAATTAAGGAAACGGGACGTTTCTAAGGACGTTTCTGGTTTTTTTATGGCGTTTTTATAGATATTTTAAGTTAAAATACACAAAGTAAAACCCTCCTAGAACACTAGAAAGTAGAAACTGTCTTCATCACCTTACCTTCTTCCTTATCCCTCCCACCCCTGCCGTGCATGGTCCAGATCTGAGAATCCGGCAATTGAAAAGAGCGAGGCAGAAGTAACATGGCACTAAATTAGGGATTCGGAAACTATAAGTGCAGAAGTAGTATTTTGGGCTTGGGTTTCCAATCAGAGAATAGAAATCAGTATTGGGCTGATCAAGTTCATTCTATTTTAGTTGTGGACCATGCACAAATAATTGGCCCATCATTTAATATTGCCCATGTATTAGAGTTGATAGTTAGAAGTTCCCGTTAAAGTTATTCATCTTCTTTGTTTATACTTTTATTTTATTGTTTTAGTGTTATTTATGTTATTCTTGTCTACATCTTTATTTTAATATATTATTTATACTGCCGTTTCCTCCGCGTTTCGTTTCTTATAAATTTTGAGATTGCCGTTTCACCGTTTCACGTTTCGCATTTTACGTTTCGCCGTTTCACGTTTCAGTGCAACATAGCATATGACATGGTGTAAGTTGCTCTTAAAATTCACATTCTAGCCCTGAGGTTTGCACCGTTGAAAAATTATGAGTTGTCCATTGAAATTTTTGTTGATTTGATGAATTGTTATATATAGGCTGATTACTATGAAAACATTACTCGAAGAACATGAAAACAAAAGTGTAGAAACTTCTTACCATAATTAAGTAAAAAGGAAAACAGAAATATGAAAGTATGAAGCTTGTAAGACAGCTATAAACTATAAAAATGGCTATAACTTAAGCTGAAATGGCAGAGAAGGAGGCTAAAGTATAACATACAATACATCATAGTTACCTTGCACAATTTGGAAATACCTTGTGGTTGCTATGCGAATTTTGGAAAACCCAACAGCAGGAGGTACATATAATATGTGCACATTTGTCATGGCAGCCAGTTTCTCATGTGGTTCATAACTTAATGATGTCAACTTTATCATTTGAAAGAAAACTGGAAATGATATCCAACTTATGCTGTGGCTTTGTGTTCTATTGTTGCCCCTATTACTTTCTAGATTAAAGGATAATTGATAGCTTACTGACGTGATGAATGATCTTCTTACCTTTTAGGATAGGTATGGTGCTGATGTGTACATTTTACACCTCCTTGCTGTACGGACTTTATGTTCCTAACTGGCAGTATGAGTCTTCGGTCAGAAACACAACCTTGGTATCATCCTGTTCGCAGACCCTTAGTTTCAGTGCTTGCTTGTTATCTTTCTATATTTTCCTCCTGATACTTTAGATGTGATTATGTATCATGGATTGTTTGAGGATGTTAGATCACTATCCAAATTAGTAACATGGTTGAACTTTAAAATCCAAAAAAAGTAAAGCATGTATGTGCATCATGCCTCCATCTGGCAGTTTATCATAGAATTTCTCTTGTGATGAAGAAATGGAAACTTATAAAGGCTTTTGTTTCCTTGTCAAATAACTATATCTTTCTCGAATTATCTATATAAAAGGTGGATTTGTTATTGATCCCTCAAGATAGAATTATAGAAGCCACTTAATAGTTGAGACTCCACGTGTATATAAAGAAGGACTATATTCATTGCCTTCTGTAACATATATAACTCATTAGTAACTAATATAGACCCCAAGGACTGAGAGGAGAGTAACACTAGGTTCTGTCCTTCACCTCTCATCAAATAACCAACTTTACTGTGACGTGGCTTGTTTTGAGTTTTGACTGTTCCATCAGATGAGCTTACATGGACAAGGTTTTGTTTTATATGCTAGAAGATTATGTTTAAAAAAAATACTTATTGTGTCAGGAAATCACTTTTTCCCCATCACCTAGTGAAACCTGCTGTTGCATTACGGTTACTGTTACTTCTTGATCATTGCTTGAATGCTTGCGCATGGGGGAAATGTTCTCATATTCAACAGCTTGACTGATAAAATTAATGAAATAGGTTACATGTGGAGTAAGGGGCAACCTGGAGCCTCCTTGCAATGCAGGGGGCTTTATTGATCGGATCATCCTTGGTGAAAATCATCTTTACCAGCGTCCTGTGTACAGAAGAACTGAGGTGAATTCTCTGAATCTATTTAGAAAGCTTGGATCATCCTTGAAATATCATTTGACATCATGATTTTTATTCTGTTGGAAAATCTAGGAATGCAGTATCAATTCTCCAGATTATGGACCTCTTCCATCAAATGCACCAGGATGGTGTCTTGCTCCTTTTGACCCAGAGGGAATTTTAAGGTAAAGCCACTTTTTTCACTCTTCTTTCTCTTTTCCGGTTTCGGGGAACATCATGATAATTTATCTAAAGATGCATGTATGGTTTTTTAGCTACAATTTAGACGGTCTGATAGTGGTCCATCTTAACCCCTGAATAAGGATATATTTGAGTAGCTATCTGATGATAAAGGCTTTGGGATATTTTCGCTAGATTATTCATGTGCATAGGAATATATAGGTATAGTAAATAATTTCCTTGTATATTTGCAAGTACTAGCGAACTCATGATCACTATGACTGATTTGATGTGTGACGACATCTGAAATTTATGATTGTGTTGTCTAATTGAGTTTATTTGTTGACTCTATTCCAGTTCGTTGATGGCTGCTGTGACGTGTTTGGTGGGTTTGCATTATGGACATATAATTGTCCACTTTAAGGTTTGATAGCCAGCTCTTGAAATTTCCATAGTTATAAATCCTGGATTCAGAATGAATACAAATTTCATTTTTTCATGCTAATTCGATCATATTTGTTGACTCTTTTTTTTTCTTTCATGTTCTTGTTCTCCGCAGGGCCACATGCAGCGAATTTTCTTATGGTCTATCACTTCAATCCCTCTACTAATTTCAGGGCTCATTCTGCATGTTGTAGGTAATTAGTGCATGCCATGGACTTGTTTAGTTTAGCCATATACTTTCCTTGATGTTCAGTCAATATGTTTTCCTTTTGTTGTAGGCATGCCCCTGTCTAAACCTTTATATACCTTAAGCTATATGTGTGTCACAGCCGGTGCTTCAGGATTTGTGTTCAGCATAGTGTATTACCTGGTAAGTGGCAATCCTTATTCTTTCTGCAAGTGTTTTGAGTTTATAAACTCGAATAACAGCAACAGATAACCAATATGGTCTACATAGTGAATTAAATAAGGAAAAAAAGGAATTAGACCCGAGATCCCACTGTTTTCTGTTTGACAGGATGCCTTTGTCTTAAATCAAAAAAGCAATTGGTCCTCTTTTGTTTCTCTTTCTTCTTTAAATGAATGTTGTTTGTTCAAGAGGCTATTCCCAAGGTACATATGGGTACTCGGTATGTGCCTTAACATACTTACAACAATTCGAATGATAGCTAGACGTTTGTCAACTTTAATGATACTTTGCAGGTTGATGTACTACATATCCAAAAGCCCACAATCTTGTTTCAGTGGATGGGGATGAATGCACTTATCATTTATGCTTTGGCAGCTTGTGACATCTTTGCTATGATTGTTCAAGGCTTCTATTGGCGTTCACCAGAAAACAACTTGGTAAACCTGTTCCCTTTGTAGTTTTGTTTCTATATGTTATTGTGCTGTTGATGAATGAAATGTAGTAGTAAACACTTGCTCTTATGGAACCTGCTTTTATTTTATTTGGTCCCTCATGTGCAATCTTGGGTGCCTGCTAAGTAAGCCTGCTATTCTTTTATCATAATCAGTATATGATTACAGTGAATCTATTAGAGGATAAGAAATGGTTAAAAACAATTAGAGGAGAATGGGCAATTTGTTTTTGACAAGTAAACCATCACTTGGATCTTGTTCTAAAAAATGAAACAATAATTCTCTCTTATGTGATCCTCATTCCCTCCATTTGAAAATTCAAAATCTCTTGTGTGATCCTCCGCTGATGAAATCATTCTTCTGCTTGTGCAGATTGACGGTACGGAATCATTAATTCAGGGCATATTTCACTCTGAAAGGTGGGGCACCTTTGCATTTGTAATACTCCAGATTGTACTATGGGGCTTGTTTGCTGGTTACCTCCACCGCAAAGGCAAATACTTGAAGATTTAGGAGGTAAGCGAGTGTTCATGTACAAAATGAACAAAACGCAGTTCTCTTCTTCACAATGGTTAGGCCTTTAGATTAAGCAATGCCTCTGGTTCATTCATGTAGCTAGCTAGCAAAGCAAGCACACTTTTGTTTTTTGTTATACTCATCTCAATAGGTGGCTGTTGACAATTGAGATGCCTCATCTTAGCTCATGCTTGTGAAAAAGAAAAGTAATCATAGGATGATCAGGTCCAACTGTATATATTATGCTTTGATCGAGTGTATGATTGTTGATAGTCTCGTCTATAATGAGAAGAAGAGAAAATGAAAAAGAAAAAGAGAGGAAGAAGAAATTGTATCCGTCTGTCTGATCTGCCCACGTGAAAAGTCTGGCGTTTTTCTAGGGACTGTGTAAAATGACGCATACTTTCACCACCACCACCGCAAAAACAAAAACGAAAAAGGTATAATTGATTTTTCTTTACAATTTTGTACGTATCTCTATTTTGTACTGTATTTAGGATGCTACCATTACATTTTGTGCAACTAATTTATCATGATGCTTAAAATCAAGAAGCTGCAATTAGCATTCTGGTTAAGACTCATACGGATTTTTGTTTAAGCATTTGAAAAAAAAAAAACATAATGAAGCGAGTCTGAGAAAGAAGTGCCCATGGGTAGGGAGGGACGGACTCAAATCTTCCGTCCCATGAAACTGTCCCCAAACCTGTCCCACTTGTTTTGATTGGTTCGTATATTATATTGCAACTTGAAAAAATACAAAAAAAGTTTAATTCTAAACTTTGGACCAATCAAAACAAGTGGGACGGATTATAGAACGGATTTATGAGACAGAACATATGGATCCGGGACGGTAGGGGTCCTGAGAAACCTCAAATGCAGCTTATGTTTGATGCAGCAGTTGGTCCACCCGGAGCAAGCGGCAGATGGATGGGCTTCTCGTGTTGCAAATGGCAGTTGACCAGTCAATTTTACTGTTTCTTCATATATATTTTATTGATATAATTCGGGGATGGTTTGCCCGCCGCTTGTTTTTTTTTTGTAATTACGTCGAGAGATATATATTGATGTGCAAGTGTGCTACCAACAACATGTCGGTGCAATACTGCCATGGCTGTTACTAATCAGGATTGGTTGGTTCTCGTTCATCTTCAAAGCTAATGGCGTTGTTCATTGGCCTTCCCATTTCGCTTTTACTTTGTCCTCAAGGTGTGCGTAATTTTTTTGCTTAAACCTCCTGTTGAAGTTTTTCCTTATGCTACTCAAGAAGTGTGTTACGAACATTGATGTGCAAATGTGCTACAAACAATTGAGAATGTGCACCATTTATATTTACCCCTAATATGTCATGTCATGCCATTATAAGATATGAATCTAAGACCGTTGATGGACGACTTATGAGGTTTTGGGTGGCTTAGGACCTTCGGTCCTTTGGGCGTGCAAGTGTGGGCGGCTCCATGTGTCCGTGTGAATAAATTTATACTCGTTGTTTAATGTTTGGTATTCGTTAATATCAATTTACAAATGTTGTTTCATGTAATATTTGTTGTTTGGTGTATCTTGATATTGACGATAAATTGATTCTCATCCGAAGAAATTTCTAGTACTATAATACAATAGTCACATTATTGTGAGACAAATTTCAATTTAAAC
This sequence comes from Polygonum aviculare, assembly GCA_934048045.1. Lineage (NCBI taxonomy): Eukaryota > Viridiplantae > Streptophyta > Magnoliopsida > Caryophyllales > Polygonaceae > Polygonum > Polygonum aviculare. The sequence continues at coordinate 11,519,746 of OW204032.1, read as the reverse complement.
ATTTTTTTCACTTTCTATATTACATTGGGATCAATGAGAGACTGTTTCGAAAGGTGGTAGAGTCTACATATAACTGAACCCTAAGCCGGTCTCAACCACAGCTGAAGCAAGATATGACCAAAAGAGTAAAGACATGATCTGGCTTATGACCAACCACTCTGGGCCACCGATCCGGCTAGCCTGGTGCCTGAGACCACAACTCAAACCATGTTTTGGGATCTATCATCTAACATCCGATTTCAATTCATATAGTGATATATCGACGGAGAGTTCAATCGGCGACGCTAATAAAGATAATTTATCAATGGTTGGTCACTGATTAGTTTTGTTTCATTGTTTGTTGTCAATGGATACGTACTCTTGTTTTCATGCATAAGTTAATTCAATGGATATTTTTGTTAAAGCTGATTGCTTCTTGATTTGTTCTCGTGAAGATACTCCACTAGATGAATGCTAGATTTTACAAAAAAAAATGTTTGTATTTATTAAAAAACCCATTATATGTTTGTATGCATTATTAACTCTATAGTTTTTTAATAAAAAGGGGGGTGGTTGTTCGTGTTTATAATTCGGTGTGTTTATGATATTTAATCGGTGAAAACAATTTATTGTTTTTGAGCATATAAGATTGGAGGTTGTTTTTGAGCATATAAGATTGGAGGTCTGATAAATTCAGACGAAAAAAAAGGAAAAAGTGTTATTAATGTAAATTGAAGATTAAAGCAATGAAAAAGACTACCCATGTGAACAGGGAATATATGCATATTGCATTGGTATTAACTTAATATTTAGCCATATTTCATTGTTATGATTTCTTATGGATGTAATTGTCATGTAGAAATTAGACAGGCCAGCTGGTCCTTTCGTTCCAATCACAACTTAACATTTAATTGAATTTTAAAATGCACCTTTCAATACCTCCCCAATTATACACTGAAACTTTTGCGTCATGAATCATGATTATACATGTAACTTAACTTATGGTAAACCATATGTAACAACATATTGATTTTTTTTTAAAAAAAATGCTATTATGTGGCGTAAACATAAAAGAAGTCCAATTCGTTCACAAACTCACAATTAAAAGGGAAAAAAATTAAAAAGAAAAAAGAAAAGGGGCGAGAGAACAAAACCCAAGCGAAGGCGTCCTCCTCTCTCAACAAACACTCTTGTGTTGTGTGAGTTTGTAATTGTTGTTTGCTTGCTCTCCTCCCTGTATCACCTTCTTTCCTGCCCCCAAAAACAAACTCCCTCTTTGATAACAATAAGCGGGGGGAGGGAGTGGCGTTTTCCGAATAACTTGGTGGTGCATTTACATTATCCGTCTGTGAAAGCTGTTTCCGAAATCCGCCATTAAAGCACCTTGGGAAAAGGGGCTTCATTGCTCGCCTGCTTCCAAACAAGATAGAGAAGACGGAGAGGGAGACTGAGGAGGAAGAAGAAGAAGGCGCTGAGTGTGGGGACGGAGGGCTTTACCACCACTGAGCCCTCCCATGGAGGATTCCCAATCCGTGTTCTCCCCTCATCCCGCATTTCGATACTATTCTCGCTTTCTTCCCACGGCATTCGATCTCTGAAGCCGAGGGAGGGGGGAAGGAAAGGAATACTTGCGATTTGGGGCTCCAATTTGGGGGAAGGAGAAAAAAAGATTGATTCCGTTGGGATTCGAGAGATCGAATCGTTGATACAGCAATCCACCCACCAAATCGAGGGCTCCCAACTCTGGCGGACCTCAGAGAAACCCTGGTCTTCCTGAAATCAAGATCCGGCGATCTGTTCTCACCGCCGCCCGCTAAGAAGGGTCGGAAGCAGGGAAGCCCGGGCCCGCCCAAGATGGTGTGGGCCATGCGCTGCTCGGGCCTCTTCTCCCTGGCCCTCGTCATGATCCTCTTCTGCCCGTCCCGCCAGTCCTTCCCGCCGGCCGAGGCCTTCCGATCCCGGCGCCTGACCTCCACCCCGGCCCACCCGGGCTTCCGCCAGGCCCAGCCCGCCCACAACGCGCCCGAGTGCGCCCCCGCGCGTGGCTCCGTCTGCGACCCCTCCCTAGTCCACGTGGCCATCACCCTCGACGCCGAGTACCTACGTGGCTCGATCGCCGCCGTCTACTCCGTCCTCCAGCACTCGCTCTGCCCCGACAACGTCTTCTTCCACTTCGTGGTCTCCGAGACCGACCTCGAAACCCTAGTCCGGTCCACGTTCCCGGCCCTCCGCTTCAAGGTCTACTACTTCGACCCGGAGATGGTCCGGTCGCTGATCTCGGCCTCCGTCCGGCAGGCCCTCGAGCAGCCCCTCAACTACGCGCGCAACTATCTCGCCGACCTCTTGGAGCCCTGCGTCCGGCGCGTGATCTACCTCGACTCCGACCTCGTCGTCGTCGACGACATTTCCAAGCTCTGGAAGACCAATCTCGGCTCCAAGACCATCGGCGCCCCCGAGTACTGCCACGCCAACTTCACGAAATACTTCACCCCGGCCTTCTGGGCCGACGAGAGGTTCTCCGGGACCTTCTCCGGGCGCGTCCCCTGCTACTTCAACACCGGGGTGATGGTCATGGATTTGGAGAGGTGGAGGCGGGTGGGGTACACGCGCAGGATTGAGAGGTGGATGGAGATTCAGAAGGGCGGGCGGAGGATCTATGAGCTGGGGTCGTTGCCGCCGTTTCTGCTGGTGTTCGCCGGCCACGTGGCCCCTATTGAGCACCGATGGAACCAGCACGGGCTTGGGGGTGATAATGTTAGGGGGAGCTGTAGGGACCTGCACCCGGGCCCGGTTAGCCTCTTGCATTGGAGTGGGAGTGGGAAGCCATGGATTCGGCTTGATCAGAGACGGGCCTGCCCCTTGGACGCCCTCTGGGCTCCCTATGATCTCTATGATCAGTCCTCCTGACCACACCCGAGACGACGTCGTGTCGTGGTTTCGGAATCCGGACATTGGTGGTGGTGGTGGTGGTGGTGAACAGAGGGTCTTACTCTGCAGCTGGTAAATTCCACACTTCTTTTGTTCATTGCGTACAATTTGCGATTTTCGTCTCCGTCTCTCCATTTTCATTCTTTTTGTCTGTTGGGAATCGATTTGCTGTCATCATCATCATCATCATCATCGTGTGATCGTGATTAGTAGAGTTAGTGGGTTTTCTCCTATGAATATGATCATCATTACGGTTGTCATCTTCATCAGTTCTGAGTTGATCAGTTGGGTTGTGTTGAAACTTGAAAGAGATTTGTAATTCTAAGATTCTATTGTTGGTACTGGGTGCCTTGAATAATAAGCAGAAATGGGATTAGAAGGGGAGAAGAAAAAAGGGGAAGCTCAGATTCTGTAATTGTTAGTGTTGTCATCCTCCTTGTAAGAGACATACGTTCTGGGCTCTACTTTTCAATTCATTCATTTAGCAACTTAGCATAGCTCATTGATTCTACTACTACTACTACTACTATTCAGTTTTATTCTTTCGTTTTTGTGATGATAAACCTGGTTCCTGATTTCATTTATTGCAATTTCCTCTGGTTTGTGTGTAATAGAGAAGATTAGTAGCAGTGGATTGAGTGATTGATTGCTAGCTAATTACTCTCCTGATCAGTGAATAAGCTGAACTGGTTTCCAGAAAGTTAATGTCTTGACAGCTTGCTGGAAGTGGCAAAAATGGCGGATGGGCATAGTGAAAAGAGTGTATGGGTTTAATGGGGTAAAAAAGGGGGAGGTTACTCAAAACGCCCGGAAAAGCTTGCTAATTTGCAATCTATCTGGGGTGATAACTAGAAGCCCTAATTAAGAATCTAGCTGTCTGCTTGGTGAGTATAGAAGTCTGGAATAACAAATAAAGAAATTGCAAGTTGCAAAGGGAGGGGTGCTACAGACAAGGCCAACATGTGGTGTAAAATCTAAATATGGGTTGTACTTGCTGGCAGATTGCCAGTCTAGCAAGCCAGGTGCTATTTCAATTTTAATTTCTTCAACACAGCTGAATTCTGTGTGCATCAGCTGATGCCTCTGTCCTCTCCTGTTGTACTGATACCAAGAGAGGGAGTTGGCACTCTGTTGCTTATTTTATGGTATTCTTGGCCTTGGTTAAGGAGACAATTACCCAAGTTGATCCATAGTTTAATAGCTCTAATCCAAAATTGGTGAACGTGATCAGCTTTGGATACGACTGACTGAAATGGGTTTTTGTGGGAAAATGCAGACGTGCAAAGGGTTTACCCAAAATGTTTGTATTAGTAGTCCTTAGTTTAATCTCTGACACTAATTATTAATAGTACTAATAAGCTGTAAATGGGTAAAGCTGAGAGAGTGTCAAGTCTTGTGATCTATCCAACTTGGGGGGTACAGTAGTAATTTCTGGCTCATCTTCTCCTTGCTGGGGAAAACTGGAAGATGCCCTCTCTCTCTTTCTATCTCTAATCCATCATCATAATCCAAAATCCAAACTTTGGATCAAGTTTTGCACAATCTTTACCACTAAGTATCTCCCCCCAAAAATAATAAAAAAAAATGAAATTTATTAAGTTAGTGATTATGATGAGGGGAAATACAGAAGAGGGGCCCACGGGAGCGTTTGGTAGATGCTCTAGCATCCAACACGAAGGAGGGGGGTTAGTGGGCCCAGAGTGTGAGCTGGCATGGGCCTGTTTGTTCCACCTGGCGGCCCAACTTTCCCCCACTTACGCCAGATATTATTAATAATACAAAGTACAACATTTATATGCATGTGATTTGTGATAAATCTCTATCTACTATCTAGCCTCGTGAATTCATAAGTCTGTCTCCTTTTTTCCACATTACCACGGCTTCATATGAGTAATTTAGAGACGATGGCATCTAAACTTTCTGATCCAATAATTGAATAACACAACAAGGTTATATAGATTAAAAAAAAATGCTTAATAAGTGTCGGTGGAGGCTGCTTTCTTATTGACGTTACAAACTTGTTGAATCTCAGTGCTCCTATTTTATGGTCTAATTTATTAGGTTGCGTGGAGAAAGCCCGTTTCTCGTTCTTTTCTTTATGATTATAATAATATATCTCGTCGCTCGATTTTTTTGTGTTTGTATTTATGTTCTTAACTTGTAAAGTTGTAGTTATTTGAAAGGGGACTCCAAATGACGAGGACATGGCAACTAACCGTACACTTGGCTCTCTTTATTTATCATGCGAAAGTGATCTTCTTCTTCTTCTTCTTCTTCCTATGCCTTTTTGCTACTTATAAGTACCCATGAATTAATTATCTTTCTTCTGTGGAGAGATAACGAACTTTAATGATACGAAGCTTATCATGTGAAGCTAGCAAAATATTTCCATATAAAAAAAAGGGAAAATAGAGGCACCCAAAGAAAGTAAGAGATGAGAGATCTTATATATGGTCGTGGAAGAAGAGCCAAGACTCAAGAGTGGGGGACCTCAAAGGGATCTCCTTTACAGGTTGGGACCCCTTTCATTTTCCCATCATATGCATTTATTCTTCACTCTCTCAATAACTTTGATAAGAAAATGTACATTTGATTTTTGAAAAAGATGATGCTGTTTGTACAAGTAAAAGAAATATACAATGGCCTTCTTAACTCAAAGTGTTAACAGAATTTACGACCAAACAAATGGAAGCTAATGGGGAAAGAGAGCATGTTCAGACAACTTCAATTAAGTTACCGATTTTATGACTATAGGCATTGACTAATTGAATTAAGCCTCGATGAATATTGCCATTTCGAAGGATACGATCTCGACGTAGCGCAGGTCGATAGAGTAAGAGTCATTATACGTAAACATGTATATAGGTGAGGTAACCACTGCTCTAAAGATCCCTTATAGGCTCCTCCTAGGCCCCATCTAGACGTTAGCCGTCCGCCTAAGTGATGTCTAAGTATCCGTTTAGACCGCCTAGACAACCGTTTAGGCCGCCTAGGCGCTAGACGATCGCTCTCCGCCTAGCGTTTTTAAGAATACTGAAGGTAACGCAGAAATTCCACTTTAAATCTTAAAGGTAGCATGAGCGACATATAGTCCACCAATTCTTATATCGATCTTGTATTCGCTTCTCCATCTCGATCAAGTCTTACTAATCTAGCTAATAGTTTATAAATGACATAACTATTAGGTTACTCAAGCTCCCCACTATAATATCGTATAAATAACTCCTACAGACTAAACCCATCATGTCAAAGTTATATTTTAGCAATGAAAATGTACATATATAGCAAGGAAAGAGGCCCTTTTCCTAGACAAAGTTTTTTGGGTCGTAAGATTTTGCCTATATGCCGGCACAAGGAACGACTTAGCTCTTTTTATCTGTAATTAGCTGCCTGTGACAGCCAAAGATGCAGGAGATGTGAGTAGGCCTAAACACCTCATATGACATTTTCCTCACATGCCCCATGTGCTTCTTCTTATGTTCCATCTTCAAACTCCTCCGGTGCACGTCCTCTCAATCCTCATTAGTTGATCGGATATTCAAAATTACACTCTTTTTTGTGTTTTTTAAAGTCAAGAATTGAAATTTCGACCAATGAGGGTTGAGGGGACGTGCACCGGGACGTTATTGCGGGACAGAGGATTTGGATCCCCGACGGTGGTTTTCTACATTTATATCGAGCTAATAAAACCGATTCATTATGGTTTCGGTGTATTATATAGCCCTAATTAAATTTTTTCTATGCAGTAATAATTTGATGGTGACGAATATCATCACCTATTAACCGAGGTAGTCAGATTTGATTTCTAATATATTTTATTTTTTAATATATCGAGTGCTTCTAAATTTATGTATTGAAAAACTTACATAGTGCAGATCGATAAGGAGATACATAGACATCTTATCGTACAATTTCTAAGGACCAATGATAAACTAGTTAATTGACTTGCACCTTCTTCCATTCTCTCCTTTTTTCGGTACCCCAAGGCATGTTTATATACGAATTGAAGACTAATCTTTTTCTGCCCATTTAAGTACCGTATAGGCTCGTTGCTGGGGGTGATTCTCCCAATTGACTTTCTCCATTCATGCCATCAAAATGCGTTCAACCTTGAACCTTGAACCTTGAACCTTGAACCTTGAACCTTGTGAACAAAGTCTTAAAAAACCTATCACATCGTCTCATAGACCAAGTGGTTATTGGTACCTTCTTTTTGTTCTTTGGACAACTATTTATATGACATAAAAAGAAATTAGAGTGGCATGGATCGAAACTCTTGTGATGTTAACATATTTTTCATGTTGTATGCTTCGATCTTTACATCATGATTGTAAATTTAAAATGCTCACTAACATTAGTAATATCGGCCAAAGTACGAGGTATCCCCACAAAAAAACTATATTAGAAAAAAAACTACGGATCCGCTTGACGTTATGAAGGTAACTCTTATTTAGTATTTTAACTAGTATCAGTCCCGTGTCTTGAAAGGCACGATTTTGATATTATTAAAAACTTAATTTAAATTTTATAAAATGTTGCTTAAAAAATTATTTTGTTTTTAGAAAAATAACTAACGTGCAAATATTATGTTGAATTTTGGACATAAAACGTTCACATTTTCTAGAAAATTTTATTTTTAGAAAACATGCAAATATTTTATTTTAAAAAAAATAATTAAAAAAAATAGTAGATAAGAAGATTTTTAGAAAACTTATGTGGAAAAGTTAATGTGTAATTGTTTTAGAAAAATAAGTAAAAGGAAATTAATAAATAATAATATCTTTGATTAAATTTTCATGTATTTCATTCATAAGAGGCCGGGAATGCTTCATCACTAAGAAGATTTCGAGAAAAAATTAATTTTTTTAGAAGTTATTATGTATTGATTTTATTGTTTTTAGTAGATAAGAAAAATTATGTATAAAATTTAAAGTATTTTATAGAAGATAATTAAAAGGAAAATTAGTAAATGAAGATAATTTAGTAATTAACATAAGAAAGTAGGTAGAAAATAAAGAATTGTGTAAAAATAAAATAAATTACAACTATGCATCGGCATTGATATGATATTTTAGTTTTGCATAAATATATAATCTTGGTTGGATAATTGCTTTATTTCAAGCAATATATTAGATAGAGTTTTTTGAATATTTGGCTATGATACTTTATTTCAAGCAAACGTGTCTTGCACCATAAGCATATAATAAATATATAATCTTGCACCAGTTTGGTATGTAAGATGTCAAGATCTCTTTACATATATTTATCCAGATTTATTTTGCTTAATTTACTATCATGAATTACTATCATGGTAAAAAAATCTCTTGATATATAATCTCTTGATAATTGCTTCATCCAGATTTTTTTTTAATTAATTAAAATGGGAATCGATAAAAAGAAATCTAATGTGGGGTCTATAATGGAGCTTCAACCAATCAAACAAATTGAATTGTTTTAATAAAAATGGGTGATGGGTCCAATGAAGAGGTGACACGTATCGGACTAAATATTATTTCTAACCTCCGCTTTAGTATATAGTTATGATTTTGTAGTTGGATTGCAGAACTTATTTTGATGCATAAGGTTTTTGGATCTAGTGGTATACAAATCGGATTAAAGTTGGTTTTTTTAAATAATAGGAGTAAAAATTATCAAAAAGGGTATTAAAATAAAATTACAAAGTATTTTTAACTTAAGTGTTATATATGGAAATATTTTTTTAAGCTTCCATAAAATCAAATAAGTTTTGGGGATATAACTTAATAAATCTTTATTTTAGACAATATTTTAACTCTTATAAACTTTAATAAACTTCCATCAAGTAAGCGTAAGTGTCGAGCACTTGTGTGTGATAGCTTTTTTTATTGCATAAGTTTATATATTTAAGCTTTCTTAAGCTCAATTTAAACTACACCAAATAGACCCTAACATGAATCAAACAGATAAATTTTAGGTTATGTTCGATATCTAAGAGAGTTACATTCACGATTTTGATGGAATTTATCAAATTCAACTGGAATGGACACATAATCAGCCAAAAACGAATCAAAACATGATAAATCGAGAGGAAATGGTTTAATATCGTGTTAACCGTAAACCCTAAAACTTATAGCTAACCCATTTTGGAGGTTGTACGTACACTTATTATACATTATACACTCTGTATATGATTGCACCAATCATAGATAATCAATGAAGATGTTAAGATGATGAAAGCATTTGTCTAACTTTTGTGCGTCAAGTCAACAATTATTGTCATAGAACAACCTTGTCCGACCTTTTCTTTCTTCGTTTTATCTGCTATCTTTCTCGACATTATTTAAGATATAGAAAAACTCAAGATCAGCGAGCTAAGAAAGATAGAAAAGAATTTACATAAAAGTAAAAGAAGAATTCTCATAATAGAATAAAAATTAATCTAAATAAAAGGTTTATCCAATCTCTCCAAATCAAACTTATTATAATGGAACATTTTATTAAAAAAAGCAATAATTATATTCACAGTTTGAGAAAAAAGTGAAAGCATCTCAAGCATCTGACAATGTGAGATACTATAAAAAAAAAGCGTTAAATTGAGCCAAAAACATTATTCTTTGATTTGCAAATGGAACAACATCCCATACCGATAAGCTTGCTCTAAATGCTCTATTGAAAAACGAAGGGTCTCCCAAAGACATCTTTTAGGTGACATGGCTAATAATTTAATCTTGATCGAAGGCCATATAGTGCGCTTATGAAGATATGTATGCAAGATGACGTGAACTAGTCTCCATATAGTGCTCTTATGAAGATATATATGTATGCAAGATGAAGTGAACTAGTCTATAAACTACCTAATTCATCTCTATGGACACATAATCAATCTAGATATTGAAGAAAGACTAAATATGTAAGTTGAAGAAAGCATGCATAATGCATTCCCACAATGGATGTACACAAATAAAACTTGGTGAATTCTTAGTTTTTTTCGCAAATGTTAGTGAATTCTTAGTTGCTTGCCCACTTGCACTGGGTTATTGTTGTTGTTTTTCTATATCCGGAATTTGACTCCCCCAAAATCCAACTTATCTTCTGAAGTCTGTTTGTACCCTAATCCAAAAAAATAAAGTAAAGTTGTCCCCAAAACCGGACTTTACATCGATTAATTGAATACTCTATCCAAAATAGTCCAATTCGATTGTCTGAATTCGACCCGAATGTAAATGTGCAGGTTAGCTGCAAGTGATTTTATTACCACCTAAAATTGATCTAAAACGAAATATATTTATAAAGTTTCAATCCACCCGAAACCTAAAAGTTAAGCATTGATTCATATAATGTCCCAAATTCTAAGGATGATCATGTACCTCTGATTAGTACAAACCTGTTATAATATTATATAATGTACGTATAATGTACTACATTGTTTGTTCGGACCACTGGTATTAATCATTCTCCTGTATAAGTTGGATTTTCATTGTTTTGGCGAGGGCTATCAAGGAGAAACAATATTTATTGGATGCAGGGCAATTGGATAATAAATGGCAGGCTAGTAGTGCTAAAGAAGAATACGAATGGTGTTATGGCTTATTAATGTAATGTAGGTTTTTTTTGGAAGCTTCAAAAGGGCACTTGGAATAGTCAATTTTTGTGAACCCCACGACAAGCAAGAACAAGTGGCGTCCAGGTTTGCAATGAAAGCTATATGGCCCATCCAGGACCCTCCTACACACAAGAATCACTTGATATATGCCTAGCTTCTTATGTAGTTTTCCACCCAAATTCTTGTTGTTTAATTTGAATCTCTCGGAAGTGATGATACAAATATTGTTTCCTAACATAGTACATAGTATTGGTATATTTTTCATATCTTTATATTGTAACATACGATAATTATTAAGAGGTCGTTTGATGACAGTATAATAATGTAAATGTAAATGAAAAAATTGAGTCCGGATCCGCTGTGTTATGAATATGATGCATTGATAAAAAAAAAATTCTTCTTTGACTTGCTACTACTCTCTTATTTATGCCATCAGAGGAGGATGTGAGGAAGTAATTTCACTACTATTTTAAAACCTATCCCTATATTTGATAAATATTTTATTTGTAGGTCCATGTCATGTAATTATACAGTTCATTTAATGTTAAAGTGCATAGAAGATAACTTAATCCTCAAACACACATAACAAAACATTGTTTGAGGTTTATACTCAACCGTACAAGTAGTAATGAAATAAAAACAATCTTGTGATAAGTGGAGAATGTAGGCATCGTTATCGTTCTCATTATCATCCAATGGGGCTTCACCAATGATACTAGTATTATTATGCAAATCCTTCAATGAAACTCCATCAGTACTAACATCACCATTTGAATGAGACATGTTAGAATGACCCGAACTTGATGGGCAATCAACAAAAAAATGTAAAGCTATGTGTAAAGCGACATGAAACACATAATGAGTACTACAGATGTGCAAATACGATTCTTCTTTTCGTTCACAAAGAATGTCATTATGGTTCATAAATTTTCAAGGAAAGGTTCATTAAAAACCATAAAACGGTTCATGTAAATTAAGGCACATTTGTTGAGGCATTTTATCGAACACATGGTGGGCAACTAGGCAAGCATACGCTTTCAACCTCTCTATTCAATCGAAATTGTCAATTTGCAATGTAAAAGACATAAACAATCTACAAAAGAAACGTAAAAGCTATGTGTAAAGCAACATGAAAGACAATGAATATTACAAATGGGCAAATACGATTATTCTTTTGGTTCAGAAAGAATCTTATTATGGTTCATAAATTTTCAAGGGAAGGTTCATTGAAAGCCATAAAACGGTTCATGTAAATTAAGGCACGTGTGTTGAGGCATTTTGTCGAACACATGGTGGGCAACAAGACAAGAATGAACTTTCACCATAGCTATTCAATCGATAACATCAAAATTGAGTTGCTCATGTTGCCATAACCTTTCGACGGTGCAAATTTAATGAGTTCACACAAAAGAGAGCAGATTAAAGTGAAAACATTCATATATTAACGAGTTTCACAATTAGAAACACAATTGATAGAAGTTCACAAAAAACAAGTTTCAAAATTTGAAATCATCTACCTAAATCCATAAGAAGGGAATTGGAGGTCAAAGGAATCAGATTAAATTGTGTTGGAGAAGGGAATTGGAGGGAATCATGTTGGAGAAGAACAATGAATGAACTTGGGGGAAGAACAATGGATGAATGACGATTTTTGAAGGAGAACGCTTGAAAAAGTTGGGAACGAACGAAGCAGGATGTCGATCAAAGGAGGATTGGGAGTAGAAAAAAATAAAAAATGCACTTACATATAAAAGGAGCTTAAAAAAGTGGAGGCAATCCGGGCCATTGAATTCTGAATATCTAACAGATGAGATTTAATCTCATTTTACATTTTAAGGGTTGATCTCACCTGATCCCCTTTCTTTATTTATATGAAAAATCTTTTTCAATATAAGATTGGTAGCATTTTAGTTTTGGTAATAAAGAACAATTATAATATAATGTCGCAAAGTAGTTGTAAGAAAAAACTATTAGGACAATGGTTTATATTTTTAATGGGAACATGATTACAATATTAAAGAAGGGATTTGTACAAATACATTATAAACTAGACATCTACTCTCGGCGTTGCTCGGGACGAATATTTAGTATTATTTTGTTAGCTTTGTATGATACGTTGTTTATATCTATGATTTCAATTATTTTTTTATATTTAAACAATATATTGTCTTGGTTAAACAATTGAAATGACATTATTATCGTATTTATTATATTAATAAGATTATAAGTCTTTTAATATCAAAAAATTATACCCCTAATCTATAAGTGTTTAGTTATAAACTTATAATACATACATTGAAAATTCAAAAACTAACTTAATAAGTAAATTGTCAAAAGAATTTTAATTTTATTTTATGATATAACATTTAACGTTTAATAAGAAAAAGTGAGAACTAAATCATTATGATGGAATTAATTGCCATAAAATTAATTTTATAATACATACAAATATAATATAATTCAATAACATATATAGTCTAAACTTATAATAAGAAAATGAATGATTATAAAATATGTAAACAAAATCTTTCAATTTGTAGGCCGCATCATTTAATAAAAAAAATTATTCAATAAGATAATATTTAATATATATCTACGTACTTATCAATAAGAGTAACATAATACATTTACTAATGATAATTTAATTAATAATACCACTTCAATCGAAAATGAATTTAATAAGATAAATTATATTATATATACATTATCAAGTATTAAATATATTGAGATAATATATAACAGGAAGTAACAACAACAAAAATAATAATAAATACTATAGAATAAACTAATAATAATAATAATAATAATAATAATAATAATAATATCATATTAAATTGAATATAATATAATATAATTAGATATAGATACATGAATACATATATACTATAGCATAGGAAGGAAGGAATTGAATTGACAATTAATGTCAAATGTTCCAAGTTTACTAGTAGGTAAGATAATAGAATTAAAACCTCAATAACTAATAAAGCATACCCCGAGGCTTGAACTACTCATATTGATATTTATATAAATTAGTAGTACACCTGTAGAGAATATGAGGCACAAGAGTGTGGAAAGTACACACCAATGGATCTCTTAGTCAAAATCACATAGGTAAGAATTGGAATATATAGGCCAAGTGATGGAATATAATTGGTCATATATAAACACAAATAGTTAAGCGTATAACTAAGAGTGATAAATGTAGAAAATAAATGCAAAAAGAAGACAATAACCATTCTACGAGAATCTTTATATAGTTATGAATTGAAATACTAATAAGAGTAACATTAAGGCTGATAAATGTCGGAAATAAATAAAAAAAAGTAAGAAGATAAGCATCCTAAAAGATTCTCTATGTAGTTATACATTAAAATATTTTTATATATTAGTTTTTACAAAAAACAAATATAGCTTAATCAAATTAGATAAAACTGAAACAGTAGACATAATCTTACCATGAGACTTGAACAAACATTAGCTTCTACTTTAGCATACATAACATACCAATTTTATTCTTCCTCGTATCAAATCACTTCTCCTTCCCATGTTATGCAATTGAGAAAATAAGCACAATTTATCAAACCTACAAAAAAAGCAATATTAGAAGAAGCAAAATACAACTAATACTAAAACATAATATATAGAGAAAAACAGAAAAAGAATTCCAAGGATTTTTTAAATGAAAGATCTCATATATATATATATATATATATATATATATAGTGATGAGGTAGAGGTCAATAAGACTTTCAGTTGACTATTATTACTTAAATTTCAAATTATATAAGGTTTTTGGTGGTTACAAAAGTGATTTGACTATATTAAGTATATGAGAAATCACAATTTGGATCATTGTGTAGGGACTATTTTGTTTGGGACAATTAGAATATGTATGTTATGTTGAAGCCCGAAAACCTCGAGCTAAATACGGGATAAAATTATTAATCTCTCGGGCCTTTCGGCGCGCTAGAAACCGGCTCGTCTTACTTCGAGCTCTCCCACCCCCCGCGTATTATTTTATTCTCTTTTCGGAAGCTTATAAGACTTTTTAAGGCCTTTCCCGTAAAATAGTGCGAGCTCCTCGGAGACTCAAACACGTCGGGGCCCGTCCTTTGAGAACACGTCTCGGGACAGGCCTTTTCCGATCCCTCAACCTATGCCTGGCACCTCCTATATATATGTTAAGCAAGCTGCTTGCTATGTCCACCATGGTCGATGTGGGATGTGAGAATTCCGCCCAAACAATGAAAAGAATGCAAGCTGGTGATGTGGTGATGTGGCAAAGGTGCAAATTTGCCAAGTAGCTCACAAGCTACTTAATTAAGCACGTTATTAGCCAAACAGCCATGGCCTTATCGCGGTGAGGTGCACAAAATTCCCTCCGTTACAACTCCGCCTCCGTATGTTCGATGTGGGACGTTACGTACATACATGCTGCCATACGCATACATTTATTCATTTCAGTTATTCGCGTACTTAGCGCGTTAAAAGCATGCGTAGCGCTTTAATCTTTTATGTTAATATTATCTATCTCGTGCACCAACGCGGTGACAATTCCGGGTATCAACACAACCCCGTGACTCGGATGTCCTTAGTATTTCAAGGACAAACGAGGCACTCACTTGATGCACATACTTATGGTCAACGCGTTGTTGTAACCGGCCCGAGCTGTGTAACCAACTCGAGCACGCCTACGCGTGTTGCGTGTGTTAGTGGACAGCCCCAAGCGATAGCTTGGCAGGTTCCCTAACGATGGTTTTGGTACTTAGTGTTTTTAAGGCTTCAAACGACTGCGAGGGGTGTAGCCCAGCTCGAGCGCGCCTAAATGCATCGCGCGCGGGTCAAACCCTGAGCACAACTCGGCGGTTGGCCTTCAGAGTGTGATGGGATGTTTTGAGTTTGTCGCGACTATGAGCGATAAAGTTAACTCGAGCGCGCCCTTGCGTTCAACGTGGGCCAAACCCCGAGCTCAACTCGGCGATTTGCCTTGTAGAATTTGGACTTTTGGGTTTATCGCGACTACGAGCGATGAAGTCAAGTCGAGCGCGCCCTCGCGCTCAACGCGGGCCAAACCCTGAGCTCAGCTTGGCGATTTGCCTTGTAGAATTTAGATTTTTGGGTTTATCGCGACTACGAGCGATGAAGTCAACTCGAGCGCGCCCTCGCGCTCAACGCAGGCCAAACCCCGAGCTCAGCTCGGCGATTTGCCTTAACGACAACTGTGGAGTTTCGATGTTTTAAGGCTTTAAGCAGCTGCGAGCGGCGTAACCGTCTCGAGTGCGCCTATGCGCATCGCGCGCGTTAGCGGACAACCCCGAGCGAGGACGGTAACTCGGGTTTTCCCTAACGACTGTGGAGTTTTGATGTTTTAAGGCTTTAAGCAGCTGCGAGCGGCGTAACCGTCACGAGTGCGCCTATGCGCATCGCGCGCGTTAGCGGACAACCCCGAGCGAGGACGGCAACTCGGGTTTTCCCTAACGACTATGAAGTTTTGATGTTTTAAGGCTTTAAGCAGCTGCGAGCGGCGTAACCGTTTCGAGTGCGCCTATGCGCATCGCGCGCTTTAGCGGACAACCCCGAGCGAGGACGGCAACCCGGGTTTTCCCTAACGACTGTGGAGTTTTGATGTTTAAAGGCTTTAAGCAGTTGCGAGCGGCGTAACCGTCTCGAGTGCGCCTATGCGCATCGCGCGCGTTAGCGGACAACCCCGAGCGAGGACGGCAACTCGGGTTTTCCCTAACGAGTGTGGAGCTTTGATGTTTTAAGGCTTTAAGCAGCTGCGAGCGGCGTAACCGTCTCGAGTGCGCCTATGCGCATCGCGTGCGTTAGCGGACAACCCCGAGAGAGGACGGCAACTCGGGTTTTCCCTAACGAGTGTGGAGTTGCAGCTGCGAGCGGCGTAACCGTCTTGAGTGCGCCTATGCGCATCGCGCGCGTTAGCGGACAACCCCGAGCGAGGACGGCAACTCGGGTTTTCCCTAACGAGTGTGGAGTTTTGATGTTTTAAGGCTTTAAGCAGCTGCGAGCGGCGTAACCGTCTCGAGTGCGCCTATGCGCATCGTGCGCGTTTTGCATTACAGAATATGATTAGCGCGTTGATAGTAACTGTGAGCAAAGCTCAAAAACAGCTGTCGTCTAAATGGGGTCGCGGGCCATATGAGGCTTATTTAGTTTATTCTCGTTTCGGAGGCAGTATTTAGTTTGATGTTAAACTTGTGTATAACAAACCTGTATTAGTCAATCGCTAATATCTCAAGGTTCACTAATGGCGTTCGCTGGGCGCTGAAATGCAAAAAGTGAGAGTAGCGCGTAAGAAGACACAACACCATACACCAGAGGAAGAGCCGGGCGAAATAAAACCCCGAGCCTCTTCCCCCAAACCAAAAGAGAGATCTTTTCATTAGCGTTCATGACATGCCAAGCAAGCGCACCACAAGAGATTTTACAAATTCATAAAACCTAAAAACAACAAATCCTGACAACAAGAACAACACGAGCAACCCGAATTCGATCGGAGTTACATACACGTCAGTTTTTGCACTTAGCGCGCTGGCAACGTGCAACAGAATCAGTGAAGCTTGTCACGCACTCTAGTCACGAACCCTCGCGTCTCCGGCCACGCGATGTCCTGAAGGGAGCCACAGGCCACGACAACGGACTACGCTAGAGAGATAAGCGCGACAGCCAGAGGCCGGAAGAGCGCGGGGGTGGGAGAGCGCGGTGGCGGGCCGGTGAAGACACGGCGGAGGCTCGTTAGTTTATTCTCTTTTCGGAGGGTTGTTAGTTTATTCTCTTCTCGGAGATGTTATTATGGGGTCGCGGGCCAAGGCCGTGATGGGGCCGCGGGCCAAGGCCGTGAGCCCAGGCCATGAGCCGCGATGGGGCCGAGGGCCGAGGCAGCGCGATGGGGCCGCGCGTCCATCGCGATCCATGCTAATTAAAAATGCATACTAATTATATAAGCAAAAAACGCACTAACCTGCGCGATTCTTAACCGACGACCCGAGAGCATGACAGTCTTAGACGAGAAGGTCCCCACAGACGGCGTCAATGTTGAAGCCCGAAAACCTCGAGCTAAATACGGGATAAAATTATTAAACTCTCGGGCCTTTCGGCGCGCTAGAAACCGGCTCGTCTTGCTTCGAGCTCTCCCACCCCCCGCGTATTATTTTATTCTCTTTTCGGAAGCTTATAAGACTTTTTAAGGCCTTTCCCGTAAAATAGTGCGAGCTCCTCGGAGACTCAAACACGTTGGGGCCCGTCCTTCGAGAACACGTCTCGGGACAGGCCTTTTCCGATCCCTCAACCTATGCCTGGCACCTCCTATATATATGTTAAGCAAGCTGCTTGCTATGTCCACCATGGTCGATGTGGGATGTGAGAATTCCGCCCAAACAATGAAAAGAATGCAAGCTGGTGATGTGGTGACGTGGCAAAGGTGCAAATTTGCCAAGTAGCTCACAAGCTACTTAATTAAGCACGTTATTAGCCAAACAGCCATGGCCTTATAGCGGTGAGGTGGACAAAATTCCCTCCGTTACAACTCCGTCTCCGTATGTTCGATGTGGGACGTTACGTACATACATGTTGCCATACGCGTACATTTATTCATTTCAGTTATTCGCGTACTTAGCGCGTTAAAAGCATGCGTAGCGCTTTAATCTTTTATGTTAATATTATCTATTTCGTGCACCAACGCGGTGACAATTCCGGGTATCAACATGTTACATTTAGGAGTTGAAAATTGGAAATTTTCAATTAAGAGTGGATTAGTCCATATTTAATCCATGTATACTTTTATTTGAAAGGTTTTAAATATAGGATGGAAAGGTTGACTCATTTGAATATTTATCTACTACTATAATCTATATATATATATAAAAGTTAGGTGGTGTCCCCATTAATTGCTCTATTTATTGTTGGTTGCAATCTTCCCTATATAATAAACACTATGTAATCATAATCAAAATAGCCACAATAACATAGTGGTAAAGCCTCCCTCTAATTACCCAATGGTTTGGGGTTCAATCCTCTCTAGCAACATTTTTGTTCAAATATTTTTTAAAACCTATATATATAACTACCGATAGTTTAAATGAATATGTAAACATACGGGTAATGTATATATGAAAATGCATATGTTGTTAGTTGAACTCTATTATGAAATGTCATAACTTACAAATTAAATGCTAAAAGCTTACATCTACATATTTTTTTTTGAGCAATACATATACATATTGGTACGGGTAACATAAATCACAAAATATATTTATACCCTAAATAATAAAATATGTGTATTTTTTTAAACGTGTTTTGTGTGTATTTTATGTATTATTTGTATATATAATTCAAGTATATAAAAAAATCAATAGTGTTTTTTAACGTAAATCACAAAATATGTTTATACTCTAAATCATAAAATATGTGTATTTTTTTAAACGTGTTCTGTGGGTATTTGTTGTATTATGTGTATATATGAATATTTTCTTGACGTGTATTTTTTTAACGTAAATCACAAATATGTGAATACCATAAATCATAAAATATGTGCATTTTTTTAACGAAAATCACAAAGTTTATTTATTAAATCATAAAATATGGGTATTTTTTCTTAAAACTTCTATCATTTTCATGTATATAAAAATATTTTGAATAGCCAACAATATTATTTTAACCTTTCATATGCTTTCTATAGTTTTCTATATCTTTCATATGTACGTAATTGCATTTAGATGCAAATAATGAGTGTTTCTCTCGCAAGTGAATTATATTTTCAATTGATTTATTTCTTACGGAATATTTATTCATTTTATACATAATATAATCTATTATATTTTATATTATCATACATTGGTCTATTTTACACATTCATGCAATTTTATGCAATTTTTCAATTAAAGTTGATTAACAAAGTTTTAAAATAGTTTTTAAACCCGTGCGTAGCACGGGTCATGAATTCTAGTACAATATAAAGCAGAACCCAAGTCTTTTTTAAAATTTGCGCTACGTCATCCACCCTGAATAAAATAATGATTTTATCTTTTTAATTGTATCCTTAAAAATTATCTCTATATCCACTTGATATCTTATCCAATATTTGATATCTTACCTATTTTTGGTATCTTAAGAAAATATAATTTTTATTTATATTATTGAAGCATTTTTCATTTATGGTAAACCGGATTTTTTTATTAAGATTCTAAATAATTAATTAAAATAATAGATTCCATATTTTAAATTATAAAAAAATAAAATACATATATAGTTAAATAGGTTCATATTTGGGCTTGTTGTGCTTGGGTTATACATATAATATCTAGGAAAAAACAGACTTGAGTCAAAATTCGATCTCGGATCAATTAAGTCGGGTTTATATAATCACATTATCCGTATATGGTACGGAATTTGTACTGATTATAGTTTTAAGTTGTGGCCTGACTCACATTTAGTATTTTTTTAATAGCTAAATGTAATTATTAAGATTTTTTTACTTATTGGAGAACTTTTATATATATAGTTGGTTTTGATTATTTTTAAATGTACTATGAGCCTTGACATCTCCTTTAACCACATGTATATATATATATATGTATGTATGTATAGATATCTAGATAGATATATTAGAAATATGTTTTTAGGTTAGTTCTTAAAAAAGATTAAATATTATTATTATATAAATGATTTGACAAATTTAATAAAATGGAAAGGTTGATCTCATAAGACTCAAACCCTAAACCTTCTATTACATATATCACTTATTCTAATCATTGTGCTAAGAGGTAATTTTGATTTTAAATGAAAAACAAACAAAAAAATAAATTGCATGCATGAATTTAATATGTGCAACAAATGCTACACAACTTTTTAATGTTATATATACATACATATGTCATGTTTAAACTTTTTTCCTAAAAAAAATGAAGATTAGAATAAGTTAGCCTTTTTGCATCTGCTAATAGGGTATTTAGTCACTATATTAGACAAAACTTTTGTTTTTTGAGCGAACTAGGCAAAAGCTAATTATATTCTTCAGATGGGTCTACATGAGGCAGGCACGGATGCTTTGGTGGGCTGGGGTAGGCTACAGCCCACCCTAAAAAATTAGAAAAAAATAAAAAATAGGGTAAATTAAATAATAAAAAATAAAAAATAAGGTAAATTTAGTAATAAATTAGTTAAATTAAAGTAATTTAGCCCACCCTAATTATTTTGATGATAATTAGCCCACCCTATTTTACAATCCTGGATCCGTCATGAGGGGACTACAACACCCATATTAATTTTAGTTTTTGGGTCTATTTGTTATCATAAATGTGGTGGGCGAATGCCAATATTTCGAACTTTCAATGATGTTGTGCAATGTGTACTTTCTTTTTGTGTTCATTCAATTCCTGCACCAATATTTGATGAATCCCTTTCTTCGAGGGTCAAATCATAATTTCAAACAATCCATGGAAGAATGCTTAAATATGATTGAATGCAATTAATTTTGGTTTAGCATGAAAGCTATTATAAGCTCTACATTAATGAACATGACAATCCTATTTTGTCTCTAAGCTAAGATAGAGATATGTAATGGGTCAGGTTGTATGATGTTACAGATGAAATGTACATTTGTTGTACATGTCATGTTGTCATGTATGTTTACATAATCTGTGTGGCTCAAACATTTTAATTGATATAAGATGACAATCTGTGTGGCTCAAACATTTTAATTTTCTGCAGATATGTAGTGGATCATGTGAATAACAAAAACTGAAGATGTGATCTTTCTGAGTTGCAGGAATGACAATCCTATTTCTAGTGAAAGCATTCAGCAGTTATACTTATACCAAGTGTGTGATCAGTTGAATGCAAGAAAAAGGAAGAAAAAAAAATGAACACAGAAGACATTTCCTGAATGGTGTAATCAATCAGATTCACCTGCAAATATACTGGACATTTCCATCAGAAACTCAGTCAACAACTAAAAACTTTAGACAAATACAATACACTACTACTTGTTACAACTTCTTATTATATGACCCATAACATGAAGTTGAGAGAGAACTTCATATGATCCATAGCATGAGCAGAATACTACTGATAATCAATCAAGGGAACTCAAATCTGGTTAGCCTCTGACCTCCATCTGGAGGGCTTATGTAAACCCAAAGCAGAGATATAATGATGGAGAGAAGCCCAGACCAGACATACACTATCGTCGGCACTCTGCCTCTCCTTCCCAACAGCCCTTTCGCAAACGGGTACAGGTGGCACAAGACCCAGAAGCTGAAGAACACTCCACCCAGAAGCTTGCTCCACTGAGGAAAGTGGCTGTAAAGTGTCCTAGCAGATCCCACAGAGATGGCAATCATGTTCACCATCATGATTGTAATGGGAGGAACCATCAAGAAGCTCCATTTCACCACATAGAGATCAGCAAAGTCGTCTTCCGAGTCTTCAGGAGCCGATGATTTTGAGGTCAGTGTGAATGAGATGTCAACTCCAGCAATCACTTTCAGCAAGCCTTGTAAAACTGCAGCTGGATGCGCGCTTGTTCCGCCGATCAACCAAAACTGCTCGTTCCTCCACCAATCATGGAGAGTGATTCCTGACCACTTGATCTCCAGCAAAGCCAGCATGCACAGTGTCAGTGTGATGAGAAGCAAAAGCATCAGGAATGTGACATCCAGGGATTGCACTATGAACTGTCCTGTGAAGAGCGAGATGGCCGGAAGAAAGCAGTAGACAATCAGGAACATTGAGGTGAAAGGATACATGCCCACATTGAAATAGGCCACCCTTTGCAAGAACTTCATTCTCCTGCTGGCAAACAAGGCATTGTTCTTGGAGAAAAATATCTCAACAGAACCTGTTGCCCACCTCAAGACCTGATGAAGCCTGTCAGTTAGGTTGATTGGAGCTGTTCCTCTGAATGCATCTCTTTTAGTCACACAGTATATTGATCTCCATCCTCTGTTGTGCATTCTGTAGCCTGTGACAACGTCCTCTGTCACAGACCCGTAAATCCAGCCAACCCGTTTGCCCCATTCGGTTTTATCCTCATAGAAGCAGGAAATCACACTGATTGCCTCAGCAACGGTTGCAGCATCCAATGGCTCACGTGGCACGGCCAACGAACCAGCTGGTCTTCCTTGATGGCCTTTGCCTTGTAAATCCTGAAGCAGCCTTCCTTGGTACTCAGCAACTGGAATGGAAGCAGCCAAAGAAGTGGAGCTCCCAAATCTTTTTGGAAGAAGCAAGGATTCGATGTCTAAGTCGTCGTCATCATATGCCTCTTGGAGATGTGCATTGATTGGAACAGCCACTTCTTCTTCCAACTCTCTCTTTCTATTCTTGGGTCTTCGTAAAAGAAGCTTCAATTTTCTCGTGCCAAACCAGCCGTGGTGTTCGGTTGCTCTTGGAGGGCTAAATCCATATAAAGCAAGCCTCCTGAATATGCAGCCTGTTCCTACATACATTGGACCTTGTAAACCATCAAGGGCTCTCATGGACACATCAAAGAAGACGGTGTTGTGGTTCGCATAACGGTCACTAGGATCAATTCCTTCAAACCTCTGTGGAAACTGAACATAGCTGATTCTGTCACCTCCTCTATCCAGCATGAAACACATTCCTTCTCTTATGGCCAGTGAGTTGTAGATGTAGTGATCACAGTCAAGGTTGAGAATGAAAGGCCCGTTTGACATGATTGCACTAGTTCTCACAAGTGCATTCATTGCTCCTGCTTTCTTGTTATGATCATAGCCAGGTCTTTTCTCCCTGGACACATAAACCAGCAATGGCAACCTTATGTCAACTTCTGTTGTGTCAATCAAGTTATCCGCATCTGCTTCTGATCCATAGACCGGTTCTGAGTTTGGTGGAGCCAGCATTGCCTAAATTTCAACAAAAGATGTGCAACTTTAGTGCCAAAAATTTTCAAAAGAATTGTTAAAAATCAGCATTGCATAAACTTAACAATGTTGACACTCAAATGAAATGTTAAATATCCTACCTGTATAATACCAGCATGATCTCCTCTAGAGTGATCAGTCTCAGCAGATGGCCAAGTTCCGGGCCAATGAGATCCATCAGACATCCAAATTGCTTTAGGCACCTTAATATGTTCAGCCATATTACCACCAGTTTCCATCTGTTTCTTCTTTGTCTTCAGTTCTTCATGGGCATTAAAGGCGTCTGATCTTCTCCTGATCGATTCCGGTAAGGAGTTAATCCGCACCTTAAACTCATCATACTCCCTCTTAACCCTCCTCCTTTCTCTAACAAAGTCCAATCTAACTTTGTTCTTCAGAAAATCCTTCTTCTGGCCAAAATACCCCTCTGGGCTTCTGGGTTCTATTCCATGTTTCCTACAGAAGGGAACCCAAATTCTTGCAAAGCTTGCAGTTTCAGCTAGTGCTTCAAACGTAAGAAGTGCGCCGCCATCATCAGACAAGTAGCAAGCAAGCTTCTCCACTGGATAACTCACAGCTAGGATTGAGAGGATAGTGTTGGCTGTGACAAGTGGAGGCTCTTTCTCTGGGTCAGCTGTGGACACGAAAACGTCGATTCCAGGGAGGTCAGACCGGCCTTTGGGGTTGCGAAGGTTGGGGGATTCGTAGCGTTCCTTGAGCACATCAAGATCAACAACTCTGTTGACTGGGCATACTTTGGGAAGCTGATCAAGAATCCAGGAGAAGGCAAACCATATCTCACAGGTGATTGACATGCCCCATAACCACATGGCTTCGTGGTTAGGATGCCGAATTCTCCATGTCAAGAACATTCCCAGAGCCACCAGACGTATCATCATCAGCAATCTGAGGATAGTGTGGATCCAAATTAGATAACTGGACTGACAATTTCAAGCACTATACAATTGACTTATTCAAAACTTCTCTCTGTATACAGGATTGTTGAAACCAGTGATTGCAAGTATTAGGTTCATAAATAACAAGCTGCAATGCATCCACATTCCAATGACATAACAATCTAAGTTACTATCTGCATTCCAGTGAGGTACACACTCAAAGCTTTAAGTTGCTGCTGATTCCATCATTTTTTTCCGTAAATGTTCTCAAGCATGTACACGCATATCTAGCAGAAGGTTCTCCAAATTGGAGTACTAATTACAAGTATACATGTATTTACAGTTTAACACCCAGCAATAACAGGTACAAGTAAGCATTTGCAGCAACTTAATGTGAACTTCATGTGAACAACTCAAATATAAGCATTTCAGCAACATATATAGTTTACATGTGCGCCAAGAACCTCTCTCAACTTCATGTATGTAATTAGCAATAGAATCTCAATTAGGTAAAGCTAAGTTTCATCTAAACATAGTAATATAAGATGTGAATCAACAAATAAGCATAGGAGGAGAGAGAAGACATACCTATAAGGACTAATAAGAGCAGCAGAAACAGAAACCTTCCTGGTCAAAGGCCTTCTACTCCTCTCACCAAAATCAGGAGGGTGCTCATAACCACCATTCCCCCCTCCAAACCCATAGCCTTCCTTGGGCCAAACCGCGTTCCCATACCCATAAGTCCCCTTGGTCTCGAAAAGCCACCTGTTGTGATCAAAATCAGAAGGCTGCTTCAAAGACTTGACAAGCGAAAGCCTTTTGTCCATCCTAATCTCCTCCCTTGTAGGCAGAGGATAAGCCAGATCCTCAGCCTCCCCCCTGATCTCATCCTCCTCATCCTCCTCCTCCCCTTCGCTCCCTCCGGCGGCCGCGGTATAAGGCTCCTTGCAGCCCGGGCAGCGGCCGCCGCCACTCGAAAGGCAGTCCAAGTAGCAGTCCCTGCAAATCTTGAACCCACAGTCACAATTCCCAACCTGGGTTGCCTTCTCATCACAGCCCTTCATCCCACAAACGTTCTTCCCGAGCTTCGATACCGACTGATCCACCCTCTCGACGTTCGAGGAGTCGACGACGTGGCCCCGAGTGACCGAGTTGAAGCCGCCGGTGAAGAGAGTGGCCGAGATGAAGTTGGAGGCCGAATTGGGCCTGGTCTCCTCAGGGAGGCTGGTCTGGGAGGTGGACATGGAGATGGGCTGGTGGTCTGGGGTGGCCGGGATCTGGACGGTGTAGGAGACGTACTCCGAGCTGATTTCTTCTCCGGAGTAGCGGTCGCCGGCGCCGGAGAGGGAGCTCCTCCTTGTCCGGCGAGGGGAGTTTGAGATGGAGGCGCGTGGGATTGGGCTCGTTAGGCCGATGCTTCTAGCTCCTGTGGTCTTCGACCCCGAGGAGGTGACCGTTATCTTCACCGGAGACGACTCCGGCGAGGAGGCCCGTTTTACCACCATTTTTTCCGGTGGTTGTGTCTATTTCTGTTTTGGGGGATTGAGATCTGGAGGCTGGAAAATTGAAAACCCAGAAAGGGAGTTTACATGCGCAATTGATGGAAAGAGAGAGTGAAGAAGGAGAAAGAAGAAGAGATGAGGTCTGGAAATGGAGATGGGTTGTTTTAAGCTGGCTTTGTTTGGGGATTGAAGGTGAAGAGAGAAGGGGGGCAACGGTCGGATTTGAAATTTGAATAGGGCTATTTACTCTTACAAGTCCTTCTGGCCTAGGCTAACAAAAGCCAACGGTAACATAGCCGTTGTTCTTGTTGCTTTCGGTGAGGTGGTCCCCCCACTGACCATTTTAAACGTGAAAGTCAACACGAGAGTTAAGATGGGGGTCAAAAGACAACTTGTAATGTAAGGGTGAGGTTTGCTGTTGTGGGCCTAAAGTTGATCTGTGCCTATTTTTTCTGCTCTCTGTAAGAATTCTGATATGTAGTAACCGTCAAATTTAAAAAATTACTATACTTTCTCTTTGGGCAGTAAATTAACATAACTGCTAAACATCACATGTCAATTTCCAACTCCTTCACACTTTTTCAATCTTTTCACTATAATACCCTTAAATTAATTTTGGAAAGGTTAAACAAAATCTAAAAACTACCTTTAATTAAAAGAATATACTTCAACAAAATCTATATATTACATCCAACGAAATCTTTACTTTACAAAAATTGAACCCACCAAATCATTTTGTCTACCATAAATAAGATTTTCTTATAACAAATATTTAATCTTATTATATATAATAATACATCATTATATAATGAGCATTTCTCCTATTTAAAAAACTCTAATCTATTTAAAAATTATTTTCTTTCAAGGAAGTACGTTCAAATTTTTGTAAAAGTGTATAAATAATGAATTAATTCAATATGGTACTATGTGGATTCAACTTTTTTCAATATAAGTCTTTATAATAAAGTTTATTTTAAAATTTCTTATATAGTGCGAACTTTTGTGATTTTTTACAAATAATTTCGTAATAATAAATGGTACAAAAATATTTATAAAATGAAAGAGTAGAATAAAGGCTAAATAGATTGAGATTAGTTCTTTTTTTCCTTTTTAAGTCGATTGAGATTTATTAAGGTAGAGAATCCAATAAAATATAGGCTTTTACTTTTATTACTTTTCTTTTAAAAAAGGTTATTGAGGTAATTTTAAGTGTGATATAAAGTAAAAGTGTGTGATGTATAGTATCTCCCTAAATTAATACAGTCATTATGCAAGTAGCAAAATCTACGAGACATCTGTTCTGATAAAAGTGAGCATGCTAAGATTTGGTCCATGTTGAATCGCAATGATATCTACAATCTACTGATGAAATGATTTTTTTCTCTTCATCTGAAGTTGAGTGGGAAAATGATGGAAGTGTTGCT
Source organism: Polygonum aviculare (assembly GCA_934048045.1). Taxonomy (NCBI): domain Eukaryota; kingdom Viridiplantae; phylum Streptophyta; class Magnoliopsida; order Caryophyllales; family Polygonaceae; genus Polygonum; species Polygonum aviculare. The sequence goes on along the minus strand of OW204032.1, from coordinate 11,492,536 downwards.
ATTTTGAAAGATCGAGCCTTTTTCATATATTTATAGGAGCATTTGTCACGAGTAACATATAATATAGTTTTGAAACTTTTTAGAAAAGTGATTTGGGAAAATGAGTATCTAATCTTGATACGAAGATAATTTTTACTGATGTTTTTTAATTTTCTTTTTAACTTCACTATTTGCAAATTCCCCAGCAGTGCAAAGTCAAGTACTCAAGTTTATGCAAGTTTAGGCCATTAAATCAAATTGGAGAGGCATTTTGAATGATCCATTAACTTTACTACTTGTCACAAGAAATTACTTTATCCATTTTATCCATTTTTTCACATTTAAGACAAGTTTAAAAGTAAAAAAATATATCCATTTTTTCACATTTAAGACAAGTTTAAAAGTAAAAAAATATCGACTTTCATTTTAAATGATTTGATATGAACGACTTTCATTTTGAATGCAAAAAATTAATTAATTAATCAATCTTTATGGAAATTATCTATCAGAAAAGACTACTGTATATGCATTGATTTATTAAAAGTGAGTAGTGAATCGTTGAAACTAGAACTCAAATGGGATAAGATTGTTGTTTTTTTATTTTTGATCCATGATAAGATTGTTGTTTAAAGTTGTAATTATATACAGGAGGATAAATGTTGCGAACTAAGGTGGCGTTTGGTATAAAAATTATGGAAAGGAAAGAAAAGGAAACAAATTTGTATAGAAAATGGGGATGATCTTCTCTTTTTTGGATGGAAAATGAAAAGAGAGGGATAATGGTTAGAGGAGTATGGGGGATATGATTACCCCATGTTGAGGGGGTGGGGAGAAGTTGCTCAAAATTTGCATGAAAAGTAGAAGAAAGGGGTAATGATTACCCTTTGTATCAATGAACCATAAACTAAATAATGTCTAGATACATGTCTTAACCATTACCTTTCCCTCCAAAGAAACCAAACGGCCCTAAAGCTTTATAAGCTTTAAAAGGGCATCTTTGTAAAACAAAGGAAGTTAAGCTATCAGATCTGAGACCATACTGTATTATTTTTTCAACCATGAAATGAGAGATTTTAGAGGGTAATCTTTGTTATGTCGCCAAAAATCAGGATGTGTCTTATAGTTTACAAGCTATCAAGATGATGCAATGACTCCTACTTTAGTACAGTAGAAGTAATATGTATATTACCAATGTAACCTCAAGTGCCAAATCCTCCATGAACAAAACCAGTGAGAAGTTGAAGCCTCAAAGGCAGATCAGAAGAATATCTCCTTAATGACCAAAAGGATTAGCATAACCATGCACATAATGACCAGAATTGTTGCACACTTTACCATTCCCCCTTTCCTCTGCGTTCTCTCTGCCTGCAAATCGGAAAGATGATACTTAATTTCAGTTGACAATTATAAAATTTGGAGGGAGGGAGGGAGGGATGGAGGGAGAGAGAGAGAACCTTCTCAAGCTCTTTGAACCCTTGCTCAACCGACGTTGCAACATTCTGGATGTTGTGGTCTATTCGATCAACAATCGTGCCCTGCAGAGATTGTAGCAAACAACTTCAGTCAATCATTGCAGAAAGGGTTGAACGGTGGATTACTATTATTATTCAGTGAATGCAAAGTGGGAAAAAAGAACCTGGTCTATAACAAGAACTGAGAGATCCTTCATGATCTGGGCAAGCTCGTGTACAGACTGGGCAACCTGCAATTGGGGACTTGTTTTGTTTTATGCAAGCAAGAGAGATAGGAGATTTTAGAAGAATGGACCGGGTCCATTGGACCCTAGTCGAGTACCCACTTACCTGTTGAATTTCCTTCTCCCTCTGTGCATTAATATGTTCGCCCTTCTCATGTTTCAGCTGACTCTTGGTAAAATCCTGGCCACATAGAGCAATGAAAGTTTACACGCTGTTCATGCACAATTGAAAGTTCAAAAAACTTCGAGATAGCCATACAATATGCATGATAGCTTATAATCTACCCCATATGGACTTGGGTCTGTTTGGCATGACATTTTTAATGTCATCTAAGCAAACTTTGGTCAGATCAGCTCCTCATTAGGCCTTATTTGCTAAAAGTGTTATATGATGTCATGTCAAACAGATCCTTATACATCATACATTGGAATAAGATGTACATAATATTAGGGAATTAATACAGCTTACTGACATTTGCATAGACCATACCATAAGCAATAAAGAAAAAACACAAGGAAGAAGAGTAATCCATACCACATCACTGAATTCATCTTCCCAACTTGAGCTGGTTCCATTCATACTCATTTCCAAGTCAACCCCATCTTGTCCCTGAACGACAACAAATGATAACAGGAAATTGTTCAAAAAGGAAACAGAGGAAATGGAGAAAATCATAGCTGATCATAAACACTTAGAACTTCCAAGTCAAATTCAAGTATGGACAAGTGTATTGTTTCTATTTAGTAGATAATCATTCAGTTTACAAGCAAAATTTACAAAATTTATCTGGAAAAATAGATACTTTAGTTCTAAACAACATCATCATTCGACCTTCATCAATCAAGAACGCTGCAAGTAACAAACTACTGAAATAGATTCATCATTTACACAAAACTCCAAGTTGATATCATCCAAAGCACTAAATACTAAAGAAAAGACGGAGTTTCTTCCACCACTGATTACCTATTGCATGTGCCCATAAAAATGACTTGTTCAAAAAGGCCAATACAAAAATGTACCAGACAATAACTAATCAGTTGCATGGCTACACGTTATTCACTGGTTTAAAATTTCATGTCACTAAAGCATCATATTATACAAGAAACTAACAGTTGAAATGCAATTCACTCTGAGAACTATCAAGAGGAGGTACCTCTTGTTGTTGTTTAAGTCGTTTCAAATAGGTAGATTGTTTCCTCCGAAATTCAGTTGACAAGTTCTGCAGATCTGTAGCAAGGGACCGCTGTCACAATAACAGTTATATCATTGCACTACCAAAAATTTCCTAACAATAAGCCATGAGCCAACAGAGCTTTTGTAACAAAACAGTCTCATGATTAATACAACAGGAGAAAAAAATCACAAATGTGTAACCATCAAATGCTTACCTGCACATTTATCCTAATATTGGAGTCCTCTGAAGGCTCCCTTGTTGATAGCTCCTTCAACCTTTTCTCTGATCTCCTCAACAGATCCGTGATTTGATGGGTTAGAGCTTCTATTAGATGTTGATCATCTCTCGCATCTCCAAATGAGGGCATTAGAGCCTTTCCATGAGCCCTGGCTAATTCATTCATTTTCATTCGTGCCTGCTGTATATTTGCAGTTATTTCTTCAGAAACATCAACCCAAGCTGGAGGAAGACCCAATGTCCAAACATCTCTACTGCAAGAAGGGAAACAAGGGGCTTGCTATTCAGAACAAAACATCTTCAGGTGCCATACTACTTAGTAATTTGAATACATTAAAACAAGATGGGAAGAACCACTATTCAGCAAGTAATCTCATACCAATTTCATTTCCTATTGCTTAAATCAAGAATCCCACCATATCTCAAGTACTTGTAAATTGAAAGGGTTGTAAATATTGAAATAAAACTAACACCGAATCAAAATATAATGGCATCATGAAGATATACAAGAGATCTAGGGTTCTAGTCAAACTAATAACCTGCAAGTCTTAATACCTTCAATATTTTAAACATTCAGCTCAGATCACTAGGACCACAGAAGATCAACATTCTATAAAACAGTAACATTTAGACTTTCCCCTGAGACCACACTTAAAATTCAGGGGCCTATAGTTCAGATATGTTTCTCTTTCAATGGCATGTTCAGCATATGGGATCGGTACCAAGTGATGGGTTGGGAAGGAACAAACCCCATTATAGAGGTTAGGTTTTCGTCGGTAGGGGTATCAATTGGATACCTTAGGATGGCTACTTCCTGGATTCACAACTGAAGTTCATGCCTGGTCCTTTTCTCCAATATGGCCCATACCATGACCTAGACCACCTCCATCTTCGCTCTCAATTCCTAGCTCTCCTACCACAGATGGTCGATCTCTCTTCTCTATTTGCCCGAGGTGAAGATGGCTGCAATTGGTCCCTGGTCTCTCACCCAGCTCTCCTTACGCAGGTTGGGTGGCAGCTTAACCTCTTGGGAGAAAACTTCAGAACAATTGAAGGGTTTCTGATCAATTGTAAGGCCAAAATTGAAGTTTTAATGCTGAAATTCGGTCCTGTGTTGTTGTGGCAGGTTACATCTAGAATCATTGGAGTGAAGTTTTTTACTAGTCGGGTGGTCTTGTGAAATAAATCTAGAATGTGTATGGTCAATGAGCTTGGGTACTGTAGGTGTCTTCTATTGTAGATAATCAGTGTTTGGAATATAGAGATCATCAATGAATTCTTTGGGTCAAAAGTTTGGTGTTCGGACTGATTATGATGATTTTTCCCCCTTATATTGTCTGAGCTTCTTTCCCTGTTTCCCTCTTTCATGGTTTATTATATTTGCCCACTATCTATAGGATGTTGGCAAATTGATCACTTAATCTTTGCAATGCTATTATTGATGAAAGGCTAATTATATCTGTTCAATGCTCTCGTGATTTCTCATCCCAGAAATTTCCAAAAATTATGAATGAAGACTGACTAATTCCAAAGGCATAACAAACACCAACTATCAGAAATGAGGGCCTGATGCATGCTCAAGCTGATTCCTAGTTCCAACCTGATGCAACTAATTAAGCCGAATTACCCCCTAAGTACTGCAACAAACTGCCTACAGCCACACCAGTCAGAGAAAAGATGGATATAACTGAAGACTAATGCAACTATGTAGCCTGCTTGCGCATCAAATTAGAACATCAACATGACACCTAGAAACAGTAAGAACCTTCTGCTTACACAGTATGCTTTATATAGTACCATTAGTCCACCTCCACCACTGCTTGCTTCTTGTACAGACACCAGTAAGGCCCAACAGTAGCATACCACCAAATGGAACCTACACTTCTTACCCTAACAATAGGTTCACACCATTGATCCGATTTCCTGCCTTATCCTAATGTATAAATGAGGATGAAACATCAAGCTTAACTAGAACCCTAAAATCCCTGAACTGGTCAAAAAACCATCTCCCAGCAAAATCCTCTCTAGGAGTTTTAACAAAACATAGCACAGATCTCGCATTACAGGAATTCGTTGATAAGATTTGGCAGTTTATTACAAAAGATATGGACAACCAATTCATCAAGAAAAGAAAAATTAATAGCCATCAGAGAACATAAACATCGATCCGTGCACCAATTCACTTAATTTCGATCAATAGGTCCTCTACTCTTAATTCTCCCAGGAAATTCCAACTGAATTAAGCACAAAATGTAGGAAGGTAGAGACAAAATCTTCACCTGGAAGTGGAAGGATCCTCGGTGCTCAGAGGAGTGTAAGATCGATGAGAATTCAGCAGCGAAGTCATCTCTATCACCGGACCTCCGCCGCCATCAATCGACGACGGATCCGGCGTGCGAACAGCTTTGATTGCATCTCTGTGCTTTCTAAAAACACTTGTTCGATTTCTGGTCGCCATATCCGATAATCAATCCTCCTACAAGTAGTGATAAGGAAGGAAAAACCGAATACAAATCAACAGGAGCTGAGATTCACGAGAAATAAACATAGACCTAAGTAATTTCCCAAAGTTTTGAGACTTCTTCAAAATTGGAAATGGAACAGTAGAGCGAAGCAGATTTTCCAGGAAAGCTTCGAGTAGAATTGAAGGCGGGTCAGAATCCAGCCCATGTTAAACGGGTGGCTTTGAATGGGCAAAATCCTTTTGGGCTTCTGGTAACGCAATCCGTGAAGACATGATAGCCCATTAATCGGGTCTCATGTTTTTCCTTTAAATCCCGAAGTACTTCCGTGTTCCAAACTAGGGGTGGCAATTCTAACTCAATCCGAATTGACCGATCGAATTATTCGTTTCGAGAATTGACCGTGACTTAAAAAAAAAAATCAAATAAAATTCGAAACCAACTCAATCCGACCAATTTGACCCGGAGGTATAAACAACCCGTTTAAGAATGACCCAAACCCGATTACATCCGAAAATCTCAATCTGGTTTCAAACCGAAACCTGAATAATCCGACCCGAAAATACCCGATCAGAGTTATATCTGAAACCCGAAAAAATCGGAACCCTTTTATACACGATAGTCGAAAGACCCAAACCCGATTCTACTTGATAGTTATATATGATACCCGAAACAATCCGAACATAATTTAAAACAAATATACACTATGGATTATTTTCTTCCATTAAATTATTTTTACACCATGACTCTTCTATGTGAATGGATGACACAATAACTAATAAGGATAAAAATGAGATAGATACACAAAGATAACATATGACACTTTAAGATCATTTCATTATATAAAGGACAAAACCACATATCCGACTTCCAAACAATAGTTTATATCAGATAAAAATTAAAACACCAATCAAAGATATAAAGTACAAAACCATATCGTATCCAAGCAATCTTATGTTATTTTAAAACTATTGATCATAATTTGACAGATATTAATAATTTAATATTATCATTCATTAACAAAGCTATATTTGGTTGACGAATATAAGATCTTTTTTATTGGTATATGAATATGATCATGAGAATAGATATGATTTTGAGAATGTATAAGATCTCATAGATGTTAATATCTTTATACTGATATATGCTTATGTTGTACGCTTGAAATATAGACAAAAATACATTATTTAAAATATAGTTAAGTCAAAAATAGATTGATTCACTATTCAAACTATCAAAACTTAGTTCTACACACACAATTCTATTGAGACCCAATTCAATCAAAAATTGATTTAATAAACACTGATTCAACCGAAACCGATTCAACCGAAATCCGATTCAATCGAAAACTGAAAAAACCAACTCAACCGAAACCCGAATTAAATTAACCGATTATAACCCGCTAACCCGAGTTATCCGATAATTTTGAATATCCGACCCGAATGCACCTGATTATCCGTTTGTATCTTATACTATTCACATCCGAAACCGAATTATCCGACCGATTATCCGAATTGACACCCCTATTCCTAACCTATTATAGGGGGCATTTGGTAATCCGGCAAGAGGGCATGACTCGCATGAGTTAAGCAATGCGGATTGTCTGGTCCAGCAGCCTGGACCCTTTCTCTGGTGCTTTTCCTTTTATTGGTCCATGTGGAATATGTAATTTAAAAAAAAATACCATCTAAGTCTAATCATCATACTCTATAACCATACTTTAACCATAATCTAAATAATTTCTACAAAATTTTGTCATACATTATATACTGTAATTTCATAATATAAATCATATTCAATATACAAATCATATTTTAAATTTTCTAAATAGTTTCATCATAGAAAAAAATCCCACAATAATCCTCTTTTCAATTATCAATTCCAAAAATATACCCATATCTAATACTATTTCCAAAACTATATTTTTTATTGGAAATATCAAAACACCCCTATTAAAAAAGCAATAATAAATACCCATCAATTTAACAACTCCTCTCATCCAAAATACATATTCGGTGACTACCAAAGCACCACCCAAAATTATGCAACAGAATCTTAACAACTTTAATTTACATAAAATCTAATCTACATAAAATTAATGTAACACATACACAAAATTACTCTACATAAATTAATGTAATACTTAAATAAACTACACTAAATCTACATAAATCTTATCTACATACATTTAATGTAACAATTTAACCTACGTAAATTATTCTACATAAAATTTATTGTAACAAGATCCTAACAAATATTATGCAACAGAATCTTAACCACTTTAATTTACATAAAATCTAATCTACATAAAATTAATGTAGCACATACACAAAATTAGTCTACATAAATTAATGTAATACTTAAACAAACTACACTAAATCTACATAAATTTTATCTACATACATTTAATGTAACAATTTAACCTACATAAATTACTCTACATAAAATTTACTGTAATAAGATCCTAACAAATATTATGCAACAGAATCTTAACCACTTTAATTTACATAAAATCTAATCTACATAAAATTAATGTAGCACATACACAAAATTACTCTACATAAACTAATGTAATACTTAAATAAACTACACTAAATCTACATAAATCTTATCTACATACATTTAATGTAACAATTTAACCTACATAAAATTTACTATAAGAAGATCCTAACAAATATTATGCAACAGAATCTTAACAACTTTAATCTACATAAAATCTAATCTACATAATTTTTAATGTAACAAACCCTAGCAAAATTAATGTAACATACCAAGTTGCGAATTGCAGATCTACGCAAGTTTAAGAGTTGTGACCTAGGAGGTAGAAGGGTGGACGACGCGGGGCGGCAGGCGGGAGGAAGGTAGCCGGAGGGAGGAAGGTGGCCGGCGGGAGGATGGTGGTCGGAGGGAGGAAGGTGGCCAGCGGGAGGATGGTGGCCGGCGTAGATGCGTAGATCTGGGCAAGGCTATGGCGGCGGTAGGGATGCGACGGTAGGGCGGCGGCCGATGGTAGGGCGGCGGCCGACGGTAGGAAGGTGGCCGATGGGAGGAATATTGTAGGATGGAGAATTACATAAAAATTGTAGAAGGGAGGTTTCCAAATCTACGTAAATCGGTTTTAGAGGACAATTTTGTCCAATTTTATGTAATAGGTTATTATTGTCCAAATTATTGTCTAAGGGTATATTATTGGAATTGATTAGTGAAATTAGGTTATTGGCGTCTTTATCCCTTCATCATATGCTATAACCATAACTTAACCATAATCTAAATAAATTATATATAATTTTTTCATACATTATAAACCATAATTTCATAATAAAAATCATATTCAATATAAAAATCATATTCTAAATATTGTAAATTTTCAAAATAACTTCATCATACGCTATAATCATAATTTAACCATAATCTAAATAATTTCTACACAATTTCAAGATACATTATAACCCATAATTTCAAAATAAAAATCATATTCAATATAAAAATCATATTCTAAATTTTCTAAACTTTCTAAATAATTTTATCATACACTATAACCTCAATCTAAATAATTTCTACACAATTTTGTCATGCATTATAAATCTTAATTTGATAATAGAAATCATATTCTAAATTTTCTAAATAATTTCATCATAAGATATAACCATAATTTAACCATAATCTAAATAATTTCTACACAATATTGTCATATATTATAAACCGTAATTTCATAATAAAATCATATTCAATATAAAAATCATATTCTAAATAGTTTCATCATACGCTCTAACCATAATTTACCAATAGTCTAAATAGTTTTTGCATAATTTCGTCATACATTAAAAACCGTAATTTCAAAATAAAAAATCATATTCAATATAAATATCATATTCTAAATAATTTCATCGTACACTATAACCATAATTTAACCATAATCTAAATATTTCTCTACAATTTAATATTCTAAAAAATACGTACCTACTCCCTCATAGACGGCGTAAGGGGCTTGCGTGTTCGAGGGATCGTAGCTCAACGTAGTATTTGGAAGTGTAATGGTAGCCTCTTCTTACGAAAAGTTCTCGTTCAAATTTATCGGTTGAGTCGAGAAACTTGGTTGTTGAGAATTTCGGGGAGATTTTCTTCGCAAAAAATTCTACAAATATTTTTTTATTTTGCATAAAAATTAATAAAAAACCTTATTTATTAAAAAAATACTTACCTTAACGTTTTGAACATCCCTCGATAAAGGATCGGACATGATAGATAACCGTACGCGAGAGTGAGAGTGAAGGGGGATTCAGCAAGCAGAATAGAAAAGGCTAGAGAACAGAGGGAGTGAAAGCGAAATGAGAGTGAAATCTAGAGAACGTAGGGAGTGAAAGGGAAAAAGAAGAAAAATGAGAGGTCGAGGATTCTACTAAAATAGGTATGAGGGAAGTTTAAAGCAAGAATTCACGGCCGAGCATTCATGGGCAAGCATGCACATTCACGAGGTGGACAAGAGCAGACTCCGTTTTGACACGTATCCAGCAAGCATGATCGCGGCACCGATGGGCACGATCAGCACTTTGACTAGCATACAGCCGCTCAATAGTTGATGTGTGACATTTCTATTCAGGCTTTTAATCGCGGTTGTTCTGAGCATAATCAACCCCAACAGTGGGACCTACCGCGATTAAAAGCGGTGCGCTCTATTTGACTGAGCAGTGCGCATCGCATTCTCCAATCCATTTGGAGAATTCCACAAAAATCAATATATTTGGAGCAGCTCTTGAAGATGCTCTAAGAACGTCATTTGATTGCATTCTTTTGTGTATTTGTCTGAGCCTTTTTTTGTGTTTTTATAAGTCACACCACTTCAACCCGATTTCTAAGATAAATTTTGTAAGACGTGTTGCACAAAAAAGAATGCATGTAACAAAAACGTACTCAAGAAAATACCGTTTGTTTGGGTAGATTTTTTTTCTTACTTGTGATAATAGAATAACAAGCTAAATTCATACTTATCAGAAAAATTACGGCGAACATGCTCACAAAAAAAGCCTTCTTTTCACATTCATGTAGAATTTCTTGATCCTCACAAAACCCTAGAAATTCCCACACTGGGACCAGTTTACAATCCCAAAATAATGTCAAAAATATCAACCCCTCTAAAACCAAAACATATCACTATAATAGAGCACCTCCTTCGTGTTCTATTTTACTACATAAGAAAAGCAATTGGTGTAATTGCTAGAATCTGAATCATATGAACACAAAAAATCACTTCTATATTTTGTCGAAACAATAATCAAACAAACCACACAAAAGAGTGATCAGATTTGAAAAATCAATTTGCCTTTACCATGACCACTGCACACTACTTCCGAGTTCCGTTTTTCCGTTTCGCTTCAGCTGGAAGTTGTTGACGCCTTCCATTTGCTAGTTTCTTTGATGGTGGTGTTTGAATCATACTTCTGCTGTGAAAAAGTGGGAATGTTTATGTAGCACAAGACAATCTTATTTCACAAGTAAAATATACTTTCAAAAGAACATTTAAACAGGATTCCCCTACCTTACATCTGTACTTTTAGTTATCCTTGCTTCAGGTTTCTTTTTCTTGGAGCCAACTCCAATAGCAAGTTTGCTATGGTTAAATTGCCAAAGCAAATCTGGTTCAGATGAGTCGCTAGTGGCAACATCAAGCTCATCTAATTCATCAGCATTCTCTAGCTGGGTGAAGCCGCTAAGCGTGTGAAATGATTGCTGAGATAAATATAGTTTTGAAGAATCAGTACAAAATTCCTGGTAGAAGGAATCAGGCAAATTCGATGCTAAGGTATTCTCAGCTCTTGTTGGAGCCTCCTGCCTGTTCACCATGACCTTGTCCACCCAATCACCTGAACTTGTTATCTCTCTGTCATCTTCTCTATAGTAATTTCCAGGACTATTTACAGGTGGCCAAGGAGATGAAGTCACTAATAGTTCATCTAGATCGAAGCTTTGTGTTCTTCGTCTTGGTGCAGAATTTGTGCACACCTAAAATGCAAATCATCAAACAGTAGAGTATGAGACAAATTACTCACATAGGTAAAAGCTACATATACTCTTAAAAGATTTTAACCAGAATACTTCGAAAGCAAATAAACAATACAAATCCATTACTTGGTACCAGAATTGTGCTTGAGTTCGACCAAAAATATAATTCATGTTTTTGCATGAATACTACGTCACAGAATACTTCGAAATTCCAAAGCAAATAAACAATACAAATCCATTACTTAGTACCAGAATTGTGCTTGAGTTCGACCAAAAATATAATTCATGTTTTTGCATGAATACTATAGGACAATACTAATAACAATCTGACTATAACTTAGCCAACAAACAGTACAACAACAAGATTTTAGAATTTATAGGATTTGAACAATTTCAAGTAACAATAATCCATATCAAATCTTTTCATGCAACAAAAATCTCTTTGCACTTTTTACCTCTTTATTGCTCAATCCTCCTACAACTTGTCTGTTTCTATTGTCAACTAGATTATGTTGACTTTGTTGATTAGGACGAAGAGAGGAAGGACTTCCAGCTTTCATTCGGTATACTTCAGGGCTTGCATAAGTTTGTTCTCCATCCTTTCTAGCCAAGGCCGCCTTGAGATTTGCAATCTTACAAGGATAATATGGCAAGATCCTCAAAATTCCAATGGTAATGCTAATTTGCTAAAAATATATCTATTGTTCAAACTTAAAACATACCTGTTCCTTGAGCTCCTTAACATCTGTATTTTCATCTTTGTTTACTTGAGCAGCACCAAGCTCAACTGTGGCTACTCGCTCTGCAAATTTAAGGGTACTTATAGTCTCTCCAGTGGCTTCAGGTTCAGGACTGATGTGAACAAACATAAGTGTCTTTGCTTGTCCTCCTACAATTGCAATGGCAAAAAAATAAAGTTGAATAAAAGTCCATCCAAATTTCATTCAACCTTGAAGGGCTTAGTTAGATGTTACCAAGGGAATCTTGGAGCAACTGGGTTAGTTTGCTATTCCTATAAGGAACATGTGAGCTCTTTTGGGCAAGCGAAGCGATCACGTCACCCAAAGCAGAGAGAGATCTATTAATATGTTGTGCCTCTTTCAGCCTATCCCCGGTCACTTCTGATTTGTCTACTCTTTCACTTCCTGCCAAGTCAACCAAATGCATGCAACCACGAAGAATTTTGCCAGTTGCCAAGTCTTTTCCTTGAACATGAACAGTCAAGCAACTGCAAGTTTAGGTTCATACAAGTTAATATCTACAAAAGGAGAGCTCTATTTCACACAGAATTCGAGAGAACAAACCTGTGAGATCGACTGCTACGGTCATTCAAGGCTGTTGCACCTACAACTCGATTTCTTTGACCAATATTCATCACATTAATTACATCATATGTTGATGATACACGCACTAGGCAAGCATCAGGAACATTCACTCCATTTTGTGAGCTATTGCGTATATCTAATGTTTAAATTTGTCAAGGAAAATATGTTAAAACAATATCTCTACAAAGAAAAAACATTTGAACAAATTGGATAATTCTGAAGTAACTTAACCTTATTTTACTTGTAGTATTCAAGGCAGGAAAATAATATAAACATTTGTATGTATTGACAAATTATCTACCTCCGACTTTTCCTATACAAAAAAAAAACATTGAGGTAAAGGATATCTTTTCTGAACAGCATCACTCGAAAGAAGATCCCTGACTTGCTCATTGTAAATTTCAATCATTTGTACAGAGACATCATATTGAAAGGTGTCCTTCCTTTGTTCCGCCAGATAAAATAAATCACCCAACGATCTGTAGTTGACACCTTGACTCTGCTCAGTTAGATCTCTAGGTCCAGACTAGATTGATAGGAGGAGAAACAATAAGAGTAAGAGTAAGTTACAGTTAGAAAGAATGGACTGATTTACATAAGAAAATTTTACGATGCCTTACCATAGTGTGAGTTTTCCCTGATCCTGTTTGGCCATAAGCAAATATACAAACGTTATAACCATCCAGAACAGATCGAATTAGTGGCCGCATGTCTGAGAACACTTCCGCTGTAATGGTAAAACCAAAAGGAATGCCATCAAAACCAAAACTGTCAATAATGCACATCTAAAATCACAGTCGAGAAATAGCTACCTTGAGTTGCTAATGGCCCAAATACTTTGTTGAAGCTAAATGACTTGTGACCTTTCCCATACTTCGATGGAGTCTTTATAGTAATACACCCTTCTTCCATGCTCTCCACAGTGCTTAAATAGCTGGATTGCCCGTTTAAGAACGGCCTCACACGACAATAAACCCTGATACTCCCTGGTTGGATAGAAGGAAAAGCATATTTAAGTTGTTACTTTGATCAAAGCAACAGTTCAGAACATAGAACTTCTAGTTACCTTTGAGGTCTTGCACTTCATTGTATAATTTACGGTTTTCTTCAAGGACTCTGTGATATCCAGAGGCAGCAGAAGCTAGGCCATGAATGTGCATACCTAGATTATGGAACTCTTCGCGAAATTTTATTTGCATATACTGTATGCCAGCTTTTGTAGTGGTAAGAGTATTCTTTAGATCCTAGGTAGCAGTAAAAACCAAAAATGTTAAGTTGAAGAATAGATAAGAGGCAAGAAAATAAAATACAAAGCTAGTATATACCTGAAATTCCTTGCTTTGACGATCAAATATCATCTGCTGTTTAAGGATCAATTGTTTTGACTGCTCAATAGAGCTATGATAGTTGAGATGACATTCTGATTTCGTATTAGAAGATCGACTGCCATCATCCACCTTCATTTTACAGATGGAAACAAACATATCACACTGCGCTAATTTATCTACTATACAAGAATTATGAATCACGCTTTCGCTTAATACTTTTTAGACAAAATCACCGTCTCAACTATGGAATATCTAAGAAAAATATAGAATATCATATGATAGCGCTAAAAGATAATGTATACCTTTCTTTTACCATTGAAATTATTTGGAAATTGCACCATCATTCCTTGTGATACAGGCATATCTTTTCTTCCAGTTACCTTGTTTTGATTGACCTAAAAATGATTGTGAAGGACAATGGTAATAAGTCCGGACGAAGTTGACTTTACATACACAAATGATCTTATGAGCATACAGATGAAATGCACGTCCAAAATTAACATACCAATTTGCTTTGAGCTGTCATGCGATGCTCGAACTCTTGTACAACTTTACTTAAAATTGATTCTACAAGCTGCATTAAAAGGAGAATAGTCACTCAAAGGGACCAAAATGTGGACCAAAGTCGTTTAGTACTTATACTCTCAAAATATCTCATCTATTTGTGATGATCACAGTGACTCAAAATAAGCTGGAGATTAAAGAGACTATATAGGCCAATGACTGAATCAACCCACTAGCCTTATACATATCCAAGTTGTCAACTTTTGATTACCAAACCATCTAAAACCTGACTCTATGATCTTTCCCAAGCACCAGGACAATCCCCAATAAAACACAAAATTTATAGGTTAATTGCTTATCAAAGTTCATCAGGCTTATCAAATATAATCAACAGACAGAGAGTAACCTGTGGAACTTCTTCAGGCTTCTTATCAGAAAGAAGTGCATGAACAAGTGCACCTAAAGATCGAGCAGTCGGCTACAGCCCAATCAAGAAACTCGTAAACTTCTCTCATAGGTGATTAAGGACAAACAGTAAAAGGAAGATATGTTAAAGAAATGCAACGATAAATAAACGTCACTGACCCTATGATTAGTGTCAACATCAAAGGAGTGAGCACTAGAGAACTTTTCATTAATTGATGAGGTCCTAGATAAAGGACCAGTGCAAGGCTCTGAGTTTTTCCTCACAAACTGTTTCACAGTAGTTGTAACTTTTACATTTCCACCAAACTTCCATACTCCATTCCGTCCACTCTGCTTCCATTCATAGTACGACTTCAATGCCAGAACAGAATTCAACACCCTTGCTGACATTCCTCCCTAAAAAAAATACATAAATGGTGAAATTAAGCAACTAAATACCAAAATGATATTGTTATGCAAATTACTCATACTGTGTATTCGACTTTCTGTGCTGATGTTGGACTACTGTAATAATATCAATTGTGTAAGGTTCAGAAATCTGGATAGCATAGTAGAAAGTGCTCAAACACGCCCAATGCTATAGTTTATTAGTCCAAAATGACTAGCTGTGAAAACTTATAGAATTCCCAATCTTACTTGCTCGAGATCGGATGATTCAAACGTCGGGAGCCCCATATCTGCTGCTGCTACAAGAAAGTTTCTAATATTCTCAAAGTATTGATAAGCTGAGAGAGCTGCTCCATCGGCTAAAGCAGCCGGATCGTTTGGGCTCTCAACCACCTAAAAAAGCTTAAAGATTCACTTAAAATATCCATAACACTTTTAATATGGCCAAACAAACATGATTACTGATCGCATCTCAAGGCCTATATATTCACCTTTGTAATTGTCCCAGGTTGAACCTTATTGAGGGCGTTACAGAGGATCAAACCACTTCTCAAACCAAGCCGGAACTCTTCTTCTGATGGCTGGGCTGGCAAATCTCTGGAGGCCACCACCCCAACCATTTTTCTTAGCCAACAAGCGGCCTCATTCCTTCTCGAAGCTACAGGACAATATACAGTTGAGCTCAACTCAGTGCCTGCCTACCATCACTATACTAAAAACTCATACGCAGCAATTTCTATAATTCAGACATTTTCTCTCACTAGAAACGGAAATTTAACCAGCAAATAGTTCATCAGCCTCACCAAACCAACCAAAGTGACACGAAAATAAATCTAGCTAGGGCGGTTCGAAATAAATCAAAGAGCATCTAAAATTGAAAGAGGAGGAAACAGACCAGCCTCTTCCGCTCTTCTAGACTCCAAATCGAGACCTCTGTGGCGAATGGCGTGCTGTTGAAGAACGTCCTCTAGCACGGAGGCCACGCTGAAGGCTGTTAAGGCTTCACCGACTGACATTATTTCTCGTCTCCACCTCCAGACCACGAGCAGAGAAGAAGCCAAAGCCAATATTCAAAATTCCAGATCACCTCACGAAACTTCAGAAATAGAAACTGAATGCAAAATATCTGGTCCCAATAAATGGCTTCAAATTTCCACCATCGGCAAATCCGGAACGAATCTTCCGTAATCCCTAATCCAGAGATTCAACGGAATCAGGGAGAGGCGCGTAGAAAAACAGCAATTTTGGTCGTCGATCGTCCAGATTGCTAAGAATTCCAGATAGGAGAGAAAGAGTAAAGGCTTTCAATGGAGATTTTTTTTCTCGTAAACCGCTGTTCGCTCACAGCTCCGCCATGGACCCTCCTTCACACACACAAACACGCTCTCTCTCTCTCTCTCTCCTTCGGTGAGCTGTGTAGGAGTAGTAGAAAGCTTTTGCTTTGTCTTGTGCTTTTTAATGGTGGTCGATGAGTAGAGAGAGAATGTTTCATTCAATTTTTATTGTCTTCTCTCACTCCCGGGCCTTTCTATTCTCCCTGCCACACCGTAGTTTTCCGTTTTTTTTTCGACTTTGGGATTCTTGAAGGAAAAATGGAACGTTGAAACCTTGGAAATAGCAACGGGAATTTACTTTCAAAACGGAGGGAGAAGAAGAAAAGAGAAAAAAAACTCCGCCAGAATGTGTGACTGTGTGAGTTGGGACTGTTTGGTTCAATTTGACAAAGGTTGTTGAACCAGTTGTTACGTTTCCTTTTCTTCTTTTTTTTTGATCGGGAAAACCTCGTCCCCCTATAGTATTTTAATATCGTGGTTGATTCTTTCCAATAAATTTAGATTTGATTCATACAATAGTTTATAATAATACATAATATATAATTATGAATTATTACATATAAAAATAATAAATGGACAATATTTAATTTCAAAATTCAAAAGAGAAGATTTAAAAAACTCCATAATTATAGGAAACTGAGTACAATTCCAAACGATCTCAGTTAAAAATCCTAAAATGTTTAAAAACACGATAGATCAATAAAATTAGAAAATAACATAATCAAAAATCAAATTGCATATTAATAAAATATTGGGTGATGCAAAAGTAAGAAAAAGAAAAGGAGGCTTACAAAGAATAATCAAAATAATTGTCATATCAATAAATGTTTATGAAGTGATAATGGATTTAAGAACAGAAAGATATGCATAAAGTGGTAAAAACTTTTTTTACAAATCGTTGTTAAAGAAATGTGCCCATTGAAAAGTGAACATGTATAGGTCAAAAATAGGCTCATAGGATTATAAACCTACTGCACTACGAGAATAAAAAATAAAGGATAACTTTTTACAACCGCATGGCCAAATGTCTAAAAATTTTGGAGACATGGGGTTCGATTGCACATCCTCCGAGTCGGGCCTACACCTTACTAATTTCTCTTCGTATGCTAGAGCTTCGATCGTGATGATAGATTGTTCCCTTAATGCGACCAAAGTCGAAACAAATGGCATTTGCACGATGGTTCCGTACGATGTAACCAAGCAGTGATAGGTAAAAAAAATGTAACCAAACAGTGTCAGACCCTAATCATTTTTTTCTCCATTAAAATGTAGATTGGCCTGGTTTTATTTTGGTCTTGTCCATTTGACGTTTTTTTTCTTCTATTGCTATGCTACCCTTTGACCTTTTAGTCTAACTCTTATTGTTTGTATAAACTTTCAGGTTTGATTATCCTGATTAATCTCACTTGCATTCTAATGAACCACAACATATCTTTGTTTGAGATGGTATGCATAAAGATTCGTCGATTTCTTTGGAATTATGTTCACCGATAGGTGAATGTTGTCAGTTCAATGATTGATTGTGTCAAGAAAGACGAAAACAAATTGAAGTACAACCTAGTGATCAGTTCTTATAAACTTAACTTTGGCGGTTCTCGATCTATAAGGGAATGTTGGTGCAACAACTAGATATGTTATTTAAGATCATTATGCAAATTCTTTGGAAACACATTTAGAAAAGTGTGGAAAAACCTCCCCAATTAGAGTTGAAGCACTTGCTTGTGTAAAGGCACCCTACAAATCAGATGATCAAAAATAAAATGCTTAAAGACTGATGGTGACACTGACAACCTCTATGTGAATATTTCTCTTAGTGAACTCTAGAGATGACGAGGAAAATTGAAACAATTATTTTTGATATTTTACTTTTTGTTAAAGACTTTTTGACAATAGATCGAGATTATATCACACATGTCTCAAAAACCAAACATTTATAAACCACATTTTTGCTGGAAAAATAGGAAGGAGTAGCTCACTAATAATTTTCAATGTGAGAATTTATCTTCCATATATATCTGCTTGAGATAATCCAAATCATGGACTTGCCCAAACATACCAAGAAATTAAACAAACCCATAGTATAATTTACTCCCATATCATGATAAAGAGTCTAATGGGTTGTAGATTCATGAGATGAAAGAAAATGGAAATTTTGCATACTTGCAATGTATTGGAACTCTTGCTCAAAAGATGATTGACGTAGGAATTTACAATGCTTTTCATTTTCCTAAATTACTAATGTAGCTAGCTGAATTTTTTAGAGCATTTCAAGGCTTGATCTATGGAGCACAATGTTTGGGACCATGTTGTAGTACATATAGAACACAAGTAATTTGCTTGTTTTTGAAGCAAATAATACAACTCTTTGCTCTCTTCTATAATAGTGTCGGTTGCTTAAGCCATTTGTGCACAAACAAACAAGCTTGAGCTTGTCCTCGTCTCAAATCTCTTCAAGGATCCTGGCAACTCGTTTCTTGACAAGTGGAGCCTGCCGCCTCTTGGTTGGCTTGTTTTACATGTCGATGTTGTTTTCAAATTAAAGCGAATCCGAGTCCATCTGGGTGTGGTAGTTTGTTTAGGGCCAAGCATGACAACTTTCTAATGACTTTCACAGTTGTTTCCGGAAGTTGTGATGCTCTAACTACTAAACTACATGCTCTCAACAATGGAAGGAATCCTTACCGCTAATTTCAGATCACCCCGAAATTACCAAACTCACCATATTCGTCGATCGACGGATAAACTCGTTGATACGTTGGTCAACCTTGTAATTGTCTTGAACGAATCCTTAGTTTTTCTTACTACCCCACCGAGCTTAGCTAGTTTTCTTAATGATGGTTATATAGCCTTCTTTGGAAAAAAAACTCTAATTAATTTTTACGAAGTTTTTCACATGAATGAGAATAGAAAACTTACAATGCCACTTCTTTACTAGTTTTGGTGGGGTCACATAAATCTACCAAGTACCAACTACTATTAAACTACCAAATATCAAATACTTTTTTTTGAGAAAAGAAATATCAAATACTAAATCCACTACATGCTAAGAAACACAAAATTTCAGGGGAATATGCAATAATGCACCATAAACCGAGGAGGAATGTGGATTAGGTTTAGCGCTAAAGATCCAAAGTTACATTTTAATATACTGATAATTATATTTGGCAAATGCAACATTCAACGTGAATTAAGGAATCAAATGTTTTTTATTTGGGCAGCCAGTAGACTTGCAGTTTGCTCGGGTTTAGGTTCCATCTATTCGAGTTCAGATTAAGTACTGCTTCAGGTCAATTAGGTTGCTGGTCACGTTGGGTTAGTTCATGACAATTTATCATGTGGGTTCAGATTGATCAATGATCAACAATATTAAATTTTTAAATGATTATTAAAATAAAATTTAATAAAAAATATTATTATTCTATAGTTTTATATAATAAATTATATTTTTTGCATATATTCCATCCGTTTCAAAAAACTTGACCCTTTGGACATTTCACACATATTAAGGATCATTCATGTATACCTAAACTACCCCTATACAATAATAACAACATCACTCCTAACTAAAACGCATAGCTAGCATAGAAAAAGGTGCATCACTACATCATAGTTTATCATGAGGGACAAACTAGGAAAAAAGTAGAGAAATATATGAAATGAACAAAGTTTTTTGAAACAATATAAAGTGTTCAAAGGGTCAAGCTTTTTAAAACGGAGGGAGTATAATAAATCGGGCCAACCTAACGGATTGATTCATACATTTTGTAATTGTTGTCACTCTTTATTTAAATTTTTCTAGGCTCATTGTTTTTGCTTTAGGGATGCCATCTCGTACATTCATGGTTTGAGCTTTAATTATCGAGATGTACACGTATTTTTTTGTTCGGTCAATCCTATTCTCATTATGGTCTGATAATCGAACCTAAGAGGCTTTTCATTACTTAGTTTTGAGCCGTCAAAATTAATTTTATATACTGCCTATTGTAATATCTTCGATCTGGCCAATTTCTTTTTGTCTCCAATTGGATTACTTTTTTTACTTGTCTTTATATCTTCATCATCCACTTGGCATATTCTTTAATCGTTGCCCAATATATAGTGCTAGATCATGATACAATCGTTTGAAGTTTGTTGAAAGAATAATTATTTCATTGATGTCATATACTCCTCTAGATTATTGCTAATTCGAATCATTGTTTAATTTCCTTCAAGAGCATTCTGGGCCTTTTATTAGCGGTGTCATAATTTCGAAAAACTTGTTTATTGTTTGGGCTAATTTGTCTTGTAATTTCATGGTATGCGGACATAGTAAATGCATTAGTCTCTATTTCATGGGGAGGCCATTCACATCGAATCTTAATAAAAGATTCCTTAATTTTTGGAATGTTTCCAATTGGAAATTGCAATTTCCAAATCCATGAGTTGTTACTTGGTGGTTGAGTCTGTACTTTGAACATTAATTCAACTGTTGAGGTTGTAGAGAACCCTTCTTTTTTGCTTATCGCTCAAAATGGTTTGTCCACCATATCGTTTTAATTGACGTTATATGGGTTGATGACATATTTTTTAAGTGGTTCTTGGTCTGTCTAGTTATCATTCTAGAAATGTATAGCCTTGCTATCTCGCACTTGTCATATAAGACCATTTTACGGTAATCAATTGAGCCCATATATTCTGAGGTTCCATGATTCTTTCTAAATATATTTCATCTGTAAAGCTTTGTTAATATGTTTTGTTTTTCTAATTATCAGGCCCCTATGTGATTTTGGTTTATAAAATTTACCCTAACTTTATTCTAGAAAAATATAGTTCTGTCAATTTCATTGTGAAAGTTTTTTGGTAGGAGTCAACTTTGCATTAGATAGTTCGGTTTTGTCGCCACATTTGATCATATGAGTGGTGTTTGTCTTTCTTAAGAGAGAGTGTCTATTTTTCAAGGTCTTTATTGTTATAATCCTCATTTGTATTAGTTGGTTTTGGTGGCTATTAACCATTCTTTATCAATTACCTTTTGTAGTGAAATAGCACAATATTTTCAATTTTATTCTTTGTAATGGTTCATGCACCTTGTCTTGCTTTAGAGAAAATGATGATTTCATCAATTAAAGCATGAAATGGGATTTTGGTTCCTCGTTAGGCTATCGGGAATCCTACTGTATTCCTCACGGTTTCATTTGTCTGCTTATGTTTTCGTATAAGGATATCTACCCCTAGAGCAAAAAGAAACGGGGAAAAAGGATCACTTTGTCTAATCCCCTGTTCCCACTAAATAGGATCCGTAGGCCTAATGTTCACCAACATTAAATACACTACACATCCATGCAATAAGCGTTGGTGCAAAGCTGAATTTTCCTAGAACTGCAAGCAAAAATCTCCAATCTAGTCAAGCGTATGTTTTTTCATATCTAACTTGATTGCAATCCACCGATCTTTCGCTTGGATTCCTATGAAAGAGTGAAAATGTTCATGAGCTATCATGACATTATCTTGAATGACTCGAGTAACCATAAGCAAAGGGCTTGTAGTGGGTGAATAGCCTTATTATCTTTACTATAATTTTATATAGTTCATCATAAACTTATTTGCCTATATTGGTTAGTTGAGCCTGAGTTTTCTCTTGTAGTGGGTGCACGATGACCGGCGGTGAGAAGGTAGGAAAAGGCGAGAGGACTGGCGGTTGGAGAAGGCTGGAAGTGTACGACGACTAGCGGTGAGAAGGTAGAAGAAGGCCGGAGCACTAGCGGTTGGAGAAGGCAGGAGGCGTACAACGACTAGTGGTGAGAAGGAAGGAGAAGGCGGGAGGACTGGTTGTCGGAGAAGGCAGGAGGCGTACGACGACCAACGATGAGAAGGCAAGAGAAGGCTGGAGGAATGACGGTCAAAGAAGGCAGGAGGCGTACGACGACCGACGATCAAGAGGAACGAGCAGGAGAAGGAATCGGGAGAGGCAAGGTGGTGTGCGTAATTTGTTTTATTGACAAAGGAAGTTTTGATATGGGGTATGGGTTAAGGGTAGAAAATGGAATTTTTTTATAATTTTAGACGGGTCCAGTGTTTATGATTTGAGATAAATATTATAAGCTGGGGGACGACCTTACATTACTTATTTATCATAAGTACGACAAGCTACTTATCATTAAAAAAAATTATCAGAACAAGGCTTATACTCATCGTACTTACGGTAAGTACGATAAGCACCATAATCCACGCTTGTTGAACGGACCCTAATTGTTCTCTATTATCTCTTACAATTGTTGTAGGGTTTTTCCCTCGGCGAAATTCATACACGTACCCCTAAACTTGCTACGAATAGTCATTTTGACCCCTCAATTTTTAACTTTGCCAATTTGACCCCTAAACTTAACAATCGCGACCTATTGGGCCCTTGATCGATGATTTTCACGAGTGACATATACATACGAGACTTCGAACTTTCAACCTTGTCAAATTGACACCTAAACTTAACCTTCATGACCTATTGGATCCTTGGTTGATGATTTTCACGATAATTGTTTTGTGTGTAGCATACATGTGTGTGACATGCCATATATTTAATAAAATAAAATAAAACATATAAACAATAGGTTAAAGAGAAGGAAAACAAAATAAAAATATTAAATCTCCTAATTAGCTAATTTATTTTTTCAGCATTTCAATTTTTTCAATGCCTAAGAGCTATGAGAGATCTCGAGAGTTTTTACTAGCGACATCTCCCACAACTGAGGTCTTGCTACCCACCGACGTCATTGAGTCCAAGTTCGTCACGTCGCCCTCCACTACACTTAATCCGCGTTCTCACCCTCCTCGCTCGTTGACATGAGAATATCCTCCTGTTGAAATTTTGTTTGGAATGACTTAATTCCTCAGATCTAATAAAATGAGGAGGGTTGATGGAAGAAGAAAAAAAGAAAAAGGCAAAAGAGAAACTATTGAACTCAAGTTCAACGTCCAATAGCTCAATAGGTTGTGAATGTTAAGTTTAGTTGTTAAACTGGCAAAGTCGAAAGTTTAGGGTCCTAAATGACCATTGCTCAAGTTTAGGGGCTGGTATATGTTGGGCCTGATGTGAATGGCTCACCTTGGAGTAAGCCCAAGATCGAACAAGCAAGGAATAGGCCCAAGAGCAACAGCCCACAAACCGTCCAGAATACTTGTAAACTGCTGGAGAACGTGGAGCTCAAGTGGGAGAGGTGGCCCGAACGGTTACGCCAACTAGCAGAAAATCTAGGAATATAGAGGATGAGAAGATCTTGTAACGGACAGACCGATAGACGCAATAAAAGTTTTAGCCTTGAACTCAGAAAATACGCTCTGTAATCAAACTCCAACTCTTGAATCGATTTACCCGATCTAGGCTAAATTCCGTCGTAATCTAGCGTACGAATTTTAGCTCCAACAGTTTGGCGCCCACCGTGGGGCAGGTCGATCGAGAGTCGCGTTTGTTGGTTCCAGAGCTCCCTCCGCCCCCACGACAACCATGTCTGATCCAGAGAATCGGACTGCCGATCCTCCGGCTACCGGCGACGGCGAGCGGCAAGAAGTGCCGAACAACCGTAGCTAGGAAGAAGAGATGGCCGAGTTCCGGCGCCGTTTGACCGATGTCCAGAAAGAGATCAGCGACCAAAGGAGCTTCTTTGAAGCCCGCGTCGAACGGCTAACTGCCGACAACCAGCGCCTATCCACCGAGAATAGCCGCCTGAAGGATCAAGTCCAAACTCTGACGACTGAGCGTCGGCCGGCCCATGTCGCCAGAAGGGCTGGTGACTTAGCCTCCAGGCTTGACTTTAGCGGCGGAAAAGGAACCTCCGGTGCACGCAGTCGCCAAAACGCCAGAAGGGCTGGTGACTTAGCCTCCAAGCTCGACTTTAGCGGTGGAGAAGGCTCCTCTGGTGCGCGCAGTCGCCAAAACGCCAGAAGGGCTGGCGACTTAGCCTCCAGGCTCGACTTTAGCGGTGGAGAAGGCTCCTCTGGTGCACACAATGGCCAAGACGCCCGAGATGCTTGTGTAACGCCGCAAGCCACACTCCCTGGAGTCCCCCCAGCGGGACGGCCTCCAAGGGAAACTCCTCCACCACCACCAGAGATCAACAGATCCGCTCCGAAATCTCGCCCCCTCGAGGCACATAACTTATGGGCTGACGAAGAAGACGATGAGGGTGACGAGTACGAAGATGAGCGCCGCAGGCCAACCGACCTAGACGCGGCCATCCGCCGCCAAGTCACTAAACAGATCGGGGCCATAGCTGACCAGATGGCTAGGGGGCATCACTCGAGCCGGCCAATCGTTCCGGAAGCTGTAGACGGGTACGACGAATCCCCCTTCGTCCCCCGCATCGCTCGCGTGCAAATGCCCAAGAAGTTTGCTGTTCCGAACATAACCGCCTATAACGGTACTACTGATCCGGACGAGCACGTCGCGGTATACAAGCAAAAAATGATGACTAGCTCTGTCCCGTACCATTCAAAGGAGGCAGTGATGTGTAGAGGCTTCGGAGCCACGCTGGACGGCCCAGCCCTGACGTGGTTCATTCACCTCCCCCGGGGGAGTGTAGGGTCATTTGCGGAGCTCTCTGATCTCTTCCGCTCCCAGTTCGCTAGCAGCCGGCGCTTCCGGAAGCAGCCTAGCGACCTCTACCGCATCACCCAGAAAGCCGGGGAATCCACTAAAGAATATCTAGACAGGTTCAATCGGGAGAAGATCGCCATCCCTGACTGCGACATTGCCACGTCAGTGGAGGCCTTCAGGCAGGGGGTGTTGCAGGATAGTTGGCTCTATGAGGAGCTCACCAAACATCCCAGCATGAACTTCGAAGAGGTGCAAGTCAAGGCCCTAGCGCAGATGCGGCTAGAAGAGGACCGAAAGTTACGCCAGAGAGCGGCTGGGCCGGAAAGGCCCGAGCGACGGGGTCCCCCTGACAACCGCCGAGAGAGAAGGAGTCAACCCTACTCGCGTCCTAGCCATGGACAAGTTAACACGGCCAACGCCAAGTTCTCAGCCAGGAAAGACCACGACCGAGCACCACCAGCCCTTGAAGATTTTAACTTGAAGATTTCCCCTGCAGACCTGGTCAAGAATCTAGTCAGGCTTGGCGACCAAGTTCGCTGGCCCAAGAAAGACAAAGAACCGCACCCAAACAGAGACATGACGAAGTGGTGTGATTTCCATAATCAGCACGGGCACTGGACCAAAGACTGTGTGATGCTCCGGAGAGAGGTAGCTTATTTCGCGGCGAAGGGGAGGATCAGAGAAGTGGCCCCAGACGCCAGAGTCCCTAGAGAACTTATGGAAAATGCCCCGCCGGCTCACCCGTCTCCACCTGCGCCCGACCGCGTAGTCAATGTGATCTCCGGGGGGTCCAATGTTTGTGGCCTCTCCTACTCAGCTGCCAAGCGCCACGCCCGAGAGAGCGCCTTCAACCGTCCCCTCCAGATAGCCAACGTCAGACACGGCCCCTCGTCGCCAGCTATAGTGTTTGACGATTCAGACGCCGAGAATCTAGTCGGTCCACACCACGACGGGCTAGTGATATCACTGCAAATCGGTAATGTACTCATGAGGAGGGTGTTGATAGATACTGGCAGCTCTACAAACCTAATGACCTTGTCTGCACTGAAAGAAATGGGACTGTCTGAAGATGATCTCCACAAACACCCGGTGCCTCTAGTGGGCTTCAGCGGGGAAGTGAAACACACAGTCGGGGACATTGCTCTACCCACGTATGCAAGGGGGGTGAACTTGCAGGTGAGTTTCATGGTCATGGACTGTCCGTCGTGCTATAACGTCATCATGGGACGTCCTTGGATCCATGACATGAGAGCCGGGCCATCCACCTATCACCAGACAATAAAATTCCCCACCCCTTGGGGAGTAGAAGAAATCAGAGGAGATCAGCGGCTAGCTAAAGAGTGCTACAAAACAGCTCTAAATCCCGCCGCCCAAAAGAACCACGCATAGCAATTACAGGAAGCCGCCCCGCCCGCCTTTACCCCCGAAGAAGAAATCGATAGGGTGGACGAGGTGGCACTAGAGCCTGGCAAGATCGTCCGTATCGGATCTGAGCTAGAGCCTTCGATCAAGGACTGTCTGATCACTTGTTTGAAAAAGTTCAAGCACTGCTTTGCGTGGAGTCATGAGGACATGACGGGCATAGACCCCAAGATAGCCACTCATCGGCTGAATGTTGATCCCCGAGTTCCGCCAGTCAAGCAAAAGCGCCGCCGGTTCGCCCCAGAGCGGCTCAAAGCAATCGATGAAGAAGTACGTAAGCTTCTAGACACCGGAAAGATAAGGGAAGTCCATTATCCAGACTGGCTAGCGAACGTCGTGGTTGTGCCAAAGAAAAACGGGAAATGGAGGGTTTGTGTAGACTTTACTGATCTCAATAAAGCCTGTCCAAAAGATCCCTTTCCATTACCTCACATCGACTCGCTAGTTGACGCCACGGCCGGTCACGAGCTGCTGACTTTTATGGGCGCCTTCAGCGGGTACCATCAGATCCAGATGGATCCCGCAGACCAGGAGAAAACCTCTTTCATCACTAATCAGGGTCTCTACTGTTACAAGGTGATGCCCTTCGGGCTGAGGAACGCCGGTGCCACTTACCAACGGCTGGTGAACTCCATATTCCAAGACCTGCTGGGAAAGACCATGGAAGTCTACATAGACGACATGGTAGTCAAGAGTGTGCGGTCCGTTGATCACACCCAACATCTCGAAGAAGCCTTCCATAGGCTAGAGCGTTTCAACATGAAGCTCAATCCTCAAAAATGCTCGTTCGGGATCCAGTCAGGTCGGTTTCTGGGCTATGTGGTGACTCGCAGAGGCATAGAGGCCAGTCCGGACCAGATCAAAGCTATATCATCTCTCCAGTCACCGAGGAGCATCAAGGAGGTTCAAAAACTTACCGGTAAGATTGCAGCTCTAAATCGCTTTATCTCGAAGTCTTCAGATAAATGCAAACTGTTCTATGAATCTCTGAAGAAAAACAAAAGTTTTCAGTGGACCACTGACCACGAAGCAGCCTTTCAAGGGCTCAAAAAATATTTTGCTAACCCCTTGCTCTTGTCCAAACCAGAGCCGGGGGAGACGCTCCAGTTGTATCTAGAGGTCTCTGAGAACAGCCTCAGCGGAGTACTAGTAAGGGAAGAAGACGGCCGCCAGTCGCCAGTGTACTTCGTCAGCCGGACTATGCTCCCGGCCGAGACCAGATATTCATCCCTTGAAAAACTAGTTCTTGCTGTGGTAATGTGTTCGAACAAGCTAAGACCATATTTTGAATCTCATACCATCGCTGTACTTACCAACTACCCATTGCGGCAGGTAATGCACAAGCCAGAGAACTCGGGAAGGATGGCCAAATGGGCCATCCACCTGAGTGGATATGACATCAGATATGAACCAAGAAGAGCCATAAAGTCGCAAGCGCTGGCAGATTTCATTGCAGATTTCACGCCGTCTCTAGAGCGGCAAGCTGGACAAGAAGTGATGGCCTCGACGGCCGAAGAGGGCCCCATTGAAGGGACTCTCCACACCGACGGGGCTGCAAACGCCAGAGGAGTCGGGCTAGGCGTCGTCCTGAAATCTGCAAAGGGGGATAGAGTAGCACAAGCTGTGCGGTGCAACTTCGATGCCACTAACAACGAATCGGAGTACGAAGCACTAATCTTCGGCCTCGAGCTAGCACGAGAACTGGCCATCCAGATTCTTGAGGTACGTTGCGATTCTCTCTTGGTGGTCAATCAAATACTAGGCTTGTATAGTGCCAAAGATGACAGAATGATTGCTTACTTGGAGCGTGTCAAAGAGCTAATGTCATCATTTGAAAAAATCGAATTTGGGCAGGTCCCCAGAGAACATAACTCACAGGCTGACTCACTCGCCGGTTTGGCTTCAGCCCTTGACCCAGCAGAATTCCCTCAGGTGCCCCTGGTGCACCTACTCCGGTCCGCAATAACCCCGGCCGCGTCGCCAGCAGACCTTGTGGCAGCCGTGGGGGTTTCCCACGCCCCCGACCCGGCGTCAGATGCTCCTCCAGAGATAGTTAGTCAGACCGAGGGCGAAAATACGTCATGGACGAAACCGTACCTCGACTGGCTGGTCCATGGAATCACCCCCAGCGACAAGAATAGCGCCAGAGCCCTCCGAGCGAAAGCTGCCCGCTTCACAATTCATGAAGGCGTGTTGTTCCACAAATCAGCCACCGGCTTCCTCCAGCGGTGCATAGAGAAGGGGGACACCGTGAAGATATTGAGAGAAGTACACGAGGGTGAATGCGGTAACCACGCAGGAGGAAGAAGCCTCGCTAACAAAATCTTGCGCCAGGGTTGGTACTGGCCGACAGTGCGTCAGGATGCCACTGAGTATGCTCAGAGATGTGAGGCCTGCCAGCGCCACTCGCACGAGCTACACCAACCATCAGAGGCCTTGCACCCGTCCATCACTCCATGGCCTTTCACGAGATGGGGCATGGACATAGTCGGCAAGCTACCGCCGTCGACTGGGCAAAAGGTATTTTTTCTGGCTATGACTGATTATTTTTCGAAGTGGATAGAAGCTGAAGCGTACCGTGAGATAAAGGATCAACAGGTCATTTCCTTCATCAAAAGGAATATATTATGTCGCTTCGGGGTCCCTGCTGAAATTGTGTGCGACAACGGGTCACAATTCATTAGTAAGAAGACCAGAGATTTCTGCAGCCAGTGGAACATTGATCTGATCACGTCTACCCCTCGCTATCCACAGGCGAACGGGCAGGCGGAGGCCAGCAACAAGGTAATCATTAGTAACCTCAAGAAAAGGCTAGCGAAATCCAAAGGGAACTGGGCAGAGGAACTACCCTACGTTTTGTGGGCCGATCGCACCACCCCTAAACGCGCCACCGGACAGACCCCGTTCTCGCTGGTGCACGGGTGCGAGGCTGTGATACCGGCCGAGGTGTTGATACCCACTGCCCGATACGGCCTAGCAACTCCTCAAGGCAACACCCGAGAGCTAGCTGCAGATTTAGACACCGTACAGGAGCTCCGAGAGGCTGCACACGCCAGAATAGTCTGCCGCCAACAGCAGATATCCCGTAGCTACAACAAGCACGTTCGATCGAGAACATTTCTGGTGGGAGACTAGGTCCTCAGAAAGGTGTTCCAGAACACCGCCGAGCTCAATGCCGGGAAGCTAGCGCCCGCTTGGGAAGGCCCGTACCGGATCACGAAGGTCGTCGGCAAAGGCGCATACCAGCTGGAGTCGAAGGAGGGCGCACCTATACCCAGGAGCTGGAATTCTGCTCATCTCCGAAAGTACTATTTCTGAACTTGGTTTTTCTTAGATGTTTGTTTTCATTTCGGTATTTCCCTTTGAAGTGACTCCTAGCACTAGTCATCGTGCATAGAGCTGGTTTCGTTTTATTTGTGTGCTTGGACAAATGCATTTGTTTTTACTCTGAATTCAATGAAACGCCGTAGGTCCTTAGGCGCCTTGGAACACGGTTGTATTATCGCCTCGTACACGGACCAGGTCCGCTAAAAACGCTAGAAACGCTCAATAGCACCTGAGTTGCTATTGTCACTTGATAAAATCGCTAGAAACGCTCAAAAACGCTAGAAACGCATAATAGCACTTGAACCGCTTAATAATGCTATTATCACTAGATCATAACGCTAGAAACACTATATGAACGTCGAACGTCGCTCGGAAGCGCTAGTGTCGCCATTATCGCTAGGTAACATTAGATCGCTAGATAACACAAGTATCGCTAGAGAGCGTAAACCTCTCTAGAAAATTGGCATTACGCTAGAAAACACTAAGTCCGTCGGAATGCGAATTACACGGAGCAAGCACGGAGTTCTCTCAAGAACACAAGTTCCGCTGAAAGATGCAGGCCTCGCCAAATAAAGCAAGTCCCGCTAAGATGAATGCACATCTCGGCAGCAAAACATATAGTATAGTGGAGCACGAAATCTCCAGTAAAAGGACACGAGCTTTGCAAGGCCAAAGACCTATACGTACTGATTGAATAGCAGTTAGCAAGAGTGCAAACAAAAGGGGCGACCCTAAAAGAGACGCCGCAAGTTCAGACAAAAGAAAACAAGCTTAACATGTCCTACGCAAAAGGCTAACGGGCATGCCTGACCAACCGACTGGAGCTGAGTTCATCCCACACACAGGGGGGTCCAAAGCAAAAACCGAAACCAAAAGCAACGAGTCTTATGCTACGCAACCAATGAAAAGCACTAGAGTTATAAAAGGTAGAGAGATCATGATCAAGTGGAAGCATCGTCGACAGGCGCGGGAGCCGTCAGGTCGACATCGTTCTCCGCTGGCTGAACGATCGGCACCTCTGGCGTCCCCTCCCTTATCTCTGAGGTCCCAGCACCAGCTTCGACCGCTTTAAAGGCCTTCATGTAGTCTTCTCCGGGAGCCGGCACCCCAGGGGGGTAGCACCTTTCGAAGTCATCAATCTCGCGGGTCAGATCCCACTGGTCGCTATTGCCGCTGACATGCTGCTGGAGGGCCTCGATGCGTGCTTGCATCGAGTAAAAAGTACCAATTTCGAACGTTTCCTTCACAACTTCCTTCAAAGAATTCTCGACTTCTTCAATCTTCATTGCTTGAGACCGAGCTAAGGCCTGAAGCTCCTCAACGCGCCTAGCCTGGATGATCGACTCCGCCCGCAGCTCCCGAATCCTACGGTCGGCCTCGGCAGCCGCGCCGACAGCTTGCCTTTCCCTAGCATCGGCAGCGATCTTCTCCTCTCTGCAGCGCTCAGCGGTAATCAAGAACTCCTGCATAGCCTGCCAAGAAGATCGCCCGTCAGGAAAAGATCGTTGCGATCAAGCATTCAGAAAAGACGTAAATACCGTGCAAACGACGCTAACCTTCCATATTGTCGATCCGGTCCTGCTCAAAGCATCGTCAGTCGAAGAAGACGCGAGCACACTCTTGATCGAGCGAGCTGTCAAGGGGCCGAAAGTCGCCCATAAATCTTTAGGCTCGTCTTCAGACAAATCTACGACAGATACATCGGGGGTACGACGCTTGGCAGGGGTGAGCGACTTGCCCCGCTCCGACGTCGCACCGGCGACTGGGGGTGGCTTAGCGTCTCTCGGTTTCGGCCTCGCGTCGTTGGACCTCAGCTTACGGCGCATCAGCTCTTCCGCCGAGAAGGTCAAGCCTTGCCCTAGAAAAAACGACCAGCATCAACCATAGAGAAACGCGCAGAGAGCGTAAAAAGGAAAAGAGCCGCCATGAAGATTGTTAGAGACAAACCTGTCCCAGAAGAGCTCGGTCGGGATGAGGTAGCCATGGGTGACGGTGGAAGAGGGGCAAAGATCCCGGTGACGTCTTCGCCGTCCGATGAGTCGTCGCTATCGCCTGAAGCTTCTTGGTCGGTAAGAATCGTGGCGGGCCGACGAGCTTTCTCCTCCAAGGCCCACAAACGCGCACACAGGCCGGCGTCGGTCCGGCGAGAGTTGAAACCCTTGGGTACTGCAAAAGAAGATGTGAGAAAAATTAAGTCAGATACCCATCACAATGGCAAAATATGAGAACTCAATAGAGAGCTTACAAGACACGTTCCACTCATCTCGGAACGCCGACCTAAAAAGTCCCCCGATTTCACCCAAAGAGCTCCTCTCGACGAAGAAAAATCGAGACTGCCAACCAGGGGCGCTAGTCTTCACATTGGGGATTAAAGGGTTCTTAGGGTTTCGGGAATGGAGGGTGATCCTCCCGGGCCTTTGCGGAACTACTTTGTACGCGCACAAGAACTCCCCGACCGTCATCACTATCCCCTGACCCGTCGCTAGTTCGTCGACGCATTGAAGGATACGCCAGGTCGTGGGCAAAAGTTGTGAAGGCGAAACCTTTAAGATTTTGAGAAAGCTCCGGATAAAAACGGAAAAGGGAAATTTCAGCCCGATGAGAAACGGAAAATCGGTAAAACACACCCAACCCGGTTTGACCCAGTCAATCATCTCTACCGTTGGGCAATGGGTCCTAGTCCCCTCCGGAAAGCCGCCCGACGAAACTATCTCTCGAACCCCTTCCGGCAAGAGCTCGCCCCGAAAGAGATCTTGGGAGCTAAGCGATCCAGACGAGATGAAACCCAAAGGGCTCGCCATGGACAGGAAACCCAAAGAGGGAGGCGGAGGCCAACGTGAAGCAAGGTGACGAAGAGGGCAAAAACCCAGAAGGAACGAAGCAAAAGGTAATTGAGAGTTACCTGCAAACGAAGAGGACGGAGCGGAGGAAGGTGAAAAGACAGGCAATTGAGTACCTGCAATATATGAGACGTGAGGGAAAGTTGTTACGCTTTCCAAAACGGAAGAATCCCAAAAGATCTGATTTGCTTAACTATGGAAAGGATTAGATTTCAATTTTGAATTGCAAATCTAATCGGGGGTAATGTTGGGCCTGATGTGAATGGATCACCTTGGAGTAAGCCCAAGATCGAACAAGCAAGGAATAGGCCCAAGAGCAACAGCCCACAAACCGTCCAGAATACTTGTAAACTGCTGGAGAACGTGGAGCTCAAGTGGGAGAGGTGGCCCGAACGGTTACGCCAACTAGCAGAAAATCTAGGAATATAGAGGATGAGAAGATCTTGTAACGGACAGACCGATAGACGCAATAAAAGTTTTAGCCTTGAACTCAGAAAATACGCTCTGTAATCAAACTCCAACTCTTGAATCGATTTACCCGATCTAGGCTAAATTCCGTCGTAATCTAGCGTACGAATTTTAGCTCCAACAGTATATATAAAAATTCTCGTAAAAATCATCGACCAACGACCTAATAGGCCGCGACTGAAAAATTTAGAGGCCAAAATGACAATGTCGAAGTTGGGGGTCTAAAATGACTATTCGTTGCACGTTTAGAGACCTCCGCATTTATTTCGCCTTTTTCCCTCTTTTTCATCTATCTTTATCTTATAAGCTAACTTCTTTTTCATCACTCCGAACTCCGAAGATCCCCCACGTTACTAGTTTGTGCCCAGATCTTTCGGGCCCATCTGTGTGGATATCTATCCCTCCGTCATTGGCAGATTCAAATCTTCTGTCCCCTTAGCACGTCCCGCTCCCGTGTCCTTCCCTTCCTATTGGTCAAAACTATGGGTCCCCCCCCTATATTTTTCCTTTAATTCTACCGAAATAAATAACATCGACCAATAGGAAGGAGTGAGACGTGCGGATGGGACGTGCGGGGGGACAGAAGATTTTCGTCCGTCATTGGCAGGATTAGCGCGCTTGACCGGATCTGACTTTGAGCTTCATCTGAATGGGCTTAACGGGGAAATAGTGGATTGAGGTCCAACAGTAAGCTACCCGAGACATGTCCGCATGCATGTTTACTCCAACGAGCCCCACAATCATCCACCAGAAATCGCATTGCATTCAGGCTTCTTTTCCATCGAAGCCCACCTACCAAAAATGTCTCGTACTAAATCACAACTAGGACTGGTCATGGGTCGGTTTATGGGTGGGTGGAGCTCTTCCACCACCCGACCCGCCAATAAAAATGATCCACCCACATCACCCGTAAAGCCTTGCACCCATATCCGCCTTACCCATCACCCGCGGGTGGGGCGGGTGACCCACCACCCATGAATTATTATGAACTATAATTATGATATTTCACAAATAAATTACTTTATATTATAATTATTCAAAAATTGATTGAATCCGAGAGTTAAAGAAGCTAATTAGTTGTAAAGTTCATATACATTAATGATAAAGTAAATATTTCCAAACATAAGCTAACCGAGAATCAATATATTGCATTATTTAAAAGCTAGAAATTGAAAATGTTTCTTCAAGTAATAAAAGTAGGAATATATTCTTCGTAAATTGGTGGGTGAAATGGGTAGTAAATGGTTGACGATTGATGGGTTGGTTGATGGGTCGGTTGATGGGTCGGGTGAAATGGTTGATAAATATAACCCATATCCGACCCGTAAACCATTTCACCCGTCAACCGCCTCACCCATCAACCGCTTTTTCATGGGTTTTCATCCATATAAATGGGCGGATTAAGCGGGTGAGGCGGTCACCCGCGGATAATGTCCAACCCTAATCACAACTCTGCAATTGGATTGATTTACAGTAGGCTCAATAATTATACTGATGATCCATATAGTTAATCAAACACCACCAGAGCATATTAAACTTACACAATAATTAAAAATAATTGGATAATCTGCACCCACTCAGATGCCGATTTCTTTTTTTTTTTCGATCAAGTGCCGATTTCTGTTGGAGACTTCGTAAATGACTGCAATTTTAATATATATAGGTAGATTAAATCGGGGTTATTTTTTTTGGTTGAATTAAATCGGGGTTATTATGACGGACTCTAAAATTAATAATTCATATACCAAATTATGATCAACGAACGTGGAGCTACACTTCAATTAAACAATGGTTGACCATCTAGAACCAAAGACTTCGCTTAACATTTGTTTTTCAAGTCAAGTTAGACTTCCAATTGCTTCGATATCTTTTCACACAAGACTGCTATGAAACATATATAATCATGTCCCTGTCTTGATTGATACACAAATGATTTTCAAATAATTAAAAACGTATTATATTCATTAGACAATATGAAAATATACTAACTTCAATCAATTAGGATAAATGACCAATCAATGAAGTTGAACAATGGAACGCAGGATTGGAATGGCCTTCATTTTCTACGCCTATAAGTACGCATCAAGTTCCTCCCAATTTGATTCACATCCAACTTCTTATTTACACACAAACTAACACATAGCCTAACTAAAACCCCTGAAACAAAAAAAATGGGTGTCAAAACATACAGCCAAGAGATTTCAAGCCCAGTTGCACCAGCCAGGCAATACAAGGCCCTGTGTCTTGACTCCCACAACCTCTTCCCCAAGCTCATGCCCGAGACTTTCAAGTCCATCGAGTTCGTACAAGGCGATTGTGTTGCTGTCGGAGCAGTCAAACAGCTCAACTTCGCCGAAGGTACAACACTTAAACTATCCAAAGTTTGTTACTGAAAATTGCAAATATTATCGGTCTCTTATCATGAAAATCACGTGTTTGCGATGGAACAGGGATGCCGTTCTCATATGTGAAGCACAAATATGATGTGGTGGACGTCGAAAACTTGTATTTCAAGTACACGGTCACGGAGGGAGATGCACTTGGTGACTCGGTGGAGTATGGTGTGAGTGAGGTCAAGTTTGTGGCCTCCGGAAGCGGTGGTGTGTGCACCTTCACCAACCACTACCATCCTAAGGAAGGCGCGGTGCTGGATGAGGAGAGGATTAAGTTTGGACAAGAAAAGCTAAGGGGTTTGTACAAGAAGGTGGAAGCGTACCTCCTTGCCAACCCCGACGCCTATGCTTGATTAGCCACATCCCGGCCACTTGATATTCAATATATGGAGTCCAAGTGTGTTCTATGTGTGTGTGTGTGTATCATCTTCTTTCAATGACTTATGTACTATCAATGTGTGTGTGTGTGTGCACGTGTGCGTGCGATTGTATAGGAATAATAAGACAGCTAAGTTGTATCTTGTGAGGTATGTAATGCTTGGTTTTTGTGATGAAAAACCCTCAGAATGAATTCCTTCGTGAAGATCTTGAGGAGATGTCTTTGCTAATGAGGGTTTTTAATAAACTATGAATTCTGATTTGTTGGAAAATGGATCTTAATGGGGTTTCACTTAATTTGATCATTAGATCAATATTCACTTGACAAAATGAGTGGATCTGGTATAGCAAATGTGAAATGCACAAGAAAATGGTGAGAAGCAGGCCATGGACATCGATATCAAAGTAAACACTTGTCTCATTCATCTATTGGCCTTTTTAAGGCACTGTTACAATGTGATTACATACAAGTTCATAATGATTATTCATAGGGAAATTCAAACCATGGCATTTTGTATCATCATTTATTGGAGCACCATGGACCCAAGATAATATATATTAGTTGCACGAGACTTTATAATTATAATAGATGTATGATGCACACAGCCATGAGAGCATTGCACCTTAATTCATTGATCTCTGTCAACTAGACACTGCCTTTGCACTTACCAGAGAACTTGCCACCGCCACCCCCGAAAGCAACTGAAGGAACGCCCTTACACTTTCCAGAACACTTGCCAGAGCAACTGCCACCGCCACCGACTCCAACTGCAGGAATGCCTTTGCACTTTCCAGAGCACTTGCCAGAGCAACTGCCGCCGCCACCCACTCCAACTGCAGGAATGCCTTTACACTTCCCAGAACACTTGCCAGAGCAACTGCCTCCGCCAGCGACTCCAACTGCAGGAATACCTTTGCACTTTCCAGAACACTTGCCAGAACAGCTGCCACCGCCACCGACTCCAACTGCAGGAATGCCCTTACACTTGCCAGAACAGCTGCCACCGCCACTGACTCCAGCTGCAGGAATGCCCTTACACTTGCCTGAACACTTGCCAGAGCAGCTGCCACCGCCACCTACTCCAACTGCAGGAGTGCCCTTACACTTGCCTGAACACTTGCCAGAACAGCTGCCACCGCCACCGACTCCAGCTGCAGGCATGCCCTTACACTTGCCTGAACACTTGCCAGAACAGCTGCCACTGCCATCTGCTGTGCCATTCAGAAAGGAAGCCTGATGTTGCAGCATTTGAAGCATCTCAGGAGTTGCAGGGGTGGGCGGAGTGAACGAAACACCAACATGTAAGAAGATAGGCTCGTAGTTCATGTTTTGAGGAGTTGGAGGAGCCAGCTCAATCCACTTCCTCATAGAGAGCTCAGAAACAGGAGCTAAGAGCTCACCGAGAGAAAGAGAAGCTGATCCTAAGGGTTGCGAGGATGATGTGTTCCGAGCTTTGAGCTCAAACAGCAAATCGCCGGTGGGTTCACACCAAAATAGAGCTACCTCCTTCTCTCCAGACATTGATCCTATGCTTAAGATTATACCTTCACTGTTTGTGAAAAACTTGTCAGGCTGTTTCTTGCTAAATGATACAAATAGATCTCCTTGCTTGGCACCCTTTGGGATGGGTCTGACTCCATTAACCTCCACCATCACCTGGAAAACAATTTAGTTGTCCTGACAATGAATCAGCAGCTTATATACAATCTATAAGATCACATTTAAACAAGAACCCATACCTCCATAAGTTCTTCAATGATTGGTTTCGGTGTCACAGACCCTTTCGGAATGGGAGCAGTGCCTCTGTACATAGCCCCAGCTCTCCAATAGCTTCTTCCAAACATGTCTTCCCACTGCTGGGCTGTTTGTTTGAAGCTAACGTTGAGCGCGTTGCCTTCAGACCGGTCAGAGTCAGTGTCATCATGCTCCACCACCTTGCCGAGCAGCCGAATCAGGTCTTTGCTGTAGGAGAAAGGATGCAGCTGGTGAGTGTGCCAGATGAGATCAATGTCATACGTTGGGACACAAG
This sequence comes from Polygonum aviculare, assembly GCA_934048045.1. Taxonomy (NCBI): domain Eukaryota; kingdom Viridiplantae; phylum Streptophyta; class Magnoliopsida; order Caryophyllales; family Polygonaceae; genus Polygonum; species Polygonum aviculare. Next base: position 11,454,259 of record OW204032.1, on the reverse strand, counting down.
ACACCATTGCTGAACTCTCCATGTTCTTCTTCATCAGGTACAAGAACGCTTTGTATCTTGCCACAGATTCTTTCAGGAAGAGGTCCTCGCTCATATGTGGCCTTGAAACCTACATCCACACCCACAATTGTAAATGCAAATCTCAAACTGTCATCACTTAACAAAGACATGGGTATCACACAAATAAGGATCTTATTCTTACCTGCCAATAGAAGGAGCTCTGCCTCTCAACAGCTGATACCAGGTCATAATCGGTGCCGGATTTCAGGGGAGCATCATCAACAACTGGCCTTGAAAAGTCAAGCTCATATGGCTCTTCCGGGAACATTTCGCTCCAAATCTTCTCACTTTTCTTCTTCGAGTGGCCCTCGACAGATGATGAGATGACGTGGCGATTGTCGAGAAGTCTGCCAAACAGCTCCTTACAATCGGATATGTACCTCACCTGAAATATAAATAGGAAAGATTGGGAACATTAATACTTGTTTTGACTCTAGAATTCATCATGTCTCAAGCTAGGAGAAATTGAGCTACCGGGTTGAGCCGGTGGCAATGCCAAATCCATTCACAGTCAAGAGGAACAACAAGCGCCTCTTCTCCACAGAGAGGAGTTTCGGTGTGCTTGGCGAGCAAGGGAAGCCAACAAGCATTGTACCTGCAAAATTGCACAGTTGGTGATCATTGCTCATTACCTTTCAACTACTAAGAATCTAAATTATGGCAAGAAACATGAAACTCGACGAGTGTAATATCGATAAGTAAATCCAGGAATCACCTGTACACGGCTTTAAGCAAGGCAGGGCCGTCGTAGAGACGGCCAGCCTTATCGACAGCGGCCAGAAATTGGAGGTGGCGCTTTGTAGCAGACGCCATGTCCACACTCAGCTCAATCTTCTGCGCTTCGGCCCATTCTCTTTCCTGTGCAATCTCCATACTTACACTAGGCTTTGGTTTCTTGTGTGGCTTTGTTGGAATGGGAGATTTGAGTGAGGACGAGTTGGTTTATATAGGGAGTGGAGGGAGGGAAGGGTTTGTGTTAAAAGACAGAAATGCCCCTGTAACCGTTGAGTGGAGAGAATTCTCATCATGGAAGAAAAGGCGAGTGAAACAGAAACCAAGGGGAAACGTGACGTGAATGAAAGAGTCGTCCTACCTAGCTAGAACACACACACAACCCATAATGGTACACGCATTGTTGTGACATTAGCTTTCTTTTTCTGGTGCAATGTAATCATACAAGCTAGGTGATTCTCCTATTATGGAAGAGTGTTGAACTGTTGTTGTAGGCCTCGTTGAAGCAACTTCCAAATTTGTTTGTTTGGTCGAAACCAACTTCTAGTTTTGATACCCTCGAAATATGATACGAAGCGAAATGGACAAATCTACACACATTAGGTGGTGTATGAAGTGCATCCTCTACAACGAATTAAAAACACGCCATGCCATGCATGTAGTCTAAATTAGTAATTTAATGGTTTTATTTATCGATTATAAAATTAGGAAATATTGAGTAGTTAGTGAAAAAATGTAAAAAGGAGATGTGGAAAGAGTGGAAAGTGTCTAACTCGCTCGTAATGTTTTGAGAAACGACAACATTAGAAGAAATGCATAAAGATTTACGTGATTCACTAATAATGCGTCAACTACGTTCATGAACAAAAAAAAGTACTCCGTATTATGAAAACTGTAAAGTTATTGTTATCCATCCTTTTAAATGCATCAAGGTCCAAATCTCACAATCTTCTTCCTCTCCTAAAAGTTATTTCATGCCGAAAACTGTAACTCCCTTTCCCGTCACCTTCAAGTTGGGGTGGTTCAAGGCTTCAACCACCACAATTCTCCTTGTCGTCGCTAGCTGCGAGTCTTTGGCATCGAAAATTTAACGTTAACAGAGAAAATCAAAGTTATTTGTAATATTTATATGCTTGAGGTAATTGTGAAGAACATAAATCACATATTGATCAACGTGAAACGTGAAACAACATAAATCACCTATTGATCAAAAAATCCGCCAGCCACAATGCATTCCCTAAAACAATGAAAAAACATAACATGAGAATATATGTGAAATAAGATGTCTAATGACTTCCACAGTTGACTCAATCTCCCAAAGAGCTTTCAAAGTTCGCTTTGAAGAATTACCACTAGATTATCATCTTCAATTATGAATTTAGAAATATTCATAGTCGGCACACTTTTAAAACCCAAATAGCTTTCAAGGTTCGTTTTAATATGTACTATAAAGTTATATTTGATAATCATGTTCATATAAATTAAGAACTCAACTTAAAATTTAATTTTTTTTTATTTCTCTTGATTTTTCAAGCATATATGACATAGGTAGACCTTCGAACTATTAAATTTTTTGAAACGAATAGTCATAATCAAGATCATTGAGCTCATACTATAGCTAACTTGTAAGAAAAATCAGTCTACGCCTCGATCATATGTTTTTGGGTAGAAACACCAAAATGAGCCTTGATGTTTTATATTTAGACTTGTTACTAAGCACGTATTATATGTTAATGAAAACAGTCTTATCCAATATAAACCATCCTATCTAATGAATGTATAAATTGATTTTTTCAAAAGCCGATGTACACCAAGAATGGTACATCTAAAATTTTTCGAAATAGATATACAGATAGATGAAAGAGCGACTTAACGTATTACTACATGAGCCCATGACCCGGTTTTTGAAATTGAGAATGACCCAAATCGAACCCAACACAAGAGATGAACTCCTCTATCGACCAGAAAAAAAAGAGATGACCTCCTCTATTCCATTACTAGGTAAAGAGTCAATGGGCCAATAACCCTAAACCTGGGTCCGGTTCGGTTTGAACCGGTCAAAACCGGAACCTTAACCTAAACCGCCAAACCGGCTGGGCAAGGTTAAGGTTAAGGTTTAGGACTAGGTGGCCAAACCGGTGAACCGGAGGTTCGAACCGGCCGGTTCAAACCGGAATCGGACCCGGGTAAAAACCGGCGGTTTACATTTTTTTAATAAAAAAATTATATTTTTTTTAATAAAAAAATTATATTTTTTTAGTTTTATTGGCTATGAAACGGTCAAACCGCGGGCGCAGTAGCCTAAACCGCGACCGCGGTTTCCTTCTGGATGAGAACCGCAGTCGCGGAATGTGGGCCACGCCCGCGGGCACGCAAGAAAATGAAAAAAAACAAAACCGGGAGCGGACCGGAACCGGAACCAGCATCGGAACCGGTCAAAACCGGGAGGAAACCGGCCGGTCAAGACCGGAACCGGTTAACCGGGTTACCCTAAACCCAAACCTAAACCGCCGGTTCGGAACCGGTTCAGAACCGGCAGTTAGGTTAACCGGACCCAGGTCTAAATAACCCATGACTAGGAAAAGTCATCAAAATGGACAAAATACCTTCATGCACTGGTTTCACTTCAAAGGCGATTGTGCACTGCTCAAGATATTCATCAAAAATAGGCCACCATAAATTTTAACATGGGTATGAAAAGTGTTTCAACCCACGCCCATAACAGACTCCACAAAACAGTACCGGGAAATTACAGGACGGTTTAAGCAATAACTATGTCTCATCAGCAAATTGGGTGCTCTTCATGTTTCACTTCTTTAATTTCTTAGCTCCCCTGAAACAAGATATGCATCCAATCAGAAAGATCTTAAGCATAATACTAAAAAATCCAATGCATATATTCAGTTCCTAAGAGCAATTGCATTTAGTAAGATTAACTTACTGTGTTGGCTGAGCAGCTGCTGCTGATGGTGGAGGCTGAGCAGGTTTCTCCCCGGGTCCCTAGCAGAGCAAAAAACGCTTGAAGTAAGAATCTCAAATTGGCCAAAGCGCGAGTAGAAATAATTTTACAGATTCATGTCAAATGAATTAAGAGAGCTACCTGAGCCAAACGTTCCTCTCTCCTGGCAAGCTTTCTTTCCCTGCTAGCCTTGTTCTTTGCACGCTTAGCCTCGAACTGGTCAGACAAAGTCTTCTCTCTTGCCTTCTCGGCCTTGGACTTGTGGATGCTCTCCATCAATACTCTCTTGTTCTTGAAGACATTACCCTTCACCTTCATGTACATGTCATGGTACATGTGCTTGTCAATCTTCTTTGCCTCGCGGTATTTGCGGAGCAAACGCCTGAGAACTCTCATCCTCCTCATCCAGAGGATCTTGGTTGGCAGCCTTGCCTCCCTCGTACCCTTACGCTTACCTGTAATTATTCAAAACAGATTAACAACAGCAGCAAAGCAATGGCCCCTTGAATTGCCTGGTCGCATGAGTACTACAACAGATTTTTAGTTCATGAGGTCACCACTTATATTTTAATGTGACCAATCAATCGCTGACGAGTTTTAATGTGGAAAGGCCACAGAGAAGGTAGGAGGAACATACACAGCATTCCACATTACACAACATCAGTAAAACATCTATAACCAACATATTCGTATAATCAACATATTCATATCTGTCAGCGACTAACAGGTAACAAATACAAATTATAATATGCTGTCTTACATTTTAGTCCAACCAAAACAACTACTTTTTAGTTGCTAAAACATTACCATGTCCAGAGTGACGTCCCTTTCTCTTCGCCTCCTTCATGCGACGTGCACGTGATCGGGAATGGATTTTGGTGGGCTTCCTGATAATGAAACCATCCTTGACCAACTTCCTGATGTTTTGACCTGTCCATATGAGCCAGAAGACATCAGAGCTAAGGCTATCTAGCAGCACTATTTAAACATGTAGATTCATTTCTCAGAAGAACAACTAAACACAGAATAATCACAACTTGTGAGGACAATGGAGAAACTAAGAAACCAAAATGTAGTATAGAGCCACAACATAGTACTTCCATTTTCACACTCATTCCCTCTGCACTGATGCATGCATCAACACGTAAATCAATCAAACAAGCTCCCCCCAAAAGATAGCATGGAAAATGAAGTAAGAAGTATGATAGTACAACTATGAAATTCGTCAATTTGTTAGGGCATTTAGATACTAAATGTTGAGTACAGCAAATTTGAAGCTTCACTACTCAAGATAAGAAAAGAAACATGATCATACACAACAATTAATTCACCAATTGGCCAAACTAATATTCCTGGTAAGTATTATTAGTTTGGCCAAGCAGAGAGTAAGTAAATTCTCAAATTGAATAACTAACAAGCAGTGCCCAAGACCCGTGATTTCCTGCTACAGGAAGACAGACAATTTACAATCTCTTGGGAGAGTGAGATCTCAATCTAACACTATGGAAATCGAAATACCAAACAAAATAAACCAAAATTGAAGAGCAAACCAAAAGAATGTTAGGAGAGAGGGGGATTACGCGAGTTAGCCATGGAAATTTCGCTAGCTTCATTTGGATCGAGCCAAACCTTGCCTTTGCCACACTTGAGAACGCTAGCGGCAAGCCGCTTCTGAAGCTTCAGCGACACCATAGCTTCCTTGAACTCTCACTCTCAAGCCTCGATGGAGAGCAGAGGACGAGAGGGTTTTATATAAAATCACAGATTCTCCCACCTAGGGTTTACTCGCTGGGGTCTCTTCGGGCTTGATAAACCTCTTGGGGTGTTTCATCAGAGTTGGCCAACCAAGGATTTTTCCTCTTTGTTTTTCGGCTAGGCGCCTTGTTTCACTTCTCCACTACATAATTTATTCTTTATAAAATTTATTTTATTTTTTTCTATTAATCATATAGGATCTCTAATTAATAGATAGACAAAATTTTCATCCAAAACATTATTTTTCAACCAAAAAATACTTTCAACCCCAACAGTGAAATAAGGTCATACTACTTCGACTTTTTTTATGTGCACTCTAATACGGGCCGGTCTTTGATCTGCACGAGTATTTTTTATTTAAAGGATTTAAGTGCGTAGCAATAAATATATTTTTTAATTGGTTATTTATAAAAAAAATATAAAATTAGGTGAATAGTAAAAATTCATCAATTACTTTCTCTCTCCACTAGTTGACCGACCTTTGACCCACATTGACCGGCGTTAACTATCATCACTCGACGATTATCATTACTCTATCACTCGATTCACTATCATCACTCGATAATAGTAATGCCACTCATCGAGTGATACTCGATCACTCAATTCATTGTCATCATTCGGTAAAAGTAATGACACTTTGATTGCCATCACTCTATCACCCGATTCATTGTCATCACTCAATAACAGTAATGACACTCCTATAATATTTAGTGATTGTCGTCATTCGAATATTATCATTAAAATGTATAACCATCACTACACTTAGTGGGCTTAAATCATATCTAGCCTCCTGAACTTTCACAAAATTTTCAATTAGACACACCACCTTTGAGTTGACCCTATTGAATACTTGAACTTATGATTTTGTACCTATTAAACACTTGATGACTGACCTGGATAACTACGTGCACAAAACGCTCTCTTGAGCGAGTGGTTGTTTAAAACTCAATTAAATTAAGTTGACATGTCATTAATATATAAAAAATGAAATATGATTTTAGTCTCCTTCTTCGTTCATATTTGCGTGGATATTTATTTCTCTAGATCTAGTCTCCTTCTTCGTTCTACTTCTTCGCTCTTTGCTCTCCTCCTTCATGCTTCTTTGTTGTCCTTCTTCAATCGCCTTCTTTGGTCGTCTTCTTCGCTCTTCACTCTACTTCTATGTTCTCCTTTAGTCACGATTAATCCGAAATCGCAATTGTTTCTTCCTCTAGTACCTATTATCGTGGAAGTGGGCGAGCATAATTCATTGTCCCGACGAGCAAGTGTGGCGACACAGCCTTAATAAACCTTTCTTGGACGTGAATTAATCATGTGAGATGATTCTTCGACTGTCCTAATTAACTATGGAGTAAGTCCATTCCTGTTTCACTGAGCAATTGATGAACAAACCCGGCCTAAAATTTGGGGCTCTGTAGAATTAGTGCTAAACCTAAAATTGAAAGAGCATTGTTAAATTCTCTATACAAATCGTAAATCTTGCAACTGAAGTTGAGAACTGAGCCTACTTCAATGAAACTGAGAATTAGTTCTGTAGAATTAGTGCTAAGCCTAAAATTGATGCCAAAAAGCTTAACTCAATTTGAAATTCAATCGAATGTGCATGGAATGTGAACGCCATTTTCCATATGACACTAAGAATTGATGGGATGCCAATTGAATGTGCATTGTTTGTTTTTTACAGAAAAAGGGCACATGTAAGTTCTTCAAATGGGTTGATCCACCAATACCAGAGCACTCTGCACATATCATATCAAGATTGTTGAGAAGAGTGAAGGAGAAGGAAGAAGAGAGGTATAAGACGAAACGTCTAGCTAATGCGTTGTTGCTAGTTTTGGTTGTGATTTTATGGACTGAGTGTGTGAGATTCTTGTTGTAATGTGATTGTGTTTTTTGAACACAGATGTAATTGTGTCTCTTACAATCCTATTTGAAGTTTTCGTTTGATGCTAGTATCTTTTACAATGCAATTTCAAGTTTTCGTTTGAAGTCAACAATGCTTGAGGCATTTTATCGAACACATGGTAGGCACTCAAATAAGAATACACAAAAAAAACTTTTGATTTCAAACTAACTTCAAATTGCGTTGTAAAAGATACTAACATCAAACTAAAACTTCAAATTGCATTGTAAAAGATACTAACAGTTTTTGCTTTACAACCTTTATCAATTATATGTTTCTCTTCACCACATGTTGTTAATGAGTACTATAAATGTGCGAATGCAATCGTTCTTTTGGTTCGCGAATATTGTCATTTGGTTCATGAACTTTGAAGGAATGGTTCAATTAGAATGACAAAGCGGTTCATGTGAAGTACTAACTAGATGGTTTAAGCATTCTAGGAAACACATGGTAGGCACTTAAAAAAGCATACAAAAATAACATCTGATTTAACAGAATCTTCAAATTTCATTATAATAGACATTAACAACATTTTTTTGCAATCTTTATCAATTAAATGATTCTCATCATAGCAATACACATGTACAAATATATAACACAATTTCAATGCAAGTTAAAAAAATCGAACAGATTAATTGAACAAGTCAATTCAAAGTGAAGAATTGAACGAGAATCGAAGAATACCTTAACCCATCAATGAAAATCAAAGGAATTGAAGGAGGGTTGAAGGAATACCGAAAGAAGAAGAATACGGTGAGAAAAAAAAATCATTCCTGGTACACACATCAGGAAGAGGGGGAAGGGGGAAAGAGGGAGAACTGTAAAAAGATAAAAATACCCATGTAGGTATTAAAAAGACCCAGAATGAGCTAATTAATTGCAACCCTAGATTTCCTAGATCTCACGGATGATAGTTGTTCTCATTTTACACCTTAAAAGCCTTTCTCATCTGATCGCAAATATTATATTTTATATATAAATAAATAAATTCAATCAATTTGATTAAGATTATTATATAAGATTAGTTTTCCAAGTAGTATTTATTGTAATAAGTTATTAAAATGTTCATTCATATATATAATGTGTCTATATATATATTATCTATAAATAAATAAAATACAATCACTTCAATTATGGAATTGATTATTTTAATTATTATCTAGAATTTTCATAAAAATGATAAAAACATCTCTTTTACCTAAAATAAAAATACATTTCACCATAAATATGAATTCTCGTACCTATTGCCCAACTCTCTTACTAAGTTAATGACTAATGTTACCATAAATGTTGTACTGCATATCAAAATGCAGTACTTGGGCAACGCTCTCGGTCCATGAGTTGCTATGATGGTCATATTCGCATAGACTAGAGGATTTGGAGCTGAGTAATCGGTTATAATTACTTTTATGTCCTTAAAGGCCTTAGAAAATAGTCAATTTATCAAGGGGATATCTTTCACCCTATGACGGTTCCTACGATGTGACTTATTAGAATGACCCTCAGTGAAGATAAAGCCATGTAAGTCATCATCTAGTCATGCATTAAATTAGAAGACATCGAGACAATGCTAGTAATGATCCCATAACTACCTAACTCAAGAAGATACCCACTATGTCGAGGCCCCACCCATGTCCTTATTGTTGGATTAAGCTTGTTCATTTAGTTAATATTTTGTATATATATATATATATTGTGTTTTAAGTAGTCAGAAGCAATAAGCGTGTAACCCAAGTAGTCAATTGCAGATTGATAGAAGTTAAGTAACTGTCATAGATTGTAGTTGAAAGGTAGTTATAAGTAGTTATAGCAGCTACACAAACTTAGTATAAATTCTGTAGACATTTGTACTAGAGCTCTCTAATGAGACTCATTATTTTACACATAATAAAAGAAATTTGTTGTGTGCATACAAGTTAGTTTTTGCAACGTCTGTGTGTTCTCTCTAATTGAAACAAGAAGATTATGGTTTGTGTAAGAAATATAAATTACACCTATAACAAATACCACTACTCTACCATAAGTGGCTGCCAAAGAGTATAAGTTTGGATACCACTACACACCCATATGCATTATAGAATCGTAAGAAATATTCTAGTATATATATAAGAGAATATGATACCACTTGATGAGAGGAAAGACTTGTATAGAATAAGGGTAACAATAAGAGCAATCCAATTCCATTTCATCCTATTATAATTCATAAATCAAAGAGTATAAGTTTGGATATGCTAATTATGAGAATCAATTGAGCTTATCATGTATGTTCCCTCCTATCACAACAATAGGAGGAAATAGAATTGGATTGATATAGTTGTACTCCTTAATTAAATTACAATTCTTATAAATTTTTTTACACATTCAAATGACACATTCTAATTTTCTTTTACACATTCAAATGACACATTCTAATACTTACATTGTTTTTACACATTTAGGCACTCAAATTTTGTTGACTATGTTCATTTGACTCATTGATATTTATAAGATCTAAACTGATTTTCAAAAAAGCGTACTATCAATTAAACACAAGAATTTGACATACAAGTAACGTCTCATCTAACACATGTACTATCACATACAAATTTATTTTATTTTTTCATTTAATACATTATCATAAGCTAGACATGGTCACTCAGGAAGACCTTTAAGTACATGAGTGGCTTTACTTTGAAAATGGCCATGATCGAGCTAAACAACCTCCAAAATACTTTATCCACACATCAAACCAGATGCAAATATCTTTGAGTATTTCTCCTTGTTGGCCTTAAATTCCTTGTGCCAAATCCAAACAATCAAGCAACCTAAGCACATATCAATGGTGAAGTATCCCCCGATAAAGAAAGGGATAGCCATAGGCGTAAGAAGGGGAATGAAGTTAGTCCACTTCTTATGCTTCTTCACCCCATATAGTCTCACAACATTTATAGTTACTGTCCCAACACTTGCGAGAATGTAAAAGAGTTCACAATAGTTTGGCAATGCTTTTGCACCCGTAATTCCTATAGCGGCCATACTCTAGAAAACCTGGGCATTTAGGGCAAAGTGCTCAGTACCTATGGTTCCTACGTCACTAAAGGCCCTCTTGAATAACAAAAACATGCGGGAGCATATGATTAAACATAGTAAAGTATCAATGATGTGAGACACAAGTATGCCAAAGGGTGAGGCTAAAGTCATGTCAAATAGGCTGTTTTATGGTCTTGCATTATGTCAGTTGAATTTGAGATCACATTTGTGACCACCCCTACACTAGCCATGCCTAAGATAATCCCTTCATTAGGCCTAATCCACTTTGACGTAATGATGGCCAACAATCTATTGTAGGTGTTCACTAATGACCAATTCAAGAGACCACCTCCCTGTGTAGAATGGAATGGTCATGATTTCAAGATGTGGTATATAGTCTGTCCATCCCTTCCCATACCTATTGCCCAACTCCCTTACTAAATTAATGACTAATGTTACCATAAACGTTATACCCCAAATTAGAATGCAGTACTTAGGCAACACTCTCGGTCCATGGGATGCTATGATGGCCATATTCGTATAGACTAGAGCATTTGGAGCTGAGTAATTGGTTTCAATTACTCTAATGTCCTTAAAGTCCTTAGAAAATAATTAATATATCAAAGTGGATATCTTGCACCCTATGACGATTCCTACTACATGACCTACTAGAATGACCCTAAGTGAAGATGAAGCCATGTAAGTCGTCATCTAGTCATGCATCAAATCAGAATACATTGAAACAATGCTAGTAATAATCCCACAACTACCTAACTCAAGAAGATACCCATCATGTTGAGGCCCCACCCATGCCCCTATAAGAAATGCCACTAATCTACCATAAGTGGTTGTCAAAGACCAATTAGTAATCCCACACACATATGCATTACAGAATCCTAAGAAATGTGCTAGTGTATATAAGAAGAGAATATAATACCACTTGATGTAAGCAAAGACATGTGTAGAATAACGGTGGCAATAAGAGCAAGCCAATTCCATTTCATCAAGATATACTTCATAAATCAAAGAGTATAAGTTTAGGTATGCTAGTTGTTATTATAATTCAATTCCATTGTCTATTAATTATGAGAATCAATTGAGCTTATTATATATGTTCCCTTCTATTACAACAATAGGAGGAAATAGAATTAGATTGATAAATTCATAAATCATATATAGTTATACCCCTTATATAGTTGTACTACGTACATATTAGTTATCATAACCTCTCCATTGGGCCCATGCCACTTTGACATAATGAAGGCCAACAATCGACTGTAGGTGTTAACTAACGACCAATCCGAGAGACCACATCCATATGCATTATAGAATGCCAAAATAAGTGGATATGATGTTCAAGAAGATGATGTGGTACCTTATGATCATCACGTAAATGAATGGTAGAATGATAATGGAAGCAAGGACTAAAGCAACATATAAGGAAACGCCTAGCCCTGTCGACATGATATGCTCTTGAAAAAACTGACTTTTTCTTTCTTCATCAAATATGGAGGCGTCCTCATTAGGGGTATCTCTATGACACTTGGACTTGCGCACTTCCTTGAGGCATGCATAAATAGCCAATACAAGTTTGAACAGTCCGTCAGTAATGACTATCGAAGTAGATATGAAGACTTGTAGAAGTATTGAGAAGGACAAATAACACAAATTAATTTGTTATTGTTTGATAGTAGTTTTTTAGAAAAGTTGTTGTTGCGTGCTGAGACTTGCTTTAAACCACTTGCCATTTTTAAAGCCAAGTAAGGGCCACATGAGAGCATATGATATCAAAGCTCCAAAGAGCATAGACAAGCTGACTTAGCTGGGCTAATCATGCCCACTCCAACATAATTGGAAGAAGAATCAAAACAGAATATGCGCATTCATTCAATGGTTTTTGGATTTAGCTAGTTAGAGATAAAAACACACATTTAAAATCAAGGGCATGCTCTAGCTTACTCTAATCCACATGAGGTTTAATTAGTCTAGCTTATAATCTACTTTCAGTTTAATCACTTTAGTTTACTTCAGTATGTTTCCCTCTTGTGTATTTATTATGAGATTTGACCATAGGAATACAACTATGAATTCCATTTGCTTACGTAAAGTTCAAGCTAGACATAGCTTGGCAACAAGTAAATGCAAAGTTTAAAAGGTACTAAGCGATTTTGCTATAAGATAGTAATAAAAACGTGGGTTAGATATCTTCCTCATAGATTCATGATCAGATGAGATCACCTTTTAGTGTGTAAAATGAAAACACTTATCATCCGCTAGATCTGGGAAATCTAGGGTTGTAATTAATTGGCATGAACCAGGTCTTTTTTGTAGGATCTACGTGTGTCAGTATATAGATGTTGATCCTCTAGAGGGATCAACAAACTAGGCAACGGAAATAACAAGTCAAACAAGTAAAGTAAAATAACGAAGTTCCAAATCAAGCTTGTCTTTCTTATTACCAAGTATGAACTTACAAACGCGAATCCTTGATCCCAAGGTATACACAATACCTCCTAACCAGACCTAGATCCTTCAGTGTCGAACACACTTGTAACTCGACTCAACAAACTTGACCCACACCCCTAAACCTTGTACACAACTCGGCTTAGAGTACTTCGTGTGTCACTTTTCCTTAGCACTAAGATCTCTCAACTCTCTTGAAAAAGCGTTAGTTACAACCCTAAACAATGGATCTATTTATACTGCTCGACTAGAAGAAATTCTATCCTAAAATATAAATATCCATCAAATCAGACTTATCTTACTTAGGGGATAAGATAACATCTTTCACGAGCTAACATATCTTCAAGATCTTCCTAAGACACGTTATTTGTTCCATTCGATCCTCTTACGCGCGTTTCCAAATATAGCACACAGCTTGCGCGTTGATCCACCTTCCATAAATAGGTTATGCTCGCGCGCCAGCTATTCCATGATCCGGTTGATCCCATTGGATGTTCCTGCTCTTGTTTCATGCTCAACTAAACCTGTTTGATCCTGAAACATGTAGCAAACCACATTAAATGTTTCTCAAGTGTTCAATCATCATCAAAACCTATTGGAATCGATTGTCGGGACTAACCACCATCCCAACATTTTTAATACACTGATGGGTATTTTTGTCTTTTTACACTTCCCCCTTCCGGCCTTCCCCCTCTTGTTGATGAATGTACCATGAATGATTTTCCCACACCTTGTTCTTCTTCTTCCATCCGAATTCCTTCAACTCTCCTTCGATTTCTTCGACTCTCATTGATAGATTTAGTTATTTCTCCGACTCTCCTTTAATTCGTTTGATTCTCCACTTTGGAATCGACTTTCTTGGATTAATCTATTCGATTTTTGCGACTTGCATTGAAACTGTGTTGTATTTGTATAGCTTGTGTATTATGGTGAAGAGAAACATATAATTGATAAAGATTGCAAAATGGAAGTTGTTAATGTCTTTTACAATGCAATTTGAAGTTTTCATTTGGAATCAAATGTTGTTTGTGTGTTTGAGTGCACATGAACTGCTTCGTCATTTTCATTTAACCATATCATGAAAATTCATAAACCAAAATTACAGTATCTGTGAATCAAAATAACAATTGTATTCGCACATTTGTAGTGCTCAGTATGTGTTTAATGTTCCTTTAAACATACTTTTTTTGTAGGTTGTTCATCATGTTCGGGTCATCCTAACATGTTTCATTTAGATGGTGATGCTAGTGCTGATGAATTTCCATGGAATGATCTTCATAATGAAACTAGTACTATTAATGTAGTATCATTAGATGATGATGAGAACAATAGTGATGCCTATATTTTTCCCTTATCACAAGATTGTTCTTATTTCATTCCTACTTGTCCAAACAAACATAAACCATATGAAGACCATTATTTTGTCACAATGTATAAAGGTATACCCTTTTATAGTAGTTATTATGTGTTTAGAGGATTGATTTGTCCTCTATGTAGTTTTACAATAAATGAATCGAACAATTAAACTACGTGAACCCTATAAGTGGAACACAATGAGCTCAATACATTATTTACTCAATTTACGCATCTAATCATATATGAACCAAATGATTCGCATTCATGAACCGTCATTTTGAAGCCAATCAATTGACAATTAAACTTCATGAACCTACAAATAATGAACCCAATACTTTCTTTTACACAATGAATCTTGCAAGTGGAGCACAATGAACATTCACATTCAATAGAATCAACCATATTCAACAAGCATTCAAGGATCAATCCTTTTCATTGCTTGAAGTGTTTGATCTTCTTTAAATTGTATTGAAATCAACTTAACAACTTCAGTCAAATCTATTGCACTCCTCCATTAAAATCAATGAGATTAAACTTATGAACCACACTATTGTATACAATGAAATGTGAAATTGAATAGCATGAACTGCTAAATTAAGTAGTGTGAACGTATGGCTCAAAATGTATGAACCAAACGTTCATCTACATTAATTTAAACCTTATGAATAAATTAGCATGAACCATATTATTATACAACATGAACCATATTGTTTAATAGCTTGAACGTAAGCATACTTTTCTCTATACTGGACAATGATATCAAGATGGACGTTTTTGAAGTACCATGAATTAAGTTTCATGAACCTAATTGTATAAAGACACACACAAGTATACTAACTTTATTAACCAAAGGCCACAAATTCATATAAGCTTATACTTATAAAAACATGAACCAAATGAACAAATGTAATGAGCCAAAAGACATGAACAAACATGAAATAAAATAAAAACTAGTATAGTTTAACAAACATGAACTTTAAAATAGATATTTATAAACCATTGGCTTCAAAATCATGAACTAGAGAAGAAGTATGATGAATCAAAAGACATAAATTAAAAGAAGACCTATAAAGAGCACAAAAAAAAAATCGTGAATTGATATTTTAGCCTATGTGGGATTGGAACCCACATCTATGTGCATATACACATTGCTCGACCATTTTACCTAATAGGCTACTAAGTTAGGCATGAACCATAAAAATATTTATTTGTACATGTATCAAATCATGACACTTGAAACACCTAATATAAACTAGATTGCATAACATGTATGAACAAATGTACTTGAATCGTATTGACACTTATGATATATGAACCAAGCATACAAAACCATGAATCAAGCATATAAAATCATGAACCAATAGAACAACTATTATGAACCTAATACATAAAACAACTATCTTGTCCTGAACCCACTTAATTACACTAGAGGAGAACTCTTAGAGCAAAAGCATTAATGATTTAATATCACAACCTAGAATAACAATCCAAAATTCAGATCAAAAGCAACAAAAGTGGATCTACTTCAAGTACTCGAATTAGTAACTCTTCAAACACAGAGAAAGATGAAATTTGAAGGGTAAATCACTAAGAAAATCATAATGGCATGAAAAAACTCTAAAGACACAACAATAAGAGCTTTCATTTCGAGCGACATCCACAAAAGGGAAAGCTAAACTCGTAAAAACCCCAAAAAATTTAAATTCAGGGTTTCTACTAATTGGAACGCTTGAAAGTAATGTTCATACCTTTAGGTTTCACTATAGGCACCGATTGATGTCAATTGAATGAAGAGAGAAGAGATCCCGATGAAACCCTAATTTGGGTGATTGAAGGGCAGTCCGATAGAGCAACCAATGACGGGATTTCACGCGAGAGAACAAGCAGGTCAAAGATCAGAGATGGTATGCAAGAGATCAGAGGGATGGAGCAAAGTATTTCAAAAATGGTGTGCAAGAGAGTGGAGAGATTGAGACTATTGAGCGAGAGGCATGAAAGAGATCTGAGATTGAAGAGAGAGAATCAGGAGGTCTATAACTGGCCAATTACTTCTTTCAATATTGATGTCGACATACTTAGCCCTTTTAAGAACCTAGTCGCATTCTACCACTTGCTTAGTCTCGCGTTATATTGATACCACTTTTTTTTCTTCCCGACATTGGTCAACTTGTATTTCTTGTCTCTTATGGAAATATCAGGTGGCAAAGGACAGGTTGTCACGGAGTAAAGATGAAGACTAGAAGATTGAAGGAAGACTTCAAGACTATTTTAATATTTTGGACATGTTGGACCCACACATTGATCTTGACTATATTTTTGGATTGTCATTTTAATTCCGCTTCTTTCTATTTTAAGACGTTGTCTTGAACAATTTTATTTCGTGCGGTCGGATGATTTTCTTTAAGTGTATCAAACTATGAACCATGTTGTTATAATATAAGTCTTTATCGCTTTTCTGAAAGATCGTGTAATGTTACCTATAGCCTTAGGTGACTTTGGATGGTAAAATCCGATGTCACTGGTGGTAATACCCATGGTTTCAAAGTAGGGGTGTTACATAATGACCCTTCCTTCCCTCCTTCCTTCCTTCCTCGAGCCATGATCAGACTTCCTTTGGTGAGCTTCCACTTTTCATCACCAAAGAGATTCACTAGATCAACTACATCTAGTTTTTCTGTTGATATGAGATTGAGGTGCATGGTATGTACATACCTCATATCTCTTAGGTAGAGCTTGCATCATGTGCCACACATGAGGATGACATCTCCTACCCCAACGATCTTGCTCATAACTCCATTTGCCATTCATATATTACCAAAATCAACACTTTGGTAGGATGAGAAGATTGTAACACCCCAAATTTAAACCTGGAATGTTACACGTCAGTGACCTCGGATTTGAAGTCCGAAGCCAACCTAGGCTTGATCCGAACAATAATAATATTAAAGAGTAAAAGGAAAAACAATGTACAATAATTTTTTTCTTTGAATTAAACTTCTCTCAAAAGAGGTTGAAAGCTTACAGCGGAAGATTAGAAAATTTGAATTACATAAAGATGTTCATACTTGCACCTATACATCGTCTAGGAAATGAAAATCTTAATACATTTTTCTTCAAATTGAAAATGAAATTAACTTTATAAACTATCTTGAAAAATTCCAACTGCAGCTCAACTCTTCTACAACTTTACTTCTTTCGACCTGAAGAATAGGATCGTCTGATGTGCCGTGACGAGAAATACGGTTGACACTAGCCGAACCATGCAAATGAAAGAATGTGGTTGGGTTAGTCTTGTGATAGACTAAGCAAATGGGGTTTTAAAAATGGTTCTTTTGTGGTGATACCCAGTCACTAGCATCGAACTCCGAATAAAAGCCGGTCGATGATCTAGCAACCAAAGTACTTCCCACGGACGAGGAAAACTATGAGATGCAACGAAAAGAATTAGGACACCACATGAGTATGGTTCCTTAAAAGCTTGATCGATTTGTTGGGAACATTTATTATTCACACAGAGATTTTGAAAAGCCTCTGTCGACTAATTAGATCCACGACCAACCTCACCGCATATGCAAATTCAGATTGGAAAGAGGATCGTCATTAGCCGGGAGCAAGAATGGTTTTCCAAGTTGTACTAACTATCCTGGTTCATTAATTACGTGCACTAGCACTTATCTTACTTAATTCCAAAACTTCATACTTCACGTTAATAACTTTTAATTTTTATCAACACTAGTCGAGATAGAACGAACAACGGTTTCCGCGGATTTGAAGAATGCACTAGCTAGGTGCAACGTCCCTCACGCGCAGTTGAGGTGACATGGTCATGACCAACATTAGGGTATAGGGCCATCCTAATGCAGTTATGGAGAGGTGTTCTAACTTCTAAGGACCGAAGGCTTCACCCCTAATTCTAACCTAAGTCCATAACAAGTCACTACGAGGCTAACAACAATCAAGCAAGGCCACGTATAAGGCCAACACAGATCGAACCTAAGTCCATACTAGCGTAGCCTAACAATAATAACAACTACGCGAATAACAATGTCGTTAATACTAGGAAATAAAACAACAACCTAGTTCATTTTAATTTCACACAATTAGTTCCCAACAAACGGATTAAAACGAACATGCTAAAACTGAACCAAACCACTTTCCTCGGATATGACGTTGACTACGGTTGACTCACGGAGGAAAGGTTAACGACGATAGCACGAATCTTCGTTAATCGAACGATACCGGAAAGGAAAATGATTCAAAATAAACTTTAATAATTTATTTTGAAAAAAGGAATATTAGAGTTCATATCCTTCATGACTCTAATGTAATAATAACAACCCCTTTGTATTTTAATTTTCCTTCCAACATTTTATTGATAAGGTTTCTTAGTATAATCTTATATAATTTCCACTTCTCATTTTATTAATTACTAAGAATCATTGACATATATGATATTATAAGTTCATTATACTATAACATATATTATATAAATTTCACCAATATTTTCTAAGCATGATTTATAAGTATTACCTTAGAAATTATAACCATCATTCTCAAATTTTATAATTCCTCATAATATAATCTTTTAATAAAAGTAATAATGAAATTAATTCATTTTTATCATTTAGAAAATCTATGTAATTTTATAATAAAAGTATAACTATATATGCTCATTAATCTCCATAATAGATTATTTAAAATTTTATTATAACATTAGTTAATTTAATTTTAATAATTCAATATATTTAATCAATTTAATTAGTTAATTGATTTTTTTTTAACCCAAAACCGAAACCAGGTCGGTCGGGCCGGGTCGGGCCCGGCCCACCAGTCGGGTTCACCAACAAATACACCCAAAACGAGCAGCTATTTCCCGGAAAAACAGAGGCGACAGTGCTTACTTCACGGAGATTTTCTAGGCCGATTCCGGCAGCGGTTCGATGATGAGGCTGCAGATCTGGAAACTAGGAAACGTCACGAACACGATGGTGGTGTCGTCTCGGTGTTTCGTGGTCGGACGAGGGAGAACGAGGCCGTCGAAGTCGACTCGTCAAAAGCAGAGGACAGCAGCGGAACTTCGACTTTCCGGCGATTTCGGACCAATTCGAGAGCGTTTTGTGACGGGTTTTCGAGAGATTTTGGTGTTGGAAAGTGGATGTGTTGATTAGATGCATCAAACCCATTTTATAGCTGCAATTGCTACCTCGAATATTCGATATCTCGTCGGTATCCAAGAACACTTAATGGCGTCGTCTTCAATTCGATCCTATCCAATACACGTTGGTTTTTACTCTGATTCTTATCATAGAATTTACTCCTTATCCTCCCACGTCACTTATGACTCAAGAATCATTCTTATCCCTTTCGGAAACGATCGAATTTGGCCGGAAATCGAGCCACATACATAAACCCTAACCGATAACTACACTTGAATTCGTGTTTAATCGGAAAATTAATTCCTCCAATTAATTCCTCCATTTTCACGAAGAAACGAATAAGATATGGCCGATTGAAGATTGGGTTTTGTTTGGGTTGGTTTGGAGAAGAAGATGTTAGGTTTTACACGATTAGCCCAATAGTTTTGAAACGTTGCAGTTATGCCCTTATAACATAAATGCTTATAAAAATTGTACACTTCACTAAGATAAAACTTATATTATAATTTATGACATAAGAATTTTCTTAAATATATATGAACATAATTTTGTACATTTTAATAAAGTATAGCTTATTATAATTTAAATAATTATTAACCTGATTTTATAAGCTTAAGACTTATGTTACCATAACATTATTCTTAAATTCATTTAATATTATTCACAAGGGTTATTATTTTATTAAATATTAATAACAACTTATTATTAATATTTTCGATAAAAAGGTAAAATTACCTTTATACCCTTACGGAAAGAGAGGGTTATTACAATAATACCCCCTTAAAAATAGGTTCGTCCCCGAAACTAGCTTACACTCTACCCGAGAATCCCTATGAAAGTGAGGGTCATTACAAAGATACCTTTATCAGAAGTGATGTGGAAGGATGCATCGGTGTCAATAATCAAGGTGTTATCATCATAGGCAATATTCCGCACATTGCCTCCTCCAATGTGACAAACTTCATCACCTCCGATTGCCATGACAGTGGTTCTCCTTTCCTCCCTGCTCCTCGTTGGGATAAACTCATCTAACTTGACATTACCGACCATCCGATCCTTTTTGAAGATTCGACACTCTACTTTCCTGTGACCTATCTTACCACAATAATAACATGCTATCTTGGATCGTAACTAAAACTTACCTCGAGACTCCTCTACATCTCTTCTCTTTCGAGTGTTGTTTCTTCTTCGAGAATCGACGACGTTTTCCTCGAATTGGGTGGTAATTAATGTCTTGCTCCTTCCTATTTGCTCCTTCATTAAGAAGGGTATCACTAACAATGTCCATGATGAGCTTTCCTTCCGGGGCCAAGTTACTTAAATTAACCACCAACGTGTCCTAACTCTCATGTAGGGAACAAAGGAGTAGAAGAGCTTCCCTTTCATCCTCAACTTTCATCTCAACCTTATTTAGTTGATTTATAAGCCCCTTAGAGTTGTCAAAGGGTTCGATCATGCTTGCACCATCCTTATACTCCAACTTCACCAACCGCTGCATTGGGAGGGTTTTATTAGGAGGCTTCTTCATTTGAATCATGGACTCAAGCTTTGTCCATAACTCAAAGACATTTGTGTAAGTGGAAACATGCCAAAAAAGAGTTTGGTCAATGTACGTACGTATTACGGTGACCGCCTTTCGATTCAAAAGTCACCATGCCTTGTTGCTCTTTCCTTGCAGCTTCTCCTTGTTGATGATGGGCTCGTGCAAGTCCTTGTAGTAGAGAAGATCCTCCATCATTGAATTATAATAGGAGTAGTTGTCCACCATGAGTTTGAACATGTCATCATCATAGGCAACGTTAGCCTTCATTTTGAATCGCACGAGAAATCCGAACAATGAACGACCTTAGCTCTGAGACCACTATTGGAAAAACTCGTATTTTTCCTCTTCGTGTGATTAAGATGGCCAAATGGGACAGGTAATATACAAGCTAATTTTTATATTAATGAGGAAAGATATTACAAACTCTAATTAGTTTTATGTGAAACACTCACCCGAACTCACCCACCCGAGAACTTACCCTCAAACACACACTTAATATACACGCAATTTATTTCTTCACTTGATTAATTATTAAACTATTTTATATGCATGCCTATTTATATGTTTGTAATGTGGTCTTACAATACTCACATTCCACCGATCTACACCATTGAGATTGTAAATATTTATCTTGATAATTTTAGACAATTCGGTTCATTGCCTCTGTCTAATATCAAATTACTATCTTGGCTCATTTATTCCACTTAGTTCTAGATTCTTCCTCTAATATCCTTATATACTTAACAACAAAAACGACAACAACAAAGTTTACCTAGGGTAATCCCGCAAACACAGGATCTGGGGGGCCAGGATGGGAACATTCCAGACCTAGATGTAATGTGCCCAATACAGCCCAAAAACAAAAGCCTAGAACAAAAGCAAAGAAAACTACCACTAAAGCTGAAAGGAAAAAACAACAGAGAAAAGGAGAAAACAACAAAAGACTAAAACTACCACAAACTATCCGAAAACCCTAAAAGAAAACACGCAAAGCTCCACCACAAGCAGGCTAGTTGTCTAGCACCGTGATCTTCTCTCTCCAACGCTCGTTGTACTGAGCCAACTCCACAAGAATCCCTAACAAGTCGATATCCTGATTTATGTTGTCCATCCAGCGCTTCTTCAAACGGTCACTATCTCTCCTGAAATCCCCTAAATCCAAACGCTCGCACCTCCTTACTGTAGCCTCTGGGCTCCGCCTCTGAACATGACCAAACCAATGAAGTCTCGCTTCGCAGAGTTTGTCTCTTATGCTCGCCACCCCTAATATGCATCTAATCTCCTCGTTTCTAATCCTATCCATCCTCGTGTTGCCACACATTCATCTGAGCATTCTCATCTCAACGACTGCCAGAGTCTGCTCTTGGGCCTTCGTCGTCGGCCAACACTCAGCACTATATAAGAACTTTCCCTTAAGCTTGAGTGGGATCTTCTTGTCGCACAACACCCCTAAAGCCGCTCTCTGCTTCTGCCAACCTCTCTGAATCCGAGACCTAACATCCTCATCAATACACCCATAATTTCGTAGAACTGATCCCAAATACTTGAAGTTATCCTTCTTCGCAACGACTTCACCTCCCAATCTCACCTCACTCCCAAACTGATCCTCCTGACCGAAAATGAACTCCATGTACTCCGTCTTGGTCCTACTTAACCTAAACCCCTTTGTTTTTAGCCTCTCTCTCCAAGCTTCCAGTTTGCTACTAACTTCAGCTCTAGACTCTTCCACCAAAACGATGTCATCTATAAACAAAATACACCTTGGGACCTCCCCTTGGATGTCTCTTGACAACACATCCAACACTAGAGTGAAAAGAAAGGGACTCAACGCAGATCCTTGGTGGATAACCATGCCCACTTCGAAATACTCTTACCCTTCTGGAGTACACACACTCGTCAATGACCGCTCATACATGTCTCGAATGACTCTGATAAACTTGTGTGACACCTCTTTGGCTTCTAGACACTCCCAAATGAGCTCTCTAGGTATCCTATCATAGGCTTTCTCTAGATCCACGAATACCATATGCAGATTTCTTTTCCTCTCTCTGTAAGCTTCTATCAGCCTTCTCAACAGAAGGATAGCCTATGTGGATGACCTCCCTGGCATAAAACCAAAATTCTCTGACACTTACACTAGATGCCTCAGTTTCAACTCGATTGTCTTCTCCCACACTTTCATTGTATGGCTAAGCAATTTTATTCCTCTATAGTTGGTACACTACTGTATATCCCTTTTGTTCTTATAAAGTGGAATTAACTTGTCAGGGAGGGAAACCCAACAAATAAGGAGGGAAACCCAACAAGTGTTTGGAGTTATATTTCACAAAAGATTTGGTGGAACTTTGGGCGAGATAAGGGCGATTGGCCTTTGTAGGAAAGAAAACCTTGACGACTCTACACACTAATCTAGTTCATACTCTCACTTTTGTGCACGTTTACATCGGCCCTAACATGTAAACATTGAAACAAACACAAAACCTACAATATTTAGGGGAGGTAAATAACCAAAAGATCAAGTGTAAATGATAACATAGAAATACGTAGACATAGAATTGTCACAAGAGTTACCCTTGCTTAGGCCAACCACAATGCAAGGTTTTTAGAATATAAAATTAATTAAGTTCTTCTGTATAGTTGAAGAAAATTAAGTGCATGAATTTTGGATTTCAAATAAGAGCCCACTCTACAACAGGATTCTAAAAAGTTGTGGCTAGGTGGACAACCCAAATGCCCTTTGATGCATCGCACATCCAATGGCTACAAAAACACCCACTTTTGCATTTTATTGAAATTAATTTAGACACTTTTTCTTACACAAAGAGTAAAATCAATCAAAACAAATATTTTTAATATTCTTATTTTACTTTTCTCGACCCATGAACACCTATGCTGCATAAGTTGTGATTACAAATAAATTTTTAAATATAAAAAGTTAAATGTAAATTAATTTTTAAAATATAATCTTTGTGTTTTTTTTGCTTAATTAATTTTAGGTACGTATTGTGTGAACAGTATAATTAAACATTTGAATTGAATAATATACCTTATTATATCAAGATTGTGGGTTTTAAAGAATAAAGTGAGGATGTGGTTGTGGGAATAAAGTAGAAATGAGATTTTAAATGAGGTGGAAGAGTGAGAAAATTGATTTAAGGGGGTTAAAAACGGATCCAAATATTCCGTCCCATAAAACCGTCCCTTAACCCATCCCACTTATTATGATTGATCCGTATATATCTTATATTGCAACTTAAAAAAAAACACAAAAAAAAGCCTATTTCTAAATTTTAACCAATCAAAACAAGTGGGACATGTTAGGAAACGGATTTATGAAATAGAATATTTAGATCCATTAAAAAACTCATTTTTGGATTCACCATTACGGGTGCCTTAAGCCAATAGAAGTTGTGCAAAGAGAACGCTAACGGCCCCACCAAGATTACTACTACGATTGGCGTTTGCGAACACTGAGCTATTAATGATCAAGCAACTATCTAACCTAGTTGTACTCCGAGAGTGAAAAAATAACTTAGGAAAGATATTTTTTTATTTCAATTAATAAGGCCTCGTTTAGTGGAAAAAGTTGTCATCAATTCCGTGTATAAATTATTAAAGCCATTTCATCTCGGCGCACCCCCTATTTTTCACCTCAGCGCACCCTAGAGCCGTTACGGTCATAAAATTTTTAGCCGTTATGGCTAAGATGGACCGAGCCGTTACGGCTAAGAGAAGCCGAGCCGTTACGGCTAAGAGGGACCCGGCCGTTACGGCTGGGGAGCTTTCGGCCGTAACGGCTCATTACCATTTGTTGTTTGTAATTTTCACCTACCGCCATAATGAGCCATTTACATTTATTACATTTTAAACCTTTTTCTACCGTCTACTACTATCCATTAATACCTATTATCCCCTATTAGCACCTATTAGTCACCTATTACTACCTAATTTCATTTACTACCATTTCATTTACTACAAGTCATCTTCTACTTTTCATCTTTTACCAACATCTTCTTCTCTTCATCTTCTACTCTTCACTATTTTTACCAACACCTTCATCATCTTTTCACTCCATTTTCACTATTCTTTCTCCTTTTCAATGGATAACAATGGTGGATTTATACACTACAATGGATTGGATGGACAATCTACACATATGGATAACAATGAGGTAATATCACTCTTCATCCTCTTTACTATTATTCAAGTACATGTAATTGTTTATTTTTTTATGTAATAATTGTTTTTGTTGTGTGGAAAATAGATATATTAACTTGTATAATGTTGTTAGATATGACTAAATATTTATTGAAAAGAACAAGTGTTAAGATCATTGAAATCTTGTCAATAAAATTCGAAGGTGTGAATTCAAAGGTCCCGGCCGTTATAGCCTATTGGCTCAGGTGCTCACAGCCGTTACGGCTGGTTTCCTTTCCGCCATAACGGCCGTGACCCTTCTGGCAATAACGGCCGGGGTTCCAATGGCCGTAACGACTGTTTTTCTTACTTTTTTCCTTCCGCACTAACTTCTCACGGGCATTATTGATTTGGTCGTAGCATTATTGGTTTGGTCGTAATTGTGCAGGAAGATAATGAAGTTTATATTAGTCTTGATGAATTGCAACTTGAAGAGGGCAGTTCGGATCAAAATGTCGATTATACAAATCATGCTTATGGATACCAGCAAATGCAAGCAGAACCATACAATAACATGCATGTAGACTTGATGATGGCAAATCAATATGGTTTTGGATATCCACAGTCAAATCAGTTTGCTGGCATGTATTCTCAGACCGAGACAAATCAATTTACTAGCATGTATTCTCAGACAGATCAGTTTGCTGGCATGTATTCTCAGACAAATCAGTTTGCAGACACATATCCACAGACATATCAGTTTGCTAGCATGTATTCACAGACAAACCGGTTTGCTGGCATGTACTCACAGTTGCCGATAGTCTCTTATGGAGTGGGATCATCGCAACATTTTTATGAGCATGGACTTCCGCCTTTGAGTGGCATTCCACAGTTTAAAAACCCAGTAGAGGAGGCACCACAGCGGTCAGATGATTATACAGAGTTATTCACTACCGATAGGGTATTTAGTTCCCGAGATGATACAGCCGAATGGGCAAAGACAACCGGCATTGCAAACAACATGTGCATAATAATTAAACGAGTCAAACCGTCAACTACATCTAAGCTCGGGAAGTCTTGGTTGCATTGTGAGAGAGTAGGTGAAAGCACTCCAAAGAAGAGAGAAGGAAAGAAGGTGGGTGAATCTATAAAGTCAAAGAAATGCGGTTGTAGATTTGAGTTACATTGCATTGAGCGTCCAAGAGGATCGTGGAAAATCAAGGTTGTGTGTGGAGCTCACAATCATGGTATTAGAAATGATTTATATGGGCATCCATTGGCAGGAAAACTCAGCGGGCAAAAACTTCGGTTGGCAAAGTCAATGACATCTAGCAATAGTAGACCGTCCCAGATTGCAAAGGCATTAAATGATTTTCCATTGAACTATACGAGCAGGAAGCAAATATACACTCTACGATATAATATGCGGAAGGCAAGGATGGAAGGAAGAACGGTCGTTCAAGAATTCTTTCATAAAGCTCAAGAGTACAACTACTTTATTGAGCATAGAGTAGAAAACAATAGAATCACTTATGTCTTTTTTTCTAGTCCGGATGCAATTGCTCTCCTCAAGGCATTTCCTTATGTTTTACTACTCGACTCCACCTATGCTACAAACATGTAAGTCAAGTAGTGCATAAGTTTTAAATTTAGTATTTTATCATGTTGTGTATGTACTAACATGTTGGATTATATATAGGTATAAGGTGCCTTTTTTTTAAATTGTTGGATTTACTTCAACATGGAAGAATTACACGTTGGCGGGTGCATTCTTTGTCCATGAGGCAGAAGAGAATTATACTTGGGCCGTTGAACAACTTCATAAGCTTTGTGATGTTGCACAAGTTGAGCCTACTTGTGTGGTGACAGATCGGGAGAAAGCTTTGATGAATCCATTAGACCGACTATTCTCCAACACGAAACACCTACTTTGCAGGCGACACATAGAAAAGAATATCGAGGCTAGGGCAAGACAGGTGATGAGAAGTAAAGCAGATGCCAAGTTTTTTTCAAATGATTATTGGGTATTGTTCAAAGAAACAACTCAAGAGGGGTACACGAGGGAGTTGAGAAGAACTGAAGCAAAATGGCAAACTAGAAAAAGTCTTCTGAAATATGTAAGATCACAATGGCTTGAACCGTATAAGACTAGGATCGTGTCAGCCTGGACAGATACAGTCTTCACATGTGAATGTAATACAACAAACAGGTACGCATTTTCTATAAAACGTTAGTTTAATTTTTTACAAATCAACTTCTGCTGAAGACAAGCCGTTATGGCTTATAGGAAGTTAGCCGTTACGGCTAATTTTCTTATGGCCGTAACGGCTGGGATGCCATAGGCCGTAACGGCTCATTTGCTTCTGGCCGTAACGGCTCTTAAGAATTTTGCTGACTTTTTTTCTTTCATTCGTCCATCGCTCTTTTAGGTTAATAGTTTGTTAATGGAAAGTTAAAAAAAAATATTCTGCATTTCAGGGTAGAAGGACAACATTCATCCTTGAAAGATTGGCTTAGTACCGGCAACAATCGTCTTGACACAGTATTCAGTCATTATCATGATTTACTGCAGATGCAAGTGCAAGAGATAAAGGCTTCCTTCAATCAGAGTGTACTGAAGACACGATCTCATTTGGCATCAGTGGATGTGTTTAAGTTATTGAAGTATGTTGTCTTTGACAAAGCTATGGAGTTTTTGATTGAGGAGTACCACAAGGGGGAAGTTCCTACTGACCCCATTTGTAGGTGTCAAAGACCAGTGTCACTCGGAATTCCTTGTGTCCATACCATTGTATATCATGTAGCCCGTCAGATCCCAATTCCTCCAAGTGCTATGCATGTATTTTGGAGGACGCTTGATATGGAGAGAGTAGGCCAAAGTGAGGATGATGAAGGGTGCAAGCGGAAAGTTGCAAGATGTTTGATGGATGAATTCTACACCAACGAATTTCCGCAAATGTCAGCAGAGAAACAACAAAAGTGTGGCAGTGTTTTGAAGGAGGTTTCTCATCCAGAAAAGACTACTCTGCAGGAATTTGATGTCGCAAGGCCTAAGGGACGGCCAAAGAATAGCCCTAATAAAAGATTTCTTAGTGAATGGGAGCACGTTGCCAAGGAGATGGACCAAACACCTCCAAAAAAACAAAGAGGTCGGCCCCCTAAGCATCCTAAAACCCCAACTCCAACGAGGCTCCCCTGCTCCGCATCTATTTCCAAGGTACCCCAAACTCCTCCAACTCCCCCGAGACCCTCGTCCTCAACATCTATTTCTAGGGTACCCCAAACTCCTCCGACTCCTCCGAGACCCTCCTCCTCAACATCTATTTCCAGGGTACCCCAAACTCCTCCCACTCCCCCTTTTCCACTTAAGGATTTTAGGTACATGGACGGGATCCCAAGATGCATGCGACCGCACTTGAATGGTTTTGCATATATTCAGAAAGATGGAAATTGTGGATATAGATCAATTGCGCATTCTCTTGGATGGGGTGAAGATAAATGGTACGAAGTGCGGCATCAGATGCTTAATACGCTTAATGAACACCAACATGTATTCGAGAAATGCTTATACCACATGACTGTGGATGACTTGAAGAAGAGACTTGCTTTTTTTGAGCGTGGATTTGCACCCATGGAGACTTGGCTAACACTTCCAGAAATGGGATTTTTGGTGGCCCAAACATTCTTCAGACCCTTTGTTTGTGTGGGATCTTCAATAAATAGGGCTTGGCTTCCATTAGTTAGCACTCGCAACAATTTGGAGAATGGGATAATATGTATTCAGTTCTTGCAAGCTGAATCTCATTTCATATCGGTATGACACTTCTTAAACCTTCTTGCTCCATTTTCTTCGTCTTGTTCAAACTTAATCCTGATTATATTTACATTAATTGTTGCACTTCTAGGTGTCTTTTTCTGACGATTCACCATTACCGGAAGTGTGGAACATGTGGAAGCTTAAATGTGACAACGACGTACTTTTGATGGGATGTGAAGTACATGACCGTTCAAAAAAGTTCAAAGGAGATGGAAACCATGATTGAGGGATGTTTCAATGTTTTTACAGCAAACGCAGTGTGGAACATGTGAGGCCTTTGATGCCAAACTTGTGGTTGTTTTTATGTTTTTACATCAAACTTGTGGTTGTTTTTCATGTTTTCATATAAGCCAAACTTGTGGTTGTTTTTATGGTTTCACAGCAAACATCTTTGGCAAATGGAATGGTACGAAGTTCAATCCAATATAATATTCAAACAAAGGTAATAACGTGTGAACGGAAAGAAAACAACATCGTCCAACATAATCCAACGTAAAGAAAACATACATCATCCAATATGATCCTAGTCATCTGCATCATCATCGTGATGCACATGTCGACTCATTAAGTCATAAGCGTTCTTGATATCCTGCTGGCAACCCGGAGGCATAACACATCTGCATATGTCGTCCACGGAGATAGATAACCCAAAGCCGCATACAGGTCCTATCATTATAGCAAGCAATAAGTTATCTTCATGTTTGTCCAATTTCGACAGGGTAAAATCAGTGATAGTATACCTGCTGTAGAGTCGCGGTGGGTGGACTGACATACGGATGAGTACGCGGAAGGAACCACTCCATATAGCCCTGTACACATGCGGATGGTTCGTCGATGACTGGTGGTCCCATCAAGTCCAGCCTAATGGAGGGGGTATCCCTTGCATTCCAAACCCATCTAGCTGGATCGTACTCCACGACGTACTCCTTCACCTTCTCTGGTCTATGGGCCTTCGCTGGCATGATAATGGCCCGAGGTATCGTCTGTATGCATGAGTACTGCCGACAACACCGATCTGGCATGTACGACTCATCAGAACTCAGAAATGAAATCAGACCATGAAACCGGGATGTACTGAAAGCATGGGTCAAATCCAGCTGACCATAGGGCATGCAATCCACCTGATTCAGAATTTCAAAATAATGTCTCTGTTACAAAAGTAAAATATCGATCAAATGAAATAACGAAATAGCACACTCACAGAATCGGCAGACATAGCATCCAATTCTGCTCTGTAGTTGCGTCTCTTGTCCACTGCTCCACCATCTCCCCACCTCTCAGCCCATGGGGTCTCGCGTTGCCCTAACGGGTTCTGATCCGGGCGAAACGTAGGAAAGTACATGAAGATCCACGACTGTAATGGAAAAAACATCATAATTCAACAACGCGTACATATTGAGATTTTTCTTTAAAGTGTTGCCAACAAGAAATATTGAATACCGAGCAATTACATGAAGTAGAGTGTAACAGAAAGACACCAACGCCGCACCAGCACGAGAGGCCTCTCCAAGGGCTAAGTACAGATGAGCTAGCGCAGCTGACCCCCATGATGTCCTCTGCACAGAATCATGATCCCGTACCAAGTCCAAATATGTGATAGGGATCCGGTTCTGCGACTTGTCTAGGCAAATCGTGGATCCCAATAGATATAGCAGAAACCCAGTTGCTACAATCTCTGGGTCCTCTATATGGTCATCATCCATACAAAGCTGCCGAAGATGACGGTGGCTGACCCCACCCTTATCGTATTGTGGGGAGTGCATCCAATCATCAGGTACCCCAAAAAAGTCCGTAAATCGTCTCATCGAAGAACGATCATCTGGACGTGAGATGGAAGCATCACCGTCAATTGGGAGGCCAAGGATGAGCGCCACATCATGCAGCATGACGGTCATCTCTCCCCACGGCATATGAAAGGAGTTTGTCTTCGGCTGCCACCTCTCAATAAAAGACGAAATGAGGGTGTTGTGTACATTCTTATGCATCAGGGTCTGTAAATGAGCAAGCCCACTACCATACACCAAGTTGATCCAATCACCCTCCCCAGTTGGTAGCCACTCGCTCACCTGAGTGTGCCGGTACTGAAACTTCAAAGGGGCCTCACGCTCCTGTAAAACATGAAAGCGAAAGTTAAACAATGATTATGAGATAGATTAAATATAATAAAGGAATATATATCTCAGATACAAAATAATGAACTTACAACGCCGGCATAGATGTTGTGGGCTACATGCGCCTCGAATCCCATAAGCAACTTTGGGATCTCCGCCCCCCCCCCCCGAACTGGGTGGGTGAGCAATGGATAGATCGGGCCTCGACTAGATGGTACCGATCTCTGTCGTCCAGTACCTCTAGTCGATGCCGATGTAGGCTGCGTGCCACCACCCGTAGACTCCTGGGTAGGCCGACGAGATCGACCTCGATCAACTTGCACTGGCTGGACAGGAGGCGTAGGAGCCGCCTGTGAACTGCTCCCCACCACAATCTGTGACTGTGATGTCGTAGTGGGTTGCCGACGCCTCCTCCACTCGTAACGTATATCTGTGCTAGTGGCAGGAACCGTATCACCCTGCTCCGCCGCACTCCCTGCCTGAGCCGGCTGAGACAAGCTGGCCTGCTGCCTAATAACCTCAGCACGACGATTCTTACGAGCAGTTCTATCCGACATCTGTAAAAACAAAACCAAACAAGCTGAATGGATATGCAAAGTCCGTAAGGAGTAAACTGACATATAGCCCGTTACGGCCATGTACGAATCGGGCATAACGGCAGAATCCAACACGACCGTTATGGCCATGTCGGGATTTGGCCGTTATGGCCAAGTCGGGATTTCGCCGTTATGGCAAGGTCGGCATTTGGCCGTTATGGCCATATCGGATTTCGCCATAACGGCTTAATCCAATAAGACCGTAACGGCGGAAGACGAACAAGGCCGTAACGGCTATAGCTCGTCTTCAACCTCGCGACGGCGAGCTGCTCTATTTCGCTCGTCCGACTTTTTTCATCGATTTTGTTGCAAATTCAACCTAAAAAACCCGAATCTACGGAAATAATACTATTACTCAATGCTTTTGACAAGATTTGAGTACTTATATGGTTTAATTTCGATTTCAATCATAAACCCTAAAACCTAAATTCCAAAACGAAATCCTATTTCTACGCTAGTTCTAGCAAATTAAAAGTTTTATATGACAAGATAACTAACCTTATTTGTAGATTTCGACTTGATTTTGTTGTTGATGGAGATCCGAATGTAGGCGGACAAATTATGAAGGTAAAGTGTTTGAGAGTTTGAGAGTTGAGTGAAGAGGAGGTGAGGCGTGGGAGAATGGAAATGGCCAATGTGTAATTTCTGTGGGCTTTTCTTACATAGGTGCGTTGAAATGAAATTTTGGATATGCGCTGAAATGAAATGGCCATTATTAATTCATGAGTACACAACAATCAGAGCCGGCAAGCCGAATCTGGACAATGATGGATACAATGATTGAAGACTACATTTTTGACTTATAAACTCAAAATCTAATTCACGTTGACTATAGTTTTACAGCGGTCATACAATAATTTGTAATATCTCAATAGGTCGGACGCATTTTTTACCCGTAATGTTTCATTTTACCGATTCCGAAAATCTTTAGTTCATTTTAGCGATTCCGATTTTTTTTTTAAGTATCATACTCCAGTTTATATCTTTTGAGTGATAAATGATATATTATCATATTGCAAAATGAAAGTTAGAGAGCTACAACTAGAACGGCAACGGACAACATGCAATGGAGTATTAAAAATCAAAACATGTTACAAGTGGGCGGAATAATGTATAGAAACAAATAGTAGATCCAAGCTGGTGCTAAAATCCACGTCTAATCTCAATCTGAGTGTGCCACTGGTAACTAAGAACTGATAGTATACATACCTAGGCTATGAAACAAGTCCATTCCTCCAAATAAATACCAACAACGGATTTGGCCCCTTTCCTCGCAGCCTGTACTTGTGGATATCCCCGACCATTGTGATCATCCTTTTTTGTCCTACTAAATTTAAATAGATCAGAACGACTCATCACCTACTCATCCCATTTGATCTCTCAAGCATGACACTGCATATAAATATCCTCTTCCCCTTCTCCCTCCCTCATAATCATAACTCGAACAACCATACTAGCTAAACAAACATGGGTGATGCTACCCAAGACCCATCCACGCCCCTTCTCTCGCCGAAAAAGCAAGCGCCCACGCTCGACGCCCGAATCGAGCTGTGCATCAGCCAGTTCGGGTGGCCGCAGCTGGTCCAATCCTTCCTGGTCTCCTTATCATGGGCCTTCGACGCCCAACAATGCTTCATAAGCGTCTTCACCGACTCCCTCGCCTCCCCCTCCAACGTCCTCGCGGAGTTCTCCCTGGAGGACGCGGGGCCCTTCCTCACCGGCCTCCCCGCCTCCTCCTTCTTCCTCGGCTGCGTGGCCGGCGGCCTCCTCCTCACCCCGCTCGCCGACTCCTGCCTCGGCCGCAAGAACCTCCTCCTCCTCTCCTCCCTCGTCATGTCCCTCTCCGGCCTCCTCACCGCCTCCTTCGCCACCAACATCTACACCTACTCCGCCCTACGCCTCCTGTGCGGCTTCGGGCGCGCCTCCATCGGGACGTGCGCCCTCGTCCTCTCGGGGGAGCTCGTCGGCCAGCGCTGGCGCTCCCACATCGGAATCATCGGCTTCGTCCTCTTCTCCTTCGGGTTTGCCTCCTTGCCCGCCATTGCCTACCTCAACCAAGCCTCCTCGTGGAGGCAGATCTACGTGTGGACGTCCCTGCCCGCGCTCCTCTACACCCTCACCGTCCACTTCTGCGTTCGAGAGTCTCCCCGCTGGCTCTTCATCCGCGGGTGCGACGAAGAGGCGGTCAAGACCCTCACTAGCATCTCGTCCATGCCCCGCCGCGACTCGTTGATCACTCTCAGCTTCTTCGGCCTCGACGCCGCCGCCACCCAAGGCAACGACACGACCGGCTCGTCCGACGTGTACTCCGCCATGCGGACCCTAGTCTCGAGGAAATGGTCATCGAGGCGGCTCCTGCTCGTGATGGTGATCACCTTCGGCCTCGGGATCGTCTACTACGGGATGCCCTTGGGGCTCGGGAACCTCTCGTTCAACCTCTACATAAGCGTCGCCTTGAACGCCTTCATGGAGCTCCCCGCCTCCCTCGCGACGTTCTTCCTCATCGGAGCCCTGAATCGGAAGTCGTCGTTGCTCGTGACGACCACGTTGAGCGGCGCCTGCAGCATCCTGTGCGGGGCGCTGACCGGGTCGAGCCCGTTGATGAAGGCGGTCCAGGTGGCGCTGGAGCTGGTCTCGTTCTTGAGCGGGACCACGGCGCTCGACGTCGCGCTCATCTACACCAC
This sequence comes from Polygonum aviculare, assembly GCA_934048045.1. Taxonomy (NCBI): domain Eukaryota; kingdom Viridiplantae; phylum Streptophyta; class Magnoliopsida; order Caryophyllales; family Polygonaceae; genus Polygonum; species Polygonum aviculare. The sequence goes on along the minus strand of OW204032.1, from coordinate 11,419,978 downwards.
GGAGCTTTTCCCGACGTGCGTGCGGAACTCGGCGCTGTCGATGGTGCGGCAGGCGCTGGTGTTCGGGGGCGCCTTCGGGCCCGTGCTGGCCGCGGCCGGGCGGCATAACGAGTTCGTGACGTATGGGGTGTTCGGGGTGGTGATACTGGTGTGTGGGCTGTTCGTGGTGTGGCTGCCGGAGACCAGGGGAACGGAGATGTGTGACACCATGGATGAGGAAGAGTGCAAGCAGAGTGCGGGGTTGCAAGTGTAGTCTGTATTTTTGCATCGTTACCTATATGACAAGTTAATTGCATTGAGCTATAAAAACCATTATGTAACTAAATCATTATCGGAAGACAGCATTTTTTTTAAAGAGATTAAACAAGGCTCGTCAAAATGATCAGAAAGACAGTATGATACAGATCGTTTTCTGGCTAGGGAAACATAAATTATTTTTTTTTTTAGTCGAAGGGGATTTTTTTTTTTGTGGTCGAAGGGAAATATAAGTTAATTAGATCGATCTACAGTATATCAAGATACTCCGTATTTTATTTCGTAGTTTGTCAGGTTCTCCTTAATTAATACTCCCTCCGTTTCATAATAAGTGTCGTTTTAGCACTTGAAATTTGTTTCATAATATGTGTCGTTTTAGGCTTTCAAAGTGATTTAATAGGGGTGAATGATGATAATTTTTATTGGAATGTGTATTTGTTGACTAAAGTTGTTCATGCATTGGCCAAAAAAATGTAATGAGTGGTAAGATTATGAAAAAGTTGTAAGTTTTAAAGTGAATGATTGCTTTTCTTAAAAACTGTGTTAAGAGCTAAAACGACACTTATTGTGAAACGGAGGGAGTATGGTTTTTTTGGGGTGTGGTTAATCAATTAATTAATGGGTTATATAGTACGTCCGGAACGCTTGTAGGTAGCTGTAGTTGTCATGCGTATACTCATATATTATTATTACTAGTATAGTTCCCCGCGCCTTGCGCGAATTTTATAATTTATATATATATAATAACACCGATCAAACAATTTTATACTATATTACATGTATAATAAATAAATTTCCAATTATTTTTTTTTCAAATATCATTATTAGAAATTGATATTAATTTTTTTGGTCATTGATATTTATATCGATACAATTTTTTGTAAATTTCATGTTTGGTAGTGTAAGTATTGTTTTTGCTAATCTTAAATTTTACACATACATCTGTGTTACTTTTCATTTTGTATTATATAAAGATAAATAATAATAATATTATTATTATTATTTAATCTTGATATAAATTGATATATGTGGATTGATTGTATTTAAGTTGTGATATTATAGCTACTATACATGATTTATTACATATATATAAAACAATGTTATTATTATTATTATTATTTAAATTATAAGTCGTTGTAAAATTGAAAAGAATATTTGGAATAAGGGTAAGGCTAGTAGGACGTACCATATGTTCGGAAAGAATATTACATATATATATAATTAACATTAGTATGATGTATGTATATTTGGAAAAAATGATCTTATTCCTTTTTCTTGTTATGGTCCCATTCTCACCACTTATATCTCTATATCTTATATTTTATAATAAATTTCTTTTTTAAATATAATAAACTTATAGTACAACCAATATATCCAAAAATATATTTAGTAACACCATATAAAAAAGACCTTAAAATGAGAAATAGATAGATAAAACGTACCGTGAAGTTGTAAAATTATATACATTAAAGCTTATTGAATAATCAAGTGAAAAGTATAAGGATATGGTATTTAAAAAAAGGTAAGTGAATGTTGAAGTGAAAATCATAATGATCCAATGCTTAATTACACAAAAGACAAATTTGATAGAATTGAGAGAGGAGGATATGTATGGATGAAAAAATGAGCAAGTAAGGTAGTATATATACAATAGTAGAGTTATTAAAAGTTTTGTAAGTATATTTGGATGAAGTTCATTTAAATTTTAAAAATTATTAGTTACTATTACTAAATTGACTATAACTATCAATAATATAATTATTTAAAATTTCATGATTATATTTGGATCAAGTTTATTTTAAAATTTTGTTACGATTACAAATTAAAATTGGCTAGAGCTATGAATTATAAGTTCATATGGATAGCGAATAAAATTTGTTAAATAATTTAGGTGTAAACTTCGATGATTTGGTTAAAAGGAGGTTAGTTAGTTAATTTTTTAGGATTGGCTAGTTAAATTATGAGATACCAATCAACTTATTACCTAATATATATCTTTGTTGAACTCATAATTTAAATGATACTATACCAAATATGATCAATTTTCCAAATTAAAATGATCATGAATTATCTGGATAAGGATAATTTTAAAAGGAGATCAATAGTTATCGGAAAAAACTTGTGATTTGGTTAATTATCGTAACAAATTTTCAAAGAGAGTTGCAATTTGAGGTGCAAATCAACCGGCCATAATCAATAATATGTGATGTTGTTAAAAAGAGAATCATTTTGTTAATTATCGTAACAAATTTCCAAAAAGAGGTGCAATTTGAGGTGCAAATCAACCGGCCATAATCAATAATTTGTGATTTTGTTAAAAAGAGAACCATTTTTATAGAAATTCAAAAAGCTTACTCCACCTTTTTAGGACATATTTGAATTGATATTAGTTTAAATTCCTAATTATGAATTAATTAATTTTTTTTATCAATCAACTTAAACCTCTTCTTCTACTTCTCGTATGGGTATGGAGATCCATCACTCCATTAAACCTCTTCTTCTATGTTCAGTAGTCTATAATCATATGTAAACACAAAAACGTTAAATTTGTGGGAGCGATTTGAGGGTTGGTTTGAAAATTAACTGGCAAGTACATGGGAGAAACAAATGAGTAAACAAAAAAACTTTAATCATTAATTTACATTTGAGGTTTTATTTTGAAAAATTATAGATGTGACTTGTATATTAGGTGGACAAAGTCTACATGAGGTGGCTTAATTAGAAAGATAAATATTAATGACGTGGCTTATTAAGAAAATGACACGTGTACAAATCCGAGGTGGCATAATATAGGAGCGCCATGTGGCGAAATCCTACGTGGCGCAATGAGAAGGCTTTCTTTCTTAGTGGTTTTAAATATATATAATAGATTATTTTGGATAGAAGTCATATACATTAACTAGTTAAATTGGCATGTTATTCAGGAGGTTTATATATTAATAATATATTAGTAAAAAATTATCGTGTATAAATTGATCCAATAACATATTAACACTTGTAAATATCAGTCATCTATACTGTCTATAGTATAAAGCGGAGACAAAGTCTTCACAAAAAATTGCGCCACGTGTCATTTCTTTAATAAAATAATCAACCGGGCCCTTGCGCATTTAAAAAACCACTAATCACAATAGAAAGATATATTTTATAAAAAATTCTATATAAAGGGTTAAAATTCTATACTTTTAAGGAAGGGTTGATCACAAATTTTTATCACACTAATTTTTATCACACGTACAGAATTATATACTCTAGATCACAAATTTCTTTATCTTTGAAGTAAATATTATTATTTAATTTAGTTTCAGATAATTGGGGGTTGATCACAAATATGTATCACACGCACACAAATATATTATAGATCATAAGTTTCTTTTCTTTTTTTTGGGTAAAAAGATCACAAGTTTCTTTATCTTTGAAGTAAATATCATTATTTAACTTAAAATAATATAACACCTAGAAACGTCTTTTATGTTCTATATAAACCTAGGGGGTATGCACAAATTTTTTCCTACGGTGAATAAAGAACGAGATCTTCACAGTTAGGGTGAACAAAGAACGTGGTTTTTAAGGTTTTAGCCTATTTGAACATGGTCTTTATCTCCTCTATTATGTTATGATATCTTCTAATTAAACACAATAGCATTCTTAATTTTATAGAACATAAACGTAGATTGTTGATCATGCTTTAACAGTGATATTGAATCAATTATGTTTGTATTATATCATAGTACGTAGATTCTAAATTTTGTTTTCGATCAACTAAAATAATTTTATTTTGACAGAAATTGGTGTTATGGCATCCAAATTTGATACTATTGGTTCGATTGATGCAAGCAAACAAACGTGGAAGATTCGGTGTCGAATTATTCGTCAATGTAACAAATCATTCGACTCTACTGGAATAGATGTAATCCAATTAATTTTGATGGACGATCATGTTTGTATTATATCTATATTTCTATATATTTCTTCAATATTATATATATTAATAAATTTGTTTTGATTTTTAGGATAAAACAATTGAAGCAACAATACCCAAAAATCTTATATCCAACTTTTCAGATGTAGTGCATGAAGGGTTGATTTGTACGGTGCGAAACTTCAACGTCCTACAAAATAAGGCTTCTTACCGATATTCTCATCATAAATATGTGATAAAGTTTAACTTTCTCACCACCATTACACCAATCGATGATATCGTGATTCCTCCATATGGATTCAAGTTTGTTCCTTTTGCTACCATCCAAGATAAGAATTTCGATATAAACTATTTGGTTGGTAAGTGTATTGTATATTAATAGTGTTAATATATTATGATTTTTCTACTTTTTTACTAATTTATTATTGTCAAATGATTAGTGTTTTGTTCCAATAGTAAATCAACTCATAATATAAATAAGTTGCATTTGTTCAAAAATTACTTTACGATAAATATCACATTTCATTAAATAATAATATTTATCTGAAGATTACAACTAATTTTTGGTAAGGGATAATTCATAATTTTCAGGATAATTCATAATTTTCGGCAATTTTTACGGGATAAGATTATATGAGATTCTAACTACCTAATTTATAGAGAAGAGCCTAGCTGATTATTTATATCAAATCATATATATTTATCTTTTTATTGTGATTTATGTTTTTTTATATATGCAAGGGTCCGGTTGATTATTTTATTATAGATATGACACGTAGCGCAATAATCTGTGAAGACTTTGTTTCCGCTTTATACTATAGACAGTATAGATTCATATGTTTTAAGCGTATATAATCGCGCGCAATTTTCTGTGAACACTTTGTTTCCGCTTTATACTATAGACAGTATAGATTCGTATATTTAAGCGTATATAATTGCGCGTAACCCGTACGTACGTACGGGTCTTCGACTAGTTTGGTGTAAACCAAAAATCTTTTTTCTCGCATATAATTGAGAATAGGATTTTTGGATATTTTTGCTACGGTTTTCAAAACATAACAATATTTAGAATGTTCTTTAAATGACATACAATTGTCTTTTATTTTTATTTTTGAAGAGGCATACAATGTTGTTTTATATAGGCTATTCATTAAAAAAATAAAATTATATTGACATCATATATCTACTCTAGTCAATATTTTATTAAATGATATTTTTATGACTTAAATGGAAATTATATTTTCAAAAACTTTTATATGCTACTTTTGAAAAGTTAACCACTTTAACTAGATGTACAGAAACTATATTACATCTAGGGTGACAAAACTAGATGTACAGAAACTATATTACATCTAGGGTGACAAATCATGACCTACCTGAGAAATTCCAAAAACTAGATTACATCTAGGTGACAAGTCATGACCTACCTGAGAAATCCATTTAACCCGTCCGACTCGTGGCCCGGTCGATACTTGATAAATAATTATAAAGTTAAACCTAAAACCGACCCGATCCAACACAATTTAACTCGACAAAAAAAATAACCCTATAAAGGATAGCTGGACCCGTCCACATCCGTAAAGACCAACCCGATATCAGCCTAAAACTTAAGTAATCAAACCTGATTGCAACCAACAACCGGAAACAACCGGAAACAACCCGAACCCAATTACACCACAAAGACAATAATTTCAGGGATAAGAAAGAAATAAAGAACCTACACTAAGATAGGAAAAGATGGATTTTACATAATTTATATTTTTTCCTTTACAATTTGAAACATTTTCTGTTATTTGGATCAATAGATTATACTATTGTATTCAAGACAAAACACAATTATTATAACTAAATTGACAAGCATCATTTAAAAAAAGTTAACCCTAGACTCTTTATACAATCTTAACCGAAACGTTATATCTACTAACTACAATCATATTCAACCAAAAAAAATAACTATAATCATATACTCCTTCTAGCTAGATCGTGAATTGATATTCAAGTAGTGAAAGAATGGATGATTGAAATCTTCATTATCTTATTTTAAAAAGAATCCAACAACTGACATCAATTGCAGCTACACATGACAATATTATTACTTAAATAAGACAATAAGTCAAAGTATGCCCTTCAAATTTTTGCTAAAAATAACAAAACAAAGTTTATAGGGACAAACCAACACCATAGATAATAATAAGAAATTACAAAGAACTCTAATAACACGCTTAAAACCTGCTCGACCGGCCCACTTCACACCCTTGTTATCCGCTTTATCCCAAAACTCGCTTCAATTGAACGGAAAGTCCGGATTTAATTTGAAACCGACTCAGTTAAAACCCGTCTCGGCTGAAATACGAAACAACTCACTGATTTTTACCCGGTAACCTACTATAGGCGACAGTTAAAAATCTAACCTGACAGAAATCCGAAACAACTTACCGACTTGTACTTGATAGGGGTGGGCACAGACGGGAAACCGGAAATTCGGTTAACCGGATATTGGTTAACCGAAAATTCGGCTAGTAAATCATGATAACCATTACCGAACCGTTATGTATCGGTTAACCGATATTTGAAAGCCATGAAAATCGTTACGGTTAATCGGTTAACCATTATTTGAAAAGAGATATTATTTATTTTAAATACATGCGTTTTGAAAAATAAATGTCGAAATACATAATCAAAACATATAGTCGAATACATTGTTGAAATACGTAATCGAATTACGTACACACCAAAGCATCGAGTTACGTAATTCATAGAGTTTCACAAATACAAAATAAGACTAAATATATGTTCAGTGGAATCATTAAGATCAAAATACATAACTAAACCCTGAAAACGAATTCGTATTTCTTCATTCTTCCATAGCCTCATCGATTTCTATTGATGATTACAACCTGCTCCTACATAAATAGCAAACCTTGTCAAAGTCATGCGAAGTCGAGTCGGGAGGATACATCGATCCAAGGAGGAGTGCTAGTGCGGGATTGGATGGAAGGATTGGATCGAAATAAGTTAAGTGGAGAATGATCTGAGAGATGAGAATGGACAATGAGTCTGTGTGGGACATCTCGCTGTGTAATATGTCTATGCGTCTATGTGGGTGCAAATCAAAGGTGGGTTAGGTTGAAGATGGAATATCAGTAGAAAATATCCAAACTAATGAGTACAATCTTATAGAGTAATTAGTTATTAACTTAATGTCTTATTAAAAAAGCCTAATGGTATCAAACTAGCTTATAAGTATTACTTTTTTTCTTATATGTATATATATATGTATATATATTATCGGTTTATCGGTTAACCGGTTGAAAAAATATGTATAACCATTTCCGAACCATTAAACCGTTTAAATTTTCGATTGGTTCACCGTAACCGGTTTTCCGGTTTTTCTCGATACCGTTAACCGGAAATAGCAAACGGTTACCGGTTTAATGGTTCGGTTTACCGGTTAATTACGGGACTACTTGATAACCCGTTATGGCTCACAATTAAAAAACCCGAAATTCCAATGACCAGCGTTTTACTAGCCGCCAGTTTGCCGCCCCTAGTTACTTCAAATTATTTTATTTTTTTGATAAGAAATGGATTAGGATTGTCGCAAATACTATTTGGGCTCGCCTAGAACATCAACAAGTTATGAGAACTGGTTAAGGAAATAGTGCATACCGTTGTTAATTACTTCAAACTAATAAGACAAGTGAGTAATTGTTGATCCCCTTCATGTTATCATGTATTAGTGTTAATTTAAAAACCTTTAATTTCCCATGAGTATCCAACAAAGGGACAAAATCCAAATGATAGTTTCACTTTCCCATGAGTATTTGTATTGGCATTTTCGACTCCAATAATTACACACGTTATCTTCACGTGTTTACTTGGAACTAGACCTTTCAATCGGGTCGGGTCGGGCGGGTTCGGGTCGGGTCGTTCCGCGGTCGGGTCAAGTTCGGGTTCGGGTTAATTGGATTATGGGTCAAGCTGGGTCAGGTCGCTTCGGGTTTTCGGGTCGGGTCGGATCAACCCAACGGGTCAAGAGTATCAAATTTTTTACCAAAATTTAAATTAAATATTATTTAAATAATAAAATATAATAACAAAACATTATTTTTAAATATTTTAATAAAAAAATATATTATAAATTTCTAAAATAATTTTTATATATTGTAATATAATTAAAACCTTTGAGTGCATATACGTCTAATTTTGACGAGAAAGGATACATTTATGCATACAACTTTAATGCATATTTAGTTCTTTTAATTTTGCTGCACAAAAAGCCAATTTTGATGCATCTTTGATGTTCGCTGATCAATTTTTTCCGAAAACTAATGATTAATTTGCCAAATATTCAACCATGTCGTATCTTCTTTTTTCTTAAATGAAATGATCAATACCATTCATTTCTCCCCATCTAACGACTCATTCTTTTCCATTTCTTTGTTGTCACTAAATCCTTAGTCTTATATCAAACGGGTTTATAAATTGAAACATAATATAACTATTTGAATCTTGTGCAATTTTGTATGTGAATATTAAGCAATTAAAATCACATTCTAAAGAATCAAGAATATATTGTAAAAAGTGTATTTATAAATTGAATTGTTAAGGTACATTGATTATATATAAAACATCTAACATGCATTTGAGTGCATTTTTAACACTTTACAATACATTTTTAATCTGGGTCATAGATGGAATGCTTCTAATAGACAATATTGCACCTCATATTACACATAATTTTCATGTTACATATGATTTACACTTATAAAAAAAATATACCCCCCTCCCTCCCCCAAAACAACCCCAGTAGGAGAATTTAATAAATGATTAGAAACAATGATAGATATTATGAAACATTTAATAATATTACAATTAACATAAAATTTATAATAGACATAGATCTACTATAATATAATATAAAGCAGAATTCAAGTCTTTGTTAAAATTTGCGCCACGTCATCCACCTTGCATAAAATAATGATTTTGGTTTTTTAATTGTATACTTTAAAAATTGTTTCTATATCCACTTGATATCTTATACAATTTTCGATATCTTTGATATCTTACCCATTGTTGGTATCTTAAAAAAAAATCATTTAAGTTATCAAAGCGTTTTTTATTATTGGTAAAAGAGATTTTTTTTAAATCTTTTATTAAGGTTCTAACTATGAATTAAAGTAATAGATTTCATAATTTAAATTATAAAAGATAATGAACATATATAGTTCAATAGGTTCATATTTGGGCCCGTCGGATTTTGACTACATATACATTATTTAGGAAAAAACAAGTTCGAGTTAAAATTCGATCTCGAATCATTTATGTCGGATTTTTATAATCACATTACTCGCTGGGAGTTATAATAGTTTTTAGTTAAAGTGGGGTAAGAATCAAAGTTGTGACTTAAAAACAATTGTTTTTTATGATATATATATTGATCAAGAGTTAATATTATATTTAGTTATATATATATATCCCTCTAAATGATGTTTATATTTCATATATCTATACTATCTATAGTATATAGCGGAGAAAAAATTTTCACAAAAAATTGCGTCATGTGTCATATCTTTAATAAAATAATCATCCGGGTCCTTGCATATATAAAAAAACACTAATCACAATAGAAAGATAAATATATATGATTTGATAAAAATAATCAGTTGGACTCTCCTTTATATAAATTAGGTAGTTAGAACCTCATATAATTTTATCCTGTAAAAATTGCCGAAAATTATGAATTATCCCTTACCAAGAATTAGTTGTAATCTTCAAATAAATATTATTATTTAATAAAATGTGATATTTATTGTAAATTAATTTTTGAACAAATCCAACTTATTTATATTATAAGTTGATTTATTATTGGTAAAAAACACTAATCATAATACGAAGATACATATATATGATCCTATATTTTTAACGTGATCATTGAGGTTACATATATAATTAAATTGGGTTTATAATCGCATTACCCGTACATGGTACGGGGGTTGAACAAGTTTATAAGGGAAAAGATTGTTTTTTTGATATCTCAGAAAATCTAAAGATATTATATATACTAGTTTTATACCCGTACCCTGTACGGATTTTTGACCGTTTAATAGGAATTAGTAGGAATTATAAGATGCATCGCGGAGGTACCCGTACTCTGTATAAGTTGTTTTGATACCCTACGTAACCCTACATACATTTAATTAGGATTTGGGTTTATGTCCCGTAATCCCAAGGTGGATATTATTTAGAAATAATAAGGATTTGGGTTTGCTCATAGATCAATTCACATTAAACTTCTACATATGTGTCCGTAATCCTAAAAAAAAACAAATTGATTGGGTTGAAGTTGATACCTTTTCTCTTTTTAGTCTTTCCACTTCTCTTTACGTTATTTTCAATTTACAATCTATTCATGTGTTAATATTTATGGACTCTTAGGAGTATACATTTTTTACTTCTTTTTATGCATGTGATCATTAATTAAGGCCCCACTTCATTTAAGAAAATAAAATTTAGAAAAATAATTTTAAAGTCTTTTTTTTAATTGTATATCATCTATCTTTTTCTTTTTTGAATTTCTATCTTTTTCACCTATTTTGTATCTTTTTCAATTTTTTGCTTAGACATTATTTTTTGTAAATAAAAATTATAATTAATTTGTTAAAATTTTTTGTCACTCTGAATTTCTGTTTTTATTGTATTTTTATAATCATATACATTCACCATTTTTCTTTGTCAATCTTTTTTGTCCCATAAATTTATAATTTAAGGTACAGATAAAATATTTTTGAAAAATATCTTAAAAATATGAGGGAATGGGGTGGGGGAGGGGGGGGTTGTTTTTGTGAGACCACGAGTCCCGTAGTCTCATTTAGATTCCTTTTTCAAGTCCGTTAGTTCTGGATTATTCTTCGAGCAAGTTTTGGGACGAAACTTTTCTTAAGGGGGGTAGTATGTAATATCCGGTTCCGTTCTTGACCGCAAGTATCCCGAGTCTTAGGGTAATAACAAGAAGATATAGTTAATTATCTTTCAAGTAACTAATAAAATCTAAAAATCAAAATAAACAAATAATTGATTAATTAAAGATTTTCTCTAAGTGCGTACAAATATATATTGGAGCAAAAAGATTTGTTAATTAGTTATGGAGCTAAGTATTTAAGTTAAGGGCAACTAAGCCTAAACCTAAGTGGCATACCCGTACGTATAAACCGCCGAAGTCACCGAGGCTGATTCTTCATCCTCGTTCTTCTTCATTCTCGCCGGCAGAGACGTAGTCAGTTTTCTTCTTCTTCAACCTTCGCCGTTCAAGTAACCCGTCGTCGCTCCGTGCGACCACCGTCCCTTACGTTCGAGTTTGTGGTGTCCGAAACCGTTATCATCGTAGACTTCTGAGGCGAGTCATCGTTATCATTCAGCGGACTTAGTTGATCAGAACTTCGCCTTCTTTATCGATCGCCAGTGAGCCTTCTTGTCTTTCTCCTTTTCCGTGTCTTCGTTTGGGTCCTGGTGTTGTGAGTCGGGCTGGTCGAGGTCCTGTCGTAGAGAGTTTAGTCGGAGGTCTGTGGATTGTTATAGTTGATAGCAAAGTGATTGTTATAGTTGATAGCAAAGTGAGAGCGGGTTTAGTTTCGGCAAATCAGGTTAGTTAAATAAAGTTTTGTTATTGTTGTTGATCGGAAAAGAAAGCGGGTAAAGTGGTTGGCAAATTCAATCTTATACGGTATAGATGGTAGTGTACGTAATTAAGTGCAGGGTGAGGTTGCAAGGCCCTTCTTTTATTTATCGTAGGGAGTAATTAGTGTTGTTGGTGGTGTTAATTAAGTATTAATGGGGCAGTGTGATCGGAATGTTTGAATGCCGACCAGTAGCAAATTGGTGGAATAATTGTAAAGGGGTAGTTGTGATTCAATCCCAGTGAAAGTCAAGAATTGTATAATGAAAAAAAAAGGAAGGAAACATGAGTTGAATTGTTATAAGTATTCGAACTCATAGTCTAGTTAGCGATCAACTTCGGTTGTTATTAGTTCGGGGTTTTGTGGTCCTGGGATACCATTTTGGAGTCATGATCACGTGATTACTTTCTGTGAGACATCGGGTTTCGGGTCGGTTCCGTTTTTGAATTTTCGCTCATTCTCTTTCGTCTTTCGAATAATTTTCGGAATAAGTTTCGGGACGAAACTGTTCTTAAGGGGGTAGGATGTAATATCCGGTTCCGTTTCGATTTCCGTTTCTCGATTTGTAATTCATTTTGGGTCTTAATAGTAGAAAAATAAATGAAAATGCTAACAAGTCTTAAAACTTAAATCAATCTATATTGTTTGCCATATTCGTATTTTTGTGTAAAGATAAGATTATGCTATTTTCTTTTCCTTTTTATTTAACCCTAAAGTAAAGATAGTTGGTTAAAGATATGATTTTGATCTCCTTTTTAAGTACTCTAGGTTAGTCTCTCGTCGTCCGCCGTTTAAGTACTCTAGGTTAGTCTCTCGTCGTCCGCCGTAGTTAATTAGCAAAAGGGTGATTTTGGGAGTGGATCGCTCGACCCTCTTCGTTCTCGCGTATAACCGGTGAGTTAATTTGTTCGTTCCTCTGTTCTTCAAGAAGAGTCGGGAAGTGGGCAGTCCGGAGGTCGGGCTCGAGTCGGGGATCGGGTTGTTAGGACGGTGGGCGGCCGAGGAGGCGAGCGAGCGTGATAGGACGAGAGAGAGTGCGGTGGGAGAGAGAGAGTCAGAGCGGGTCGTCGGGCTCGGGATCTGGGTTGGGCTGGCATGTTTTCCGGCGAGGCTGTGCGTTCGGCGGTCTGGAATCGGGAAGTCGGGTCGGCGTCGGGTGAGGGCCGGAGTCGGGACTGCAGAAGTAGAGTCGGGTCGGGGTTGGTGGTCATTGTGGGTAAGAAAATAGTGGTTGCGGTGTGTCGTCGGGAGCCGGGTTACTGCCGGCATTCATGATCTGGTCTTGGGTTGGAGAAGGAGGGGTAGTGGGGTTCGCATAAGAAAGAAATACGGGAAAGAAGAAATTGGGGGTGGGACCAAAATTTGGTCAAAGTAAGAAGAGTGATCGGGAGGAGGGAATAGCTAGAAAAGAAGAGGGTGAGGTGTGGCATTTAGAAGTTTTGGTATTGTAGAGTAGATTTTAACCGGGAATTAATTAGGGTGGTTTCAGGTCCGGGGGTCGGTTCGTATTCTTCTAATTAGTCCTCGAGTTAATTTTGTCAACCGTCAAGCCTTAATCTCGTTATTAATATATTCAGGGGTTCAGAGTGATTCTCGTTGATTTTCTCAGAAAGTATTTTGGACTCATTGTTTTTCAGGTAAGTCGTTCTGCGACTTGCTCGGCTAGGTGGTTCTATTCTAATTCTTGTTGGATTACATGTTGTGCTGGTAGGATTGGTTTGGGGGAATTAGTCCCTAAAAATATTATTTTACTAAAATGTTTTATTTATATATATGTGTGTGTGTGTGTGAGTGATCGTAGTTGTTGTGTATGCAACTGGTTTTCAAAAGGGTTTTATCGTATCAAAAGATTTTATCGTATTTGTTTTATTTTTCTAAAATGTTTTATTCATGTATATGAGTGTGTGATATGTGTGCAATTGGTTTTCAAACGGGTTTTATCGTATTAAAATATTTCCACGCGTTTTCTCTGTGTTGGCATCTAACCGGTACGGCCTTGTTCTCGGATTTTCGAGGAGAAGTGGATTTCTAGAGGCATGGTCGTATGCCAAGGAGAGCCCTTTCAAAAATTATAAAAATGTTTTGGCGAGTGCTCTAGTAGGGGCTCGACCAGGGGTTGGAAGTATGTGGAAAATGGAATGGCTGGAGGATGCCTTAGATGCGGGTGCTGTGGGTGGAGGCCGTTAACACCCCGCCTAGGATTGTGCGTGTGTGATTGTGCGTGTGTGATTGTGCGTGGATGTGAATGTGTGGAGTTGTGAATGTTTGTGTATGAAGATTTGTAACTGTGATTTTGCTAAGTGAATTGGAATGTGTGTGACTAACTGGACTTAGGACTGGACTAGAGCTATGCGTGTGATTGCGGACTTGTTTGCTGACCTTAGAAACTCGTTTTGAAACGTTCTATTAGTACTGTATGTTTTCTGACTTGAATTAGGATAGTAGCTGACCCCTCGGGGAACTATTTTTCAGACTGTAGGTATCTAGGAATCCGTGTAGGGACTTGGTGGATTGGTGGTGCGAAGCGGCGATGCGTGTCATAGAATGGTTTTGGTTTAAGGAATGGTTTTAGTATTTTGATTCATGTTATTGGTACATACTTTGCATAAATTTATGTCGTAAGTTGTTAGTTAATATATTTGGGGTTTGGGGAAGTTCGTAACTACTAGTCCTGTATTGGGTTGGGATCATGAAATATTTTGTAAAAGTTTTATTTCGTAATACGAGTTGGATGTTTTCCAATGTTTTCTCGCCGTGCCCGCGTTGCAAGATCCGAATGTTCTGTTGTCGAACCAGCTTGGTAGCGCCTCGTGAGGTCTACTACCGAGTAATGTCTTGTCGGAAAGACGGGATGTTACACTTTCAAACTCCTAATTTATAATTAATAAACCTATTCAGGAACATCGCACTCTTTCGATCAGTGGTTTGTTGTAACTCAGATTTTCGTCACTCTCGAGGTAAGTTGATTTTCGACTTGCTCAGTCCTGTTTTAGCCTGTTAGGGTTGCGTGGTAGTTATGGGATTGGTTTTGGGAACTAGTCCCGATCGATCTTTTAAAGTGTTTTGATATGTGTGCTATGTGTAAATGATTTTGGAAACCCGTTTTGAAAGTTGTTATCTATGTACGCATATTTTCGTCGTCGTTTTCTCTGTGATGGGCAGCGCTCCAGTGGAGGCTTA
Organism: Polygonum aviculare; assembly: GCA_934048045.1. Classification (NCBI taxonomy): domain Eukaryota; kingdom Viridiplantae; phylum Streptophyta; class Magnoliopsida; order Caryophyllales; family Polygonaceae; genus Polygonum; species Polygonum aviculare. The sequence continues at coordinate 11,404,945 of OW204032.1, read as the reverse complement.
TTGTGGATGATTGTGATGAGATGGATGATTGTGATGAGATTGACGGTTGGATTGAGGATGGATGGTTACGAGATGGCCCGTCTCTGAGTCCGGCGTGGGATCGATACGCCGCTGTCATGGCATGTGGTGTTATAGGGGCAGTGCCGCATAGCCTAGGTAGTGTGATGGTATGTAGTGTTATAGGGGAAGTGCTGCATACCGTAGGTAGAGTTTCTGATTGTGAGTCGTATGTGATGGTATTTGAGTGACTAACTGGACCTAGGATTGGACTAGAAACATGTGTGTGATTGTGGACTTGTTTGCTGACCTTAGAAAAACTGTTTTGAAACGTCTTGTAATTGCCATGTTGATTCTGACTTGATAGGATAGGATCTGACCCTTCGGGGAATTATTTTTTTTCAGTCCAGGAATTCAAGAGGCCGTGCCCAAGCCTCGACGGAAAGGTGGTACAGAGTAGGGACGCGCGTGTCATAGATAGTCGGGTGTTGGGTGTTGTCTCTGTTTTCTTATTTGTTTTATCTCATGCTCTTAAGTGTTAGTGCGGACGATATAATGTTGTATTGATAAACTATTGTTGGGTTGTGGGAATTTTGGTATTGATAAGTTGATGTATGAGTTGGGTTCATGATATTTTATTTTACCTAGTTGTTTTTATAAAATAAAAGTTGGATGTTTTCTATGTTTTCTCGCCGTGCCCGCGTTGCAAGATCCGAATGTCTGTTGTCGAACCAGCTTGGTAGTGCCTCGTGAGGTCTACTACCGAGTAACGCCTTGTCAAAAAGTCGGGGTGTTACAAATTGGTATCAGAGCGAGGTTGACAACAAGGGCACATGGAACTGACCAACGAGTGTAGACGAGGTCCAACTTGAACTAAAATCCGGCCGGTGTTTTCAAACGTGTTCATGGGGTAGTCATGTTGCATCTAGGTGGGGTAGGTGACACGTCGCGACTACGCCACCATCAGCCGAAGGATCTCACTTAGTTTAATTACTAAGTTAAATGTAAATTTCTAGCTTAAGTTTGGTGAGGGACGGTTCGATCGTGTAGCTTTGGTTCTATAAAGGCCGCATCGTTACGTATCAAGAGTGTAGTGGGCACTTGAAGCTATGTGTTCTCCGGGGATTGTTCTCCAAGGATTAACGAAATTGGTATGTCTAGCAATTGAGTTATGGAATCCAATAGGAGAAAAAAGGATGTGATCATCATAGATAGGCATTAGGGCGTATTCTAGCGAATCTCACTGAAGCACTAAAGTTCGAGGATTGATATTAGTCCAACTTTAGCTGAGAATGTTAAATGGAGAATGAAGGTTATTTGTTTAGAGAAGGACAAATTGCCTTATACGAGGACGATCCTGGAGTATGGAGTGCAGAACAATTGCAACTGTCTATATCCGTGTGTAAGCTAACTTACTTGAGGAATGATGGTAGGTAAGGATAATAGGGTTTAAGGCAAATGACATGTCAAGACTGACCAGATATATGTGATCAATGTAGAATCAAGCTAAGGCGAGTAGAAGATTAGAGGAGCTAAAACCATGACTTCAGAACATGTATTTGGAACTCATTTTTATTGAGTGATTGAGATGGTTGAATTCATGAGTTACCATGGCTGGGTGTGGATCTAGTCCAAGTTGAACGTGTATGTAGACTCTGGTGTATTGTGAGTTCATTGAATTTTAGCGAGAGATTGCATATGGAAAGAGACATTCATAACATCTAATTCAGTGAATGAGGGTTGGACTGGCGGCGTAATCAAATTGATCTGAAGACTAACAAATAACCTCGTTCTTAATTGTTGAAGTTCAACAAAACATGAAAGTCGACGAGGAGCAACATGCCTAAATATTCAACTACGGGTATGAGTCATTATTGGACGATTTGTATGGAGCCATCCAAAGTTAGAGCAAGACTATAAGTTGGTTGAAGATGCAGATGAGTTGAGGCCACGACAGTGTAGTACGAAATTGGAGATTCACTAGGTTGGGAGGTACAAAACAAGAAGATTCGGGATATAAGAAGACGACATGACGTCAACCTTATCGAATGTGTCTTGTGGAAACATTTTCTTATATGGGAATTTTTAGAGATATTATCAAATGGATTTTGTCAGAGATTTTCATCGTGTCAACTAGCACGGAAAGATTTAGGGTACTATCAAATCATCTGACGAAAGTGTTAAGAAATAATTTGGGGTGTAGGAACTCTACAACTAGGTTCAAAAGTCATATGGTGTTGAGATGGGATCCATGGGGAGCTGAGTTCCTAAGTGGGATAGACAAGTGTATAAGGATACCAGTCTAGATGCAAGGAGATCTAGGTATATGACATCAAATAAGGTTATCTAACCATGGGTTACACTAGTTGCTTCAAACAAGCTTCATAGACCAAGCAAGGTGTGGTAGTTCAGAATGCTCAACTGTATGTAAATATAAATAGAGGATGTTCGATGAGGGATCATCACGACTAAAAGTCCAATAAGGAGCATGTCTTATTAATGATATTGGAGTCAAGGATTAGATTGGTCATGTCGATTTCTCTGTACGTGGGCAAGATTGATACGTGACAACCTTCGGAGTGAAGGCCGCCACGCGTTAAAGGTTGCCCAAGGATATGGATCTCGGATTGGTAGGCGCAGGATTGTTGATGAAGATGATGATTGAGAAGAGAAGTTGTTGTTGAAGAACAAGATTGCAGCGGAATTTGATTGTTTGAGTTGCTTGAGTCAAGAAGGTAGTTTTCGGGATCAAAAACCTAAGGAATTAAACTTATCACAAGTTAATTCCCAGGTCTCAATCTGATTTTATTGAATGGAAAATTGTGTTTAAATAGACAAACTAGGAAGCCAAAATTCTATCTCTAACAATGATCCTAAGATAGAATTTTGCTTTGCTTGGAAAATAAGCTATCTAACTAATTAAACCTAAAAACTCAAAAGATAAGAATAATAATTAAAGCAAGATATATTTCAGCCCTAACAAACCTCCTATGGCCGAAAATATCATAAAGAGAAAATCTAGTTATAGATAAAATTAAGGTTAAAGATAAGATTCCCGTAAGACTTGACCAACTCTCAGTAAATCACGATTTTCACCTTCGTTTAGTTGGATTCTGAATTCGACGTAAACTACAAAGTTGTAGATATTTTAATTATCTATCCAACGCAATTTGAACAGACTTGAGATCAATTGTCTAGCCAAAGTTATGGCTGTTTTACTGAGCACTGTTTTTACTTTGACGGGCTTCTTAACTTTCCAGACTTTTATGACTTCATCCTCTTCCTTGGTGGCCTAGCACGCCATTGATAAACATAATCAAAGGATAATTCCAGATCCATGAACACCTTCCTAAATTTAAATGATCGGGATCTTAATAAGGGTCTTGGTCTTTGACCTCCATTCGTCTTCAACGAATCATTCGCTTGGATCCACCCTTGATTTGTATCATTAGAGAGGTCGAGAGGATTGATGTTGAGGATGATCGATCAAGCAAGCAATAGAACACGCCAATTTGGTGTTAAGACTCCCAAGAAATCAACTTCAATAAGTCAATTTCCAAGGCTTCAAAACTACCTTCTTGACTCAAGCAACTCAAACAATCAAATTCCGCTGCAATCTTGTTCTTCAACAACAACTTCTCTTCTCAATCATCATCTTCATCAACAATCCTGCGCCTACCAATCCGAGATCCATATCCTTGGGCAACCTTTAACGCATGACACTAGAGTGAATATTCAAGTGAAAGACCTATTGGAGAGATTAGATATACTGAGTTCGACTCCGTGAGAGGTTATGTTTGGCTCATAAGGAATAGGTTGAGATAAGAAGATCAGGTACAGACGGGCAGAAGATGAACTCGTCATCAAGATTGAGAACCGATTGTCTCGAAACAAAGCCTCTACAAGTGTAATAATTCTCTACATTTTGTCAAAGGATGGTATAATTGTAGTTGGATATTTGAGAGGAGAAAGTTTGCAAGATAGTTGCGCAAGATGCGATCACTGTGAGTGTTGTAAAGGATATGATGAAGATTAACTAATGGGGAAAAGTTTTTGAATAGGAGCTGGTATCAATTAAATTGGACCGATCGCAGGGGTCGTGTCAAGGATATCTCTGGTTATTCCTAGGCTAGGAAGAGTAAGTTTCAATTTGGGGACTACATGGTAGAGTAAACGACACCGTTTTGTGCGAGACTTGTGAAGTATGGTTGTAGAGAACCGAGGAGTCTGTTGGGAGTAGATGCAAGTGAAGAAAAGGAGAGATGAGCTAGAGAGAATTGATATTGCCACATGTTAGAGTACCTTTAGCACCGCCCGCCTGCCCTCCCTCTCCGTTGCCGCTCTCCCTCTCCGTCGCCGCCCTCCCTTTGCGTCGCCGCCCGCCCTCCCTCTCCGCCGCTGTCGTCGCCCGCCCTCAGGTTCGTCCGCCATCTCTCTCTCTCCATTCTCGCCCTCTCTTCCCTCTCTCCTAGATCCGGGCTCGTTGGAGCCAGATCCGGGCTCGTTGGAGCCAGATTCGGGCTCGTTGGAGCCAGATCCGGGCTCCTACGAGCCAGATCTAGGCTCGAACGAGGCGGATCTGGGCTCATACGAGCCGGATCTAGCCGGATCTAGGCTCGAACGAGTCGGATCTAGCCGGATCTGGGCTCGTACGAGCCGGATCTATCCGGATCTGGGCTCGTACGAGCCGGATCTGGGCTCGTACGAGCCGGATCCAACCGGTTGGATTTTTGGGATTTTTGGGTTTTTGGACTTTTGAGGGTTTTCGTTTTTTTGGATGACAAGTTTGTTTTTCGGATTTAAGTGATGACAAGTTTTTTGTTGTGGGTTTAGGGTTTTTGAGTTTGTGGTTTTTTTGGATGACAAGTTGAGTTTAGGGTTTTTGAAACGATTTTGTGTTTTGGGGTGATGACAAGTGATTTTTTTATGAGTTTTGAGCAATTTAAAACAAACTGATGACATGTGGGTTTTAAGGTTCTGGATGATGACAAGTTGTGTTATATGGTTCTGGGTGATGACAAGTTCGTTTTTATGGGTTTTTCGATGACAAGTCCGTTTTTAATGAGTTTTGGCGATAACAAGTTGTTTTACGGTTCTGGGGGTGATGACATGTTTGTTTTAAGGTTTTTTGGATGATTTTATGGGTTTGGATATGTTTTTGGATTTTTTGGATGACAACTTTGTGTTTCGAATTTAAGTAATGACAAATTTTGTTGTGGGTATAGGGGTTTTGAGTTTGTGGGTTTTTTGGATGACAAGTTCATTTTAGTGTTTTTGGGACGATTTTATGATTTAGGGTGATGACAAGTGATTTTTTATGAGTTTTGAGCAATTTAAGTTTGTTCTACGGATCTGACTGATGACAACTGTGTTTTAAGGTTCTGGGTGATGACAAGTTGTTTTTATGGTTCTGGGTGATGACAAGTCTGTTTTTATGGGTTTTGGCGATGACAAGTCCTTTTTAATGTGTTTTGGTGATGACAAGTTGGTTTACGGATCTGGGGGTGATGACAAGTCTGTTTTATGTTTTTTGGATGATTTTATGGGTTTGGGTATGTCAGATTTGTATATATATTACTTATAATTATGCCCTATTAGCTCAAATGGTAGAGCAATGTGCTTGATGCACAATAATGTGGGTTCAAATCCCACATAGGTCAATTTCGTAACTGGTCATCACTGATGACACGTTTTTTGTGTGAATGATGGGTTTTACCTCGACTTGTCATCAGATGACAAGTTGAGTACGTGAACGAAATGACAAGTTTTCTGCGCGTGGACTCATGACAACTAACTTGTCATCAGATGACAAGTTACTTGCCATCACTAATGACAAGCCGGTCAACGCCGGTCAACGACTGGTCAACGCCGGTCAACGCCGATAGTGGTAAGGGGTGCTGACGTCATCATATGTCATTGATGACGTCATGTTGTAAATTTAAAAAAAGGGAAATTCCTCTTGGTACCCCCGAGGTTTCGGCTTTTCCTTTTGGTGTCCCATGATTTTTTTTTCCTTTTGGTACCCCCGAAGTTTACAAAAATTCCTTTCCGTACCCAAAATACTTATAAATCAATTTTCCATCCATAAATAATCATTTTCCGTTTTAAAAAAAAAAGAAAACCATTTTATTACTACTCCGGCTGCCTCTTCCTCTTCGTCTCGTACACCGGCTGACCGGCTCGTTGATCGGCAACAGCACCATCTCGTCATTGCTCGCGAGGGCAGCCGAGTTGAGGCCACTCTCGCTCGTCCCGACATCCTCGGCGAAGTCGTGGAAGCCGGTGAACCGCTTGCCGTAACTGAGCGCCGGCCCAAGCTCCCGGACGTTCCCCACGGCGTGGTCAAGGCGGCGGAGGCTGAAATCGAGGTCCTGGAAGGAGGATTCGGCCTCCACGGGGGCGAATCAAGGGAGGAACCACTTGGGGTCGGATTCGTTAGGGGTAGCCGGGTAGGGTTTGGGTAGCTGATGTAGTGGAGGACGACGTCGCCGTAGAGGTGGACTTCGGCGCGGCCGTCGAGGTCGGCGGGAGGGGGGACCGGGCCGCCGCCGTTGGCGACAGTGGCCTCGAAGGCCTGGGCGACGTCGGTGTGAAATTAAACTTTGTTTATGTTATTTTCCTAGTTAATTTTATTCTCTGTTTGAATGAGACTGTTTTCAACGCTTTTCCAATTCAACCTCAAAATTCAGCAGGAGTTTGAATTCCAACAGTCGGCGACCTCGATGGCGACGGCGCGGACGGCGAGGCCGTGATTGGCAGAGAAGGAGTGAAAGGTGGGGGCGGAGAAGGAGGGGGAGTAAGGAACGGTGAAGAGGAAGCGGAGGTCGCCGGAGCGGAGGAGGTAGGAGGCGTGGATTGGTTGTCTTTATTTTTTTTATTTTTTTTTGTTAACGGAAGAGGTGGGGCGATTTACATTTTTTTTAACGGAAAAGGGTTGTTTTTGGATGGAAAATCCATTTATAAGCAATTTTGGGCACGGAAAGGAATTTTTGTAAACTTCGGGGGTACCAAAAGGAAAAACAAAATTCATGGGACACCAAAAGGAAAAGCCGAAACCTCGGGGGTACCAAGAGGAATTTCCCTTAAAAAAAGGTAAGGGAAAATATTGGAAAAAAGCCTATGGGGGCACATTTTTTTTCCTTGTAGCCTATTTGCTTCAATTTTTGTCTCCCATGGGTTACTTACCCATTTTCGTCTAAAAATATATAAAATAAATTTTTGCATAATATTCATTTAAAAATCATAATAATCTATCTGTTATTATTAAATTAAATTTATTTTTATAATATCAATTAAAATATTCATTTTATTTAAAAAATATTATTACTGGTTAATTTTCTAAAAGATTTAATTAAATAAGTCATAATTAACTTAATTTTTATTTCTATAAATCTTATTAATTATAAAAATATATAAGTAGATAAAATATTTCACTTGAAATTTCATATCATATCACATATGATTTTTTTTAATTAATCAAATATATTTTGAAATATTATGATAGTATTTTATCTATACTTTTTATTTAAGTCATATTATATAAATTTTAAAATTTAAGTTTATTCTTAACATCAAATCACGATTTTGGATTAACAAAATATTGTAAAGATTTCAAATAAAACAGATTATATGAGTATCTAACTTTTAGTAATATTATAATGCACTACTTTATTAGTTGAATAATACATCAAAAAAATATTATCAATCTTGTTCCGTACAGGGTACGGGCAATAATCTAGTTTGTTTAATAAAACAAAGTATATGCATAATGCATGCAACTCATTTAATTTGCTCTTTTTTTTTGGTCGAATCATTTAATTTGATCTTACTGTGTCACTGTAAGTCATTATAAATTGATTTCTTATATTTTGGCCGGAATCGAATCATGCACGTACGTGGAATCAACAAAATAAAACCTAATTATGACCATATAAGTTTATCTTGGATTATTTTTCAATGTTTCACAATAATCGTTTCATGCCAATCTATTGGGCGTATATAGTTCATGCATCATGCATATGATATAAATTTCAAAAGATACTTATACTTCATGAAGTGAAGTATGAACGAAACAGAATGCAAGATGACATACCACGAGATTCGAATCAGCGTTATCAATGACTCTATAAATAATTTTTAATATGGATATAAGATATTTTTTTGATAGATTATGGATATAGATATTATTCTGATATATCAATATATGGTAATTAGATAAATAAATATGAGAATTTGTTATTTATAAAATTAATAAGGATTATAGATATAGATATTACTTTGATATATCAACATATGGTACATAGATAGATACATATGAGAATTTATTATTTGTAAAATTAATAAAGATAGATAATTGATTTATAATGAATTTAACATGTGGTGGGGCCAGAATTAACGTGGAGGCTCGAAATTCTCCGGTTTTAATATATAGTATAGATTGTCATCGCAATAAATTTAATTTAACATTAATATATCTATATATATTAGCTTGTTAAAACGTAAATAAAAGTTGTCCAAAGTTCGATAATTTGACCTAGTTATATCTAAAAATCATCTAAAAAAAGTCTTCTCCTACCGATTCACTTAATTTGGAATCTTCGATGCTTTAGGGCCGAGGCCCATGTACCCGTATTACGTGTATGCGGGGCCTGGATTTTGATTATGGCCCAGTATAGGTATAACAATCAGCTGCGCACGACTGTCAAAACGTGATCCGTTCCCCGAAACCCATCCGACTCGACAGACATCGTATCCGAAGTGACATCCGAAAAGAGGTGAAAAGGTGTATACCCGATTTTTTTCTGACCTGAACTAGATTGACCCGAACACAAAAAAAAACCGCAACTGATTATATGTAAATGTACAGTACTAGCCTGATAATATCATACATTCGAAGTATCTTGACCCGAAAACCCGAAGTTACCCAACTTGGTATCAACAGAAAACCGAATTCTCTCGACTCAAGAGGACTTGACCCATCATGGAGTATCTCATATATACTTATAAAAAAGTACAATATAATTTAATAAAATAGTTTAGATGCATTGTCTGAGCAAACTATCCTATATTAATATTAACAAAGAAAAAACTTTCCATCAAATATTGTTTAGTGTTTTTCTTATTTTCATTTGCATTTCCACTTGCATTGTTTGTACAAGCTATCCTATATAAATACTCCCTCCGTTTCAAAATATATGACCATTTGGACTTTGCACATATATTAAGAAAAAAATTGTTATTCCTATATTACCCCTATGAAATGTAGAGTTAATCATTTGTTTAGAGAAATATGAAAAAGTGTAATGATTATGATAAAAATAATTATTAGGGGTATAAATGGAAAGAGATGGGAAAAAATGTGAAATGGTCAAGTATTATGAAACAAGAAAAAGTGTCCAAATGGTCATGTATTTTGAAACGGAGGGAATATTATATTTGATTATCTCTTCCATTATTATAAGTGATCTTACAAAAATAATCTTACTATTTGATGGTTTTGGCCAATCAATATCTATCTTCTATTACTATACGCTAAATCGGAAGCAAATTCTATCTTCATATTGCGCCACATCACCCCTCGTTAAAAATTTATCTTTTTTAACGTTTGTTTTATAATATGTAATCTTAATCTTACAATTATTTAATTAAGTATTAGTTCTATCTTAGATCTTGAGTTATCGTAATATATAAATCTCAATTTTATCATTATACCCATTTTGTTAATAAATAGATCTATCATAAACTTTTTATTTACAAACATATTTTATTTATTTTAAGTCAAAATGTATATATCATAATCTTATCATTTTGATCATTTAATTACTTAGTAAGTTAATTATAAGTTTTTTTTATTAATTTATTATAAGCTTTATTTACAAATAATCGATTTTATCCACTATATTTAAGTCTTATCTACCTTTTATTAAATTAATATATTAAGTATTTTTTTTACTATTATATCATATTTAAATGCCAATAAAAATATTCATATAAATGACCTAAATATATCTTTAACATTGCACATTGATTATGTTTTAGATAAAAGATATATTTTTTTAAATAAGATAATGATTTTTTAATATTTATCTTTGATATTTATATTCATTTAATTAAATTAAAATTTTACAACATGATAATATATATACAAGATAATTTTTTTTTCTTTTTATCTTATTAGATAATCTCTGTATTTTTAATATAATAATAAATTAAATTGAGTCATTATTTAAATTATTTTTATATAATTTAGCTTATGTAACTTAATTTAAATAACCAAATATTTCTATCAATTATTGATAAAATTTGATAATGCATTCTTATGTTATAGAATATTTACTCGATCATTCAAATTTATGTGTATGTATTTGTAAAAAGTTAATATTCAAATAAAATATACTTTAATATATATATATATTTGATGTTAATGGTAATTATGTTATTTTATAATCCAAAATATTAATGTCATTTTATAACAAAATATACACATGATAATATTAGAATAAATTCATATAAAAAATAACAAATAAACAATGTCTTGTACAAGGTGCGGGTCATTTGCTAGTTTGCTTCTAAACCTGAAGCAATTGAGGGTAGTTTTGTCAATTCGTGTTTTTCTAAACCACCTATCTTATTTATAATAACCTATTCTTATGCTAATTTTCTATTCATTTATATACAATAGATTTTTTAGATTATATTTATTTGTGGTCTCACTTTGCATTGAATTTACTATTTTTTATCATGTAATTTCTACAAAATATTTCTTAATTTATTTTATCAAATCTTATATTCCATCTAAATAGATCCTCTTCCTATAATATTTGTCATAATCCTCTATTGTTTATTTTAACTATATTGTTTTTTCTTATTAATTTCTTTTTTATCTATAAGTTTTAAAAGATTTATTAAAAGTGGAATATTCATATGATAATATTACTTTTCAATCTTATCAAATCATACTACGTCTTAAGAAAATACGCTACATTTGCACACAAAATTCCTTAAAAAAAACTAGACTTTATTAAAAAAAAACTACTTAAAATATTAAATTTAATAAATAAACTTTAAAAATATACAATTTTTTACTACAATCTTCATTAAATATTTCAATCACCAAAATATTAATTTGTGAAATAATTATGTATAGTAATATTATCAAATGTCAAATCTATTATTATACAAGCTATATATATCAAACAGGTTGGTTTGGTAAGGTTTAAGCCAGGTCATCTCGAGTCTCGAATCAATTATAGGTCAAGTCGATGACGGTCCCGAGTTGAGATATATTCAACCTTAATTCATGCTCTAAGGGTTTAAGTCAGTTTGCACCGCAGATACTTGATCATTTGTTGGACTTGTAAATTACAAGTTGTATGTCCGAATTGAATCAATTTACAAATGAGGGGCACGCCGTTTGGACCATCCACCCTAGATCGAATAGAACAAGGGTTCATTACTATTTTCCATAGTAAACTATACTCAACTCACTTTTTCTTAAATAGCAAAACTTTGACAAGTCAAAATAACCTAAGCACATCCGAATTAGTCTTTTATTTGCCAGCTTAGTTTACAATTGTGGTGTGGTGCTGAGTTGAATTGAATTAGAATTAGAATTGACTAGATTATGGAATGAGAATGATTAAATAAGTAGTCAAAATGACGATGCAGACACAAATTATTTATGTGCGTGTACTTGATCGTCGAGTATCGCATAAACTTTTATCCAAATAATGGAAGAAGATTTTATGCAAGTTGGTGTTAGAAAAACAAGAGGCGGCCGCGGATTACGGCCCTTGGAAATGGACGGCCCACTTTGTCCACCGGCGCCGCAAAACGCAAACCAAAACAGTGTGCTCTCGCCCCCCGCACTCGGGATATTATATCATGGGACGCGTCCTTGGCTCCCCTACCCTCTGGCCTCTGCCTCCTATTGGTAGTACAACTTCTTTTACTTCCAGAAGCTTTGTTACGATCCAATTCGAACTTTCGTCCGCCTCTGTACTACACATTTATGTACCTACACATTTAGCTAGTGGTCGTAGCAAAATTAATTTCATTATCTTTTTTCTATTTGTACTAATTAATTAGGAGTTAAGTAGGAACTAGTCTATTATCAATAGGTTGTCAAAACCTAACTCGATCCGAAAAACCGATCCGAATTGACCATGAATTTTAGAGTTGAATTCCGAGATAAAAAGTAGTGGCCAAAGGTAAAAGCACGAATTCGATTGGGACCTGACCCAAACCCGTTGGGACCAACACGATTTTTTATATACTTAGATAAAATGTATTTTATTTTTCTATCTTATTGTTAGACTATAAAAATAATTTAGATAATCATTATTTTTCTATCTTATTATTTAATCATAATATAATTTAGATAATCATTAAAATCTAAGTTCTTGACCCGTTAGACCGAACCTACACAATAATCTATTATAACTCAATCTAAAGTTGATTTGTTTATTTCATTTGTAGAGCAATCTAACACCACTTCCTGACCTCATCTAACACGAAATGTACTACTGTCTTACAAAAAAGAGTACGTCTCTATAAGGCTACCTACTCAGCTATTTTAGTGTCCAACTTGCGGTTTATGAAGCCAAAAACAAAGTGTTCAACTTCTAAGTTGTACTTTACTTGGTCAACTTCAAAATGAAGTATACCAATGACGACCCTAGGGATGTTCAACAATAAAACCGTAAAAATGGACAAATCAATTGTATAATTTAGGTTAAGATAACAATTTTTTTTTAACGTTCCGGTTTGACTAACCTTACCAAAATAACTTCAATTAATGTATCCATTTTGTTTAAGTTTAGAACTTCGCATACACGGATTAGCCGAAAAAAAGTTAATTGATATATATATATATATATCCAAATTTTAGTTATCTTTGCTTTGCGGTAGTAGTCAAACCTAAGGATTTTTTAAGGTTATGACCCAGTTCAAGTTTTTTCGTCGATACGCTAATTTTGCTTTACCATGAGATTTCAGATTCGAGCTCTAGGATGGCGGTTTGCTCTACACTCTAGGACGGCGATCTGTGTATGCAAAATAAAAAATTAATGTTGGAATATATGCCTCCTAACGTGGAATTGAGGAAATAAAATAGACTAGTATATACGATAAGTCACTTATTATCAATTAAGTTTAAGAGGTATTATATAAGACTTATAACTCACTATACATGATTCTCGATTTATCTATCACATTATAATAGCAATTTTTACATAATAACAGTAAGATAATTACATAATAATTCAGACAGCGTAAATTAAAGTATTGTAAAATTAAACATCATATATATTGTTCACAATGACAATGTGCGAGGAAACTTCGTCACCGCTCGTAATATGATCTAATCTAATTTTTTTTGGTCGAAATGATCTAATCTATTTATATATATAAGTCGTAAGGATTAGAGCGATTGTATTGATCCACCTAGGATTTTCCCACATATCATCTCTACATTCAATTAACCTATGTGTCATTTTATGGTAGGTATTTTTAAAATTTTCTTTTTATCAGTAATTTGGATCCCATTTTATTTTAATAGATTACTTTTTATACTAATAAATCCATATCATCAATCCACAAAGACCCCACCTTAATTATTTAATCATTGATTAACAAAATTAAATAAGATAATAAATTTAAACAAATTTGCTTTTCAATGTTTAACATTCTCTTAATTTTATTTCATATTTATTTGATATTCTAATCTATTTATACTATATACTATAGTTGTACATTTTCAAGCCACTATATTTTATGCATATATACTATATATATATATATTTAAATCATGTTTTATATACATATATATATATATAAATAACATTGAACAAAATTCTATTTAACCGAATTCTTTCTATAGAATAACTTTATATACTAGTTTTTAATTAATGATCCTTATTTACGTCATATTATGTATAATATAAATATAAATATAAATTTATGTTTTTACATCAAGTCAGAATATCGGATATAAAATGTTATTAATATCAAAAATACCAATAACGCTATCATGTAATCTTTTATCAATTAAATCTTATGTTAAAATAATATGATCAATCATATTCTATACAAAATACCGAAAATCAACTAGTTGATTAGTAATTTGGGTCGTCCAAAAGACTAGAGTATTGTAGAATCACTACTAGTACTAGTAGTATGATACTCCCCTTCATTATAAATTTATAACTAGTAATAGTGCCCGTGTCCGGGAGGGCACGACTTATATATTAAAAATTTCCTATGTTTCTTCAATTTTTACTATGGAGTATAATTATTTTATATTTAAGTAGTTTTGTGCAAATTCAATTTCAATTAGATAGGTCTAATAAAATAATTTGCATTTTAAAGGAATTAAAAGCCTTTGGTCATTTATCAATAAATTTCATGTTTTATATCTTATAAATTTAAAATTTTAATTGGATATGTTATATTATAATGTTTCAATTAGATATATTATAGCATAGCTAAAAATATAACATTTGCATAGATAAAAGATTTAGTAAGTTTTTTAAAATACTCAAATTCTTTTTCTAGAGTATTTTAAAAAAATATTAATCAAATTTAAATAAAACAAAACTCAATGTAAGATTTGTTAGTTACTAAATCAATAATTTTTGGTATTTTATTTTAATTATTTTAGTACATAGTAAGATGTTTATATAAATAGTTTAATAAATTAAAAAATTGATAAAGGCAAAAAAATCGATCAAATTATGGATATGTAAAAGAAATATCCAAATCATGCATAGGTTGGTACGTACGTATTTTTTCATTTTTTTGGATAGAATATTATTCTATGCATAGATTTGGATAGTTTTTTTTAAGAAAATAATTAAAATGGAAATTTGTAAATAAGAAGAAATCTAATGTGAGGTCTATAATGAAATTTCAACCAATTAAACAAATTGAATTATTTTAATAAAGATGGGTGATGCGGTCCAATGAAGAGGTGACACATGTCGGGCTAAATATTATTTATAACCTCTGCTTTAGTATATAGTTATGATGTTACTCGGCTATTCTACTAGTGGGCAACTTGCAATCATGACGACAAGAGGGGAAAAACAGAACGTGATCAACTTTTAATTTTGTACAATGTCCCTGGTCAACTCGGAATGAAATGGGATGAAGTATCGAATTCACGGCGGTTTAATATTATATTGCATGTTTATCCCTGTTTGCTAAACGTATGTGTTTAAGATAATAAATCCAAACACTCAATCAAAAAAGTTCTTCAGCGAAGGAGATTCAGCGAAGGAGCAAGATCTTCAAAATCCACCCCTAAAAGTTGTATATTCACAAAATCACCCTTTTAAAGAGAACCTTATGAAAATCCCAACCCCTTCATTCTGCAATGGCTGCCTTCCATCATCTTCTCATGCAAGCCTAAACCCAAAGCATCAAAAAGCTATAAAATGAAGAAACTATTACCTCTCCTTGATTTTTGGGTTTGAACTTTAAATGGGTGTTTGTGTTTGATGATTTCTGGGGATGAAAGTATACAGTAATTAGAGAATGAAGGTATATATGATTTCTTGCAACGGAGATGGATGATTGCATGGTCCTTTGATAACTTTGTCTCTTTTTCTTGGATGTTCTGTGAAAATATGATTTATTTTTTTTCTCTCGCGTCCGGTTCGGTTAGTAAACCCCGCCTACATCCGGACCGGGTACTGCAGTGGCCCTGTGAAGGGGGCGATCCTCCCAATTCCGTTGCTCCATCCACGCTGCCAAGGAGATTTGAACTTCGAACCTCTTGGACAAGCGCTTAAGGGGTCAAGTGCCACATCCCACTAGACCAACTGGTGATTGGTGTGAAAATATGATTTTAAGAGGTGGCTCTGGGAATAACAGTAGCTAAATCTGCGGGTGGTGTTTTAAGATTAACCATTAATTGAGTGGCTTTAATAGCAAACGTGAGTGATTTCAAAAAAATCCTCCTCTGTTCTTCCACCGACAACCATCCTCTGTTTCGCTCTGGTACAGAATAAGAATTCGAAAGCAAATAACAATCAATTAAATTTCAGGATTCGAAACACAATTAAAAAAGGCAACAAGGCACTAACACTTGTAGAAATCAATTACAAGAAGAAACAAATTTAATGGCAAGTAAGTAGAAACACAATTACAACGTAGGAGATGGAACAAAAGCGGGAAATTGGAGACAGGGTTTCCAGCAGACGGCCAGAGAATTGAGGATTAGGCGACGTCGTCAAAGCTCCACAACTCCAAGGTGGCGCCGGCCTCTTGAGAGGCGGGGGCGGGGGCGGGAGCGGCGGCGGCGGAGGAGGAGGAGTCGCCTTCGAGATAAGGAATCTGATAGAACTTCATGTAGTTCTCGTACGCCAACAGCTCCTCAGACAGCTTGTGCACCTCGCTCTCCGCTTCCAGATCAATTATCTCCCCTTTCTTCTCACGATGCAACGACTCCTCTTCTTGCTTACCCGCCTTCTGCTCGTAAGAGATAACAGCCGGTTCGCTATCGTTCGTCACGGTTTGAGTCTGGTGATCTGGGACGGTGAAGTCGAAGCTGCCGAGATCTTGATTGACGGTGTTAAAGTGCTGGTAGGACTGATTGTTGAGGAAAACAAGCTGCTGTTGTTGTTGTTGTTGCTGTTGCTGTTGGTCGTCGAGGATCTCGTTGGGGAAGTTGACCTTGGCCTTCTTGCCGCGGATGGTGCGGGCCTCTCGGTCGTAGGCCCTGGCGGCCTCCTCAGGGGTGTTGAAGGTGCCCAGCCAGACGCGGACCCCCTTTCTCGGATCGCGGATCTCGGCTGCCCACTTCCCCCACGGCCGCTGCCTTATCCCCCTGTACTGCGTCTTCCGCTGCTTCTTCTGCGGCCTCTTCTCACCATGCTGCTGCTCATCACCTGCTCCACAAAATGATATGGTTTTAGTTTCTGTTTTTGGTATGCTTGTTATATGCAATACGTCAGTAGTTATGTTACCTGATGGAGAAGGAAAGCATCGCTTGGGAGGAAGCCAGGTGGACTTGGAGGCTGCGAAGAAGGCCCTAGGCCAGAAGTCGGAGCTTGAGACGCCGTTGCCGGTGGCTTCTTCGTAGGGGATGATGTCCGCTAAGATCGCACCGCCACACATTTTGGGCTCACTAGAGATGATCGACTAGATATACACCACCACTTGATCGAGTTGAAAAAAAGCAGAGTTACTAACTTGATTCTCCTTAATTGAAGGAGCTATAGTATTATATACTTTACTTGGTAGCAAATGTGGATTAATTTCCTTGGTTTGGAGGGTGTTTGAGAAGGGTGAATTGAAGATGGGACTAGCTGGCTATAGTACTAGGACAGAAGGAGAGGAATCGGAGTATATATAATAAGCATGAGCCAGAGTGGCGAGGGGGGTAGCATTAGAGCAAGTTGCATGAGGAGGTATGCGGTATCGTCGCCGGTTTACGTACATGTGGGGTCCAGTTTGTTCCAAGGTAGTGATGGTCTTTCGTGGAGGGCAAGCATGCATGTACCTACAAACAAGGCTACTAGTATATCCTACTCGTCTCTATCCATTCCCAAGGATGGGGGCCACTTGTTACCTTCTACGCGCGCGGTCAATTGTCCTACTTACTTTTTTGGTAAATTTCATTTCTGCATTTACTTTTTCTTGTAGTATCTTAATAACAACATTATTCCTCAATACTCAATAGTATGTTTGAATGCACCGTAATAATCGATTTTTCAACATGGACAGGGTACTAAGAGATGAAAAATCCTCGGACCTGTCCCTTTCTCTCTACTTGCAATGGCAGATGGCAGAGCAACAAGAACGCAAACCAACAACAAGGCGGAAGAGACCAAAAACCCCATCATGGAAGAAACTTGACCGAGATTGGATAAAACTAAATTTTGATGGATCCCGAAGATCCAATTCCTCCACATATGGGGGATACATCCTGAGAGATGGCAACTCCACAATTCTTGCCTTGGATCGACAGAAATTGGCCGCCCCGTCCATCCTCCAAGTTGAAGCTCTGGCGGCTCTGGATGGGATTTGGAAGGTGAGGTCCCTCAATATAACAAAGCTAGTCGTTGAAGGCGACAACTTATGTGTAATTAATAGCATCACGGGGGTATGGTCATGCCCTTGGGAAATCCAGACAATTATTGGTGATATAAAAGACCTCCTTTCTCTTTTCGAGGAGGTTCGTGTGTTTCATTGCTACAGGGAGAGTAATAGAGCAGCAAATCATTACTTAGCGGCCAGGAATACTGACCCACAACTCTTATTTGCCTGCATAATGATAAAGTGCGAACCGCGGTTCTGGGAGGAATGCTTGAGAACAACTCTTGGACTAGGTGAAGGAAGAATTCGTGAAGCTAGAGACTTCTTACAGATCATCCGGTCGGAGGATTTAGGCTGGTCCTACCCAAATTAGGAGGCCTAATGTTTCCCTCTTTGTAAAAAAAAAAAAAAATAGTATGTTTGATTTTTTATTTTTTTTTCTCTTCTCCTGATGGGAGCTAAAGGTCTCTTTGGTATGGTACCACGAATCGGATTAGAAATTGTGGGATGAGAATTAAAAAATATTCGGTTCTTGACATTACATATGGATGTGCAAGGAACACTGGAAAAAATACACCATAATAAGTTTGAAATAGATCATTACTAGACAATTTCGTATAAATATATATAATGTCAATCACAAGTGTTTTGCAAGTGCCTTAAGATATCACATCCCTCCATGCCAACATAACAAGCCTCGTATAAGTCAATGGGACTACTACACAATAATGTTTGGCGTATAAGGTTTTGTGATACACATACAAAAAAAACCCAATAATACCACGTCAAAATAGCATTGCAATCACTCCCAAAAAATGAGCTACCTAGTTTACTTTAACCGTATGAGCCTCCGCCAGAGGCTTCGCTTGTAGCTCGAGTCGAATGAAGAAGCTTACGTATATAACGAGCCTTCCACTCATCATTATGACAACTGTAGAATATATCAAGCTCACTTGATGACTTAACTTGAATACGAGCAGCTTCGATAGCGTCATCATCGAATATCCTGTAATGCCCCGATAATTTATAAGTGGTTGATCAGGTCCTCCCCATGTCAACAAGAACTCTTTCTTTTTATGGTTCGAGAGGTCAAAAGAACTATGAAGTTAAGCGTGCTAAGGCGAGAGTAGTACCAAGATGGGTGACTTCTTGAGAAGTCCTCAGGTTGGCATGTGATAACACTTCTAAGGGCTAGAACCTTACATATCCCTTAAATCATGGCAATCTTAGACAATAGTTGTTTTTCTTGTTCAATAAGCTCGTTCTCACGATTTCTTCCCGCAACCATAGAATGTCTAATTGTTTCTAGATATTTGTTCATATCTTTCATTGCTTTCGGCCAAGTTTGAGCACTATCTTTCTTACTTGAAGTTCCAATACTAAATGTACCTTTTTTTTGCTTCTTCAAAGGTGGAGGACTTGATAATTCAGCTAAGTCATCCAAATCATCATATTCATCATCAAGAGTCACATATTCATTCTCCATCGTTCCAACCATCTCTTCCAAGTCCTCGGCTTCATTCCCGTTAGCTTGGTCCGCTCCAAACATTTTATCTAGCTTGTCAATATAAGGAAATTGAGTTCTCCATAACCCTTGAGCCCTGGGATGTTTCTAAAAAAAAGACATAAAGTTTAATCAAACTGATCAAAATAACTAATAAGCATACCTTGAATCAACCCAACAACAACCGAATCGTACCGCATCATATTATTGACTAAGTGTCTAGGACTTAACATCGATTTAAAACCTAACCAAATCAACCCAAGAACAACCAGATCGAAGAGAAAATTGAAAATTGATTTAAGGTGATTTTGTATGGTTTGGTCTGGTTCATATTTTTTGTACGAGATGAGGTAAATGTATTCTTGTGAAAAAAATTTAGACCGAGGTAAAAAAAAACTAATAAAAAATTTTAAATAGAAAACCAAACCAAAGCAAATTGTATTGGTTTTGGTTCAATTCAATCGGTTCAGACCAATATTTCGGTTTGATTTGAATCGTGCTCAACCTTGTAAGTGTCTTTGACTACACCAACAATCTGATGGATGCAAAGTGACCAGAACATTGAGACAAATACTTGCATAAAACTGAAATGCAAATTTAATTTGTGAGAGCTTTCGTAAAATATCAACAACTTGATCACTTGTTGGAATGTGAAACTCATGTGAATCAACTAGGTAACAAGCATAGTGAAAATCAAGTTGAATATTTTGAAATTGGGTGACAATGATAGGGTTATTGGCTAAGAAATTAGTAGAGACGGTGTCATGCAAGAGCATAGACGGCTAACATAGAGGGAACAAATTTCTTGAAGCCAAACCAAATAAGCTTAATCGTGGTGATTATTAGTGCTTTGTACTCCATGGCTTGACCATGCAAAAAAATTCCTACTTATGACAAGATTAATTGATGCAATGACCACCATAAAATAAAATACCACAAAACCATGCTAAGACATATATGCACTAGGGTCTAAGTATTGCAAATTTGAACCAACTGCCAACTTTATGACAAAAAGCAACGCCATGGGAGGGGATCGACCTAGCCTCGAGCATATTGCGTCATTCTAGCAAATTATAAGTATATTAATGTTTAGACAAATGAATAAGAGTACTTAAATATGTAATCTCAAGACCAAGAAAGAATGACACACAACCTAGATCCATGAGAGCAAACTTCTTATTAGAGAAGTGATGAAACTAGAAACAAAGAGAGAATCAAAACTTGTAATAATAATATCGTCTATGCAGACAACAACACACGTGATGATAGAAGGAGATTGTTAGAAAAATAGAGAGTTATCGGAAACACAAGCTTGAAAACCACAACTTCGTAAGTACGTAAATGATTCTAATGGCTTAAAGGAAATTTTTATGTATTGAAACAAATAAAATATATTAAATAAGAAAATATTTATCTACCCCTACTATATTATAAAGCTGAACTCAAGTCTTTACAAAAATTTACTTCACATGGCACAAATGTAATAAAAATAATCCATTAAATTTTCTTAACTAGATTCTATAAACTTTATTCACAAAATTATCTATACATATTTAATAATATATCTTGAATTACTACATTCATTTCAACTCAAACATGGTCTTTTCAATAAATATTATATTACTTAACAGGAAAAAACCTTATATGCTTATTTTGAGAGTTTAGATTTTGGATCTTACCATTAGTATTATTAAAATAAATCATATATGGCTTTTACAAAATCGTCCCTGTAATTTATAAATTATTTTAATAAAATCTTTGTTCAAATAGGTGAATTTTATAGATATTATATGGCTTTTATACCAATATCCTAATAAATTATTGACACTAGTCCTACATCATACGGGGATAAAACTAGTTGTGAGGAAAAAAAAAGCTAAGTTCTTTTGAAAATGGTAATATATAAGTAACTAGGTGGAAAGCCCGTGCGTACCGCACGGGGTTATCGCGGTTTATTATAGAAAAACAGGTAACAATAGTTTGTACCATTTTGATTTCAGTATGAATATGTTATATTGTAGCTACTTTATGGTTCACCTTTTTTAAGTTTTATAATAATTAATGATATGGATTGCAAGCGTTATTTTAGTAGTTAGCTGCATAGGAGTAGCATGGGTTTCACGAAATGATTTGGCTTGATTAAAGTTCCACGTAAAAATCTAACTTGGAAGTTTCAAATATTTGGTCACGTGTGCCTTATTAAAGTTCGAGCAACAGTTTATGCAACTACAAATTTGCTTGCGTATATTGAGTATTAATAATAAAATGACAAAGCAAGTGGACAAAAATAAACGTTGGTGATTATTTGTGTTTAAAGTCGTAGAAAGGAGGGCTCTAGTGTGCGTTGACATTGATCAAGAGTTGCTACAATGAGAGGAAGACTCTAGTGAACAAATCTCTTGCTATGGCAATTAATATTGAGTTATCTCATTTCGGTTACAAAAATCAAATATAAATAAATTTAAATTGATCATCATTCGCTGCCATTTTTATACCATGTAAGTTACAAAATAATATTAACACAACCAAAACTTTTGCTAGGAGTATACATTAATTATATAGTTATCATTTGAAACACGGGGTGGGAATTTGGGGAAATTAGTACCATTAATTTCGTTGCTACGCAACCAAAATGATATTAATCCGATGGATATGAAACGTGATTTTGCTAGGAGTATATGTTAACACGCAATCAGAGCTAATTTACGTATAACTTGAGATATAATAAACTATAATAAACAATTTTAAAAATACGAAAAGAAAACAAAATTAGTAATGCAATATTTGTAATAATAAATGAAAACAAAATTGAAATATGGCTAAACTAAGTAGCATCTTTGGAGCAAATTGCCCAGATCGAGTAGGTCATGAGCATGCAGGTGAAGCCATATTTATGAACTATATAAGATTTGTATTTAATAGTCCCAGTCATCAATCTCAGATTTGTATTCCTCCATGAAAGTTGCCAGCCTCCAAACCTCTGAATGGTTGCCTGCACCAAACATGTTCTACATAGAGTAAGGCAAAAGACGATTCTACTGCTTGTAAAGATGCCGTATCTGTTTTGTGGACTTTTTGCTCATATACGGAGAATGCAGATCTCTCTCTCTACTCTTGTTTCCTATCCTATATGGAAATCTAATGATTATAAACTTTTTTTACTAATCTACTAATCAGAGTATAGAGAAGAGGTGATGGTTATTAATTAAGTCAAACAAATCAATGGCTAACGTTCACAGGAAAATGCTAGATCAAGTAATAGTGTGGTTTTTTTGTTTAAAAGTAAACTTTGGCTCTACACATGAATCTCATTGGATGTAGAAACAATCTGTTTTGCCTTCCTGAGTATAGTTTTTCATTACTGAATTTCTGACTTCTACACTAACGTGCACTCATATATTCTTTGAATAGGATGATTGATCTGGTTTCCTGTACTTTATTTCTGAAATAATATGCATCATCAAGCAAAACTGAATGCTCAGGCCAAAGTTCAACAGAAATCAAGCCAAAAAAGCTAACCTCTGGTCCATTCCATAGCGTCGATCATCGTGACTCTCCTCTTTCTTGTGCCCGTCTATTTTCCTCTTCCTCAGAAAACGATCAAGCAGAACCGGAAGCGAGCCTCTAGTTGTGCCCGTCTAGTTGTGGCTAACGCTTCACTTGAGGGCATACAAAAAAAGAACTGAAAGCAATGGGAAGGGAAAGACACGGTAAGATCGAGAGCAGAATTAATTGGAGGTAATACACGTTACAATTGAAAGCAGTTGAGGTAATGAATTGAATTACCTGGCTCAGTTTATCGACCACAAAGAAAAAGTGATGGGGTTAAATTTGCAATCAAACGTGTTTGACAGCATCTTCTTAGGCTTGCTTTTTTCTTTCTCCTTCCTTGCCGCCTTCTTGCTCTACTTGGCGAAGCTTCTCCTGCTTGGGTGCAATAATTATGTATAGAAAAAGATTGGAAGAAATTTCTTATTAATCTAATCAAGCATACTGGCATAAGAGGGTCTTGGTGTTGCAACTTAGAAGCATAAAACTACACAAATATTAAAACAGTAACAAAGCAAAAGTCCACCATGATTTCAGGTAGAAATCCCAGTAGCATACTTGACTGATGTTCCAGGAAGATTATATGGATTTTAGGAAGATTATTTTAGAACATAAAGCCATGAGGGTGAGCTGAAACAGTTGGCTATGAGATCAGAAAAGCTATAAATACATGTAGTAGGTTGCAAGAGGGGAACTGGTATAAATATGGGAACAACCTTATTTTCTAGTTATCCATAAGTATTAACTAAGAATGTTGTGCTTTGTTATCTTAGTTTAGCGTGATTGAGATCAACTGTGTTTCCCAATCAACCCTCTATCATTCGTGCTACAAAGTTTCAGCCATATGTGTTTCAGAAAATAATTTTATCCACAAATACTACTTTTTGTGATACAAAAATGCTAATATGAATCAGCTGGATATAACTTAATAGTTCACCAGCTGTGATTATATGATTGGGGTATATGTCAGAGACTTGAGATGGGATCGGATTCCTTGCTTGTTACAGTAAAGAAAAAAAAAGCTGAACTTTTTAAGTATACACAATAGAGCTTGAAAGATAATTGGAACCCAAAGAGGATAGTTTGTATTACCTGGCTGCTGGAATAGATGATGAGTTCCCTGGATTTTGCAGTGCATGAAAGTTCGCCATCGGCTTCAATTGCAATAGCATATTATGACATAGTACAATACATCTAGTACAAAACCACATGATGAACAATAGGTAAAAGCACTCAGATCAAAAAAAAAAACAATAGGTAAAAGCACCTCTGCAAAGATATGCAACCAGCTATATTATATACACTTACATTGGCTGCTCCACTAATCCAGTATTTTTGAGCGGATTCACAGGAAGTGTTGATGAAAAACTCCTCGGTGTTTGAGTCGTAAGTAGCTACAGTTTTGAATCCTCTAACCTACTGGAAAAAAGATCAAGGAGTTATAATTCAGGATACTCAAGAAATATGCTAGAACAAATGTTTCACTCACGTTACTACCGTGCCCCAATGCAGTCATGGCAAAGCATCCTTTGATGATATAGTCTTCAGGGACCTTCTTCCACTTCTCGTGGTGGCATTGGGTACCAAAGAATAGCATCACGCTGCTCCTGAAATTCACAAAGAAACTCAGAATCAGTCTAAATGTATCATATTATTGAAGAAAGATCAGGAACCTGAAATCAACCAAGGAGCAGCTTGACTATCCTTCTTCATTGACCATTAGGTATAATGTAGGTTCTCACTGTTAAATTCCTGCAAATTAGCCACACAAATCAAAGCCAGGAGCAATCAAATCGGAATTTAACTTACTCTTCTCAGCAACCAATCCATGGCCGTCGCCGCTCATCTCCTCCACAGGCTTAATATTCAGATCCGTCGCCTTCTCATGATTATCCATCGGCGGCTTCTCTTTGACAGCAACGTCCTCGCCTATAGAATCGGCCCGTACCCATACAGTGGAGGCTTGCAAACCCTAGCTTCCTACACCCTCCGAATCCCGTCGCCGAGAAAGTGTCCCTCCGCCCCCAAAACCTAATTGCAAAACAAACACACTGAATTGCGCTCACAAAGATTGAGAGGGAAAGAGAAAAGAGGCGAGTCTACCTGACACAAATTGAGGGGAATTGGGAGGTGGTGATCGGGAGGCGCGAGCGAGGGAGGAAGAGAAGTGAGTGTATAACTTCCGGCGCCCACGGGGGATGAGGAGGAGTCGAATGTGGAGAAGAATTGGAACGTGATTTCAGGCAATTGACGGGTCTTTACCGTGATATTAGGCAAGATGAAACCAATAGGCGTTACCGGGATTTTAGGCCATTGATGGGTCCTTAATAGCAGGAAATAATTTCTGGCCGTTTCCTATTCTTTTATGACCCGAAATCATGTACGCCGTTTGGAAAATCACAAACAGGACCGATTAAGTGCACATGACATGAAGGAGAATAGGGGAAAAACAAAGTTCACCGGTTAAATCGAGCATGGCATTAAAAGCAATGGGAGAAAAACATATTTCACCGGTGAAAACGAAGGAAAACTGCATGAAAACTATAGGATAGTGATAAAATTTCGAACATTGATTGCGGATTCCGACTGTAGCTTATAGTATTATTATAGATAGATTATAGATAGATAGATAGATAGATAGATTGATTTAGTAAAAAGTAATAAATATAACTGATTTAATATCAAATATAAAAATTAGTCGGAATGATCAACATAACATTAATTGGATTCCTCAAAATAAAAGTTCGCTAGAATTTATGTGATTCTCGGAAATGTTTATGTTCTTACATTCCAAAACCCATCCTCAAAATGGGCCTGAAAAGAAGCCCAAAACGTAAGACGAACTGATTTGTCAAAATAGACGAAGACATATGTGGAACATGTCATACCGGCCAATAGTTCATGCATTTCACTAATATAACGTGCACACAACTCCTCCGGAAACAAGGCAAGACTCTTCCTACTAGAGAGAAATACAAGGACACTGAAATGAAATACCTGAAATCAATTGCAAGAATCAACCTAGAATCATTTATAAAAAAAGGCAAGAAAGATAAACTAATCTCCAACTCAAGAAATCCAATCCCCCAAAGTAACCGCTAACACACAGCCTACAGCCATGGCAATCTCACGTTTCCTTTGGGCGTCAGCTGTGTTGTTCTTAGCATTGGCGTGTCTTGCCACCGCCTACTACGACAGACCCATGTACAGAAAGACGCCCGCCTACATCGCGAAGCCCAAGGACGAGCGATACCACGTTCAGATCCAAGGCAGCATCTATTGTAGGAAAGCCGGCAACCTGTTCCAGCTCCCTGGTAAATACTAATCCATGCACAACCTCTATTCATTCATCAATCAAGGCGTGTGTAAATAGCATGTCCACCTATCAATCTGATATATTGTACCGTTCCCCGGCCTCATGTAGGAGCATTGGCAAGGGTAACGTGCCTAGCATCGAAGGGGCAAGGAGGGTACGAGGCGATGCCATTCTCGGTGGTGAGCAGGCGTACCGACGCCAAGGGATACTTCAAGATCAACCTCTCGAAATACGAGATGGGCTCACTCAAGTTCTCTGATTGCAAGGTATACTTAGAGGATGCACCCCCGGGCCCGTGCAGCGTCCCCACTGATGCGAGCCGAGGCATCTCGGGCGCCCCTCTGCCCCCGTCTTATCGCCCGCTCAGCGAGGACACCAGGCTTTACTCCATCCCTCCCTTCGTCTACAACGCCGCTTCCTACTAGCTTACCTAATTATTAAGCTACGAGAACGTGATGTACGTTACTTTAGTGTGGTTATTGATTTGTTGTACGCCGCTTCTGATCAGGCTCATTGCTGTTGATTATTCTTCAGTTTTCCTGTTGATTATTTTTTATAATAGCAAAACGTCTTCTGGTCAGGCGCTTTTTATTCTTTTGTTGCCGAGTGGATGGTAAGGTTAAGATCAAGGATGCTGATTCAAAATCAATTTTGAATGTGCCGGTGACTTATCATAATCTACTGCATAAGTTCCTCAGAATACATTACTTATAGTTAGGAATCCTATTGAGTAAAACAAGACAAAGCATATTTGACATGATTCAAATTTCATAGAGGAAAACTGACATTTCTCCCTCAAGTCTATAAATATATCAAAGGAAAATAGACATTGAGCGGAGATCACAATCTGCATCAAAATTGTGAACGAAGGCACATAGACAACAAGAGCGCAGGCAAATCAGCAGAAGCAGTGCAAAATCAGAATTCATGAAGTTTGGCAATTCAGGAACACATTCAATAAGCATCTTATCTAAAATATAGCTGAAGCTGCTCAAATTTTCACAAGTAAAATCTAAGTTCTCAACATGAACACAAGTAATGAATTACCCCAGAGAGACAATGGAAATCCAGCAATAGTAACACAACAAGTTAAAGAGTCTAATATGAGACTGAACAAAATTCCTGACAATATAATGCTGGGAAATAGTAGTGCTATTTATACAAATACCATGATAATATGCAATCAGCGAGAGGAACTTGTACTGCAGCTGTTCACTCCGTCTTTGCAGTCGTTTGTGAGTTCATTAAAAGTCTCAATCTGCTTCTTGCCCCTGAGAAACACTTCTGTGTCAACAGATATCCTCATGTAGCCATCAAACTGAACTGGTGAACCAGTGATCTTTGCAGTCTCCGAGTACCATTCACTGTCTCTGTCCCACAGGTCCTTGTACTCGTCAAGAAAATGAGTGGTGTACTTGTCCTTTAAAGGGTCAAAGAATGAAGCCTCGGGCTCATCTGTTGAAATATAAAGATTCCTTCCCTCTTCAATCCTGCTGCCTAGTTTGGATAGGAGGGCATCTGGTGACGTATCCCTATCAAGATTTGGCCACAAATCCTTGTTCATCGCCTTTTCGCCTCTCACGACATGGACAGAGTCATAGTCCCAATTCAACCTTGATGCAATAGTAGAGACGATATCCATCAACCGTCTTGATTTCCACAAAAGATGCCATGGTCTTTGGATCACAGATTCAGCCTCCCCTTCACACACTCTATACCAGTAATTGTCAGGTTCAACATGTCCAAACTTTCTCATTATCAATGTATCCTTCACATCTTGCAGCCTCACTGGACTGGTTTTAATATCTTCTACTACATGAAGACCTAGCCTATCCCTCTTGTGCCACTTTTTCCAGTCTGCCCAGAACTGAACTTGGTCCAACACAGACGCTGAATCCTTCAAATGCTCAAAATCAAAGTAATACCTAAAATCTTTTCCTTCCTCATCCTGATTGCTGTTAGTGTAGATGGAAGACAGGCAAAGGGTCAAATCCATAACTAATGTTCGGTTCAAATACTGAGCCTCTCCTAGAGCACATAAGAAGCTCCAAAGATATTGGTTCATATTCTTGCACCTATCCCCTCCACCTGCATAAAACAAGTACTTCCCATCCTTGAATGACGATTCCGATTCAACTATAGGAAGGGAATCGTTTATAGTTTCCCCAACAACAGGCACGACAACCGAACCCACTGCGTTCTCTGGAGCCTTCTCAAAGACCTGCTGCTTCCTCTTCCTCTTCCTTGCATTTAGGCCACTATGGTACTCTCCAATACTTGTGACAGAAAGAGTGCAATTCGTTGACCTTGAAATCACAAACCTCCTATAATCCTTGTAAAACACAGCAGACTTCCCTTCCTTGGGCCTAAACCGCCATGCCATGTCACACGTATTATCATCTGAACCAGCAACCGGCTTCCCGAAACGATAGAAATGAATGTCATTAAACTTCTCAATGGCAGCTCTCATCATCATATGAAAGACTTCAGGGTCCCTACACTCGATGGGCTTGCCCATTTCACCCTCACACTCGGAAGAGCTCAAAGCCACACCCTCCTCATTAGGACCAGCAACATCAGTGATGTTGATGAAAGTAGAGAACGCCGTCTGATTGGAAGCCATGAAATCCTCCCCGGTCTTCACCACCGTGTTGTCGGATTTGAAAGTAGCATTCGACGTCGAGACAAGGAAACTGGTGATCTTATCGGAGGGATGGAACAGCGGATCCTCGGGCTCATAGGTGGCGGCGATAATGGTGAAAATCAAGACCGCAACTACAAACATTGTGAAACAGAGGTTCCCAATCATAGCCAGAGCATTTTGCCCCAGATTTTCGGGCCTCAGATTCGCAGTTCTCAAAAGGGGGGAGCGTCCAAACATCATCTTTGCAGTTTGCAAAACCAACAGTCAGCTTAACCTAATTCCAACCAATGAAGGCTGAAACGCAAACAAGGATACAATTTAATCAAACAGAAAAGCATAATTAATGCACAGACTAACACTTCAAAAGCAGGACGACAAAGCCAAATCAATAGGCAAAACCTAGAAAGTGATCAGAAAAACAACGAATTAACAAAACACAGTAGCGGAAACGAGGAAGGCTACATCAGATCTAGGAGTAAGGAATGCGCATTACGCATAGAAGTTGACTAAGCATCACAAAAGATAGCTAAGATGGAGTGAAGAACAAAGCACCATGTAGTAATCGGAGATCTAGAGCAAGAGAGACCGAGGTAAGAGATCTCGATCAAATTAGGGTTGTAGACAGAGCTCGATTTCAGATACTTACAATAGCTGAAGCTCAAAAACCAGGCATTCGTTGGGAAATCGGAGCCAGCTTCTCTGCTCCTGAAGTCGGCGTGTGGTTTCGAGCTGATGAGCTGTGGAGAGTGGAATACGGAGTTGGGCTACTACTGTATCAGATTTGCAATCAATAGAGGGGAAAAAGTCTTTTCATTAGAGAAGGATGCCTTTTTCCCCACCGACACCAAACAATCGCATTTCGGGAGAAGAATTTTATTATATGCAAACTGATAGTGAAGGTGCGCGTGGGTTGAACGCGGGGGAGGTAGATGTTTTGGAGTTTTTTTGCTCCTTTGTTAATGTTGATGATAAGTGAGTTCGAACCTCACACCACTTTTTCTTTTAAGCATAGCTAGTTTAATCCCCGTACTATGTACGGGTAATGCGATTATAAACCCAATTTAATTAGATTTGTAACGTCAATGATCACGTAAAAAATATAGGATCATATATACGTATCTTCATGTTATGATTAGTGTTTTTTTTTACCAATAGTAAATCAACTCATAATATAAATAAGTCGGATTTGTTCAAAAATTACTTTACGATAAATATCACGTTTTATTAAATAGTAATATTTATCAGAAGATTACAACTAATTCTTGGTAAGGATAATTCATAATTTTCAGGATAATTCATAATTTTCGGTAATTTTTACGGAATAAGATTATATGAGATTCTAACTACCTAATTTATATAGAGGAGGGCCCAACTGATTATTTTTATCAAATCATATATATTTATCTTTGTATTGTGATTAGTGTTTTTTATATACGCAAGGCCCGGTTGATTATTTTATTAAAGATATGACACGTGGCGCAATTTTTTGTGAATACTTTGTCTCCGCTTTATACTATAGACAATATAGATGATATACTCCGTAGTCAAGGAGTATCTTCCTATTTATAAAATATAAATGAAGATTTTGATCATTTATAGCTTATTCTTAATTAATTTTTTTTTAAAAATTGATGGTTTATTTATTACATATTTTCAAATACATGCACCACCCCCCATAGAATCAAGAAAGAGCACTTAGTCATTGATCGGAAGAAAAAACACTCAGTCAAGAAAGAGCACTCAGTCAAGAAAGAGCTCTCAGTCAAGCGAACCTCTAGAGAGCACTCCCACCTCTCTCTTCTCCCTTGGTTTCTCTACTCATCTAGGGTGGGGCGATGACTGCTGCGAGTGGGCGTTCTTCTGTGAGCTAGTTCCGTTGGGACCTCCTTGGATGGTCGGAAACAGGGTGTTTGGAGGTGTGATAATGGAAAACAAGGGCACGAATGGCATCTGGCTTTCTTTAGGTTGGGGCCATTTCTTGAGTGGAGGGTGGTCCTTGGTGAGGTTTAACTAGAACAACCCCCGGTGGTTCTAGCTTGAGGGTGTTCAAAGGAGGGAGTTCACAATAATAAGGTTAGTCTAGGTCTCAGCTACTAGTCTATTACCTTTGAGCTTCGCTTGAGCTTTGATGGGGCGTCCATGGTGTGTTCTTAGCTTGTTCTTGATTTGTTCTTCCTTTTTCCCAACTCAAAATTTTAGCCTGAGCCTTCCCGGATCTTCTTTTTCGCCTTTTCTTTGACTCGGAGCTTGTTTGTCTATTTTTTTCATTATTATTTTATATTTGTACATCACTGCTACGTAATTGTGCATCATTACTATTTATTTTTGTATCATTATCACGCAATCAAAATTTCGATAGGCATTGTGTATCGATTTTAAACTTCTTTACTTTTGTATGCACATTTTGCCAATGTTGATTCACATTTTGCTAATTTTGATGCTCATTCAACTAGTTTTGATGCACTTTTTAGATGTTTTGATGCACAATTGACTCCTTATGATTCATATAAAACAATTAGATTTGATGTACATATGACTACTTATGATGCATAAACATATATTAATGCACACAGCTTCTATGTACTTTCGGCTATTTATAATGCACAAACAATCGATTTTGATCAAAAAAATTATAATTTTGATGAACAATAATAGATGCATCATATATCCTTATTTTTTAAAAATACGAGAAAAATTCAGCAAAGATTTAGTCATGTAATTTTTTTCCCATTTTTTAAGTGAAACGATCACGACCTTGAATTCTCCTCGTCCAACTATTCTTATTAATTCTCGTTTAGCATTTAAGCGTAGATTCGTACCTGATCAGCCCCAATAAATAAAGCCAATAATTAAGCTGACTTCACAGAGCAATTGTCGTCGTGCTACCGACTCTATACGATGTGCACATATGGCCTGCTGAAATATGAGGAAAAAGAATCTTAAATACAGTAACACACGGCAACCTATTACTAATATTCTCTAGTTAATTGCCAATTAATTATATATATACAACACAAATCTAAGGCAATGTTAATTTTCTTTCCCTTTAATATTGTTCGAGTATATTCTAGCATCCGTACGTGCGTGCATGCTCTCAGCTAATAGTTCTCTCAAACTTATATAAGGTGTACATGTTTAGCATAATGCAACCCACACAACCAAAATCATTAAGAGCTAAATATTAAAGCGCTTTGATTTGGGATTAACCGTTTAATTGATAAAGCAGGGAGGCATGGGTATGAAAACAAGTGGTGTTTGGGCCTTGTGTTTGGTGCTCCTTTCGCTGACTTCCATGGCAACGGCTCTCAAACCCACCACCATGAAAATCCAGGGCTCCATTTTCTGCTTGAAGGCCGGAAACCAAGTTACTCCTTTGCCAGGTAATTAAATTAATTACCATATTTCGTATGTTACGTTATAAGTTACGTTATAAGTTCAGGATCCACCTTCTTATAAGAAAAAAAAACCACTATATTAATATATGTGGGCGGGCACACAGGGGCGAAGGCAAGGATCGAGTGCCGGACACCAGGTGGAGGGCCTTTCACCATAATAAGCAATAAGGCAAATGATCACGGATTCTACACTGCGACAGCATCCGTCACAAAGCTGGTCGGATGCAAGGCGTTCCTGCACGCGTCTTCACAACGGGGATGCAGAGCCCCCACCGACATCAACGGAGGGAGGAAGGGGGCCCCGCTTATCGCCTTCTCCCCCCTCAGCCAGAGCTTCTCCGTCAAGCCATTCTTCTATGCTCCCAACTGATCCAAGATCATGCGTCCATGCATATATATATTCAGCAAGCTAGCACCATCTTGGTCCATCGTTAAAACATAGTTGTATTCATTGATGATTGATTGTTTGATATCCATATATGAGTTAAGTAGGTTAATTAAGTTCCGTGAACGTGTTTATTGATTTTCGTCGGAAAATCCTATATGCGTGTGTCACTTATGCAGGAGAATTGCTGCGTATTGCAATTTTTGGAGTTCAATTTCCTCGGGGCTGTTATTCAATGAACAAATGCTATTCTTCGCACAAAAAAAATTAACATTCTTAATTTATGGGTGTGGATCATACGAGACACAAGAGTTGTATCATTATAATGTCATTTTAAACACATTTTTGATACTTTACGATACACTTTTAAAATTTTCCAATGTATTTTTTATTGTTGTATGCTCACTCAGAATATTTGTCCGATCCAAACACACCTAACTTGTTACAATATTGCGCATCTTCTTCCCGATTCTTGAAATAGCAATTCTGATTTTGCTATTGGTGAAAGTTATCAGTTAAAAATAGCGAAAACTATCAAGGTAAATCCAACCCACTACAAATTTCCGTTTTTATTTCCGTCAGTGGCTTACCTATAATTTCAGCCGTACCTTTCGATCAGATTGCTATTTAAAAAAAATCAGTTTGACCGCTTCAATCTCCGAAATAAATTGAGCACAAAGAATTTTTAAATAATCAGTTCAAGACAACGTACCGAGAAAGGCAAACAACTCAAGACCGATCAAGAAGAACTCAAGAACGAACATTATGATGAAGAAGAACTCAAGACCGATCACAAAGTGAGCTCGGGCAAAAGAGATAGGAGAAGGGTCACATCATGGCTGAAATTGAAACTTCCAAAAAGCGTAGGAACAAATTTACGGACATTTTAAAAATGGTGGCTGCCGCAGCCGGTGGTGTGGGCAGCAGCGGCGTTGGATCAATCATCGTATGGGGCGGAGGCCTGGCGGTGGCCACAGCAATCACAGCCTTCTCAATCAAGAAGATGAACAAGAAGAGCGTTGAGCCACGCAAGAGGGCGAAAAACAACTGCTCGAAGGCCACCATCAGAGTCATCGAAGACGAATGCATTAATGGGTTTCGTTTGGCCCTTCACAATCCGTCTCCGGCTCCTCATCAGCATGCCTGGTCTACCGTTTCACTGTCCAGGATGGAGACTCAAGGGCAAGAGATCGTCTCTACTCAGTACTTGATCTCGGTACATCCTCAATTTGTCCTGTAGCATGCTTTTATGATGTAATATTTCATCTGGGTACGTATGAAGAATACATAAAACTAGCAAATTTTGGTATCAGGGTGACAAGATTGTGCTTCAAGTAGAATGGAGACACGAAACCACTGCCTCTTCCAAGGATGAGGTCGTCATCTTCGACAACCTTCATACTCGGAAGATCACGTCCACTGACGATACCCATTCCCGCATTCACAACCTAGAGCAATCTGCACTGCAGCTGCTAGCCAGTAATGACTTTTCCGGCAAAGATCCGTTAGGAACAATCATTCGGACCATCAAGGATCATCGGAAAGTACGAGAACAAATAGCAAGTGCAAAACAAGCGTCTGGTGGAATAGAAGAGCATGAAAATGGTCATGGGAGCCAAGTGGAGCAGAGTTCAGGGCAAATAGAAGAGTACCCTATGGAGGAAAAGGAAACGGAGAGAGTCAGTTATGGAGACGAAGGTAATGAAGAAACCAGCGAAGAAGGATCTGCCTTCATTCCGATTGGGGGTGCTAAGGTAGGTACTTTGCAACAGAATATCTACAGAAGAAGAATGCAGATATGGGTATTTTTGGTAGTGGTTGTGATGTTGATCCTTCTAGCTAGTCCCAAGCTCCTAACAAATTGAAATCTTGCCATGTTCTAATTTCTAACTGTTTTAAAAACTTCGAAACATTGCGGTTATTTTTTGTGGTAGCATTTGGACTGTTATTTAGCAAATCAATAATTCACAGTGGTGTTATCCTCTCCTAACTATGATAGGGATAATGTACGTTAAGAAATAGCATGTATAACTCCCATCGACAATTAACAAAAACAAGCAATTACAATTGCATACAGTTAAGAGATGAGATTGCAAAAATACCTTAACCAACAACAAGTAGTCTGGTGGCTTTCAGAGTTGCTGTTACCAAGCATACCTATAGCCTTCCTCAAGAGATGGGCCAAGCATTCAGCTTATCAGGGTTTGTGCTGGATTCTGATTGATAAGCAACAGACATTAACAACAATATAAGGACCGTCTTTTTGAATCAGATAAATAGAATGAAAGAAAATACTTGAGCTCAAGACGTTGCGTGGTCTCAGGAAATTTAGTATTTCTGTTAGAGCTTGCCACTCAGCTCGTTGTGGATCTTTACAAAGAGAACAAAAGAACCATGTATAACCTAAATTATAATCTCATCTTCTATATACAGTGCGCTCACTTGACAAATCATGCTGCTATTTATTGTCCTTTGCTCAAACAAATAGATTCCTCTCACCCATATAACCACACTAAGTACACAAAACTTAGAGAATCGCTAGGAGCAATATCTCAAGGCAAAACTACTTTCCTAGTTAAGCTGCTGCTTATCTTGGGCATTAACGATGAGATCTGGTTGCTCCATCCATTAAGGCGCAAGAAGTTTTGGTTTCTCAATAGAGGGTTGCCAACTGCAGCCTGCAGACCATCCCAGGACACTGTGTATAGCATCAATTCTTGAGCATGTATCCACCTGAAGGTAAAAGGATTAAGTGTCTCTAAATTTGGAAAAATATACCTAGTACTGTGATATAAATGCGAAGAAAAAAATACCAAATTATCAGGGTTGCCTTCAATCTGAAACAGCATGACAGCCATTCCCCAACTTCTATCGATTTCAGCCTGATAATAGAAAAGATCAATGTTAAGATAGAAAGGGATTAAAAAAAACAAAGATGGTGAGAAGTGAAGATAATTTACTAAATTTAAACAGATTTCCAACTCACCGCACATGAGCATACAGAAAAATCTAGGGAAGCCAAGACTTTGGTGACTTCAGCCATGACGCCTGAAAAGCCATTGCATAGTAAAGATTACATGTAGACAGGATGAAACTTTATCTACCCTAGCTAACGTAAACTAGTACAGCATGGATGATCTATAAGGAGGGCCCTCTGCCCGAATGCACTTACAAACGCTCAATATTGTGAGTTCCTAACAATGTTTGGCAGAACTAATTCAGTCCAAGATACACGTAATCAAACAGCCTATGATGTATAACAAAAGAGAACTGCAACTGCCACTAAAACCTATCTCCACTGAAAAATTAATAAAATCTCAACCTAGAAGAGAACAAAATAATCCAAAGAAACTAAACTAGAAATTTACCTCTTCGATCCATAGATATTATACTAAGCCATTGTATAGAATTTCCTTCAACACTATGCCATGCAGCAATTTTGCTAGCTTGCCAGCTTTCAAGGCCAGGAATTACTTCCTTGAACACAGGAATATTAGAACGAAGCACATCAGCCATTCCATTACCCTCTGCTATGCCATCCAAATTCATATTTTTCACATGTTTATTGTGTTTTCCATTAACCTTTGGTGTCACAATGCCACCGTTCTGATTGCAGAGACCATTGGAAGTTTTGGGGGAGGATGGCAATGCTCCATTTTTATTCTCCAGCTTTAGCTTGCTCACCCTAGATGATTCCCCCACACAATCCTCTTTCTGTGAATCAGCAGTGAAGGCAAGTACTGAATCTGCAGTTATTTCTGCAGCTGACAATACTGCTTGCTCCCGCAGAAACTGAATACATAAAAGAAAGGAAGTTAGACTGGAAAAAAAAAAATGAAGATTAGCAAGCTTATATTAGCAAGAGCACATAGGTATGGGGATGTTAATAAAAAGATGAAAACCAATGAGAGATTACCCTCATAATTTTATGCCGAGCACTGCGTGTCTTTGCATGGTGTAACCACTGCTTATGCTTCTCAAATGCTGATTTGTTTGAAAGAGCCTATAATTCACATAAGAAAGAAAGTATAAGAAGCTTCTTCGCTTTGCAGGTAGATTTCTTTTACATGCAAGTCAGTTCAAGTCGAATGCATTCTTCTTCTATTTTGGATGAAAGGGCAACAAATACCATAGTATGACACCTTTGGATACTCCAATTTTCAGAAAAATGAAGGGGCAAAAGTATCCCGATACATCCAATCCAAGTTTTGAGCTAATATGGGGATAACCAATTATCATTAATCATCAAACTATTCCAAGTTCAGCCTGGGTAAATATAGGTTGCATCACAACTCCAGTACTCTGATAAAGATGCAAACTGAATGGTTGATGCCACCATAACCCCCCCAAATCAATCCAGGAATCATCTTAAGTCCATGTACAACATCGGGGATGCCAAATGGCATAAACCTTGTTGACTACATCCAGGAATCATCTTAAGTTTCACTGTAAAGAATTTCTTAGACACTAACTTCTTCAGAGATGCTTCGTACTGATACTACATCAATTCTCCAAACCAAAAGTCTCAAAATGTGTAAGGCTTTGCATGTATCATAAATAGATATCCTACTGACAGAAAGGAAGTTGGTAAAGACTGCATGTATCACATAAAATATACTGCAGACGGGGCCAAAACTACCCTTTTTTTTTTTGAATCAATCCAGATGACAGGTATGATCCATAATATTTAACCTTATAGCATTATTAAAGTCAACTTTCAACGATAGTTTTAAGACAAACATCTTACAACATTAAAGTCAACTTTCTACATAAACCTGATAAATATAAGTCGACCTTCAATAATACACCAAAAAATCAAATAAAGAAATGAAAAGGGGGCCAAAGCTATAAACTACACAATACTTGCTTTATTCTCATGGTTGTAAACACTCTGCAGCGAATTTATTACCTTCATGTATTCATTATGGAAAGAAAGCACTGAACCATATGTTAAATGAAGCACAAGCCAAACCATGTACATGAAACTATATGATACCCAGAGAGATGAACTTACATCATACGTTATTATCTCCACAACTTCAGCATTTGCAAGTACATGAGTTGGAGAAACAGGATTGCCATTTACCTGGAAAAGCCAGACTGGTAAATCCACACAAGCAACTTAAATGTTAAGAAACTGAAAAGAATACCTTCGCAGCCACCATTTTGTTGCCAATTTCAGTGTGTATCATGTATGCATAGTCAACTACAGTAGCTCCACTTGGCAAATTTTTAATCTGTGCATCATGCTACACCTATGAGCCAACTTAAAGAAAAAGCAGCATATGCATTTCCACAAATGTTTCTCTATTAGATATCCACCATTTACCTCTCCTCGTGGTGTAAACACAAAAACTCGGCTTCCTAACAGATCTCTGGTTATAGTATCCACAAATTCCCTGGAACTCATGTTTCCAACAAACTCTTCTTGCCACTCTCTAATTGCATTAAGCCAGCCAATCTAGAAGAGAAAAGGGACTTCCATGCATATTATTGCAGATAACAGGATGAAAGAGAAGAATTGGAGAAGTATAATGACTGTGAGGGTCACAAGATTCAACCAAAAGTGAATACCCTGAGACCAATGTTTCCCTTGACGCAACCAGATTTTCCACTTGAACTCCGACTATTACTCATTGTGTATCTGACTACACCATTAACAAGTTGCTTCCCACTGTAGTGAGTAGCAATGCCTCTCTGAGCTATCAGGTCCATTTCTTCAGTCCTTATCTGTTCATCACGACAAATTCAATTCATTGATGCAGATTTTGCAAACTAATATATATGACCAAATGTTACAAGCAATTTGATAAGGATAAAGAGGAGAACACTAAATGACGCCTTCAAATACAAACATTGAATGCTGAAGAAAATGGAATTGCACTACTCCACCTGAACTTCCAACCGGAACATGCTTTCATAAAGAAATGGAATCACAGTTGTATGCAAACTCTGATAGCCGTTTGGCTTAGAGGTTGCGATGTAATCTTTCATCTGCTTCCAAAAATCAAGATCAGATAAATCTACAGCAATTTACAGCAAAATAGTGAGAAACAGAAGGCAAAAACAACTCACAGATCTAGGTACTGGTGACCATATGCCATGCACAAGCCCAAGAACATGGTAGCAGATCTGCACAAGGAAAAATAGAAATAAATAGATAAGCCAATAACATACAAAAAATAGAAAAGGCAGCCAGTTTACAATAACAAAACACTTTTACCTGATCTGCACTGCACAAGGGCCCAATTCCGTTGCCTGGTTTTGGTTTAACAACAATACGAAGCTATTCACAGAAGCAACTGATGTTAATAATGAAATCGCAATGCAGAATACAGAATTATTTGGAACTAGAAAAAAGTGATGCAACAAACCTGTGCAATTTGATTGAACTCGTTGATTGAGCAATTTGATTTTAGTACAGCCTTATATATACTGCAATTGAAAGAGCTGGAATAAACAGACTGAAGGAATGACTACAATAAAGCCAGAAATGGACACAGGAAGAAAGAAAAAAAATGACAAATGTTTGTACTAGTTCTTTGAAATAGCCCTAATTGCCCCAACACCCCTTTTCCACTTGTAAGATGCACATAAATACTGAGCTGTGTGCATACTAGTCTCCAAAGCAATGCATTTTATCCAGGTTAAACAAGGGACAGAATCCAGTCAGCT
Organism: Polygonum aviculare; assembly: GCA_934048045.1. Lineage (NCBI taxonomy): Eukaryota > Viridiplantae > Streptophyta > Magnoliopsida > Caryophyllales > Polygonaceae > Polygonum > Polygonum aviculare. Next base: position 11,365,441 of record OW204032.1, on the reverse strand, counting down.
TTCTCATTGGATTATCTTCCCAACTTGGAATGTAAAAATCTTCCAGAATACGCAAGTGCTAAATGAAAGGTAATAGTCCTTGCATCATCTCTTATTCCCTAATACTCCCTCCGTTTCACAATAAGTGTCGTTTTAGCACTTAAAATTTGTTTCATAATATGTGTCGTTTTAGGTTTTCAAAGTGATTTATTAGGGGTGAATAATGATAATTTTTATTGGAATGTGTATTTGTTGACTAAAGTTGTTCATTCATTGGCCAAAAAAATGTAATGAGTGGTAAGATTAAGAAAAAGCTGTAAGTTTTAAAGTGAATGATTGATTTTCTTAAAAATTGTGTTAAGAGCTAAAACGACACTTATTGTGAAACGGAGGGAGTATGAATTATACGCTTAGGAAGTTTGCCTGACTTCCACAACTCCAATAAATAAGTTGACACACAGTTAATATTTTCCACTCGGGCAAAGGGCTCACAAAGATATTCCATAACAAGCAACAGGCATAAAATCGAGAAATACATAGTACCAAAAGAGGATATCAAACTGCATAGAATGAGGGAGATGAAGTGAAAACCTGTAAGGCTCCCTACATACAGCATGGACTTCGGTTTTCAGAGTCACAAGATTCAGAAACTGGTCATCCTCAATCTTATTCATCAATATTCTGTTGGCCTGATCAATAAGACATGGATGAATAAGAAACAGCAATACAGGTATATAAAAAACATACTCTTATAGATCAACTCTTAAAACGTGAAAATACAATATATAATAAAAAATTATCAAGTCATATGAATCTGTTATTTAGCAAATTAATGTCTTTATTTTTAAGTTACTCATGTGCCATGTCAAGAACTCTCTCACATATAGGCTCACCTCAAAAATGTCTCTCTCGTGTTCCTTGTAAAGCTCTGAAACCTTGTTTATAACCTTCTCATACTCTTGGGCATTTGTATACATGAAAGACAAATTCTCCAGTTCAGACTGCAGCATGAACAAATCAATTGCAAACAAAGACTGAACAGGTTATTCAATTGAAAAAAAAGAGAGAGAAAAAAAGAAGATATTGAAACAAAAGCAATGTACATTATAAGCAACTCTACACAAAGTAGGTTGACATGGATCATAGGATTTTGGAAGACAGAGATTCTTTCTCAGAGGCTCATAGCTAGATGTTAAGACAGAACATACAAAAAATCACGTAAAACATGTTCGCCTGTTCTGTTCTCTCCATAAACAAGACCCAATGGCTGGGACTTACCAATCCATTTTAAATTTCTAATTTCTTTCCTTATGTCCTCACACTCAGGCCCGAAATGCTACTATTGCTTATACTTGCAAAATTGAAAAAATAAAAGAGCAGCTATACAAAGAAGGCAAACCACTACATTTCAAAATAGATAAATTTCTAATGGATGCAATTGAAATTTCACAATAAAGTTGAATGCATGCTAACTGAATCATCCAGGGTGAAAATATAGTATGCAGACTTGAAAATGGATCACAACCCTGATTCTGTCACTGTTTATGTCTTTCTGTTTCATTTTTGTTGTTTGAATTCTATCCAGATTTAAACTTGCCAAAGACTAACAAATACTACTGCACAATATATAAGGTCGTAATGTAGCATCATCATCAAAATATACCATAATATGAGCACTAGAATCAGGGCTCAAGTGAATAGGATAGCGAATGTGACCCTATAAATAATGTGCTAGACCTTCAACTTCCCACAAACATCACTCAGAATCAAAAATTGCAAAGAAAATGCAGACAATTATGGTAATGCTTCCACCCTTCCAATGTAACAAGCCAACTGAAAAGGATATTCAAACTTGCATCCTCATTCCTCAAGTTGTTTACTGGTTAGAAACAATTAAAAATTCACATTCAAGATCACTTTGTCATTCCTCTACATACACATTGTGCAAACAAAATTATAAGAAGGAGCAAAAGTGAAAATACAGTATTGCGTAGCTACAAGCACAGAGAGGTAGATCACCAACTACCAGTACAGACCAAATAGGCATATGAAGAGGGTAGATGGAATACCTTGATTTGGTACATGCCCAGCAGCTTCGCCAGAGGAGCAAAGACTTGTAATGTTTCCAGTGCAATGCTGGCCTGGATGAATAAAAGTGATACATGAGTGAAAAAAACAGACTTGTGAAAGGGTAGAGTATTCATAGGTCTGGTATAATACCCGTTTATGTGGAGGCATATGGGAAAGTGTGCGCATGTTATGCAATCTGTCAGCTAATTTAACAATGATGACACGGACCTGAAAAAGAAATTTAGTCACATGTTAGTTATCAAGAAAATGCAGAAATCTAACAGCCAAAGCGCAAAGCTAAGTTCACCACCTCCTCCGTCATTGCTAAAAACATTTGTCGCAAGTCCTCTGCCTTTACATCCTGCACAGCATCTGCGTCATTTGTATACTTCAGCTTTCCAAGCTTTGATACCTGGTTAACAAAAAAAATGATGGTTATTCTAGCAAGGTAGCAGTTATAAAACATGAACAGCAGCAAAAAGCCAGTAACAACCTTTGTCTCTCCCTCTACAATATAACGAACAGCAGACCCAAAATCCTTTTCTATCCTTTCAAATGTCACGAGATTTGTATCCTCAACAGTATCATGCAGTAACCCAGCTGCAATAGACTCCCAATCCAGTTCCTAAAAATGGTCAAGCTTTAAAAACAAAAGATTTCCAAGTAGATAACATAATGAAAATAAAACGAAGTGTTCAACACTCACATGTTCTCCTAATATGCGGGCAACTTCAACAGGGTGGATTATGAAAGGCTCTCCACTACGGCGCTTTTGACCATCATGTGCCTCAAAAGCAAGCTGTGCCAACCAAGACACTACTTAAATTAATGGTTACTAATCAAAACATGATTTCTGTAAAATAAAGCAAATTATGAATTAGAGGACATAGCACGTACCTTAAGAGCTTTGTGAACCAATTCCAGTTCATTAGGAGGTAGGTATAAAATTGCAGGTTTAAGATCCTGAATCAAAAGAAACACACAACTGATTTGATTCTATTCAACATTCTATATTTGAAAATTGACAAAAGTAAAACTATATAAATAGATTTAGCTAGAAGCCTAAACAGCTGACTTTGAGGGAGCTAAAATAAAAATGAACATCAAAGCTAGATAAAAATTAGATGTCTACACTCTACATAAACTTGATAATCCAATCTTTATTAAAAATTATGTTTCCATTTTATAAATTCACTACATTTTTTAAAAATCTCTTTAGTATGTTAAACCAGTATATTTATGGAAGACAAATAGCAGACCAGTAAGTGCAAGCTTTAAGTGGCAAAATGGAAGGAATCACAGATAATAATTTCATAGAACACTTAAGCCAAGTTCAAATGAGCACCAACACTATGGAATTTAGTAATATAAAGAGCACAATAATCAGTTCTGAGCTCTATCGTCCACAAAAGATGCAAATTTGCCAAATCTAACAGTTCTTAAGAAAAATATTGTTAGGTTGAGGGGGAGGCTGGAGGAGGGAGGGGTACGGAAATATACCCAGTATGGAACCCCAAAATTGAACATACTATTTACTAACTAAACTTATCCACTTGAAAAAAGATCGTGAAAAAATTCCCTATAACAAGGACTTAAGATGCAGTAATGGAGTCAATTGTGAGCACTTGATTCAACTTCCATTGAATAATTACTGCAAAGAAACATATATGATTGTGCACCGATAGATCAGCGCATGAAAACAATGAGGAATCTTGCGAAAGTTAAATTCATCAGGAAGCGACAGGCATACCTCCCACAAACTTTCAGGAGAAACTTCACATGATGTTTTGGCAGCAACAGGTGAAGAACAACCAATACCCCATCCTTTAGAAGGTACATACAAAAGGACAGAGTGCGAAGGCCTCAAGCTATGTAGAAAATAGCAATCCGTGAAGCCAGCACTACATACAACATCAGAACGCTCACGTATCTGGATGGACAATAAAGATCAGGAATGTGAATAATACAGCTGTACTGCAATGACAAATCCGACATATAAAAGCATGCAAATATGCACATCACTCCCCACATCTGAAAATGGTAAGCTCAACTGTGCATTAAAGTGCTAAAAATTTCCATCTTGTCAAGTGGGTAAGACATCCAACTTATACTGATATTTTACATGTTGCAACTTCCGAGTCACTGAACCATTTATTTTCATTAATTACGTTTAATGAGATAGAAGTCCACAAAATATATCATCACTATAAAGATATCCTAGAAAAATTTTCATTTGCAAATGGAGATGATTGCTTGTGAATTTCACTCCTCGTCATAGAATGGAGAGCCTGCAAATAGGGAGCTCTTGAATTATCGTTTCAGTCTAATATATATAGAATCTTTTTTACCTCTTAATAACATCATTTGTTTTTGTCAAAATTATATAAAGGTACATGGTATTGGAATCAGAAGAAGCAAATCACCTAAGTGTGACACACAAGGTATGGACTCATCAAAGATAGTCTTTATTCATTTGAGTAAAGAGAGAGCGTGGAGGATGAAACCGACTACATAGAGAATAGAGACAAAGAATTCTATAGAAAAAGTGAAGAGAAAAAGATGCAGCATAGAGAAAACAGAGGAATTCATAAATAGACAATAAGGCATTTGTGAAGTAACAATTCAGATGTAACTTCGAAGCATGAAAACAAAATAAACACACCATTCAGATGTAACTTATGGTAAGCATTTCTTATGCTAAGCATATCTACCAGATCTATACCATCAGTCAGAAGCATGCTGCTACAGGCAATCGTTACCCACACTTATCCTAAATATAAAGTTTCAAAAATATATGTTTTCACATGCATTTTGATCTTTTATCTGTCTTTGCAAGTTCAAGGTTATGGAGAGACTGTTAGTGTAACTTCGAATATGGTTAAAAGAGAAAGTAACTTTGCTATCAGTGATTATGGTTCCTAATGGTTTTATCAATTTTTGACTGAGCCATTGAGGTATACTGCATTATTTTTTGCTGAACTTAAGGAATTTCTAGCCCTAGTGGCTGAATTGGTGGTGTAACCGTGAAGATTCAATGATAGCTAATAGTCCATGAAAATACTGAAAGCAACCTGATTTATTAACCCCCTACTTAATGACCAGGTATGAACTTACACTTCCACAGTCCGTAGGAGAATTAGGTGGGATGGTACCTGCACCCTACATCACTACCTAATTCGACAATTCTTGACAAAGTTGCAAATAGAGCTAATTCTCACAGTAAAGCAAACTATACTTGATAGCCTGCAGCATAGTACTTGAAAAATTCATTGACGAATGGGAGCCAGAAGAATTCATTAAGTACACCTCAATTCCCATAGCCCTACCAAATTATTATTCCAAAAATACACAAATAGCAAGAGTACAACATGTTTCCGACTCAACATCTAGGTCTGGGACTAGGAGTCCATTCATAAATAGGCAACTGCACAAGAACCACAAAATATCAAGAAAAGGAGATCAAACTCACAGATTTGAAGCGGCTACTTGTCCTATTTCTCCTCGAAGACAATGAAGAGCTAGAAGACGGGCTCGGGGTGCTAGCAAGGGAGCCAGTAAGTGCCCTCGGTGCCTTCCAAGCGCAAGAGAGAGCACTACAATCGTAGAAACTGCTCCCTCCTTCAACTCTCGATAAGTTACAGGCGTTCACACATTCGACGGATACTAGAGCAAGGAGATTGAGAAACAGCCATTAGTCTATGAATTTGTAAATAGATACAGCTGAAGAGCGAGAGAAATCGAAATAAGACAGAGATGAGAGAGGATAGGAGAAGAGTACCAGAAAGGGAAGGAACAGTCGCCATTTTCTACTGCTTGGAAGCATCGGAAATCGCAAAGCGCATCGAGAGGCGGACAAAGAGGAAATCGAATGACGGATGGAACAGGAGATTGTGTGATTTGGCTTTGTTCTTGCGAAATTGAAAGGTGAGGAGTTGGTGAGGAGGGGCAAGGCAACGGGTGTGTGATTTTGAACGAAGAAGATGATGAAGGGATAATCTAGTGAGAGAGAGAGATGAGAGATGAGAGAAGGTGAAGAATGAAGTGTCAAGGCTTTGCCACACAAATGCGCAGCGATAAAAAAAAAAAAAAAAAGGCTATGTGATACTGAAAATACCTTTCAGAAAAAAATCAAAAAACTAGTGTGTAAGCACGGGCACGGGTTTATCAAACTAATGAAATTAAAATTACATAAAAATGTAATTACATTTAGTGTGTGTTCGGCAAAAGCTTATTGGAGCTTACTGGAGCTTATGATAGCTTATTGAAATAAATAAGCTTGCAAGGAGGTGTTTGGCAAGAGTAGATTATGATAGCTTATTCTAGCTTATAGTAGCTTATTTTTTGCTATAAATTTAAGTTCCTCATGTGTAGATTATCCAGCTTATGGTAGCTTATTCCCATTTTCTCCAAATTAATATAAGTGGGTCCATACCCCTTCTCTTACTCTCTTCTCCCTCCTCAATACCCTTTTCGTCATTTTACCCTCCACTTTTATCAACAATCAGCTTGTTTTACCGAACACCCATTAACTTACTAAAAATTGTCAGCCTTTAAAATCAGTTATGGATTTCAGCTAGAAATATAAGCTTCAGTTACAAAAAACTTCAGTTACCATTTCAGCTTGATTTCAGTTAATTGTTCTATGTTAAGGTAACATTATAACTTGTTAATGTTTTGGGAATAAAAGATTGTTTGGTTATTAGGATTGTAAATATTGTCTTGCCTTATTCACTTTATAATGTTGAATAGTTGTCATGATCTAAAACAAAGTTATACGTATTAGATAATAGTTCATTACAAGGGTCCGGATCCGGTAGGAATGATTATTGTGGTAGGAAATAGGAATGAATCATAGTCATTGGATGAGGAGAGATCAAGGGCTCAAGCAAAAAAAGGAAAAAAACGGCACGGACGTATTTTTCGGAAAACGGCACGGGCGTCCAGATTTGTGCAACCATATGGCCTATTTGTGCAACCGTATTTGTGCAACTCTATGGCCGATTTGTGCAACTCTATGGCCGATTTGTGCAACCATATTTGTGCAACTCTATTGCTTATTTGTGCAACTCTATGATCAATTTTGCATTCATGTCATATTTTATAGCAGTCGAAGTTCGTATAGTTTGTTTCGCTTTGGCAATTTGTGCAAGTCTATTGCCAATGTGTTGAATTCTATGGTCAATTTATTCATCAATATTTGTGCAACTCAATGGTCAAATTTGTGCAACTCAATGGTCAAGTTTGTGCAACTCAATGGTCAATTTGTTCATTCATATTTGTTCAACTCTATTGCCAATGTGTTGAATTCTATGGTCAATTTGTTCATTAATATTTGTGCAACTCAATGGTCAAGTTTGTGCAACTCAATGGTTAATTTGTTCATTCATATTTGTTCAACTCTATTGCCAATGTGTTGAATTCAATGGTCAATTTGTTCATCAATATTTGTGCAACTCAATGGTCAAATTTGTGCAACTCAATGGTCAAGTTTGTGCAACTCAATGGTCAATTTGTTCATTCATATTTGTTCAACTCTATTGCCAATGTGTTGAATTGTATGGTCAATTTGTTCATCAATATTTGTGCAACTCAATGGTCAAATTTGTGCAACTCAATGGTCAAGTTTGTGCAACTCAATGGTCAAGTTTGTGCAACTTAATGGTCAATTTGTTCATTCATATTTGTTCAACTCTATTGCCAATGTGTTGAATTCTATGGTCAATTTGTTCATCAATATTTGTGCAACTCAATGGTCAAATTTGTGCAACTCAATGGTCAAATTTGTGTAACTCAATGGTCAAATTTGTGCAACTCAATGGTCAAATTTGTGCAACTCAATGGTCAATTTGTTCATTCATATTTGTTCAACTCTATTGCCAATGTGTTGAATTCTATGGTCAATTTGTTCATCAATATTTGTGCAACTCAATGGTCAAATTTGTGCAACTCAATGGTCAAATTTGTACAACTCAATGGTCAAATTTGTGCAACTCAATGGTCAAATTTGTACAATTCTATAGTCAATTTGTTCATTCATATTTGTTCAACTCAATGATCCATTTGAGCAACTCAATGGTACATTTGAATACAACAAAATTCCACACGTTGCAAATAATTTGTTGGAACTTAATTGGTTGCGTAAAACAGATGAGCAATTACACATAGCACAATGACATATCTCCAAAATCTATAAACAAAGGCAATGATCTATCATCCGGCAAAGTGTTAAGTATTAGTTAAGCAATTATCAGGTAGTGCTAAAATTGTGCTTTTCAAGAGCAGCTTGACATATCTCCGAAGAAACGACAAACTCTACTCATTTCGGACATAAAATCGTTTCTGGTTTCCACATTTCTTTTACTACGTTTATGGTTGGTTGACTTGACAAGCTGCAAATATACAACATCTGGTTCCTAAACAAGATCGTTTCACAGGGGTCTCTGAGAAGCAGGAATATCATAATGTTGCATATCCCTTCAAATGTCTCCAACTAAAAGTCTTCAATATCTAGTAATTTACAACCACATTCAAGGTGGACTCAACTGAGATATACAAAAACTGACCAAATCGTTTGCATTTTATTAACAAGAATGACCTACAATGCTGACACTAAATGACTTGAAAGTTTCTACAGTGGCTGGCTTCCTTACCCCAACATGCTGCAAGGGATTGACAGAACTATACATTCACAGAACATTAAGGCTTGGCAAACATACATTCACAGAACCACTAAGGCTTGACAACCGATTGAAGACATGATGTAAACAAATCCTGTGTTTGGGAGTACTGAGCAAGAATACTCAGCCTAGTACTAAGCAAGAATACTCAGCCGATTGAGCGATAAAAATTGATTTGAAATTGCAACGAAAAACAGCAGAATTGGGAGCAATTACCAGGCATTATGGCAACAATAGGAAACAATAGAGGGAGATTAGATCAAAGGACAAGAAAACGCCCAAATTCGAGAGAGAAAGGGGAGAAGAGAAGCATTACCTGGCAACAACAATCATCGCAATGATTATCCATCTTCTTGAAGCAATAGTGGATACTCAGCCTAGTCGATCGATTATTCAGCTTCTTTGACCAGCTCGAAATGTCCATCTCGATCATTCTCGGGAAAATCAACAATGGCGAGAGCAACGCCGACATGATTTCCATCTCTACTCCCTTCCTCCGAACTCCTCCAATCTTCCTCCGAGCACACAAGACCTATCATGGATCCAACAACCACCAACTGGCTCTCGTTCTCCCTCACTCCCATGGAAATGTTCGCAGCTTCTCATCCAAGCTACTTTCCTCCCCCACTCATCACCATCACCATCAACAACCTCCGCATTTACATCTACGACGCTGGAGGACTTTCTAGGCGGCGAAACGACGTCGTCGCTCAACGAGCAGGACTCGTCGACTCTCACTCACATCTATGACGCCGATGGAGCCGCCTCCGCCTACTTCGGCAGGGAGATCGCTCCTCCGCGGCCTTTTCCAGCAAACTCGGGCTCGGAGATCGACGACTCGGCGTCCGTGGCCCGCGCTGAGTTTGTAGGCCGGTCGATTGTGGCTCGGATTCGTGGTTAGTAAGGTAACGATCTATGTGAGAATCTCGTCATTTTCGAGGACGGCAAGCTTGAACTCAGCGTCGGAGGCGGCTAGGGTTTTGAGGAGGTCCGCGACGGCGATTCTCGACTCGCGGCGGCCGATTCTCAAGATCCGAGCGGCAGAGGTGAGGGAATCGGAATAAAGGACGGTGATTGGACTTCTCCTGGCCGTCGACGAGAGCGATCCGGTGGAAGTCTTGAAAGATGGCTCTGAGCTTGGAAGACGGAGGAAGACGGCTTTGGAAGACAGTGGAAGACAAACTATTTTTGCTTTGAAACGAATAAATAAAATAAAATCTTGACCGTGCGATCGATTGTAATCTAAGGGATGAGATGTATTCCTATTTCTCACCCTAACACATATTCTTACAAGACTCTTTCTCTTATTACAAATGCATTAACCCCCACAGTTATGATAGTCAAGTCAAGAAGCAAAAAAGATAAACAAATCCGAAAAGGGTTGAAAAGTTGTGTAAAACAAAGAAGTAATGTACCACAAAGCATAAACACGCTTTAATTACATAAAATAGAGTGATATTTGCAAAACACCATAAAAATGAGTCTTCATGGCCATGAGCAAGACATCTCCTAGATTGAAAAAAAGCATAAAATAGTCAGTTAATATTTAAATATACGTGGAGCACAATATATGAGCAATAGTAAAAGAATATGACAAAATTAAAAATGGTATGGAGAAAATTTTGACTTACAATAAATACATGAATCATGAGATTCTTTGCAAGACTTCCTTGTAGACAACATTAATTATCTGAGATATTGGTTTATCTTCCTTGTTCAATATCAACACCTTAAGGTCATTCTTATCCGTGACTCGAGACAAGCCAATATAAAGTTGACCATGAGTAAAGACTGGTCTTCTAAGCAACACACCAACATTAGCTAGAGATTGTCCTTGGCTTTTATTGATAGTCATTGCAAAGCAAACCATGATAGGAAACTGACGGCGTTGAAACTTGAATGGCAAGGTGGAATCAAAAGGACTTAAAAGCATCCGTGGAATGGGAACCTTTGTGCCAATATTGCTACCAGACATTGTGACCCCTTCAATGATTCTCCTTCCAAGCTTGGTAGCCAACAAACGTGTACCATTACACAAGCCAGATGATTGATCGATGTTACGCAATAACATCACTAGAGTACCAACATTTAGCTTCAGTGTATGGTTTGGAAGGCCCGAACATCTAATATTGTTCAAATAGTCTGATGAATACAATGAATCATTAATAGCTGGACCCCTATCAATCTTGCAAATGTTGTCAATGTTGTAATACTCCTTCTCTTCACCAGGAATTAAGGATAGCATATATTCATTAACTTCATCAACAACGACATGCGTTGGTGCTAGAATAGCTCTCTCTTGAAAATATGCATAACTTTTTAATTTTTGGAGAAGATCAGGGTATGTTGCATTAACTATTGATGCAATTGGATTACCCTTATCTATTTCAGTGATTAGGAACTCAGATGGAATAGTTATAGTAGCTTCACCATCATTTGGTTCTCCAATAACGCCATCACCAACTTGGAGGATCCAATCTGCAAAAATCTTTAATCTCATGTGCATCCATAGACGAATTATTATGAGTAAGCCTCATGTTTTTTGTGAGTTTCAAGACCTACATAAATACAAATACAAATGAAGAAAATAGATTATGGTTAAGCACACACGTAATGAGATTAGATGTTTAGTTGTTACCTTGCAATGATGACATAAGTACGATGAAGTTATAGTGGCGGATACAATATCATGTCTACTCCCATGGGATACAACAGGCAAAATTTGCCTAAAATCACCGCCAAACACAACGACTTTGCCACCAAATACTTGCTCATTGCTCAATGGATTTGAAACTCTAAGAATATCTCGTAGAGAACGATCAAGAGCTTCAAAATAGTACTCATTGACCATAGGAACTTCATCCCAAATAATTAGCTTCGCCTTGATCAACAATTCTGCCAAAGGACTTCATGTTGTTATTTCACAAGTCGAATCTTCATTGATATCCAAGGGTATACGAAATCTTGAATGATCCGTCCTTCCTCTGGGAATAAGTAAAGATGCAATTCCACTTGAAGCAACAGTCAAAACAATATCATCGTGAGATCGAATGACGGATGATAAAGCTCTCCATATGAATGTCTTCCTAGTTCCTCCATATCCATACAAAAAATATGCACCTCATTTATTCATCGAAACAGCTGTTAAAATCTCCTCATACACTGCTCGTTGTTCATCAGTGAATTTGGATACCAAATTTGAACGCTCGTCAAATAAGTGTTGTATGAGTCTGTTATAACCCTCATGTAAGAGCACGTTATCTGGTTGAGGGATTGAAACATAACTCTTAAGGCTACTTCCATTTCTTTCCAACAACTTATCTACCTCAGATGAAGCATAATTCTTCAACTCATCATCAGTAAAATGTAAATCTGCATACGTGTGAAATATTGATAAGGCAAAATGTAACATGTAATCGAAAAAAAATTATAATTTGAAATTACGCATGAAGCATGATTATTAGCATATCAATTGTTTCATACCATAGATTACAAATTTAACCATATACAGAAGGGTGATTACGTACCATCAATTTGCATGATTCTTTGTTGGTTGAAGAGAACATCATCTGCCAACAAATACCATGTTTGATCCCATATATAATCCGGTCTAGACAAGGTAGTGGATAATAGCAACATCACAAATAAATTCCTTAAATAATGAGCAGATCCCCAATGACTTGCTTCAACAGTTCCATCTATATACTCTTTATCATCATCCAAGATACCTAGTATGTAGCAAGCATCCCTGAAATTGGGGTATCTGACTCCGTCAACTATGCGTATATCCTCAAATGATGTTGCACCTTTAACTTCATTCAACAGTAATCTCAGGTAGTACAACTCTCCATTTCCTGGCGGAATATGATGGATTCGACCGACAGAAGGAGTCCACTCTTTTTCCTCCGTGTCCAAATCTTATCTTTTTTCTGCCAAACATACTTGGAAGGAAACTCAGAGTATTTCAACCCTCTAGCAGACTCGTCCACTGAATTGCAATGCATCCATGCGGTCAACTTAGAGGATTGTATTCCATTCCTATTGACCACATCATCAATTTCGTCATCATCATCAAATACAACACCTTGATCGCTTGGCAAGTGAGCAACTAACCTCACAACTCCAGGTCTTCTAAAGTGGATATTATAACTTAACATTCTCCACACTGCCTCAAAAGGCGAAAGGTATCTACAATCAAAGTACCTTTTAATCTCATCCACTTCAACTTCTTGATTCGAATATGTGCTCATAGTTGTTGTAATCCTATCATGTCCCTTATTGATATACTTGAACAAATACTTCACTGGCATGGCATGATTGCAAGCCTCCACATTAATCTTGCACTGCATTATATTTAATCAAGATGACATCCCTTTTTGTAGGCACCCACTTCATTGTCCCTTCTTCTATAGATTGGAAAGCCATTAGGATCAATGTGTGTAGATTCCACAAATTTCTTGGGGAAGTGTTTGATACACTTTTTCTTCATACATGAAGAATTCGGATTTGATGTTCCACAAGGCCCATGCATCATTAAATCTCGCACAACTTCATACAATCGTGGTTCAACTGATGGATCTGGAAGCTCAGTTGTAATGACTTTGTCAATATCTTCTAATGTATATAGCTTGTCTTTTTTTATCAATCCATAGAACAATGTGTACATGCGACAAACCTTGCTTTTGGAACTCTATAATGTAAATAACTACAACACGGAATAACATTGGACACATCATAATCATTTATATAAACCTTTTATATATAATTCTTATATAAGTGAATAGAGTAAGAAACTAAGTCTAGAAGATGCATATAAAGAAATATATTGACTTACCAGCAGTAACTTTCCCAAGGATTTTATCATTTAACCGTAACTCATAAATCATCATATCAACCTTGATCTTGAACATACGAGCAATGATATATGGTCGATCTTGAGGACTCAAGCCCTGCAACTGTACAAATCTTTCAATTTCTGGCCACTTTGGATTGCAAGTAAACGCCACAATAGAATTAGGATCCCCAAGATGCCTACATATGGCCGTTGCATCATGAAAATGCTCGATCTGATATCTTGGACCACTTGTGAATGAAGAAGGCAAACGGATACTCTTACCTATTGAAGAAGGAGTCGTGTTGCCCTTAAGAGAGGCATCAACGACATTGTAGTATGTATCAGATTGAAGATTCTTTTGGTTGAATCTAAGGTAGTTAAGTCTATTCGCTTCCAACCAAAGAATATGCATCAACAACGAACTGTTGAAACAACTTCTTGGAACATACAATTGTTCCACCTTCTGCAATTCTCTCTTGGAATCTAAATGCAAAAAACTCTCTTATACTTAACTTTGTCCTCTTTTTGTTGTAACCAGTGACTTTATCTGCAAGCAAAGTATCTGTTGTGAAGCCATCCTCACCATATGTGAACAACAATGGGTATTGAAGTGCGAGGTATGAAGGATGCAGCTCATTAATACGTTTGAATGACTTGGATTTAGTCTCTAGAATTATTAAGTATCTCTCTCACACGTCTCCGCATAAGCATCATCGATAATCAAAGCTGCAACGTCATTAGCAGTAGGCCTATTGTAAGTACGAGGATCCTTGTCTCTTGTTCCAATCAATTTTACTCTGACATTACATGATGCATCTTGTTGGAAACGGTCTCTTGCCATTCTATACACCTTCGCTAAAGGATTGTATTGATCAATCATGCATTTCAAGTTAGCAATCCTGAATCGATCAAATGAAGCTTCACCAGAGATGCAAATAGTAAATTCAAATAACTATTAATATAAAATTCGATGCATCATATTGGATTATGATATTAATATAATTTACCTATACGCACGAAGCCGATTCACATCCTCATTTTTAGTGTCAAAGATGTATATTTGTAAAAATTTAGGAAATGACCCATCGGGTGGCAATATGCTTCCAATTCTGTGGTAGTTTTGGCCTTCCAATCTAAATGCAGGCGGTCCTCTCCCATCTTTCACATCTGTTGGGACGATATTAAGGACGTCAGTCATTAATATCTAACCAATAATGATCGTCCCTAGTTTTGATAATGACAAACTCAAAGGTGCTTGATAACTTGTCCAAGTGGTGATCTCAAGTAATTCCAGAGGACGCACATTAGTGAAAAGGACAACAAGTGAACGAGAGTCCTTGAGCTGTAGGGACGCACTTCATCAGAACTTCCAAAGCTGAGCAGAAGAATGGAGTCCCTGCAAAGATAGGACGGCGTCCTCATCGAGTAGGGGCGCGCGCCTAAATACGGACGAAGGTCAAATTCAAACCAAGGCCGCCCCAACATGATTACATCATAATCGGCCGTAGTCCTCAGAAGGAAGCTTCCTATGTCTGGGCACGTGTGAACAACTCCAAAGACGTCGCTTTCCAGAAGATGGTCCCCTGACCACGTGGAGGCTTCTCAAGCGTCAACAGAGTTGACTTCCTCAAGATGCAAATCGCACCGTTGAAGGAAGATGACGAATTCTGCAGAAGCTTCAGAGGACACTACAAGACAAGACCCACTATTGCTATAAATACCCCCCAAGGGTTATGCATAGCGGTGTGGACTTTGAAGACTTTCTCTCAAACTCACTCCCGAAGCATTCAAGTTCAAGAACGAAGATCAAGAAGATCAAGTGAGCTTGAAGCGAGAGAAAGAAAGTCCAACCACATCAAATCCAAACCAAACCACAAAAGTGTTAGAAAGTTAGTTTGTCTCTCACGACGTATAGTGAGAGACGTGAGTGTTTAACTGCCTTATAGCTTAGAGAGTTAGGTTACTTGTTAGGCTCAAAGGAGTGTTACTAGTGAGGCTAAGGACGCACGCTTAGCTCAGAGAATTGTAACGACTCGCCTAAGTTGTAAGGACTCTCTCTGAATAAGATAAGGACGGCTATTCGAAAATCCTCCAACTGAGGTAGAGGTTTACCCATAAGACTAGTTGGTCTTAGTGGGGTTCCTCTATAAATACTCGTGTCCATTATCGTATTCACTTTCCTGTCTAAGTCTTTTATTCCGCTGCACTTAAGGACGCCCTTGACCCAGTTAAGGACGCCCATTCTAACAGACTTACGATCCAACAACATCTATGATCTTTCTAGGGCTGGGATACTTCGGTTCCTGACATTTTTTTGGCCTACCCGCAAGGTTAAAATTTTTTTTAGTTCGGTTCGGTTCGGTTCCTACGAATTTTCGCTAGGAACCGTAATAACCGTACCCAAACTTTATTCTGTTCGGTTCTTCGGTTAATTCGGTTAACCGAACTTAGTCATTTTGGGGGGGGTTTCCTGTTCCAAAATTTAAATCATAACCTTAACATCTAATGAAAAAGCATCAAGTTTTAAGTAGCATTCAAGGTCAAAAAACACTAAAACATCCATCAAAACAAAAGAAAATGAAACTTGTTCATTTGTTCCCCTTGGCGAGCTTCTTTTTCTTGGGTGCTGGTTCGACAGTTGTAGATGCTTTGCTAGACGATTGAGGCATAGGAGCAGTTGACGCATTTGTACTCATAGTGTTGGTAGACTTCAAAGCCGCTCCTTGTCTGGCTTCTTCTTCCCTCTCTACATATTCACAAAGACACAAAAGTTAATAAAAGAATGAAAAAGTTCTTACTTCTTAGATAAAACTTAATATAGTAGAAACATAAATAAAAGAGTAAAATAGTTTTAAGTTATATTACCTTTTTCAACTTCCTCATAGAATTCTATTTCTTCTATGGTTGGGAGGTATTCCAAAGTAATGATAGTATCACTCTTCAACCAATTCTGGTAACAAATCAAGGCCTCAACAGTCTTAGGTGTCATTGAGCTTCTATAAGGATCAATAACCCTCTTACCCGTGCTAAAACTTGATTCACTGGCCACTGTGGACACTTGAATTGCCAACACATCTCTAACAACAGCTTGCAAACATGGATACTTGCTCCCATTAACCCTCCACCAATCAGTAATCTTGAATTTAGCTCTTATTTTAGGTTTTTCAATAGGATCAAGCAAATACCTATCTACTTCATGATCTACGACCAAGTCTTCTCCTTCTTCAAGTTGTTTGTCCCAATCCTCTAGCATAGCCTTCTTCTTTCCTGAGCAACCCATCTTGTCTTTTCCATTTCTTCTTCCCTGACTACTGCCTTCAACTACAATTCCACTCTTTGAATTTGTAGATTTCTTTGAATCACTAGGTCCATAATTGTCACAAAGCTTAATCATCAAATCTTTCACCTTGTCGGATATTCTCTTAACTTCAGTGTTGCTCAAGCATAACATCCTTTCATCTTGTCTCTCTAGGTATTTCAGCTTGTATCTAGATCGAGGACAAGAGCTACTAGAAATAAGGGATTTATGTCATCAAGAGAGCTAAAATACTTGTTGAATTTGGTTGTCATCTTTCTTGCCATGTCATATAGAATGTGATCTACTTCACTGTTGTTCTCATCTAGCGGGTAGATAGTCAAATCACCTAGCTCAGCTTTGATACTTACAATGTCATGGAATGTAGAGTGTGCAGTTGGCTCCATTGAAGCACTCAAATTTATTGTCACTTGATAGAAAACCTTAAGAAATTTGACAAAACACTCCGCCTTTTCCCAATCCACATCCTTAGGAGGTCCAACTCTCTTTCTTCCTCCACCCCTTTGAGCTTGAGTTCCATCTTCATCATCATCATTCAAGTCCTCTTCCTCACTAAAATAGCTTCTATAATTCAATGGATCATCATCTACCATCCTCTGAAATGCCCTCTTCAACTCTATTGCAACATCCAACATCATGTAGCTTGAATTCCATCTTGTTGGGACATCAAGAATGCATATCTTCTTACATTCAATCTTATCCTTCTCAACACACTTCTTGAAAGCCTCTGTCCTAGCAGCAGAACTCCTAACAAACCTGATTGCATTCCTTATTGCAGCAACTAAGCTTTCCATCTCTTTCAAACCAGATTTTACAATTAAATTGATGACATGAGGAAGACATCTCACATGAAGAAACTCTCCTTTACATATTGGTTTCTTACTCCAACCCATCCTCCTCCTCTTCACATAATCAATGGCATGCTTGTTAGGAGAAGCATTATCAACAGAAATTGTCAGCACATTCTCAATTCCCCATTCAATCAAAGCATCCTTTAAGATCTTTCCAATTGTATTCCCACTATGGTTGGGAATAACGCAAAAATTCAGAATTCTCTTATGCATTGTCCAAGCACTATCTATAAAATGAGCAGTTATGACCATGTAGTTCACGTTCTGACAGCTAGTCCATGTATCTGTTGTAAGACAAACACTAACTTCTTGCAACTCATTCTTCAATTCCAGCTTCGTTTCCTCATACATCCTCAAAAAATTCTTAACGATTGTCTTCCTACAAGGCAATATAAACCTAGGTTCAGCAACCTCACAAAACAATTTGAAACCAGGTCTTTCTATAGCACTGAATGGCAATTCATCAATCACAATCATCTTAGTTGCAACATCAATACAAGCTTCCTGAGACCATACTCTAGTAGTCAAACGAATAAACCCTTCAGCCAATTCAGAGCCTAGATAAGCTTGTTTCCCATCCTCCACATTCACAAAAGCTGAGCTACCAGGATATTTTTTGCAATGAACTTCAATATGCTTTTTAAGAGATGAAGTTCCATTACCTCTCGAATCACAAGCAAGGACTATTTTGCAGTAATTACACTCAGCCTTCTTTGTTATTCCCACCTGCTTGCTGACTCCATCGACCTCAGAGATAATTGGTTCATCAAATTTGTTGAAATGCATCCAGACCATTGACCTTAACTCAATTGCCTTCCTTTCCCGCTTTATCTTTGATGCACGAACTGGAGCAATTGTTTTGGCTTTCAAACTAGTGACTGCAGTGGATGTGTTAGTTTGACTTGTCTCATGAGTAACCTCCTTGCAATCACTAGAGTCGTCGCTTGAATCGGAACCATCCACTTTATTGCGTTCAACATTGCTCTCTTGTTGTGTTGAAGCATCCATTAGCAAATCTCTGAAACATATTAGAAATCCATTAGCTTAACTGCTTAACTATGGGACAGCAGCTTAGCAAATAGCAATTGATCTCTCAAGTGAACGAATACCGAAAACAAAGATCATAGTAGCCTTAACCACTTAAACAAAGCTAAACTACAAAAGCAAACAACTCTATACATACAGTTCAAGCATCTGATAACAAAAAACCATACAGTTCAAGCAAGAAGATCATAGCATTAGCAGCCATACAGTTCAAGCAAGAAGTCAGTATACACACACAGAAGCTCAAAACGGAAAGTACCTGTTGACAACGTTGAAGCCGGAGAGGTGGTCGACGGCGGTCTTGGCGTCGTGGAAGAGCGGAGCCCGAGAGCTGCGGGAAGGGAAGGAGGGCTGCGAAAGGTGTCGAAAGCCTCACAACACTTGCAAGTAACACACAAACAAATTCAAACCGGCGACACCGAGGAAGGAGCGGAGCCCGGCGACACCGAGAGGAGCCCTAGAAATCGAGGAAGGAGGGTTGCGGGGAAGGAAGCCACGGTTGACCTGAGCCAAACGATTATTCTTCTCCCAAAAATCAAGTGCTTGACTTCGCCCGTGGCATTTCAACACTTTATTAAACTAATGAAATTGCATGCAAAAGTAAGATTAGAATGATAGTACAAACAATTTTATATTGTTTCGTATTACACGAATTTTATAGTCGTATCTAAAAACGATAGTATAAATAATTGGAATAAAAAGACTCTAAACCTAGAACATGCATGTCGTGAATTAAAACCCATACTAGATGATGTATTCTTAAACTAATACCATTTTTTAGCCTAATCTATAATTTCAATGTATAACTTGGATTTAAACGTAATATACAATCTCAATCTATAACGTGAATGCAATGGGATTTAACATGATTCGAATTAAACGTAATGTTTGATCAACATTTTTGAAATGGTTAATAAGTATATGGCATTGTAAATCCTATCTTATAAATTCTGATTTCAAATAATATAGTAAAACTAAATAATATCCTATCATATATTAATAAATCATTATTGAAACGTACCTTAGCCCTCGCGGCTGCCTTTCCGAGGCGCCATGACACTCGATGGAATCAATGAAAGTGAAAATGGGAGGAGGAGCTATTGAAGAATAAGTAAAACAGAGCTTTCGAGAAGAATTACATGACGATGAAAGTGAAACGAGGGGGTCGATCGGGAGGAGTTTTGGGCAAGCATGCACAACGACTACGGACGCCGTGGTCGTGGTAACAGTGACTACGAATGTTGTGACCATAGTGGTTTGTCACGTTTTCCTCCCATGCATGAACATGTCAGACATCTTTGCATGCCGTGTCAGCCTAATGAAGGAGTTGAGGTTTCCTCATCACGGACGAGCATGGTGTAGTTTGCCAAAATTGTCCATGTATGCTTAGCATATTAGTGGGCTGCATGCGATCAGGTATTCATGTTAAATTTGATTATATTCTTGAGTTACAGTAGAAATGTCATGCACGTTATGAAACGATTACTATCCAACCTTATATTTTTGTTCATTGAAATCAGAAATGTTATCATGATCTACGATCTCAAAAATCTTATCCGATATTGTATTATATTTTGACAATCCTAGGCGGTTGAAGTTATGTGTTAGATATATTTTTTATTAATTTATTAGAGCTATATGAGCAACAATATATAGTATTTAAATAAAATGCATTTGCATACAAAATAAAATGTTCAATTCACTTCCACATGAAAATTATGAAAATATATAAATTTAATCATAAAAAATCCAATCAAATGCATAGAAATACAAATTCAATTTTGGTTTACTAATGCAAATAACATATATAAATATAATCATAACACCCATGAACCATTAGCTAATATAAGCTTGGAAG
The DNA here is from genome assembly GCA_934048045.1 of Polygonum aviculare. NCBI lineage: Eukaryota > Viridiplantae > Streptophyta > Magnoliopsida > Caryophyllales > Polygonaceae > Polygonum > Polygonum aviculare. Next base: position 11,344,812 of record OW204032.1, on the reverse strand, counting down.
CAACCCATGCTCCTCACGATAACGCTTGTAGAGTCTCATACGACTCTAATATATGACATCTCATCCGTCAACATTGATATCGTGAAATGACTCCACATCATTGCAGTAGGAGGTATTGGAGCATCATCATTCAGCTTAACCTAAACAAAAATTAGTGAGACGGAAAAATAAGTATTACTAAATAAAAAAAACAAGAAAATACATTTTGAAGCATCCTAGGACGTAGTGGTTTTCGAGATGAACAATACACACTACAAATGACCACACGGGGGTGTTTGGAGCTTCACACACGATCATTGGGAGACACTTTTGTGCCCTGCGCTCAGATAGTATGACCAGAGCACATTGGAATCTCGTAGCAAAGGCCAAACCGACCATCGGCATCTCCATCCGATTCACTTCATGACACGACGATAGCGTCCAATCAATGTTATTGATTAAATCATCGATTGGAGTAATGTAAGGATACACTGCAACATATGTCTTATAGTGTGTCTTCAACTCTTGAACCATCTCTTGTCACATACTTCACCATTCATCTTGCCCCCATTCACTCACATGAATGAGTGACCTATACCCGCAATGTCCATCTCCAATGACGTCTACAGTAGTATTGATAAACAGAATCATGAATTTAGGGACGTGAACACCAAAATCATTTCTATGTGACTATTGAGTGTGGGGGCACGCTTTATTTATTTTCTTGCTCTTGATGGGCCCCTTACTTTGTTTATTTTTTTTTGTAGATGTGCAAGCCTAGTCATGTCTCTTTGTTTGACTTTTGTGTTCTTCTTTGGTCTCCCTTTCACTTTGGCAATCTTTGGATCGCTCGCGGTGGTATGGCCTGGGTTCATGACGTCCACATACTTACGAATGATCTGATGCTTCTGTTCTTCATCCAAATTGTCATCATGATAATCTTGTATCATTTTCACCCATTAAAGTAAATTTCAGTGAATTTTGATTTCAGTCTCATATTACCTTCATTATATTGGCTTGATTTTTATAAAGTTTTACAAAAGATATTAGACATGTGAAATCGTAGTGAAAACATGTAGTGATTGAAGATAAGGAAAAATAATTTTCAATCCTATCATCTTAGGCTCTTGCTTGAAAAGGACAACCTCATTCAATAATCTTGGTATAAATCTGACTTTTTTCTAATTTTCTTGATTCTTAGCTAAAATAGTTATGGCTATTTGGTGACCAAATTCTCGTTGCCACGGAATTAAAATCAGACGTATATATGTGCACGTACCGAATATAGTATGATTTCACATTCTTAATTACTGCTCCATATACGTATATATACACACAATCAAACCAAGCTAGAAGAATAGTTATTTGAGAAACAGTCATGCCTTTTTCCTACTATTTTTTACTATGCAACGTTATCCGAATATCCTTTTTTTTCTAAAATTTCTTACAGTGTTGCTATTTGAAGATTACCTAACCAAATTCTGGTTGCCACGGAATTAAAATCAGACGTATATATACTTAAATTTGTTTTTCACAGAAAATGAATGTACCGTTTGATCGAATCGAAATGCTCGATTCCTATAACTGGGTGTAAGAATTAAGGGTTCGTATTCTCCGTTTATGGATGACATCATATCATAGCGATGACGAAATCAATTCTATTCAAATGGTTCTTATTGATGAAGAGGTGATATATCATTTATACATGTATTTATGCACTTATTCTCTTACTAATAATTATGTATTCATTTTTTGGTTTGTAGGGTCATTCAATTCATGGTTTTGTTTCTCAGTTTTTTTGTCAAAAATTGGATCTCAAACCTGAAAGAAGGTCATGTATATGCAATGAAGAACTTTAATGTCATACCAAATAACAATAGTTATAGATATACATCGCACCCGTTTAAGATCAAGTTCAACTTCTCCACCAAAATGATCTCCATGACGGATTCCGTCTTCCTGAGCATAATTATCATTTCGCTTCATTTCAAGACATAAAATCTAATCGTTTGGATACAAATTATTTAGTTGGTAAGTTTAACTTTTATTTAATTGATTTTTATTCTTTTATGTAATGTACTTCAAAAGATCATTTATTATTACCATTTGTATTGAGCGTGTAGATTTGATTGGTTGGTTGGTTGGTGACAATTGAACCATTTGGAGATGTTAACAATGAAGACAGGGGAAAAGTAAAATACGGTATTAAGTTCCGTCTCAAAGATCATGAGTAAATTTTATTTCATTTTGTAGTTCATTTTATTTTAGTATTATTTAATTACTTCATTCGATTTTAATGTGAAAGATTTTTTTTAGGAATGAGATTTTGATATGTACGCTTTGGGATTCATATGCCAAGGAGTTGCACAAATATCTCAAAGAACATGAAAATTCTGATGTAGTTGTTATTTTACAATACGTGAAACTACATAAAATTGGAGGTTATAAATCTCGTCCTCCATTTTATTTGCAATTTCATATATTTGGATATGTAATTCAAGTGTTTATTCGATAACATAAATATATGTATATTTTTTATGTTCATGCTTTGTAGTTGACACTAAATTGTCTAGTGCTAAGTTTGGGACTAAGTTAATGATTAACTAAGAACTTCCTGAAGTTGTTGAATTTAAACAACAGTATCATATTCTTCTTACTTTTTTTTTTTTTTTACATTTGCTACATATATGTACTATCACTTATGAATTGACTTTTATTTTGCAGTTGCATGTCTCTAACAGGAGAGAGTTCAATGACTAATATTACTTGTACCCAATCCTTAATTGAAACCTCCCAAATTAGTAGTGAGGACTACTTTCAACTTCATCGAAAAACATTTGTCCAATCCTTGAAAGAAACAACAAAAGTATTATTTTATGTCCTATATATTATTGTATGAGTAATTATTTGTTTGCATATAATTTATGTCATATTTATGGTCTTATCGTGAGTTTGGATTGTCTTATCTCAAGTAAGTAGGGTAGGTTATGCAACCCGCACTATATACATAGATTATGTAGTTTGATCCTCTCCAATAATGGGGTGCATTCTCCTTACAAAAAAATTTGTCCACAAGCTTCCATATATGTGATAGTTGCATCCATTGAACTATTTCCACATAATTTTGGCTGGTATTACAATGCTTGCAACCAATGCATGAAAATGGTCAACTATGATGGAGAAAAGTTTTCATGTAGGGAATGTCGTTCCACCGTAAGATTTCCATGTCCGAGGTATATGATCACAAATTATGTATATGATCAATACGCTACATATAATATATGTTATTTGGTTTAACATAATAATATTGTTATTATGTATTTTTATACAGGTTTATACTAAAAGTTCGAGTGAAAGATGAGACATGAAGTGCTCTTGTGACGATATTTCATAATGATGTGTGCCAATTAATCAATAGGTCTATAACATCCTTGCTTGAGCAATCGAACATTTCGCCTGTAAGTTAATCTATATTGTCTGTTGCTTACCAATGTTCACATTATTTAAAGAAAATATTAAATTTTTACTATATCGTATCAATGTATGTAGGGACAAGATATTGATAGTTTTCCAGAGGAGTTTAATAAGAAGATGCTTTTTGCAGTAGAGATATTAGATGTCGATATACACACTGACAAACCATCTAATTTATACTCTATAAGGAGAGTCAACAAAGATGATAATGTGATTGATGCATTTGATAATAACAAAGTCAATGACGAGGTACATTTTTTCCTTTGAATTGCTTAACCTTCGTTACTATTTATTGAGTATATTAATTTGTCTGGGTATTTTTGTGATTTTTCAGGTCGAGTCTCAATCTTTTAACGTGGATGTTGATGTTGAATCCCAACCGTCGTCCGGTGCTACGAGTACTTCATGTAAGCGCGGGCATGCTGCAATTGAGATTCCAAGTGACGACGAGGGTGATGACGTCCAACCCCTTGAACGTAAGAAAAAGCCAATAAAGATCAAATTAGGAAAGGATACTTAATCACTTCCGCATGTACTAGATTGGTTTTTCTTGGATTTCATAATGTTATTAAGACAATTTTCTTTTTTTTGGTCGAAATTAAGACAATTTTCTTTAACAATATATAATCTTTGACCATGCATGTGCTGAGTTTATTTATGACATATTTTATTTAATTAGAAGTTTAATGCAAACCCGCTGATATAAATTTTGAGTGGTTTGGGCTTAAATCAACCAACATTTACATTATTATTAAATTTCTTAATCATATAAAATCGGCATTCAATAGTTACATGCAAAATTAATTTAACTTCAATGAGTATAATGAGTATAATTCAAGATAAAATCAATTTAAACCAAAAAAAGTTATGATTAATCTTGTGAAGATTATGTATTTCTTCTTTTTAAAATTATTTTAGATGAGTTTTACAATTGCCTCCCCAAAAAGAAAGATGGGCAATATTTTTTTCATCACAATAACAGATTGTGTGCAGTCAAAAAGTTAAAAAGAGAACTTGGGTTTTAATATTTGATCAAAACGAGTTGTTTAACCATTAACAATGTGTTGAAACTTAAAGAAAAAAATAAAAAGAGAAATATTGGTTGTCCTCTTCCCCCAACCTCTTCCCCGACCAATTTTACAGATCAAGAAAAGAGGCTTGCTTCTTCAGCCACCACACTCCCTCCGTTGCTCGTCCCCTTTCCCGCCCCGGTCTGCCCTACATTTCCGCCCTATTCTCCACTATTACGGCTACAATTCAGGCGACATGGGGGGCGGCTGCCCACCCCCGCCACCCCCTGGATCCGCCACTATGTGTTCCCTGTTTAGCGGAGCTCCTCTCACTCTTGAGATCGCTTGATGAACAACATGATTGATCCTCTGCATCGTTTTATAATCACATCAAATCAAATCTCCATTTACGACGAACATAGGCATGTATCCAAGAGCCAACCGCCGAACAACATCGATTTGGCCGCCTTGGATAGCCACAGGGCTTTGGACTCACCGGCGAGGAATCGGTTGAGGAGAGGGGTTCGGATCGCCGGATCCATGGCGGATTACGCAACCCAGCTCGGTGGGGTCTACTCCACCTATAGGATTGGAGACCAAATTTCGTTATTTCATTACGGATCAAAAAAAGAGATTGATAAAAATAAAACAAAGCTCGGTGGGGTCTACTCAACCTATATGTGTTTATGTATAGATAGTTTTATTATGTATTGATAAAAAAAAAAGCTCGTATACAGCTCGGTGGACTTCTTTGGATAAATTTACTATGCACCGATCAATAAAAGATAGGTTTATGTATATGGATAGATTCTATCTTATAAGTTCCTTTTAACCTTAGGCTATATGGGTCTATAAATACCATTGTCCGATGGCCAATACAATCACTTGATTCCTGGATACGAAAGTCTTCCCGATTAAAATCTTCAATCTCATAAGTTGCGTCATTTATACATGTAATTTATATAATATTATATATTCGTCACCTTTATTTCCGTATAGTGCATTAAATTATGTCCAATATGTATCATAAGTTGCTTTATTTATACATGTAAAAAAAATTGCATTAACAAACTACCATTATCCACTTGATCAAAAAAAAAAACTACCATCATCACGTTCTTCCATATCTATTTTTGAAAGAAACAAATAAAAAGAAACTACCACATTGCACAAATATCCGTTTTTGAAAGTAAAAAATAAAATTAAAAACTCCTCCACGTTCCTTTTTGTTGTGTACTCATATATATCGAGCTGCAAGATAGCTTTGTACCTTCTTTCTCTTTGTTTTTTTATCAGAGTGTACCTTCTTTCTCTAAAAAAACAAAAAAGTTGTACATATGCTCTTGGTGCTCAAACATTTTAGCTGTCCCTTTCAACGTGTAAGCAACAGTGCTCTGCATTCCTTTGTTCCCTTTCCCTGTTGTAATAGTTTCCTTTTGCTTTATTAGCTACAAGACAAATAAATTGCAACAACCAGTTGTCTACCTTTTGTTCTTGTTTTTTCTTCTTCCGTCTATGAAGTAGCATACCATATGTCCTCAATATTCAAATTTAGTTGAATTTAAAATTTTGTCTTTCATATCCGTAAGACTAATAGATAATAATAATGTTTTCGGTGTATTTTTCTGTAGGTAAAAAATGCTTCCGTCCTTGATTACCGAACAACTCTATCACCCCCAATTTGATGATTTTTATTTACGTTTTCCTGGTTTTTATAGTGAAGATTACTCCGGTGGTAATATGATTAAAGTTCAGCATGTACAACAAGTTGATTTTCAAGTGACGACATATACATCATCCGTTCCATGGGGTTGTAGTCCCTTAAGAACAAGGACTATCGTCTAATCCTCAACGAGGCCAATGTGCCAATATTTATACAAAATTTCTACGGTGTTTCCATGTTGGAAGATTATGTTCTTCGATGCCTCAATGATCCGTATATCTCGGCCAACCCATCGATGTGTCCAAGCATTTTGGTTCAAGTCCAATCATTACAGTTAGTCTATCCAGTGGAAGATGACGACGATGAAGAAGAAGTTGTCGACACCGAATTATTGGACCTTTTTCCTCCACTACCTCTGATCGAGGTTGGAATTGATGCGGTTCTAGATATAGACGTTCAAGATGTACGTGAACCCCATTGTGCTATTTGCATGGAGATTTGGAGCTTAGAAATGGGTATCAAAATGTTACCATGCAACCATAGCTTTTATAGTGATTGTATTGATATGTGGTTTGTAACTTCCTTAAATTGTCCTTTATGTCGCTTGGACTCTAGGTTTGCTTTACTTTTGTTGCTAATGCGTTGTACTCCCTCTGTCCCGAATTGATTGTCTCATAACACTGTACACCCAAAAATTAAGAAGTTGAAAAAGTGGATTTTGGTATAAGACTTGTGTCAGATGGAAGTTGTAAATGTGCAAGTACAAAAGCAGAAAACCAAAAGCAATCCAGCTCATTTTTTTCAACCAATACAATGGGGAGTTTAACTTTACACCAACCAATAGAAATCCAACATTCAACTCACACGAATCCAGTCCTAAACCCCACATTCTGCCAACATTTAAAAGCACACATCACCCTTATAAGAGAACATTCTCCTCTGTTATAACTCAAAAGCCATTAAAGGCACAAAACATTCTTCTGAGTAAACTTACATCTGCATTTATCGAAATTAAAGAGAGGAGGGAAGAAGAAAAGAAGCTTCTTTGTTGCATCTTTGCCACGTCGTGATGGCTTCAACCATTAATTTAAATGAAATTTCAGAACCATAGGATGATACTCAACCTGCTCATTCACCCCACTCGTTTGATCTTAATGTAACACCAGGGGAGGTAGAGGAAGATACAGATTCTCCTCAGTTCAGTGAGCAAGGGGAAGAGCAAGAAGAATCCGGCGATACCTCAGCAGAACAATTGCATCATCAACCATTCACGATGAGGCTCAGCTCTGACAGAAAAATGCAGATCTTGATGAGGCTTCTACACATAGCACATGGGGGACTTCTGCCACACAGTACAATTAACAGGTTGCAAGTGAGTTTAGTGTATCTACAAGAACAATTAGCAGATTATGGAAGAGCATAAGGGGACATGCCAACTATAAGTACAAAGTACCACAACTGTGGTAGGAAGAGAGTGGTAGTTGAGGCTGCTAATTAAATTCACAACACTTACCATTGGGGAGAGATCATGCATAAGAGATTTAGCAACAAACCTCGAAGTATCAAAGAGCACAGTGCACAGAATGATCCAAAGAAAATCAATTAGGGCACACACTAATCCACTCCATCCAGGTTTGAAGGAATCAAACATGAAGACAAGGTTGGAGTGGATATTAAGTCTACTTCAAGGCAACACATCACAAAACAAGAAGTAATACTACTCAATGTTTGATTTTGTCCACATAGATGAGAAATGGTTTCATCTCAGCAAAAAGACACAAAGAGTGTATCTAGTAGAAAATGAAAGGGGCAAATACAAGGTTGCATCATCAAGCAAGTTTATACCCAAAGTCATGTTTACATCAGCGGTTGCTACACCTAGGTTCAATTGTGAGGGGACATACACTTTTGATGGCAAGATAGGAATATTTCCTTTCACATATCAAGAGGCATCAAAGAGAAAGTCCAAGAACAAGAATAAGGGAACCATGATTACCAAACTTGTTAAATCAGTGAATAAAACAGTAACAAGAAGAAGCTCATAGATCAAATCATTCCAGCAATCACTACAAAATGGCCACAACATGAAGGCCACAAGGTCATATTCATTCAGCAGGACAATGCCAAAGCACACATTAATAAAGAAGATCAAGAATGGCAACAGGTTTACAAACAAGGGGAGTTTACTTTCATCTTAATCCAACAACCACCCAATAGTTCAGATTTAAACATCCTAGATCTAGGGTTTTTTAGAAGCATTCAATCACTCATGCACAAAACAATGCCCAAGGATATAGAAGACATGTTACAAGCTGTTCATGAAGCATTTTTTGAGCTAGACCCTTTAACTTTGGATAATGTGTGGCATTCACTACAATATGTCATGAATGAGGTAGTAAAAGTAAAAGGCAATAACGATTATGACTTGCCACATTTGAATAAGAAAAGGTTAGCAAGTCAGGGCAATCTGCCCATTCAAGTGGAAGCACCAAATTGGGCAGTTTGTGAAGCATGGAACATAATTCATGCAAGTGTAGATGGTCTAGAGACATAAGCAGCCAGTCAGAATCAAGAGCAAGAGACACAAGGGACTAAAGAACCTTATGAAGATATTGATGATCAAGATGAAGCACTAGATGAGTTCATGTAATTATGTGTAGGACACATGTAGTGTGTCAAATACTTTTGTGTACTTGGAAAACTTGTACAAGTTTATTCCATATTTTGGGGAGATATATGAAGTACTTTTGGAAATAGGGTTGAAAAGGAAAAAAACAATTACTCTCAGACTCCCCTTTAGCATCACGGATGCTCATTCACCCTCACATCAACATACAATGGCCTCCAAAGCCACAAATTAGGGTGGTGGCCAAATGTATGTGAATGCAATAGGTTGTGTAGGAATGAACATCTCAGCATTGCAACCATTCATCATTGAGTAAAAAAAAATTCTCAGAGTCCCCTTGTCCATCATTGATGCACACTCAAGCACATTCCATTCTCAAGCAAAAGGCATCCAAAGCCACAATTATGGTTGGTTGCCTAATGCATGTCAACTAAACATGCTTGACTGAGTGTGCATCTCAGACTCAGGGAATCATCATTGAAAAAAAGACTCAATCACACAAGCATAACCTAAACTCAAAAACTCAAAAGCACACAAATAGAAGCATGGTATACAGAATTCAAATAAATCATCACAAACAAGTTTCAGAAACATGAACTGTCATACAGAAATAAGAGCATGGTGTACAAAATTCGAATTAATCATCACAAACAAGTTTCAACAACATGATAAGTTGAATTATTTCATCAGTTTTAGAAACAATAGCATGAATGTGGGCATAAATTCAAATAAAAGCATGGTGTACAAACTTCAAAATAATCATCACAAAGAAGTTTCAAAAAAATCAATTGTCATATAGATTCAAATCAATTTCACAAACAAGTTTGAGAAAATTAGTCAAGTTTCAGAAGTATGGAACAAGTTTCAGAAGCATCAACAATTTTCAGAAAACTCACAAACAAGTTTCAATAGCATCAACAAGTTTCAGAATACTCACAAACAAGTTTCAACAAGCATCAACAAATTTCAAAAGACTTACAAACAAGTTTCAAGAGCATCAACAGGTTTCAAAAGACTCACAAATGAGTTTCAACAAACAAGTTTCAGCATCAAATTAGCATGATCAACACAAACAAGTTCCACAATTATCTAGGAACATTCACATCCAGATCAAAGAACAACCAGAGCCACGAACAGCCTGTTAAGGGGACTAAAAAACACAAGAATCCAGATCACTCAAACAAATTAACATGCAAGGCGTTCTCCTTCATCATTGATTCAAACATAGAATACTAAATGTTAAGGGGACTAAATCTAGAAAATACGAACATGCAAGGGTTTACAAACATACAAACATGCAAACAAAAGCAGCATAGGAGTTCGACCAACAACAAAATACAGGAACAAGTTGCAATTTCATAGGGCTAAAGGGGACTTAGCTACTGATTTCATATAATTATTAGCCTTTTCTTATTATATTTAATTTTTATTTACGTTTTAACGAAATTTCATCTTCATAGGGAGGAGAAACTTGCTCATTTCCCAAAGATTTTAATTTCCTTTTGAAAAGCAAGTATTTATTTGTGGTGAAAGTGACAAATTATAATTTGAGTTTGGAACATGAGGGATCAACTTACCCAATCATGCTAGTGACACGTGATTCAAAGATTATCTCGGATTTTGAGATGCCTATGGACCAACTTGAGGTTAGATTATTTTATAATGATCCATAAATCGATGCTTATTTATTACATACATTGTTTTGAAATAATTTATTTCTATTCCTTTTTTTAGGGGACTTTGGGCATAGATAACACATCAACTAAGCACCCTCATGATGGAACTGGATATGAGGCTGATGCTGAATTGTTTGTGGATACACTTACAACCTTTGGCAAAGCTGCTCATGTGAAGCTAAACAAGCCGTCTAATTGATCATGTGTGATGATGGACTTCATTGTGTTTGAAGTAGTTGGTTTAACTTTACCATAGTTACAAACCTATATTGCAAGTTTAGTCTACTTTTCGGTTTGTTTTGTAGTGACAAACATTTTGTGTTTTTTGTGTGTGTGTTGCGTTTAATTTGATTTTGTCCATTTGTGATTCATCTATTTTTATTAATGAACAAGTAATATTTGTTTTGTTCTTTGCAATTCCTATCATTTATGCCAAAAATAACTAAAGTTTAAACAACTTAATTATTATATTTATGCTCAATCTAATCGGACAAAAAAAATTATATTTATGTTTAATAGTCAAAACTCAACTATGAAAGTGTAGGCAAAGTTTTTCCCTTGTATGTAAAGCTGGTGTGTGTCAGATAGGGTGAAAAGCTAGAACATAATTGGCTATCATTTTCATTTATCTATATATAAGCTAAGTACCACTTTGTACAAAAGCTTTGGATGCCCTATTCTCTTACAATGTTACTGTTGTTGCAGGTTGTACCATAGAAGTTGAATTAAAAAATATTATTTGTTACAAAATCAATGTATTGTGCGGTGTGCTTAAAAAAATATGTATTGTGCCGTGGAGGTTGAAAAAGAAGTGGGGTTAATGGATGTCAGTATTTTTGATCAGTAGTGGATGTCAGTTGAAAATTAAAGTAGTGTGGGGTGGAAGTTGAAAAAGAAATGGGTTAGTGGATGTAATAGATTAATAAAAAAATTATAATTGAATATAAATTAGCATAACTTTCATGTTTTGTCTCATTCTTTTGGTTTCTTTAAGTTGGCATCCTCCTTTTCTCTTATTTAGAGTATCCCAATTGAAGATGTAAGCTTTTACTTTTTCCTTTGTATAATTATATATATGGTTTGTTTTTTTAGCAATTGATTTGTTGATTTCATGTGCCCTCATCCAGATATGGCTGATAACGGTGAGTATAATATATTAAATAGAAGATTAATATCAAATCGTGAAAATGCTGGAACTTCACTTGAAGATATCAGCCATGGCAAAAGGGCTAGATGTGATCGATCATTTGGGGAACGTAGTGCATTCACTGATATTTCCAACAGTAACCACATTATATTGTTACTCCCTCCGTCCCATTAAGTTTGTCCGCCTTTCTATTTCCGTTGTCCCAAAAAGTTTGTCCATCTCTCAAATCTTTCCATTTACATCTACACATTTTTACACTTTTACCCTCCTCCAATCTCATTTATTACATTTATTACCCAAATTTTCCATCAACTTTATTACTTTTTCCTATACAATTACAAAATTACCTTCATCTACTCTTATATATTACTCCCATTATCCAATTTTTTCATCAACTTTATCACTTTTTACACTTTTTATTAATTACCGTGCAAACCGTCCTTTATGGACAAACAATATGGGATGGAGGGAGTATTATTCATAGTTAGATGCTTGAACGTTGACTTGAGTAAATCTTGATTTAAATTTTTCCAGTTGTTGATAATTCACAAGTACATACATCTACTGGGATTGGACCATCAAGTAGTTATTTAGTGGGCATCTTCACTTCGACATCAACACCAATAAATCAATCTACTACACTTCCAGTTGATCATTAAAGTGCAAACATTTTAAATTCTTGGTCTAGGAATCAATATCTCGCGAGTTCGTCTAGCGAACCTTATGCTAACACATCGTATACGGAGCCTACTCATGAAACATCAAATGAAGATGAGAGTTCTTTGAATACTTATTGGAAGGTTTGTTATTATAGTATATTGTCGAGTTTCCGCTTATGTTAATCTTATATATCGTATAATCAAGTATATTCCTTCATTTTTATTTTAGATTCAGAGTATGACAGCGAATGCTCGTGTGATTCTATAACAGGTATGTACCTTTTGTGCTCAATGTTGGTCAATTTTTTTTGTCATTTAATAAAATATTCCTATTTGTTATTTTGAAGACAATTTTGTGGATATTGGTGACCTTGTACACATATGTCAAAAATGTGGTTGCATAATGTGGTATCAAGAAAGAACATGTAAGAGCAAAAACCCAAGAGTTCCAAAATTTTATGTATGTTGTATGGATGGGAGGGTTCAGTTGCTACTTCTTCAACCTCCTCCTGAAACACTTGCGAAGCTTTTGTTCAACATGGACCGAAGAAGTGCAAACTTCCGTTCTTATATTTGTGCCTACAATATGATGTTCTCATTCACGTCCTTGGGTGGAAAGATCTAGGGCTGGGACTTAGGACCCGAAGAACCGAACCGAACCAAGCAGTTCGGGTCGGTTTGGTCCGGTTCATGGGAAAAAAACATGGGCAAAAATTCGGTTCGGTTCCTAGTAAAAATGTCGGTTCGGTTCCCGGTTTTTTTTAAAAAACCGAACTCTTGAATTATACCCGAACAAAATTAGGTTTTTAGTGCCTCCTTCCCCGCAGCTCTCGTTCACGCAGCGCAGCTCTCGTGCCTCCTTCCCCGTAGCTCTCGTTCCCCTCCTTCCCCCACAAATCCGCAGCCCTCGTGCCCCTCCTTCCACCGCAACTCTCGCCGGTCTCCGGTCGCCGGTATCCCGGCTCCGCTCTTCTCTCGGGGGGGTGACAAGGTTGCAAGAATTGACGTATAAGGGAAATGATGAAGCATTAGTGTCCACATTTTTTGAAAGGTGGCACCCCGAAACAAATGGTTTCCATTTTCCCCGTGGAGAGATAACCATCACTCTCCACGATGTCGGCCTCATACTCGGTTTACGGATCGATGGGATTCCTATGCGTTCTGATATGTCACAGTTGGATGATTTAGCCTTACAAACACATATCTCTCAAATGTTTGGAATGGAGTTGGAAAAGCTTAACTCACAGATCAGCTTAGGTACCATACACCTCTCAGATTTGATGCACCTACTTGGCAGTATGCGACGAAGGGGAGATCCAAATGTGATAGCTTTAGCTAGGGTACTTGCTTCTATTGTTGGGTACGACACTTTTTATTGACAACTCTGGCCATGGTGTGTCATGTAAGTTGATGCATGTACTTTTGAACCATGCTTTATTAGGGCATATCTCATGGGTACATGGAGCATTGACCAATCTATATGGACAACTCGGTATGGCATCTTGCACTGGAGCTAGGCGAATTGGTGGTTGCTTATACATCTTATATATGACTATCGATAACTTATAGATTTTTTCAATTCCTTTCAACACCTATTATTGTACTTGAATTGCTCATTCATTTTGTAGAACTAGATTTGGAGATATTTACCTCGATTTGTTTAGGGGCTATTTGCCTAGAGACATCAGTTACTCTCGAGGGGAGGAGTACCAACCCGATACACAGTCCAGACATAGGGATACTGTAGAGCTGAAAGGAATACACGCAGGTCACTAGACTTGTACCCTGTGAATAAGGAAATGTAGTATAAACCAATTTTTTTAATAGATCAATTAAAGTATCAAAACAGTATGACCTAATCTACTAAATATTTTTGTAGGTGGTGTGGATGCCATATTACCCGAGACCCAACTTCGTTGTGGGGAACCTCTCACTCTCTAGGCACAGGGGTCTGCTAATATCTCTAGACATCCAAGAGCCCTACCATCCGGATCAATGCTACCGCCAATTTTGCTACCGTAGAAGCATCCCTGGTCCTGTCATCAATCCATATAAAAGCGGTTAGAAAGGCCTCCCTTGATAGAGTTTGTTATATACTTAAATTCAATAACGATCATGATCGTTGCGGGCAACAAGCGCAACTTTCATTGTACCCAATGGGAGAGTACGCAACCAATCCTTCGTCAGCGGATGGAGATTATCTAGAATGGTATTTACGAGTTAGTCATCCATATTTGTTAAGGGACTCTGTCCAACGATTGGTCCAACGACGACCGATAGCACCCGCTCCGTTAGATATCTATTTTGTACGTACACTTTTAGAAGTTATTATTTTAATTATTTGTATATATTTTTTCATTTTACTAAAAAATTCTTTTTTTGCTTTCAAAAAATAACTCATATCGAAGGGTGTATTGCGAAATATTCATATTTGAAACAGCTTGGTGGCCCGGTTGAAAAGTTTATCGATGAACTACAACGTCACTTAGGTGTAGAATCGCCTACAATGTCACACGTCCCGAACCCAATGCATCATCATAGCCGCCACTCTCACACCCCATAGTTTCAGTCCGGTCGTCATAGTGATGTCGGTTCTTGCAAATAGTTGTTTAGTCTGTTGTGTTTATATGATAGGATTAATTTAATTTAAAAAACTATGTGATTTCGTTATGCCTGAATTTCTAATATGAAACTTTAATTAGCGATTTTTATTATGTAAAATATAAAGTGATTAAGATAGTGGAAAAACTTTTAAACCACATACATATACAAAATAAAAACAAAACTAATAATACCTTAAATTTAATAGGAAAATAGATGTCGGAACGAAGATTAACCAGGAAATAGATGGCACCTGACTATGGACGGGACGTTCCCGGTCCTAGTGAAGGGAAATCTACTACGGCCACAACGTCCATAGCCACAGTGTAGTTAGGTGACCCTCCCACAACGGCCTCCCACAACGGCCGTGTACGTCGTGGTCGTAAAAACATACAATGGCCGATACGATCGTAGTGGACTCCGGGGTGCAACGCACATCTGACTGGGGCGCAAAGAGGGGGTGTTATAGAACTCGTGAATGTTGGCCAATTTATGTTGCTCCTTTAAATTGACTAGTTTTTAACCCTGGTGCCTCTAACGGTGCATTCGACAAATAAGGTAAGATACTGATGAGTTAAATGATACTAATACTGATTTTATGTACTGATGCTGATATTGATTTAAGGTACCGATAAGTTAAATGGTACCGATAAGTTAAATGATATTGATGCTGAAAGTGAGTGTTCGGTAGGAAGGTTTGTTGATTAGTCGTTTTTTCAGGAAGTAAGCATACTTATTTTCAAATAAGATGGGATAATTTTTAGGTGCTTATGAGCAACAGAATACTTATTTGGACAAATAATTATCTAAAATGTTAAATTGCCGAACATCTCTATCAGATACTTATAAGTATCATTTAACTTATTTCAACAAATAAGTAACTTATTTCATGTTTACCGCGCAACCTATGTTTGAATTGAGGCCTTTTCAGAATTGAAACATCTCTCATATATTCAGGGAGGCTAATATAGTAGCTGATTACATTGCTGTTTCGTTTCGCGACGTGTCTTTTGTAGCGCTTGAGTCAAATTCGGCCCATGGTAGTCTTATCCGTAAAGATACTCTAGAATATTTTCTGTTGTAAGGGTCTATTTTAAATGCTTTCTATATCAAAAAATATCAATATTATAACTTAGAACTTATAGATTAAGAATATCATTTTTTTATTTAGGAATTTATAATATTAATAATACAAAAAAACAAGATAATATATTATCTATATTGTTCATAGTATAAAGCGGAGACAAAGTCTTCACAGAAAATTACGCCACGTATCATATCTTTAACAAAATAATCAACCGAGCTCTTGCGTATATAAAAAATCACTAATCACAATAGAAAGATAAATATATATGATTTGATAAGTATAATCAGTTGAGCCCTTCTCTATATAAATTAGGTAGTTAGTATCTCATATAATCTTATCCCGTAAAAATTGCAGAAAATTATGAATTATCACGAAAATTATGAATCATATCTTACCAAGAATTAGTTGTAATCTTTAGATAAGTATTATTATTTAATAAAACGTAATATTTATCGTAAAGTAGTTTTTGAACTAATCCAACTTATTTATATTATGAGTTCATTTACTATTGGTAAAAAAACACTAATCATAATACGGAGATACATATATGATCCTATATTTTTAACATGATCATTGACGTTACATATCTAATTAAATTATGTTTATAATCGCATTATCCATACGTGGTACGATGTTAAACTAGTTTGAGGGTAACAAACTAAACTATAGATATAACTAGTTATGACCCCGGGCCTTGCCAGGGAGCTTTTCAAATAAAATTCAAAAGTTATTAATTTACAAAGGATATCTATTACAAATTAAATACATAATTTATTTGAATCCGATAGGTATTGTGAAAGTTGTAACACTTTGACTCGGTTAATTGGTTAGTTTTAGTGACATGAATGATGTAATTCTAGATAATTGGTTTGTTCAATGATGAAAGTTTGATAGGAACAGGTGTTATAGCAAGACATTCAGATCATGCATTTACATGAGTTATATATAATATATATATATATACAAATACTAATTAAATCTTTCATTTTATTACAATATATATTGTTGCTGCAACAATATTTTGATAAATGGAACAGGAGTGTTGTAATATAAATGTTGATGATAAGTTACGGAATATTTTGATAAATGGAATAGGTTTGTTCAATGATGAAAGTTTGAAATGGAACAATATTTTGAATAATAACATAATATTAATTAGTTGCTGATAAGATTAACATATTATTATTTTGCTCAAACTAGTAATAACATAATATTGATCGGAAAAAAACATAATAACATAATATTCCGTAACTTGCTAAAAAAACAAAAAATCAAAAGCGCCCCTCCGACTACCAAACGAGCGGCAGACGGGCTGGCGGTGAGGAGTTGCGAGTGCGACCCCGACCAGACGAGCGGCGGACGGGCTGGCGGCGACCGACTTCTAGACGTTTTCGTCCTCCGCGACAATACGGTTCTCCGACGCCGGTGCTCGGGGGAAGAGCGCCCCTCCGACGGCGTGTCCGAGCTGGACGGTGATGAGTACACCTCCATTAAAGGAGGTGTATAAGAGGAGGAGGTCCGTGAGCCCCGCCCTGGCGCAGTGGAACGCCAATTGTCGGAGGTGCAACCACATTCCTTCTTCCACCGGCGGAGGCGGCTACTGACGAGTGATGAACTTTGTGGCGAGAGTCAGGATAAAGATACAAATGAGGTCAAAGGCATACTGGCCGGGCCCTTTGTAGCCCGGCCAAAAGCCGACCAACCCCAGTAAAAAAAAATATGGAACAATATTTAGGTCATGCATTTACGATATTATTGCTCAAACAATATTTTGATAAATGGAACGGGATTGTTGTAGCAAGACATTTAGGTCAAGCATTTACAAGAATTACAAAACCAACCCCACTAAAATATGATAGGCCACTACACAATTGCACGCATATATATAGATCGAGTGTGAACCTAGTAGAAAAATCGGTTATTATAAATGGGGTATATGGTTTAGAAAAAATAAATTTACCTAATTGTGCAATTACTGATGAATAATAACATAATATTAATTAGTTGCTGATAAGAATAACATATTATTATTTTGCTCAAACTAGTACTAACATAATATTGATCGGAAATAAACATAATAACATAATACTCCGTAACTTGCTAAAAAAACAAAAAATCAAAAGCGCCCCTCCGACTACCAGACGAGCGGCGGACGGGCTGGCGCTGAGGAGTTGCGAGTGTGACACCCGACCAGACAAGCGGCGGACGGGCTGGCGGCGACCGACTTCTAGACGTTTTCGTCCTCCACGGCATCACTGTTCTCCGGCGCCGGTGCTCAAGGGAAGAGCGCCCCTCCGACGGCGTGTCCGAGCTGGACGACGATGAATACACCTCCATTGAAGGAGGTGTATAAGAGGAGGAGGTCCGTGAGCCCCGCCCTGGCGCAGTGGAGCGCCAATTGTCGGAGGCGCAACCACATTCCTCCTTCCGCCGGCGGAGGCGGCTCCCGACGAGTGAGGAACTCGGTGGCGAGAGTCAGCATAAAGATACAAATAAGGTCAAAGGCATACTGGCCGGGCCCTTTGTAGCCCGGCCAAAAGCCGACCAACCCCATTAAAAAAAATATGGAACAATATTTAGGTGATGCATTTACGATATTATTGCTCCAACAATATTTTGATAAATGGAACGGGAGTGTTGTAGTAAGACATTTAGGTCATGCATTTACAAGATTTAGAAAACCAACCCCATTAAAATATGATAGGCCACTACACAATTGCATGCATATATATAGATCGAGTGTGAGAGATAGCATCAACGTGTGAACCTAGTAGAAGAATCGGTTATTATATATAGGGTATATGGTTTAGAAAAAACTAATTTCCCTAATTGTGCAATTATTGATGAATAATAACATAATATTAATTAGTTGCTGATAAGAAGAACATATTATTATTTTGCTCAAACTAGTAATAACATAATATTGATTGGAAAAAAACATAATAGCATAATACTCCGTAACTTGCTAAAAAAACAAAAAATCAAAATTGCCCCTCCGACTACCAGACGAGCAGCGGACGGGTTAACGGTGAGGAGTTGCGAGTGTGATCCCCGACTAGACGAGCGGCGGACGGGCTGGCGGCGACCGAGTTCTAGACGTTTTCGTCCTCCGTGGCATTACCGTTCTCCAGCGCCGGTGCTCGGGGGAAGAGCGCCCCTCTGACGGCGTGTCCGAGCTGGACGGCGATGAATACACCTCCATTAAACGAGGTGTATAAGAGGAGGAGGTCCATGAGCCCCGCCCTGGCGCAGTGGAACGCCAATTGTCGGAGGCGTAACCACATTCCTCCTTCCGCCGGCGGAGGCGGCTCCCGACGAGTGAGGAACTCGGTGGCGAGAGTCAGGATAAAGATAGAAATGAGGTCGAAGTCATAATGGCCGGGCCCTTTGTAGCCCGGCCAAAAGCCGACCAACCCCATTAAAAAAAATATGGAACAATATTTAGGTCATGCATTTACAATATTATTGCTCCAACAATATTTTGATAAATGGAACGGGAGTGTTGTAGCAAGACATTTAGGTCATGCATTTACAAGAATTACAAAACCAACCCCATTAAAAAAAGAAAGGTCACTACACAGTTGCATGTATATATATGGATCAAGTGTGAGAGATAACATCAATGTGTGAACCTAGTAGAAGAATCGCTTATTATAAATAGGGTATATGGTTTAGAAAAAACTAATTGACAAAACTGCCCTTAACTGCTTCAGGTTTAGAAGTATAATAGCAGATGACCCGTACCTTGTACGGGGGTGTTATTTTTTTATTTTGTGTATCAATTTACTATAGCAATTAAAAATATTATCATATGTATACGTTTTTTTAAAACGAAGCTTATTTTTTGGAGCTAAAAATGACATAAGTTTTGTTTATCATCACATATATAAATAAATTTTATTTATATAGTTACTTTTGGTACAGTCATAAATATATATATATTTAGATAATTGAGGAAGACTGACATAAGATAAGATGGATTATCACATTTTATTAACAATTGATACAAATCTTTTGGAATTTAATTTAATTATGTAAACTGACTTGTATAATAAAATCAATAAGTTTAAATAAAAACTCGGATTAATATATATTTTAATATTGAAGATATAGATAATACTTAATAAACTAAATAGAAAACAAAATTATGCCGTATTAATGTTATTGTTTTTTGAAAAAAAAAATTCAATAATAAATATATAAATATGTAATGAAAATGTTAATAAATTATTATCTTATTTAAGAAATCTATCTTTTTTTCTAAAGCGTAATCAATATGCAATATTAGCGATATATATGGTAAATATCTATTACTATATACTAAAGCGGAAGCAAATACTGCCACCATATTGCGCCACATCACCCCCCTTATTTAAAAATCTATCTTACTAAATCTTGATTTTTTCATAATCTTATACATACTTAATTAAGATATTAGTTCTATCTTATATATTGAGTTGTTTATTTAATAATTCTATCCATATTGAAAATCTCTATCTTATCATTATACACATTTAATTAATACATATATCTACCATAAATTTTATTTTGAAAAAATATCTTTTGTCGTGTATAAATCATAATCATAATAGTTTACCCATTTAATTAAATATCATATTAACTATAGTTTATGTTTCATAATTTTATTATGGTAATTTTTTAAATCATCAATGGTAGCAAATTCTACCACTCTATATGAGAACCAATATTCATTATATTAAAATAATATATTAAATTCATTTTTACTATCATATCATATTAAAATATCAATAAAAAAATTAGATGTTATATTTACCATATATATCGCTAAAATTACATATTGATTACGCTTTAGAAAAAAAAAGATAGATTTCTTAATTAAGATAATGATTCTTTAACATTTTTATTAAATATTTAAATTTTTATTATATAATGATTTCTTTATTATGTTTAAAAAAAACAATAACATACATACGAGTTTTCAAATTATCTTATGAAATATCATCTATGTATTTAATATTATAATATATTAATCTGAGTTTGTATTTAAACTTATTGATTTTTATTATATAAGTTAGTTTACACAATTTAATTTATATAACAAAATATTTGTATCAATTTTTGATAAAATGTGATAATGCATCTTATCTTATGTCATTCTTCCTCAATTATTCGAGTATATGTTTATGTATGTATAAAAAGTAATATATAAATAAAAAGTAATAATATATATATATATTATGATATACAAAAGTTATGTCATTTTATAATCCAAAAAATAAGCATTGTTTTCAAATAAAGTATACATATGATAATAATTGCAATTGTTATAGTAAATTCATACACAAAGCTATAAATTAAAATAAAAAATATTTTTTTAGTAAAAGGTTTATGATAGATCTATGTATTAATTAAATGTGTATAATGATAAATAGAGATTTATATATTTGGATAGAAGTATTAATTAAACAGCTCAAATTGTAAGATATAACTAATATCTTAATTAAGTATGTATAAGATTATGATAAAATCAATATTTAATAAGATATACTTTTTAATAAGTAGGGTAATATGGTGCGATACAGTGACATAATTTACTTTCCCTTTAGTATATATACACTAGAAGATAGATAGATAACGTAGCCGTCCTTATTGTCAAAATTAACATGCTAAAGATATATTAACCTGAAAGCATATATTAACATGCTATACCTATTATATAGTGAACTGCTTAAGATATAGAGGTCAAAGACTCAAAGATATATATCTTAGTTTATATCAAAAGATTTATATGGTATGAAAAGATAAATTTTCCAATTCAATAGAGGATAAAAGAATTAACATAAAAACTTTTAAATATGCATATGATTAAGATAAATTTTTAAATATAAAATTAAAATTGATAAGATATTTTTTTTAATAAAGGGGTGATGTGACGCAATATGGTAGCGGAATTTGCTTCCGCTTTAGTATATAACTAGCAAATGACCCGTACCTTGTACGGGAGTGTTATTTATTTATTCGTCTTTGTGTATGAATTTACTATACCAATTACAAATATTATCATATGTATACTTTGTTTTAAAACGTCGCTTTTTTTTGGAGTATAAAATAAAATAATTCTTGTATATCATCATATATATAGATAAATTTTATTTACATAGTTACTTTTTTTTGGAGTATAAAATAAAATAATTCTTGAGGAAGAATGACATAAGATAAGATGCATTATCACATTTTATTAACAAATAATACAAATCTTTTGGCATTCAATTAAATTATGTAAACTAACTTATATAATAAAATCAATAATTTTAAATAAAAACTTGGATTAATATATTATGATATTGAAGATACAAATAATATTTAATAAGTTAAATAGAAAACCAAATTATCTCGTATATATATTATTGTTTTTTGAAAATATAATTAACCAATAAATATATAAATATGTAATGAAAATGTTAACGAATTATTATCTTAATTAATTTAGAAATCTATCTTTTTTTTTTCTAAAGCGTAATCAATATGGAATATTAGCGATATATATGATATTTTTATATGATACGATAGTAAAAATGTATTTTATATATTAATTTAATAGAATGAATATTTGTCTTAAATCTTAAATACAGTGGTAGAATTTGCTAATTGTCTACCATTGATGATTTTAAAAAATACAATAATGAAATTACGAAAAAATAATTTAAAGTTAACATGATATTTAATTTAATGGGTAAAATATTATTATTATGATTTATAGATTATGATGAAAAAAAAATATTTTTAAATAAAAGGTTTATGGCAGATCTATGTATTAATTAAATGTGTACATTGATAAGATATATATTTTTGTATTTGGATAGAATTATTAATTAAAGAACTCAAATTCTAAGATAAAACTAATATCTTAATTAAGTATGTATAAAATTATGATAAAATCGAGATTTAATAAGATAGATTTTTAAATAAGGTGGTGATGTGGCGCAATATGGTTGCAGAATTTGCTTCCGCTTTAGGATATAGTATAATAGAATAGATAGATAGATAGATAGATAATAGATAAATAGATAAATAGATAATAGATAATAGATAGATAGATATTGACAAGGATGATACAAAACTATAAAAAAAGAAAAAAAGTTACTAATATCCCAAGCAACGCCACGAGGAGACGACTATTGACTAGTTTGACGGTCCGGATCCTCTGTCTCCATATTGTGTCCCTTTTATGTGTCCCCTTCAATTTGATTGGTTAATCTATACAAATTTATTAAAACAAAATCAATTTTGGATTAGTTAAAAGGGATGTTAACCAATAAGGCGTAAGGGACACATAAAGGGGACACAATATGGGGACAGACCGCTAGTTTGAAAAGAAAATTTGTTAAACTCATTAACGGGGGAATTATGGCCGTAGTCGAATTTTCATTCTTCTTCGCCTCCGCTTTCCAAGGCGCTCAAACCCCCGATGATGTGGCGATGGCAGAGAACCTTCCGCTTTCCCGCCAAGTCATCTCTCTCCCTCCTCACCGCCGGAGCCGGATGCGCTGTAACAGCGATTGCAATTTCCGACGAGTCTCCGGTCACGTTCTCGCACTCCAACAAAATCAGCGCCGGATTCCACGGCCTTGTTCGCTCATCGCGCTCCGTTTTCACTGTTTGATTCTGATCTTACTCCCTGTGCAATTTGTAGTGTCTGTGCAATGATTTTGAATTTAGGTCATTGCTGACGTTTTCAGATAGCTTCAAATGTCATCGATTACAAGTACTCTTTACATGGATTGCCGGAGGCTTCTGATGAATACAAGCGCATACTGTCGGAGGTTTGTTGCCTTGCTATCGAGTTGTTAAAATCTCTAAGAAATCCTGAGATACTGGATTTTGTATTCCGAGAAATGATTCTCTTACTGATTGGACCATCGTCTTATAGTCTACATGACCTGAAATGTCAGATTAAGGGGAAGGCAACAAAATTACCTCATATATAGGCGATAGGGGTTTG
The DNA here is from genome assembly GCA_934048045.1 of Polygonum aviculare. NCBI lineage: Eukaryota > Viridiplantae > Streptophyta > Magnoliopsida > Caryophyllales > Polygonaceae > Polygonum > Polygonum aviculare. Next base: position 11,320,906 of record OW204032.1, on the reverse strand, counting down.
ATATTTAAACATATGCCTACTGTCAGTTTCATTGTTAAGAGATGATTATTGTAGCTTCAAGCTGCTCATGTAGGCTGATTTTGACAACATTTTTGCTTCAGGTTCATCTTCGATCAGCCAATAAAATTCTGAAGCTATGTGAGGCCAATAGGGGTTTTTATGTGAAAGCTGGTCAGTTTGCTGCTGCTTTGAGGCAGCTCCCTGCAGAATACTCTTCAACTCTCTCCTCATTGCAAGATCAGGTTCATTTGCTGTCCATACTTCATCTGTTGCATTATTTTTCTGCAAACAAAGAAATTGCAATCGAGGGGAAGTCGTATGCTGTGTATGTCTGCTGTTTACATAATCCTTTGCTATCATTGAAGGAAGTCATATGCTGTGTATGCCTGCTTTTTACATGATCCTTTGCTATCCACACCACAGGCAGTTCCTTGTCAATTCAGAGAAGTTAAGGAAGTAATCACTCGAAGTCTCAAAAAAGAGCTTACAGATATGTAAGTCACTCTAAAATAAGTAAATTGTAATAAGTGATATTTGTATCATAGTTAGTTACTGTTGATCCATGTATGTTTAATGGCCTATAGTTTCAGAAATATAGATAGGGATTAGGTTTTTTCTATATATTGCTTTAGATTCTACCTGGCAGTTTCTTCTGTTCCATTAATTGAGTTATCATGCAACATATAGATTTCTGTCAATCGACGAACAACCTATTGCTGCCGCATCTATAGCTCAAGTTCACCATGCTGTGCTAAAGAATCACGAGGAAGTTGCCGTCAAGGTATATTTTTCACGTTCTTGTTATGTTAAAATTCCAGCTTGGGATTTGAGAGAATACAGATTCGTTGGTGTAAACAGTTGGCTGATCTTGCTTGCCTTGATCTGATGCATACTTTTTTGGCAAGGTGCTTATGGGAACTTGTTGGTTTCATTCTAGAAGTCTGTAGCAGTCAGGAATAACATACAGACTATGGCGATATGTGTTTGCAAGCAATTTTGAGCCTAATCTAAGATGAATATTGAGTTTGCATTGTCTCATTGTCTCTGTTTTATGCTTAGATTCATATCCCCTCAGAATTTGAGAAGTCAAGGATCTAATCGCTGACTTACAGGATGTAAATCTCTTTCTTTGACAAAGCTGTAGAATAGCTATAGATAGGTCACTAAAATGGTGTTCCATCCAGGAATTAAGTGCACATCTGTTCTAGGTATTAATGTGGAAAGTGAACTTGTCTTCTCTTTCCAGTGCTTGCATTGTGTGACAAACTTTTAATCGGTGAAACTTAGGTACTATTTGTTTCTTTTACTGAGGTTGTGTGACATGATCACACTGTGCTGTGCAGCATTTGGTACTATTTTCCTTTATAGGTGTCATAATGAAGATATTCTCCTAAAATTGTTTCTGGTAGGCTCTATTTATTAGTATGTGACTATTAATTGCAGAATCCTTTTTTTTGTATGTCACCAGGTGCAATATCCTGGATTAGATCAACTGGTGAAAATAGATCTCACAACCATGTCGTTTCTTTCAAAATTTGTTACATGGGTAAAGCTTATATTCTTTATTAATCTTGCATCTTTCTTACTTGAATGTTCTTTGTACGACAATAAGATATGTAATTTGGAATCTTTTTAGCTGTGACCCGCAGTATACATTAGCCTTTGTAAATTTCCTCTTTGTGTAAATTGATAAAATCCAACTTTAAATATTAAGCTTGTAAATTGCAGTTCGTAGACATGGGTCATTTTGAACACTAACCAAGTCCTTTGATTCTGTCAAATGCATAAGACTGTCATTAATTATCTTACCATGTCTTGTAACCTCCTCCATAGTAATAATGAACACTAACCATGCTGTCTTGACCCAACACCCAAATCCTTTTATTTTAAAAATCTGATAGCTTCAGGGTTGCTACTGCATGCTTCATTGGTTAACTGAAGTAGCTGCCGTGTCTTTTGTTCAGGTATTTCCTGAGTACAGATTTGGATGGATTGTATCGGAGTTTAAAGAGGCTATAACAATGGAACTAGGTAAGATATTATAGCTGGTTACATTATTTAGTATATGGGAATTAAGACTTCAAATTGTATCTGTGCTGACTGCATATGACTCTGGGATAAAGCCCCATCATAGTTGAAAATTTTGAATCTTGTTATACAATGGTGTAGAGCTTAGTATAGATAGTAGATCGATAGTTTGTCACTGTTCCTCACTATGTATTAGATGATTATGCACCATTGCGCCTATGGACAGATCAGATACCATGAATTGGTTGTTGGAATGGTGTGGGATAAAATGATGCAAGTTTCAGGGTTTGAACTAGGCTGGTCTTGCTAGCTGCCTTTGCACTGGTTCACTGATTTTACTATTCCTGAATTTATTACTTGACGAATTCTACTCACACGCACGGATGAAGAATACTCAATCCTTCATTTTCAGAATTCTTGTAAAAATGAATACGTATGCTGTTGTTGAAGCTTGTATGCCGTGCTAATGATCACACAAATGATAAGTTTTTGTCTCTGAAGACTTTGTACAGGAAGCTAAAAATTCAGAGAGAACTGCCAACAATTTCCGTAGCAACAAACAAGTCAAGGTTCCTAAAGTTATATGGGTATAAAGCTGCCTTCACATCTGAGATATCTTTCAAGTTTTCCAACACCGATCTAAAATTTATCATCAAATATCTTATCTAGGAATTGACAAGTGGCCAGGTGTTGACAATGCAGTTCTGTGCTGGGCATAAGGTACAGCTCGATCCAGCCTGTTTCACTACTTCACTGATGGCATAGCTTCATTTTTTTTTTTGAAAAAGCTGGTAATATAGCTCATGCATGTATTGATTTAGAGACAGTTTCCTTGAAATCTCATTTTTTCTGCACTTCTAAATATCAGCATATTAAATTGTGCATAGCAGTAGCAGGTGTATACTAAAGCATGGAAGCTTTCAGCATAAGCCCCTCAATAATATATCTCCAATGCAAAATTCGTAGAGGCATGGAAAGTTTTGAATATGAAACAACATGCTGTATAGTTGCTTAATTGTAGGAGTATCTCCTATGGACAAAATAGGTGCATTGAATTCAATATGCATAGTTGCTTGGGTTGTCTACTGAAATGATGTGGGAACAAACAAGTCGAAGTACCATGAATTGTGTGCTGAAATGGTGTCGGTCCTGTAGGATAAAATGAAGTACAATGAGATTGGAATTAAGTTTCTTTGACAAGAGTTGTTTAACTTTCAGGTTGATGACTTGGATTCAATGAGGCAAGCAGGAATAGATCCAAAAGAGGTATGCTGTCCTCTCCAGGCTCCAGTAACCTTATAGTGCAATTATTGCTTGATTTTCCCATGAGGTCATCATAGTGCTATGTGATATCCCTTTAGTTTATATGCTGTGAAAACATGTGGTCTGATGGTCTTATAGGTTGCAAGAACATTAGTAGAAGTCTTTGCTCGTATGATTTTCATCCATGGATTTGTTCACCGTGATCTACACCCTGGCAATGTCTTAGTTGCTCCACAAGAACAGAGAGGCTTCCACATAGGTCTGCTGTTTAGCCTACGTGCAATTTGCCTGTTTCTCAATCATTACATGGCTCGATTTGTTCTTACTTATGGCATGATTGAAATCAGTGCTTCTCGACCATGGCACATACAAAGAATTGGATGAAGAATTCAGGCTGGATTACTGCCGGCTCTGGGAAGCATTGATCCTGTTGGACTCAAATAAACTACAGGAACTTGGTGAACGATTTGGTATTGGCAAATATACCAAATATCTACCTCTGATATTCATTGGGAGGATGATCAACAGGTGATAGCCTTCAGCCAAAAAATTCCCATGATAGTTTATCTATATTTGTTGGCATGCTTTTTCATAGAAAACATGCTTTTGGAAGGGCATTCATTGCTAGGCCTCTGTTGGCTAACGATGTCCAAACTCCGATCTTGTTTGAGTAGTATCTATTAGTGAAGGTTATGATAATATATTACTTGTTGAGTTTGCGGATGATCTTAATGATAATGCTGCAGTGTTTGTCTTTGTTTTGGTGAATTATATACTGCAAATTCAACAATTTTAGGGAATGGTGATTACAGAACTGAGAGGAGACATATTTGCAGTATGCATGAGCTTGCTTTATCATGGAAACATACTCATACTCCAATGTCTTCATACATACCTCATGGCAGAAAGCATGCTTATAGACTTGCAAAAGAAAATGGACTGAAATTAGTTGGTACTTCTATATGTATAATTATGTTCACATTTTCTGGGATTCAGCCTAACATCTTCACCTTGATGATTCCTAATCCTCATAGTAAATCGGCTCTGGGCAAGGAGATGTCCATCCAGGAGAAAAAAGAGGTTAAAGAGGATTTGAGATCACTGAAAATGGAAGATATTTCATCATTCATGGAATCCCTGCCCCCTGATTTTCTGACGATATTGCATACCGAGTATGTTCTGAAATTTTAGTGTCCTTTTGCAGATCTATATAAGCAGACTTTTCATACATATTTTCTCTTACAGCGGCCTTCTAAGATCAAACCTCAACAAATTGGGTGCCCCTCGACATTACCGACTTCTAACATATGTCAAATGTGCAATATACGGCCTTTCTTCAAGAAGTAAATCCGATAACAGTTCAGGTACAAGCCCTTAGCAGATTTAGTAAAATTTCTGTTGAACTCGTTGTGCATCTCTTGTTCGAGGGCATATGAAAATGCAAAATTCCTTTGTAATGAGTCAAACCACTTAATCTCTTATTTGGTTTCCCTTCAGTCTAACTAATTTCAGAATTCTGATAATGTGAATTGTAGTATTAGCTATTGATGCTTTGTTCCCGGGATTGAAGTCAAGATTGCGTTATCTTCAACTGAGGTGTCTTCTAGGTGAGAATCAAATGTGGTTCTATTCTCACAACCAATGTTTGTACAAGAGTTTCTGGACTAACTCAGTTGTTCTTGCTCTGTAGGATTACTTGAACTATTTGCTTTGGTGGAAGATTTCAAACACTTTCTCACAGAACAAAAATTGAAGTTTTCCAGTTACATGCCTTTGTTATTTTGATCAGCCTTCAATTTTGCTCATTACATAATGAATAGAGAAAAGTTGCTGTAAATTCCATCGAGAAACCCAAGAAGTACAAGTTATCATATTCTGTAGTCCGTAGTCCCACTTGTAATGGGTTGCATATTCCTAAAGATTCCTACTGGGTCATTGCCGATCTCGTGGATACATCATACATGAATTACTTTCTTCTATATTGCTTGCCTCTTTTTAAGCTACATTAGCTTTGACATATTGATAATAGTATGTGCATTCAATTTTTGTATTGATATGTACGGTCTTAGTATGGCTCTGATTGCATAATACAAAAACACTCTCGTTCTGGAAAGAAACAAAGGGCTTCGAAAATTCATTGGGCCCTGTTTGTACTCTAGGGTCATTAGTAGAAATTATGTACTTAATGATGGGGTCGAAAGTCCTGTCAAAAATAAGACGTGCATGAAGAATTCTTGCAGTGGTGTTAGGTGGAGAATTTGATGGACCAGCACAACATTGGGAATCTGAACAGTGTGAATATGACTAGAACGAGTTTTAGATAGTCAAGTACTCAAATACAACAGTAACTATTGAAATTCACCCACTAGAACTTACGCCGTTTTCTCTTGCCCAACGGACCCATAGTGTTCTAGCAGCGGGGGAGATACAACATATAAAATCTATGCTTATAAATACGTACGTACGTAATACAGATTAACTAACTAATACAGATTGTCAAAGGATGGTTTCTTGGCGCGTTGCTCAGAAATAGGCAAGCCCCCAGACTTACGCGGAGTGCGAAAACAATCAGTAGACGACGACGACTGACCGTGTGGAGGAGGGCAAACATGGGCTTGTTTCAGCTGGTTTGGATACATGTTGCTGTGCATTCCTGGTTTTGTAGTCCTTCCAATCCGCTGTTCCAAGTGTTCTAACAGCAGAACTTGTGAGAGATTAGACATCTCTTGCTTACTTTAATTTGTATGGACAAGTCACAAGTTTGTGGTGGTTTTTTCTGGTATGATATGGACAAAGATCCATAGCCTGTATATATATAGGCCTACATTTTCTGGGTTAATATATTGTAGTACAAGATGCTCTTACTAGTAATATTTCGTCTGAATTCCAAGAGGATAAATAAAGTTGTTGGATGATATATTCCACATCTGGGTTAATAAAGTTGTTGATGAATATTATCAAATTGTTACTATTCCTCCCACCACTATGCAGTCGACTACGTCTTTGAGGAGCAAAGATCACAGGAATAGCATAAAAGATAAGGAGATTAGATGCCTTAATGATGAGATTCTATCTCGCATGTAACTTTTTAAGCTTTTTACTCCATTCACTGGAAGTCGCAATTCAAGTTGCGTGGCCAAATGAATAATGAACCATAAGTTTTGATAATGATGCTATGTGAATATCAATGTAGCATCTTCCGTGGAACAAACGAATCCCATACAACAAATGAATTCTTGTGAATGGAACAACAAAATACAGAGCATCGTGAAGTAATAGAGGCCCAATAATAAATAAAGTAAAAAGTGGAGATGCGGGGGATCGAACCCCGTGCCTCTCGCATGCAAAGCGAGCGCTCTACCATTTGAGCTACATCCCCTTTGTTGCTTGTTATCGTTCTTGGATGTATATCACTAATAGTTTAACGCTATTTGATCAAGGCTAACGCTTTGGGCCAACTGGATCTGTATGCGTATTAAAACGGCTTAATAGTTAATACATAAACAGACCCCTATACTTGTACTTTTTAATTCTACTTAAAAATGTTCTATTAGACCCCTCTATTCAGATAAATTTATTCTATTGAACCCCTTATTACTAATATTTCGTTACATGTAACAAACACACGCTGACTTGGCTCCCGTAATTGATGAGTAATCGTCACGTTATCCGATTTTAAGCCGCATAAGACTCTGTTAGTCACAATTACGACAACAAGATTGACTTAATACATAAAATACACCACCGTACTTGATATACTATGTTATAATACGTGGTTAATATAGCTAATGAAGTTGTATGTGATATAAAGTTGGATAATATAATAATTAGCTATCAATTACGAGAGTCAAGTCAATGTTCGATTATTTCACATAACTAATGATTAGTGATGAGGGATTCAATAGAACAACTTCATATTAGTAGAAGGGTCTAATAGAACATTTTCAAGTTGAGAGGTCTATTTGCAAAAAGCATTCAAGGTCTGCTAATGTATTAAGCCGTATTAAAACGACCTCCTTCTTGTTGCAAATGCTAACAAGTCGTATATTTATATCCTTACAAAAATTTGTAGGATGACTCAGGTACCGATTGTTAAAATTTTGGGAAGTTGTTTTTGGTACCCCGGTTTTGATAAATTTTTTGGTGTCCTAAGAAAAAAATGTTTTCTTTTCGAACTCCTATAGTTTATATATTTTCCTATTCCGTAACCAAACCTCTTTTAAATCTATTTTCCTTATACAGATCGTCAATTAGAATAATACGAGTAGGAACAACGCCATTCCCTTTCATTTCTTTAACCAATGGGAAAGCATTTTCAACAGACATACCATTATAAAGGAATTCAAACACCTTAGAATTTGTACTAGCGTGTGGTACACAGCATGTTCTAGTCATTTCATGAATTATCCTATATGCCATCTTTTATTTCCCAGCTCCACAGAGGCATCTAGCAAACTTAAATGGATTGATTTTATTTATACCAAGCCACCATCAAGCATTTCACCATATACTTTTTTGCCAACTCCAGTGGAGTTGAGATAGGCAACTCTTCACCGTCGAAGATTAAACAGACACTTATGTTATACACTACATAACTTGGCTTGCAACCACATGTTTGCATTTTCTTTAGCAGTTTATAAGCATAAGAACAATCCCTTGTTTTGCAATATGCATGAACAAGCCGATGATGTTCATTTATTGTTAAATAAATGAACATCTTTATCTGGAAAGTAGATAAATTTTCAAACAAATACCTGATATATGGTTGAGATTGAAAATCAACTATTAATTAAAAGTGAGTGAATCATGTGAGAATGATATATAACGAGAGAAATGAAAACGAATCTCATCCGCTTGATTGCGTTACATAAGAGCTGAGATTGCGTGCGTGTACAGAAAGTTAGTATTTTTTTGTTTTACTTTTACAAATGCAAAATTTAAAATGTAATAAATGATTGTATTTTTACTTAACTTGACTATACTTTTTTAAACAAAATGATTGTGCATTTTTGTTTAATATGAATGTACATGCTTCTAATCGTATTGTAACTGATTTTTCATGTGAGTGTAAAATGTGATGAGAATGATTGTGTATTTTCACTTAACTTGACTATGTCTTTTCAAATAACATGATTGTGAATTCTTTATTTTTTTTTTTGATCAGATTGTGAATTCTTTATTGATATGAATGTGTATGCTTTGTATCACATTGTATGTAATTATTCATGTGAAGTGTCATGAGTGTGTAAATTTTGACGAGGATGACAGTGTCTTTTCAAATGACATGATAATGTCTTTTCAAATGACATGACTGTGCCTTTACAATTAATATGAATGTGCATGTTCCAAATTGTATTGTGTGTGATTTTTTCATGTGAGTGTGTAATGACTGTATAAAATAATGACTGTATAAAAAGTGATGAGAATAACTGTGAAATTTCCCACAATAAGTGTGTAATTGACAAATGACTGTGTCTTTTTCAAATAAGATGATTTTGTATTTTCATTTACCATGAATGTGCATTTACACTTAACAATTAACACGGTTGTGCATGTCTATATCTAATTGTGTATGACCTTTTTCACATGTAATACAATGTACAATTAGTCTTTAATGTTACCTAACTATTAGTCTTTAATGTCGTCATGTATAGTCTATTGTAAGAAAATGCACAGTCATGTTGTATGAGATTGCACAATCATGTATCACAACTTACACTTTGAATGTAACTTTTTTTAAAAATTTTTACCCGCACACTACTCGATTCCCACATGTATAACTAATGGTTATGATTCATTCTTATTTCTTTCTTAGAGACCTATTATCATATGGAATACACCCTACTTGGATATTCATATTAAAACACACATTAAATACACTAGGATGCTTAGCTTGTCCATTGGATGAGATAGTTGTTGTTCAGCTTAATTTTAAACGTAATGAAAACTATATTTATAATATGATTGAACATGGTTAATTGGTATGGCTTGTTAATTGGATATGTTGCTTTATTTTGATGTCGATTTGATTTAAAGTAGGTTGAAATCCATTTTTACACTTACATGTCGAATGCAAATTGCAATGCTATTTATATATGTGAAGGATATTATCATGGTTACAAAATAAAAACAAAACTTGTTAGTATTAGAACAAAATGTACCTATATTGCTTCTTCAAATAGTCATGCAAGTGACCTATGAAGATGATGGCGAGTACGTTTATGTTGCGAGCTTATACATACATTGGAGGAGGGATTTCAAAGGGTAGATGTAAAAATTTACATGGTAGAATAAGTATACAAATAGTTAGGTAAAATCAATACATTTATGAAGGAATTCCAAATGTTAGGTATAAATTTCGTTGATCAATTCTTTATTATAATAAATTTAAGAAGAAATTTGAATGGGTAGTCAGAAAATTTATTTTTACAAAAATGAAGCAAGAAGTCCAATGGCATTATGATGTTGATAAATTAATTACGTTTTGTGTAATAAGTAAATAATGAATATCTATAATCTATCTCTAATAATAATAATAATAATAATAATAATATATAATACATATAAAATTGAAAAACATGGGTCATATAAAACCTCATTTCTTCGTTTAAGAATTAAAAAAACAAGTACAAAAATCTATAATCTATAATCTATAATCTATAATCTACTATAATAATAATACATATAAAATTGAAAATTTTGGGTCATTTATGATCTCATCCCCTTATTTAAAAAATTAAAAAAAAAACAAATAAAAATGTATTTAAATATTATCAAGAACATTTATCTATCTATCTATCTATAAGATTTGATAAATTTTATTTCAATACAAAGATCCAATCAACTTCTAGGATTTGAACTTATATAACTATAAAATTAATAAATATTTTAAAATCTATGTGTGTATATATACATAAGATTTGAAATTTTATAGTTCAAACCAAAAGATAATTTAAAACTTAATATTAGATTTTTGGTTAATGAATAACCGTAAAATTAATATTTCTTTATTACAAATTAAATTTTATCAATTTTAAATACTTATATAGGTTCTTAGATGATGCATGGTTATAAAAAAATATTGGGAAATGATGTCTCTCATTTTGGTGATGTTTTAGTGGTCATTTTCCCTTGTAAATATGTGTCTTTTGTTCCTTTTCTTGTGTGCTTCGTCCCATTTTTAGCTTAGATTCCGATTTTCTATGAGATTCGGAGACTATGCGAATTTGTTGCATTTTGTAGGTAATTTGGCATGATTTGAGGAGGTTTCGGAAGGAGTCCTCAAGGAGGAGCAAGGCACGAGCACAAAGGAGCGGAAGAGCCGAGCGATCAATGAAGAGGAGCTCAAGAAAAGCCAAGAAGAAGAGTGGACCGACGCCAGGACCGAGTTGCCCAGCAACTCGGGCCCGAGATCGACTTCCAGGACATCGGACCGAGGTGCCAGCACATCGGGCCCGAGGTACACGCATGTCGGTCCAAGTCGGCGGAATTGTGGATTGGGCACCAAGGCATACAAATGTGATCTACCACTTTTGCCCCTCTTCCATTTTTGGATATTCATGGCCCCTAATTAAAAGGAGAGAAGACAATTAGAGGATTATCCAAGTTTAGACACATCTAATCACTCTCAAAGGCTCAAGGAAGACTTGGAGAGCAAGGAGGAAGAAAGGAGAGGAGAAGGAGAGGAATTTCGGTGGAGGAAAGCTAGATCTAGGGAAGAATTGTGAGTTTGAACTTGGTTTGATTTGCAATTTGTGGATTTGGAATTGGATCTTGTGATTTCCCTTTGATTTGAATGAAATTTGGGTTTGCTTTGATTTGGATGATTGAGATTTGTTTGCCTTGTGATTTGATTGCTTGTTACTCTAGCCTTATGGAGTAGATTCCATTGGTTTTGGGCTATGGGGGAAACCCCTAGCTAGGTTTGGGTGTAAACCCCCAATTCCATAGCCTTAAGTGCTTGATCTAGGAATCCACTCTACATAGAGCTACAATCTCTTGTGGAAGCAAGAGATCAAGGGCTTATGATTGGCAAGAGTGAACGGAAGTAATCGATTGCCAATCACTTGAACTTGCATCGAAAGGGAAGTCGATTTCCCTAGGGTCGATGTGTAGGGTGTCGGGATCAAAGGTGGACTACTACGATCTCATGAGGATCAACACTTATTGGCTGAATTGGGGTGGAATTACCCACATCTAGTTAGGGAAGGAACCCAAAAACCCAAGACCGATCTCTCCTATTTTGCTAAGTTCGACTTATCTAGACGTCGGGCCCGACTTACATCAGTGTCGGTCCTGGCCATTTCTTCGTCGATCCATCTCGGGCCGAAGTGACCATGTTGGTCCCGAGTGGATTCCTTTGATTTTCCTTGTTTTTAACCTTTCTTTTCCCCTTTTAAGTCTTTTTTTGGTGCACTCAACGAACGAACTCCCGAGTGTTCGACACCCGACCTTGTGCTACAACTAGGTTCGGTTAAAAATCTAAATTTTGAGACCCTCCAATCCGGACTAATCAGAATTTTGCCGCCGTTGCCGGGGAGTTCTTATTGTTTGAGGTACCTCTTTTGTTGAGTCTTTGATTTTGTAGTGATTTGGGTGAGGGATTAGCCCAAGCCCCTTGTTTGTTTTGTTTTGGTTTTGTTTGTGTCTTTGCTTATAGGTGTATGCGAGCTCGTTCCGCCAGAGGAACACTTGAATTCGATTTTGTGAGTGATCCGGAGAGCATCATCAAAGAAGCCCGAAAGAAGAAGAGAATGGAGAACCAAGTTCAACATGATGATGAGGTTACTAGGATGAGGGCCGACATGGCTCGTATGCAAGTTGAGATGGAAAACCAAGATGCCGAAATGAGGAGGGAACGTGAGCAAAGATTGAGGTTGGAGGCTCAACTCAATACTCAACCCCAAAATGCACGCCAATACATGCATCCGGAGTTGAAGGTGCCAGAGCTGGCCATTGTCTTACCGGAGGTTTCAAAGAACTTCGAGATCAAGACTCAATTCATATCACTTATCAAAAGGGACCAATTTGAGGGGCGACCTCAAGAGTACGTGTCCGATTGAGCATGTGAAGCGGTTCAAGGATATGTATGAGACTATCTCGACGGATGAAGAGACGCTAGAGTATGTGCTACTCAAGGCTTTCAAATGGTCGCTAGGGGGCAAGGCGGCACATTGGCTCGAGAGCCAAGCCCCTAGGTCGATCACGACATGGCAAGCTCTCAACGAGGCGTTCTTGATGAAGTTCTTCCCGCCAACAAAAACAATGGAGCTCCGGAGGAAGATAGCAAGTTTCCAACAAGGATCAAACGAACCACTCTTTGAGGCTTGGGATCGATTCAAGGAGATGTTGCGCCAATGTCCAACCCATGGGCAACAACCATATGTTCTCCAAGACATCTTTTTCCAAGGAGTTAACCCCGCCACCAAGGACAAGCTAAACCTCCACACCGATTGTGGGTTCATCGACTTGCCCCCGGAGCAAGCATGGGAGTTACTTGATAAACTCTCCGACTACGAGGCCATGTACGGGGTGAGCCAAGCAAACAAGGAGGCAAGAGTCCAAGGAGATGGTACAAGGAAGCTCTATGACTCGAAGAGTGAGGAGATTGACAAGGATGTGAGACTCCAATTCCTTGAGAGTGAGGTGACCAAGTTGAGGAGGCAAGTGAATCATTTCAAGCAAACCACAAGAGCATATGAAAAATGTGGATCTCTCAATCATGTTGCACAAGAGTGTCCCAAAGAGAGCCAAGCTCGCTTGGCCGAGCAAATTGAGGAGGCACACTTTGTTCAAAGGAATTTTGGAGGGAGAAACAACTTCAACAATGGAGGCAACTTCAACAACGGAGGCAATGGAGGAAATGGACGGTGGAACCAAGGCCAAGCTAACGGCTACAACAACAACTACAACCAAAACGAGCCAAGGGCCCAACCACCACCATACCGACCTTTGGGGTTTTATGATCAACAAACTCCACAATGGGAGAATGAGTTGAGAGGCGACATCCAAGAAGTGAAAACTAAAATCAATAATGTTGAGAGGCGAGTCGATGTTATAAGCACTCAAGTCAAGGAGTTTGGTGTATGAAGAAGACAAGTTGACAACCAATTCGCTCACATTGCAACTCAACTTCCGAGAGAGAATGGGAGACTCCCGGGCCGACCCGAGGAGAATCCCCGTGCCCCACAAAACCAAAATGAAGTCCGAGCTATTGAGTTGAGGAGTGGTCGGAGCATACCCAAGCCACATGTGCCAAGAGCAAGGGAAGAGAGTCGGACCGAGTTACCCAGCAACTCGGGCCCGACGTGCCAAGATATCGAGCCAGAAGTCAGAGGATGTCCCCTACCTAGGATCGAGGAAGAGAGGGTATCGGGCCCGACATGCCATGACGTCGGTCCGACACCCCAATCGTTGCTCTGCCCCCAGACCGAGGACCAAAACATCGGGCCCGACATGGAGCCTACATCGGTCCGAGCAGAGAAGGATGTGAGTGAGCCAATCCGGTCCAAGGAAGTCGAACCTAACAAGAATCAAGGTGGTACAACCCTTCCATACCCGTCAAAGAAGCCCAAGGATGTTGTAGAGGCAAAGTCAAGAGGTTCTTAAAGCTCTTGCAAGGGTTGAACATCACAATACCGTTCACCGATGCCTTAAATGAGATGCCGTAATATGCTAAGTTCTTGAGAGAAATCTTGAGCAAGAAGAGGTCAATAGTGGAAATGCAAGATGAGGTGAAGATTTTGGAGCTACCTCAAAAATTGGGAGACCCGGGGAGATTTGCAATTACCGTGGGAATAGGGTCTCAAAGTTTCCAAGCTCTTTGTGACTTAGGAGCAAGCGTGTCGGTTATGCCCAAGAGTATTTGGGAGAGGGCTAACCTTGGTGAGATTGAGCCGGTTGACATGTCTCTCACGATGGCCGACGGCTCTACTACAAAAGCCACGAGAATTTTGGATGATGTCCCGGCTAGAGTGGGGAAGTACTTCGTCCCCGATGACTTTGTGATCCTAGACATGAAAGAAGATCCTTTGGTTCCTATCATTCTAGGGAGACCGTTCTTAGCAACAGCGGGAGCAAAATTTGATGTGAAGAATGGAAAGATGACCTTTGAAATCGGAGAAGACAAGGTTGAGTTTCACTTCAACAAGGCTTTGAATGAGCCGGATGCCTTGGCAATTTTGAAGTTGGAAGAGAATGTCAAGAGGAAAAGAGAGGAAGTGGAAGCCTCAAAAGAGGAGGTACCTTTGAGGAGCAATGAAAGGATCAATGACCAAGTTCAAGAGAGAGAGTTGATAGATCAAATTGAGCATCAAGAAGAGTTAAGGAGCAATGATAGTCCAAGGAGCAAAGAAGAGTATCCTTACTCATATCCTTTTGATGTTGGAGATTCTTATATTTGCTTGAGTGATCTAAAAGAGGATTTAGGAGATAGTTACATATGTCTAAGTGATTTGAAAGAAGATGTGAGCTATAATGTTATTGAATCTCCTAGAATTCTTTAGATGTTTGTGATGTAGGGTAGAAAGATCAAGATGAGAAAGTGAAAGAGGTGCAAGCCTATGCTTTGGAGGAGAAAGGTGAAAGAGAGTTGGAGGGCCATGCCTACATCAACCAAAAGTGGTGGTTCTACGGGCAATGGCAATGGGCAAGACTATGGTGACCAATTCACCATCTTCCATCCACCATGAAGGTTGAGGTTAGAAGTCAAGCTAATGACTTTAAAAGAGCGCTTCTCGGGAGGCAACCCGAGCCTAGTAGGTTTATTTTCGTAATTTTAGTTTGATTTTCCTAGTATCCGCTTAGACTTTCTCTAATCTCTCCCTAGCATGTATTTTGTGGATTAGTGGTGTTAATTGTGCTTCATGATTGAGTAGAGGTAATGGTGAAAATGATGGATTTATGAGGAAAGAGGTAGTATAGATGAAGTGATTTTTGATGATCGGACCAAACCGGGTCGACTTGCCCAGTAACTCGGCCCGACTTAGGTAACTCGGTCCGACTAGATCGGTCAACTTTGGTCAAGAGTTTTAGAAAATCCCAATTTTACCCCTCTGACCTAGACTTTGTCTCTTTCCCATTTAAAGCCTTTTTTCCCTTATCTACTTCCCATCATCCTCATAGCCACTACCCAAAAATACCCATCTCCCTCTCAAAACCCCAAAATCGGCCCCCTCCTCCATCACACTCGATCCACCCATACTAGCCCCCTACCATCTCGATCCAACACCCCAAACACTCCCAAACATCAAATCCAAAGAGAAAATCCCAAGATCTCCATTGTTCTTCATCCCTCCTCTTGACCTGAGTGGAGAAATTTGAGTTCTAAGTAGATTGGTTGCTAAGAATGTTAGATCTCTTCAGTTTTGGTATGTGAAACTCGATTCCTATCTATTTCTTTGAGAATCATGTATTTATGTTGCTTGAATTGAGTGTTGCCATGTTTGATTGAGATTGAAGCTTAAGCATCAATGGTGGATTTGCATGAATAGTGAAATTGCTCTTAATTTGTTGAGAATGCATGATTGAATCCCTTTAGAACCTCGATTAATGATGATAGATGGTTGAAATTGGATTTTAGGAGTATGATAGATTGATTTTGGGTGAGATTAATTGAGAAGACGAGCATAGAAGAGGACTGAGATACCCAGGTACCTCGGGCCCGACATTGAGAGTCGGTCCAACACTTCAGACTGAGGTTGAGAGCACCTCGGGCCCGACGTCTAGAGTGTGTCGATCCTTGTTCTAGAAGTCTTTCTCTTGTGTTGACATTAGGATTTATGAGTTTGATTGTTGGTTATAGCTTGATCATCATGATATATCTATTTTCTTGACTACTGTTTTGTAATCCTAAGTTCATGCATGTTGGATTTTGTGATTGATGTCTAGAGGCTAAGTATGGGGTAGTTCTTGTGTGTTGAGTTGTGAGTTGTAGATATGTGTGAAGTTCTTGAGGTTGTATGGATATTATCTTGTAGTCTTTTGCTTTGAGTGTGTGTAGGTACTATGGAAACCCTTGCATCTTCTTCTCATATGGGGAGGCCCTCTAAGAAGTCGAAGAAATCAAAGAAAGCACCAAAGATGGATGATGTGAGATTTGATGATGATGTGGCCGAGAGATATACTCGGTACAAGGAGCTAGCTCACCACACAAGGTGGCTAGATTGGGAGTCTATAAGAAAGATGGGGATGGATGTAGCTCTCCCCCGATGCTACTCCTACATATGACTTGATGTGATGTTGAGGTGGGATAACCCACACTATCCCCCCTTGACATCGGAGTTCATGGCCACGTTCAATTGCACATATGAAGACGTGGAGGACAATGAAGGCATCATCACCTTTCAATTGGGCAATGAGACACAAGAGCTTACTCTTCGGAGCTTGGCGCACTATCTCGGGTTCCCTTTTCCAAGAGAGGAAGCTTGCGTGGACAATGAGAAGGTGAACTACCTATGGAGGCATGTAGCGGGGAGGAATGAGATGAGAAAAGGAGCTTCTACAAATGAGATTGCTAGTCCTCTCTTCCGGGTTATGATTCGTGTCTTGGGGTGCGCCATCTTTGCCCGACACGAGTTAAGCAAGCCTATGAAGGAAGAAGCTATGTTGCTCTATGAGGTGCTATTCCAAACCGACAAGCCATTGAACCTCACTCGGGAGTGGGTCAAAATGGTTAGGGACTTCCAAAGCTCCTCATGGATTTACTTCGGTGGAATGATAGCCCGCTTGGCTAGTCGTCTCGAGGTTGATCTCTCCAAGTACACGCCGGCAACGAATGGAGTGGAGTACATGAATCTAAAGTACTTCAAGAAGGCCAACATCATCAAAGAGATCGTCCACACCGACCTCACCTCCCATCTAGCACCTCATTCAAACTTTGATAAGGTGGCCATTCCTTTGGGGCCAAAGCTCTTCGACCTTTCTAGCTACTATAATTGGTTTCAAGTTTGGGCCGGGAAGGAGAACCCATTTAGAGAACCGGAAGGGACAAGGGAGTGTCGACGTCGAGCTCAACACATTCGCTTTTCCACTCCCCAACCTTCTCCGGAGTCCGATGACGAGCCCAACAACTTTGAGTTTGCTAGAAGAGAGACCATGGATGTTGACACGCCTCCCGAAGAAGATGAAGGTTACCAAGGATTGCTAGCCAACCTCCGCACAAGAGATCAAGCTCCAATGCTACTGGACCGAGATGCAGGGCACCTCGGGCCCGACTTCCACCAAAGTCGGTCCGATGCCTATATTCCCGAGTCGGTCCCGAGCCAATTTGAGAGAGGAGAAGGGAGCGGAGCTAGGCAAGAGAAACCACATTATGGAGGGTATGAAGGTTATGCCCAATGGTATGGGCCCAGAATGGTCTTCCCCGAGACTCAACAACCGGTGGACATGACGTTTCTAGCCAACCAAATGGCTCACCTTCAACTCCAACAATTAAGCATGCTTCAAGAGGCCCACCAAATCAACCTCCAACAACAACAAATGTATCTTCAACAACAACAACTTTTCCAACAACAAGAAGTCTTCCAAGCTCAACAAGAGGAAATGAACCGGAATCTTGCTTACACTAGGCGTGAAGTGGACGATCTAAGGACGGTGGAGGACCAAAGGTGGCAAGTTCAAGAAAGCTTCAACGATTGGATGGTCGGGAATTACCCTTCCCGAGAGGACCCATGGACGCGCCCTACACCTCAACTCCAACCACCAAATCAAGATCCTTACCAAGCCCAAGTGTACGAGCGGGAAAGACATGCAAGACTCCAAAGAGGAAGTCCTTGAGGGCATCCTTCCAACTAAATCTAGACATGCCAATCAAGAATAAGAAATTGTGAGCTTTTCTAACTCTCATCTCTTTTATTTTGAGTTTTGGTCTCTTTGTTTTGATGAGGACATCAAAATTCTAAGTATGGGGTGGGGTTAGTTTCTCATAGTTTCGCATGTTAGTTTCTTGTGTTTGTTCTTAGTTTGTTTTGAGATGTTTGCTTTTGGATAATGGCATGGTATGTTTCATGAATGATGATTGAGTTTGATTTGGTTTGAATGGATGAGTTGTTTTGTTATGAGAAAAGTTTTGCAAAAAAAAAATCCATAAAATTTCGGTTAAAAATGTCAAAAAGAGTCTAAATGAAGGCTAATGATGATGTGAGCATGTAAAGTCCTTTGCATATTATTGGATAGTTTAGCCTCTAAGTAATGTTGCTTTTGATGTGATGTGATATCTTGCATGTTTTTATTGAGCACATGAGTTCTAGGATGAGTTCTTATGCAACTAAGTTTGAGTGAACCATGTGAGATGATTTTTGGCCATTTTAGGGATGCTTGTTCCTTATTGCATATCCCTCATGCTTCTTGTGTGAATAGCTCATGCATGCTTAGTAAAACTTGTTATTGCGGTGTTTATCTATTTTCCAAGACCAATATGAGATTTGTTCTATACATTGTCGCATTGATTTGAACTTTATTTCATTTAGTCACAAAATGTTCCATATCCTACCTTGAAGATTAACCGTTGTTTGTAGCCCCATTCTAGCCTAGCCTTTGTTTGAAACTCCTCAAAAATATGATTCCTAGCTTATATGACTTGACCCTTATGGGATTGGACTTTAGTGAGAGGTTTGGAGTATATTTGGAAAGTTGAGATTCTCTTTGGTGAAGGGCAAGAAATGGAGTTATGAAATCATGTGGGTAATGCATCTTTGTTGAGCATGAAAAGAAAGAAAGAAAAAGTTGGAAAAAAAGAGAAGTGGATCGAAAGCAAAGAGTTTAAGTGAGAAAAAGGGTCCGACCGAGTTCAAAGTGACCTCGGGCCCGAGTTGTAGTGAAAGTCGGTCCAGTGCAAAAGTTTGAAAAATCCTACAAAAAACCTAAGTGCAAAGATAAGTGGAATGTTAAGGGATGTTGTGGGTTGAGAAAAGAAAATGTGCGCTAAGTCTTTTGGATGAGTGAAAAGTTGAAAGTGGAATAATTGGTGAAGTTGGTGAGAGATTAGGAAGTTCATTCCCCATTGTAAGCACCACAAGACCAAAATGATTCCCACCTTGAGAAATACCAAAAGCCCCATTACAACCCGGCCAAATGGAACCTCTTTGAGGACCTCCACTGAGCCAAGTTCATATTCTTTGTGTGCATTGTAATAGGCATCTCTAGGTGGAGGAAATTGGTGATATTAGCTTCAATAGTAAAGTCTTTACTTGCATGATTCTTGAGTTTGAGTGTTCATTGCTATACCTAAACACATGATGAGTGATACACATTTTCATGTCCCTAATCAAATAAAAAAAAAAATTCATGTCCCTAAAGTGAGGCTTGGTTGCATTAGGCTCTATTTCCTTGAACACTTGATCATGTGTGATGATGTAATCTTGCTCGAATATCTATCACTTGTACTTGATTGATTTTTCATATGAGGCTTTACTTGAAGATTATGTTTCCATCTTGCTTACATTGTTATTGCTTGAGGACAAGTAAGTTTAAGTATGGGGTATTCTGATGTCTCTCATTTTGGTGGTGTTTTAGTGGTCATTTTCCCTTGTAAATATGTGTCTTTTGTTCCTTTTCTTGTGTGTTTCGTCCCTTTTTAGCTTAGATTCCGATTTTCTATGAGATTCGGAGACTATGCGAATTTGTTGCATTTTGTAGGTAATTTGGCATGATTTGAGGAGGTTTTGGAAGGAGTCCTCAAGGAGGAGCAAGGCACGAGCATAAAGGAGCGGAAGAGCCGAGCGATCAATGAAGAGGAGCTCAAGAAAAGCCAAGAAGAAGAGTGGACCGACTCCAGGACCGAGTTGCCCAGCAACTCGGGCCCGAGATCGACTTCCAGGACATCGGACCGAGGTGCCAGCACATCGGGCCCGAGGTACACGCATGTCGGTCCAAGTCGGCGGAATTGTGGATTGGGCACCAAGGCATACAAATGTGATCTACCACTTTTGCCCCTCTTCCATTTTTGGATATTCTTGGGCCCTAATTAAAAGGAGAGAAGACAATTAGAGGATTATCCAAGTTTAGACACATCTAATCACTCTCAAAGGCTCAAGGAAGACTTGGAGAGCAAGGAGGAAGAAAGGAGAGGAGAAGGAGAGGAATTTCGGTGGAGGAAAGCTAGATCTAGGGAAGAATTGTGAGTTTGAACTTGTTTTGATTTGCAATTTGTGGATTTGAAATTGGATCTTATGATTTCCCTTTGATTTGAATGAAATTTAGGTTTGGTTTGATTTGGATGATTGAGATTTTTTTGCCTTGTGATTTGATTGCTTGTTACTCTAGCCTTATGGAGTAGATTCCATTGGTCTTGGGCTATGGAGGAAACCCCTAGCTAGGTTTGGCTGTATCCATGCCAATGTCGACATCTCAAATACCTTTGGAATCCCCTGCCTTCTCGGATCCATCACTCTACCGCAGTATTGTCGGAAGTCTGCAATATCTGGCATTCACACGGCCAGACATATCTTTTTCAGTCAATCATGTCTGTCAATTTATGCAACACCTAGCTGAACTTCACTGGCAAGCTGTTAAGAGGGTTCTCCGTTACCTAAACTCCACTGCTGAACTCCAATTTTACATTTCAGCCTCTACTGATCTCACTCTATCCGCCTACTCCGATGCCGGTTGGGCCGGAGATCAGTCTGATCGGAAATCCACTGGTGCCTATTGTATTTTTCTCGGCAACAATCTCATATCTTGGTCATCAAAAAAGCAGGCCACTGTAGCTCGATCTACAACCGAAGCAGAGTATCGTAGCCTAGCTAATGCCACTTGTGAGCTTCTCTGGATTCAATTGCTCTTGGCTTCCATGCGCATTTCCTTGACCAGGGCTCCCATCTTGTGGTGTGACAATCTTGGTGCCACCTACATTGCCGTAAATCCCGTTCTCCACCATCGAATTAAGCATTTGTCCTTGGATTATCACTTCGTAAATCCCGTTGCCACCTACATTGCCGTAAATCCCGTTCTTCACCATCGGATTAAGCATTTGTCCTTGGATTATCACTTCGTGCGAGAACGAGTTCAAAATCGATCTCTAAAAGTCGCCTTCATATCCTCCAAAGAGCAGCTCGCGGACTCCCTCACCAAACCGCTTCCGGCTGCCAGATTCTTGCAACAACGATCCCAACTGTGTCTTCACCCAGCTCGGATCGAGGGGGCGTAATAGAGCATATACATTTACATCAGATTTTATAAATATTTTGTCTTTAGTGTAAGCACTATAGTATTGTAGTGTCTTCTGGAATCAGGACACTTGTCCCTTGATGTAGCTAATTAGGGTTTCTTGTAAAGCATATATAAAGGCACAGAATGCAATGAAATGATGGAGCCGTTATTTCTCAAACTTCTTTCTGCAATACATAGAAGTTTATCTGAATTTTCTTATACTCATACATGGCTTCCATGGAAGATTGTTGAGTCTTTTGCTTCACATCTATCCTAATTTCTCTTTTTTTTTGTTGCTTTACTTGTTAGCCGATTAATTGAGATCGTGTCCCTTATTTAGTTGTCTTCATGCTACCCAGTTACCGAGTTTATCGATCTCTCATTTTATTATACACATTGAGTACGTCGAACCCCTATGCAAAAATAAATAAATAATTCAGCAATACCGTACGTATACACTTAAAGCTGTGTTTCTACAACTCAATCACGTCTTTCCATAGTCCATCTTGGTTGTAACAAAGCAACAACAAAGATAAACAACCGTTAATAGTAGAGAGCACAAGCTGACGACGAAACGGACACATTGCAAGTTCCAAAGAAAGCATTTTAAACCTTCAAACAAGCAAGTTTTTGATGATTAAATAGTCCATCCCTTTGGCTACGGGGAAGTTTTACAAGCTCTTTCTGGCTTTAATAACTGCTTTTAATCCCTTTTACCAAAGTCTTTCCAGCACGGAATCAGCTCAATCTTTCCACCCTTAACCCTAAAAATTCCCTATTAATAAAACGTACTTATAGTAAAACCCAGCTAGCCTCCTTCCTTGAGATCGCTTTCACACAGTTCAAGGCCTCTTTGGGGCTGCTTTGTCTCAAGCTTAATTAAGCCCCTAATAAACCAATTAACCCCTTAAATAACCCAACAACTACGTACACTTAGCTTATGACAACCAAGAAGAAGAGACGTTATATAGTGGGACCCATGACACCCTAACAAGTTGGAAGATTAACTTGATTGTTGGTTCAGAGCTGGCCGAAGGAGTGAGCCAGGTAAGCGAGTGCGCCCACAAGGGGGGCATTGATGTAAGTGGCCGGCTCGGACTGCTCGTAGTCGGACCTCTGATCAGGGAAGCGGTCGCGCTGATCAGGGCCGCCCACGACCGCTCCCACGAGGAGGTTCGGGTTGGGCGACTGTGACTTCATGAAGGCGAACCCTGCGGAGCACTGGATCTTCTGGGGGTGCACCGCGAGCGAGGGTAGGGACGCGCCCCTGTGGTGGATCCTCTCCGGGAACCGCGGCCCGTAGCCCACCATGTATGACATCTTCAATGGGTTGGATCCAAGCAAGTAGTCCACCTTATCAAATCATCAAACAAACCATCAATATACATACATTATACATACCCATGTAGCTACTACTTATTTGCATATAAGTTAAGGAACCTGTTTCTTGGCAATGGTTCTGAGGGACCTAGGAGTGACAGTCATGCCTCCACAAGTGACAGTCATGTGAGCGGATTTGAGGTACTTGGCATAGCTTAGGAGGAGGAATGAGGTGGATGTCACATACTGCATGTTACTGTCATCCATCTTGAACAGCAATCCACCTGTTTATTTATTGTTATTTTTAATTATCAAACTTAATAATAGCACTAACAAGTTTCCAATCAAGACCACCAAACAATGGATAATGGAAAAACAGCAAGAATCTGTCCACATCACACCTGGGGTGTACTGGCTTTGGCTCTGGGAGGAAGGGGCTCCAGGAATGAGGGAGCAGATGTAGTTGTCTGCTTGGTTCTTGAAGTCATGGAGACCTTGATTCCTTTGGACTAGGAATGACTGAACCCAGATTTAAACGTAATTGGTCAAATTCTTCTTCCATATATACACATTTTTCAACTAAAGAAAAAAATCCACTATAGAGAAAGTAGTAGTAGTAGTAGTAGTAGACCTTTGAGAGGAGGATTCTGGCACCAACATGCTTGTTATCCCAACCAAAAGTGAAATCAGCCTCATCAGAACCAAGCACATTGCCATTTCTCTGGATGTAGTTTAGGTACATTGGGTTTCTAGTGGCCTTGTGCAGCCAGGCAGCTCCCCACAACAGCTCATCCTCATATCCAGAGAAAGAACAATAGAAGGGGCACACAATGTGCTTAAGCCCACCCTGGCTGTAAGATCCCCTGTGCTTATCAGCAAACTCAAACACCTACAAGACAAACAAACAAAAACCCACAAATTTTACAGGCTTAAACCAAAATGGGTAACTTTCAAAATTGGGATTGTTGGTTTAATTTACACTGATAGCCCTGTTGAGAAGAAGCCTTGAATAGGCTCTGTCAACCCTCCTGAACACCAAAGAAGCGGCTGCTAGGGCAGCGGCGGTCTCGGCAGCCACCTCTGTCCCAGGGTTATTTTCGTCAATTTTGTACACATTCCTGGGCGTGTCCATGTCCTCCGGCCTCTCCCAACAAGCATGGTCTCTAGTTGCCTCTCCCACCTTCCCAAAATACCCCCAACTTAGTACTAGAAACCCTCAAATCTCACAAGAATGTAGGAAAATTCCAAACCTGGACATAGATGGTGTTGGGACGAGCAGTGGCCTTGAGAAGGTAATCAGTGGCCCAACGAATGGCTTCTCTGGCGTTCTGAAGCTCCCCCTTCATCAGCCCACCGAACTCGATCACACTCCAAGACAACATTGTGGTGGTGAAGGCCATGGGGAACCCAAACTTGACATTGTCGCCCGCATCGTAGTACCCACCCACCAAATCCACCTGCATTTTTCATGAGTTTGATGTAAGACAACACAAAACCAAGCAGAACCCATTTCAGAGATGCGAGTCCGAAGAGAATTGGAAAGGTTTTTTAATACAGACGTGCATAGCGGAGCCATCAGAGAGGCCGGAGTCCCTCCTCCAAGACATTCTCTGGTTTGGGGGCAGTTTCCCTGACCTCTGACCTTCGTAGTAAAGGATGGATTTTGTGAGGGCATCTCTGTAATTATGGGGAGCAAGACGAGGGCTTTTGTGGGTTGAGTGGTGGTAGGGCGTTCTGTGGTGGTAGGAATGAGGGTACGCATTGCACACCGAGAAGAAGAGGGCAGCAAGCAAGAGCAAGACAGGGGAAGAGAAACAAGAAGAAGCCATTGTGCAAAAAGAAAGAAAAAGGTAACACAGAAAAACTACCAACCAACGGCAGAAGAGGGGCAGAGTAAAGTTCTGGGGCTGTGTCTACGTATTTATAGTGACGAGGTGTGTGTACGTTTGTAACGTGTAACGTCCAGCTTTGGTCGTTGGGCGTTATAATGATACCCACTAGTCCACTACTACTTTCCACGGTGTCTTTTCTCTTCTTCTTCTTCTTCTTCTTCTTCTTCATGTTCTTCCCGTTTGTGTTACTGCTTGGTAAATGCAACAACTATTGGGCAATAAAACTATATAGCCGTTACCCTTTGGTTGAGAGGGACTGTTCAAGTTTTGGAATGGGTTTTGGAATGGTACAATTGTCATGAATTGCATTGGATAGAGATGAACTGCATTCAATTATGAAGGCCAAGTTTGACAGTGACTTTTTCTGTGCACTCCATGATCCTTCCTGCACACCCACATTTCTATTTCTAGGGGATTTTGAAACTGAAAAATATAATCACTTGTAGCAACTCAAACTTTAGATGTAAGGTCATTTCATATCGGTTTCAAACTTGAGAAATATAATCACTCTGCCTAGCTAGATTTCTTGTTTATGGGTCCAAGTCAGTGGTGACTTGTGCCATGCTATGCCATTCTAAGAATAATGGCAAGATCTAATAATTAGCAAGAATAACTTCTTGTTTATCCGGTAATTTAAAGTCATAACATGTGTGTAGTTGAACGCCTTCCTCATAGTACTATGAGATGGAACATTAGTTAGCTTGCACTAGCAAATGATCACTAAGGGGGAAGCATTGGAGTTCAATTCAGACAATGACGACTAAGACTCAGGCAATTGTAGTTCTACGACGTCGTACCAGGATTGGAAGGCTTTGGTTTTGGTCAAAATTAAGTTGCCAGCAAGCAATATGATAACGATATATGCTTGTTGTACTTGACCAACGGTTATTTATCACAAGAAATTCTCATTTGAGTTGTAAGACACCTATCAATTCCACTCTGAAAGCGACTCTTCTCTCTTCCTTCATTATTTTGGGGCCTTTTCAAGCTTTACAGATAGTCTCTGTAAGTTGTAACATGCATTGTTGCGCTTATTAACTCAATTCCTTCACACTAGATCTATGCATATATGTTTGGCCATTTTTCATCACAAACTCATGGCCCTCAATCATATGCCCATACTTACATTGCATATATGATTTAGATCTCGTATGCGGATAAAGATTCATTCGATGGGCTCAAAGTATGTCTACTAAATTTGGTCTTTAGATCTTGTGGTACATACAAAGTATGTTTCAACGTTTGAAGTTAAGGTACGGTTGATTGCTAAGAACCATCACGTACTGCTACTTTGCACATGGAAGATGGCTCTCTCATTTGTCCAATTGCAAACAAACAAGAAGTGACATTTTTAAGTAACACCTCCAATCCATTTTCCATACGTAAGAAGTAACATTTTTTGTTCCTTCATTGGTTACGTAAGCAAACAAAGGGAGTTGATTCTTTATTAATAACGATTTTGATTAGTTATAAAATTAAAACCCAACTGATTAACTGTAAAGCGGAGTTCGTGGGCTACGTTATTCAATCAGCTGATGCACATATCATGATCCGTAACCTCTTTTTGTAAACATAATAATTTTGTGCATGTGATGACACGAGTTGTATTCTCGAATTTTGATCGATTAAAAATACTGGAGTAAAAAATTAGCCTACATATCTAGTACGTGGATAGCAGCCTAGCTAGCATTTCCACCTAGCTAGCTCCCATCTTTAATTAATTAAACATTTTTTTGTGATCGGAATTAATTAAACATTTTTATACATGTGAGAATGTCTCTTAAAAAGAGAAATAAAAAGAATCTCGGTCGTGCGTTATACGTAAATTTGTGTAGATAAAAAAAAGGTTTTATTTCTCTTAAAAAGAGAAATAAAAATAATCTCCGTCTCTTAAAAAAGAAGCTTTATACGTAAAAAATAAGTTTTATCAGTTTCTTAGGGATTTCAATGGAGTTGGCTCAGAACAGGGAGAGTTGGAGGGAGAGAATTAAGGTGTTGGATGGCTAACCGCCTGGGTGTTGAAGCGAGTATTCTGGAGCGCGAGGGGGTGGAGCAAGGATACTTTTAGTTTGAGTTTCCTTTAGTTTAACTTAGTTTAGTGTCCTGTTTTCTGAGTTCTAGTTTCTTTTGTGGTTGTATGTTTTTATGTTTAATTTGTTTTCGCATAGTTTGTAGATTTGGTTCGGTGTGTCACTCTTGGGTTATATTAGGCGCATTCCATCCAGGTCTAGTTTGCCCCCATCCTGACCCCCCAGATCCCGCGTATGCGGGACTACCTGAGTAAATGTTGTTTGTTTGTTTTACCTGTAGAGTGTAAGTTTCTCTTGACCAAAAAAAAAAGAGTGTAAGTTTCAGTTAATGACGGTGTAAACTCATACAATTTGAGTATGCAATTTTATCCATAATGACTGTGTATATATTTTCCCCAAATGTACATTATATTATAGGTGAAAAAAGTCATGCAGAATGAGATATAGACGTGGATAGTCGTGTTAAGTGTGTAAAATGTGCATTCATGTTAAGCGAAAAATGCACAACTATTGTATTAAAAAAAGGCACAGTAATCGATCACTTACACACTTATATGAAAATAATACACATGATAAGATAAAAAAGAATGCAAAATCAATTTATATGAAAAGACGGAATCATGCTATTTGCAAAAGACACAATCATGTTAAGTAAAAAAAGGGGCAATTATTCTCGCAACATTTTGCACACTTATTACACACTTACATGAAAAACCACATATAGTATGAAATAGAGCATGCATATTCATATTAATTGAAAACACACATTCATTTATTTTAAATGACACAAACAAGTAAAGTAAAAATACATAGTCATTTGTTATATTTTGCATCCTCTAAAGTAAAAAGATAATAATAATTGTGCATGCTTGCACGATCTCAACCTATGATTTAACACGATCAAACGGAAGTTTATTCTCATTTCGCTCATTAGATATCATTCTCACATGATACTTTCCCTTTTTATACTCAAATAGTATTTGCGGTCACAAATTAATTAATCAACTTAATAATTAAATAAAATATAATCAATTAATAATAAATAAAGTAGATTAAATAAAATGATAAATAAAGCCCAACTTTCTCTCAAGTTGAAACCCTAGTCTCAATGAATCTAATATAAAAAGAGGTGCTACCTTAATATACAAAAACATTATTCATACAATAATATTTCAGAGGAATTTACACGAAAACAACTGTTAAATAATTGATTTTACAAATAACCATCTGTTATATATATGTAGGGTTGGATATAGCATGGAGAGTATGTAGAAGCAAAAGGGTTGATTAATGGCTGATTAAGTATGAAGGAGATACAAGTCGACATTGGATCATCGAACAATTAAGGGACATGCAACTAGCTTTCATGACTATAGATCAAGTGATTTGATTTATAATAAATAAATATTGGCGTATCAAATTAAAATTTTTAACAATGTGTGATCAATCATTTGTTCCATTTCCATTGGATGTCGTGGCCTAATTGCACCAGTATCAGAGATGTTAATGCTTCACTCACTTGTTACAAAAGCTTGTTAACATATTTCTCTACTCAAGAGACGTATATGCCAAAAAGAAGTACACGATAAATGGGTTATAAACAAACAATCATGGGGTGGAATGTTATCAAACCAATCGAGGTGACAAGAAATAATAACTTCATGCAACATAAATATGTAAAACTTGGTCCGAACGATGATCATTGGGATAATCAAATTGCATTCTTAATACCACAAGGAGAGTTGGCCTATTTACCTCATCGCCTACATAAGGAAACTTCATGTTGAAAAGAAAAGATTGTTTTGCATGTCGCATCCATATCTACTACATAAGAAAACAACTTCAATAGCTTCAGTGACTTCAAATGGGCAAAGAAAATATCGCATATCTTATTGCCTCCCTCCACATTCTGATAATCAAAATAGTACTTATTTTCAATCAAGTAACTCAATGCAAATTGTGTTACGTCATCGATCGCATCTCTGCCTTACAAACTTCATGTCAAAAATTGTACAGTTGCTTCATTGTAGTTCTAATTTTGGGCCACTTGTCATATAAATATGCTATAAACTTCTTTGGCTCTACGTGGGCAAAATTTATTCCTGCTGCTTCGTCCTTTTGCTCCTTGGTCAAGCGGCCAACATATACATATCCCTCCAAGGTGTCTGATTCATGGTTATGGTGATCGTGCATTACACTAAGATTGTACATGTGGGTCTTGGGTTTCTGCCTCCCCATCAAATCGAACGGATAATCAATCTTTCTATACCTTGGTTGTTCCTTTAGGTTATCAGCGACATTTACATTTGGCACAATATGAATGGCCTAAGGTCATTATGTCAAACTAAAAATAAATCCCTCGTTACACAAATTAGTATAGTTGATAAGTCAGGGTTTAACCAAGGGAATTCGTGCTCCTAAATTTAATACTTTTTCCAACTAAATTAATAAAACAAAGGGGTTGAATATGTTTTTCTAAATTAACAAACAAGTAAACAAAGAAAACGAATAAACAAGTTAGGGTTGTAATCAAGTTAGAGAAAAACAAGTTCATCCACCTTTTGATGAGTTTGTTTGATCATTAATTTCTTATCAAATTCACTTACTTCCAATGGTTTTTCCTGTCTTGATTATAAGCAATTACTAGTCAACGGGCCAAGTAATTCTTAATATTGAATTAAACAATCAAGTCTAATATTAACATTAAACATAAGGACAATCACGATACATGCAAATATGATCACAATGAGCTAATTAGCAATGAATAAACTCTCTTTCTAAATAATCCTAGTTCATCGAGTACTAGAATATCAAGGTTGCTATAAAGATAAAGCTTTTCAATGGGAAAACCTATATCCTAGCGATAGAAACAATCAATTTCAATTAGTTGATCATCCTAAAAAAATCAACAACGTTTATTGACAATAAGCACAAGGGAAATTGATAAAACCAAAGGACAAAATTTTAAGTCATAGTCTTACAAATGTACAAATTTAATTCGAAGTAGGGACATGACCGCAATTTCTTTCCTAAAAGTAGGAATTCTAAACGAGAAGACCGTGTTTGTAGCCTACTTTTAGTGGTTGTTTTGACCACTTTTGTGTGAGAATTTGGACTCATAATACAAACATGAAATGTAGACATTCGAGTTATCTTTCCAATGACACTAAAATGACATCAACTCCATAACTAGTGCTCTGAAACGAAGCATCACACAATAGAGGTGTCGAAACAACATCCCTAATCCATATGACCTGAAATCACGCAAACACTCGTGTAGATTCCAACTCTTCCAAGAAAATATTAAGCTTGATAAAACTGACTAAATTATGCAAAATAATCTGTCTAAAGAGTATAAAAACATCTTCAAAATACTTCCTAAATGCATGATATCTCCATAACTCTAAATTTGTTCTTCTTCTTCTTCGGCATGTACAAACCAAAGAGCGTGCACGCCAAATAAAACTTCATAACCCATGAGTTTTTAATGTTCAACGTCATGTTTAAGTTTCTCCCTAGATCTTTCCCTCAATCCGCCATAGTACACTAGTCTTCCCACTCGCTATCAAATTGAAAGTAATCACTAAATTCAGGGAATCAGATATTTCATCATATAATGACAAGAAAAAATAAATAAATTATATGGTATAGAGTAAAACAACTTATTTGGATAGATTCAGTTCCAATACCCGTATTCATAAACTTCTCATTTAAACTATGTGGATTTAGATTGGGGTTTTGTAGTCCGTCCCAATAATACTGTGTATAACACTTAACTAGTTGAAGACCCGTACCATGTATGGGTAATGATCTTTTTTTCGTTAATTTGTGTATCTACAATAATCTATATTATATATTAACTCTTATATATAAATAGATTAAAATGGGAATTGAAAATTTAAGTTAATTAATATTTATCTTTTATAGAAGGAAATTTTAAAGAAAAAGGATAAAATTAAGGGTTAGATAATTAAAGAAATTTTAAAGATAAACAATATGCTTTTAAAGTTAGGTATTTGATGGGTAAGAAAAAAGATATAGTTAAAGATTAGATAATTAGGAAAAATAAAACATATAAAATTGTTAATCAAGTGGGGCCAGAATTAACGTGGAGGCTCGAAATTCTCCGACTTTAATATATAGTATAGATTATGTTAAACAACAATATAATCCTCTAAACAATATAATATATCAACAAATACAACATCATATCTATATTACAAATTAACTAATCCAAAAAAGTTACCGTAAAATTTAAGAAGAAATTCAACATCACTAACTTTAAACACCCCGGTCGGAGACAAGCTTTGAAATGAGAGTGAAATGAGAGAGTCTGGAAGATATTTTAGGTGTAGGTCAAAATGAATTCCTGTTGGAGCATGGGTAAAAAAGAATCATCTCCGAGTTTATATATGCGATTGACGATGTGGTGAAATGATTAAACATTAAATTTGAGAGTTCACTCAATGCTTAACCAATAATGCACGTATTTCATTTAAAGTAAAATAAATTTAAGGATGATTATAAATAACTAATTAACATAATGGATTATATTTATTTATAAATAATATAAATAGACATATTATTATATCTTGGATCAGTTAAAGGGAATTTCCATTCACATATTATTCTATCTTGGATCGATTAAAGGAAGATTTTCATTCACATATTATTACGAAATTTGTACTAATTTAATCTGTTCATGTGAGATCACTAAAGTTAGTAACGAACAAGTGTCTGTCCCCGGTAAGATCCAGTCCACAAGTATGGGTAACAGGCAAGGATATTATAATTCAGTAATGGTAACATGCTAGGATATTAGAGCCAATATTAAAAAAATAACATAACCCCGTACTTTTGTATCCACTTTCTGCTTATTAAAAGAAGCCAATTAACCATTCAAATATATTTGCCAACTAGTGTATGTAAACGTTTATTTTTTATTTTTTTGGTTGAAAATGAAGAAAGTAGATCCAATAAATAGGTAGTAGGGATCTGATATACAAATATATATACATATGAACCTAACACATCAACTTATGGGTTGATAATAAGAGGAGTAATGCGTATTATATATGGGACTCATGATTAAGATGTCTTTGATTAGGCAGACTAGCCATATTGGATTGGGATAGTCTTTATGTTCAGTGTGAACTAGCAGATGACCCGTACCTTGTACGGGGGTGTTATTTAATTATTTTTTTATTATATTGTGTATGAATTTACTATAACGTTTACAACTATTATCATATGTATACTTTGTTTTAAAACAACCCTTATTTTTTGGATTATAAAATGACATAATTACTATATATCATCATATATATAAATAAATTTTATTTATTTATTTACCATTTATACATACATAAACATATATTTAAATAATTGAGGAAGAATGTAATAAGATAAGATGCACTATTACATTTTATTAACAACTGATACACATACTTTGGCATTTAAATTAAATTACGTAAACTAACTTATATAATAAAATCAATAAGTTTAAAATTTAATTGGGATTAATATATTACAATATTTAATATATAGATAATATTTAATAAGTTAATTAGAAAACCAAATTATCTTGCATATATATGTTATTGTTTTATGAAAAAATAATTAAATAATAGTATATAAAAATGTAATGAAAATGTGAACGAATTATTATCTTCATTAAGAAATCTATCTTTTTTTTCTAAAGTGTAATCAATATGCAATATTAGTGATATATATGTTAAATATAACATATACTTTTTTATTGATATTTTAATATGATATGATAGTAAAAATGTATTTAATATATTATTTTGATAGAATGAATATTTGTCTTGAATATAGTGGTAGAATTTGCTACCATTGATGATTTAAAAAATACCATAATAAAATTACGAAACATAATTTAAATTTAATATGATATTTAATTAAATGGGTAAAATATTATGATTATGATTTATAGATTGCGACCAAAAAAATACTTTTTTAAATAAAAGGTTTATGATAGATCTATCTATGTATTAACTAAATGTGTATAATGGTAAGATAGAGATTTATACATTTGGTAGAATTATGAATTACACAATACAAATTCTAATATAAAACTAATATTTTAATTAAGTATCTATAAGATTATGATAAAATCAAGATTTAATAAGATAGATTTTTAAAAAAGGGGGGGTGATGTGGCGCAATATGGTGGCGGAATTTGCTTCCGCTTTAGTATATAGTAATAGATTTTAATCAAACTCCGATACATAGGAAGAATAACTTACGTATTTATATATCGGATTTATTAAGTCTAAATTCCTAATGTGGGAAATTTTATTTAGTTTTTCACATGGGCTTAGGCTTTATTTAGTTTCTCAAGTATAGCTTCTAGTGATGCACATTTTGCCCGCGGGGTCGGGTACCCGCGGGGATCCGACCCTAACGGTGCGGGGATTCCCCGGTATATCGGGTATTGGGGTCGGGGACGGGGGCGGATTATAACTACCCGTTCGGGTTCGGGTCAGGGACGGGGGGAGCATTACCCGCCCCGAAATATCTCCGGTATGTATTATTATATAACTTTTTATTATTAATTCAAATAGTATGGATAATTAGTATTATTTATAAATGTGTTTACCAACTACGATCTACAAATGCATTACAAATTTACAATTTTTGTTATATATTCATAAAAAACATATCTAGCCCCCCGAACTTACGCGAATTTGTCACTTAGGCACCTTATCTTTGATTTGGACCTATTGGGTACCCGAACTTATGTTTTTTGATCTATTAAACACCTATTTGCTGACTTGTGCAAAAAAAATTCCCACCGTGGCGCCACGTGTATACTATGTGTATGCCATCTCATTATTTTTAATTAAAAAAAAATATATATTAATCAAGTTATGTGTATGCCACCGTGGCACAGGCGTTTGACCTGGCCGAGGGCTCCACCAGCATCAAGAGGTTGTAGCCATCGACCAGGCTGATGTCGCAAAAGTCCTGGCCGACGGTCCCGAGCGTGAACTCGACCCGGCGTCGGTGCCGTTGCACTCCGGCGAGCCGGAGCCGAAGTCGCTGATGGAGCAGGAGCCTGAGGAGGTGGAGAATTGGCAGCTTATTCGGCCATAGAAGCGGCCGGACCAGCCCGCCGGAGCATGGAAGGAGCGGGAGGTTTCCGATTGGAGCTTGAAGCCGGTGGAGCCCAGGGTTGGGGTGCCGGCGTTGGCGAGGATTCCTGGCCACTCGCATTTTTTAAAACAATTTTTAACTTGATTAATATATTTTAATTTTTTTAATTAAAAATAATGAGGTGGCATACACATAGTATA
Source organism: Polygonum aviculare (assembly GCA_934048045.1). Lineage (NCBI taxonomy): Eukaryota > Viridiplantae > Streptophyta > Magnoliopsida > Caryophyllales > Polygonaceae > Polygonum > Polygonum aviculare. Next base: position 11,286,907 of record OW204032.1, on the reverse strand, counting down.
CACGTGGCGCCACGGTGAGAATTTTTTTTGCACAAGTCAGCAAGCAGGTGTTCAATAGATCAAAAAACATAAGTTCAGGTACCCAATAGGTCCAAATCAAAGATGAGGTCGCGTAAGTTCGGGAGGCTAGATATGTTTTAAGCCAATAACTATAACATCGTGTTGAAGATGTGATGTCGAAGACCAAAATCATTGACCATGTGCGGGGTGCTTTTGTTGCTTGTCCTGATCACATGCAGTGAAATTACTGAAAAGCTAATCAATAAGCGAAACCACATGGGCACATGGTGCTTATTTTGCTGCTTTCGCATCATCATTTTCAGAAAATTCTTGAGCATGTGACAATTTCCCCAAGTTCAATGAGTCCGGTTTGATAATATTATAGTCGTACACACATGTATGAGATATATTCTGGATAAGATATAACCAACTGGCATGGGCAAATGGGCATGCATCTCCTAGCAACTATCCACTAGCACTGCAACACTTGTACGTACATCTCGAGGTCCAGCTCCTTTGACCCCCTCGATGTTGCGGTCTCCCCATTCGAGTCGGCCCCCAAGACGACTCATATATGGACTATCCCATTAAAATTAGCATAAAAAGTGAAGGTAAAATAGCAAAAAGCGAGTATGAAGGAAATCGTTTTGGTTTATACTTTTTCACAAACTATCTATAGATAAGCTTTGAAGAACTCCATAATTTTCAACCTCTTAGCTTACTATTTGATCAGAAAATAAGCTATGCAGAACTACTTTAAACTTATTTTTCAATAGAACAACTTTCAAACTTTTATTACAATCAAATACTTTAAATTACACAAAGCGATTCATTATAAAGAAAAAATGAAACTTTACACTCATTCAATTATCTTCTCTATCTTCTTTTTCATACCCACGTACTGTGTTTTCTTTGACAATTAACGAACTGTAATGATGCCAAGTGAATTCAGATAAAACTAAAAAGTAACTACACGAGATATATTAATCAAATTCTATTAGCATATATTAGGAGCATATCTTCTATTTTATATACCTTATTCTATCCGTCTATAGTTTTTTACCCAAGTCATTAGTCGACAATATATATTGCAAATCTCATCTAATTCTATTAATGAAAGTGTTGAAAAATCTCCAAACTTTTGTGAGTTTCCTAAAGATGTTTTAAAACAGACTCGTAAATTTCAAGAAATTTTTAGCTATAACACCTCCTATTTATCTAAGAGAACTTGTTAGTACACAAAATATGCCGTGTACAAGTTTTAACTCCTTCTTCAATGTTATTCCACTCCACGCGCCTCCTGGTCTTCAATGACCTGCAAAACAATGGACCTAGGGGCGGGCGACCCCTAATCCACCTCCGATGCTTAAGTCAAATATGTGCAATGTCGAATAAAGGCGTCCAGGCAAAGCGACAGCTTAGAACTTACCAGGCACATGAGCGAATACATGTGTATTTATAGAGGAGGGGGGACAGACGAAGGAGAGCTAGGCGCGCCTATGGGCCGATCGGCCCACTAGGGTTTCAGGGCAACTGGCTTGCTCCTCAAGTCAACCAAAATCTTATCCCAAACGAAGATAAGATCCTCCTCCATAAATTTTATCCTAATCTAGAGTAACTACCCTATCAAAGGATAAAGCAGAATAAATATGGATAGCATAATAAATAAGATAGAGAAATAAATGCTAACTAATTGATATGGAATCATGCCCGCCTACAATTGCCCCTTCCGGGGCCCATATACTCGTGTACCATGCACTATCCCGTGTATAGGGACCGGAGTCAAGCGGTGAGTGGCCATGCAGATTAGGTGCCCTTATTCATATATTCGTACATTCGTACATTCGTATATTCGTATATTCGTATATTCGTTGGCCAAACGCGTGCGAATAACGCGTGACCTGCGTAACACGTGTGATAGCGTTGCACACGGCACCATTCCGGCCCCGAGTCGAGTGTTCGGCCTCCCATGCTAGGAAAAAACGTTTGAAATCAAAAAGATATGCGAAAATAGTTCCCGGGATTTTTATTAAAAGCAAAACTGTTTGAAATGAAACAAAAAATAAGAACAAAAAAGTGGCGCGCCGTCCTAGCATGATTAACCTTGCACTTTTCTCATGGGTAGAACTTTCTCAATTTCGCTATATTCCATGTGCGCGGCACTGGTCTACCATCCAAGTGCTTCAGCACGTATGCCCCTTGTCCCAAGGCCGCGGCTACTACGTATGGTCCTTCCCAAGTTGGCCCGAGCTTCCCGTCAGTGGGGTCGCGTGCGCTCCCCATGACCATCCGAAGCACTAATTCGCCAACTTGCAGGCTCCGTAGGCGAGCTCGTCGCGCGACGACTCGTTTAGCAACGCTTTGGTAGGCTGCGAGGCGCACCGCCGTTGCCTCCCGCCGTTCCTCGGCAAAGTCGAGGCTCCTTGCAAGGGCCTGGTCGTTCTGGTCCCGGCTGAGGGCCGTCCTTAATGTCGGGAGTCCCACCTCTAATGGGATGACTGCCTCAGTGCCATAAGTCATTGCATAGGGCGACTCGCTTGTTGACTTTCGGGGAGTGGTGCGATATGCCCATAGGATGGCCGGAAGCTCTTTCGCCCATCAACCCTTTGCCTGATCGAGACGCTTCTTAAGTCCGTCTACGATGATCTTGTTTGTTGCCTCCGCTTGTCCGTTCGATTGAGGGTAGCCCACCGACGAATAGATATTCTTAATGCCCCAGCCTTTGCAATACTCCTGGAAGTTTGTGCTGTTGAATTGCGTCCCGTTATCGGATATAAGCGCCTTTGGGATCCCGAAGCGGGTGATAATGTTTTCCCAAACGAAATTGCGTGTATCCGAATCGCGGATGTTGGCTAAGGGCTTGACCTCGACCCACTTGGTAAAGTAGTCGGTGGCGGTAATGAGGTACCGCACGTTTCCGGGGGCTTTGGGGAATGGACCGACGATGTCCAATCCCCACTGTGCGAACGGCCAAGGGCTGGTGATGGTGTGGAGGTCCTCGGCAGGCAAATGCGTTAGACGGGCGAATTGCTGGCATTTTTCACACCGTCGGGCGTAAGCTTCCGCATCCTTTTGCATGTAGGGCCACCAATACCCCTGAGTACGAGCGCGCGCCGCCAGGCTCCGACCGCCGGCGTGGATTCCGCAGCTCCCTTCGTGGAGTTCATAGAGGAGGGGCTCAACCTTTTTGGGAGTGACGCACCTCAGATAAGGCCCAGCAAAAGACCTTCGGTACAGGATCCCTTCTGGCGATATCCAGAATCTTCCTGCCCTTGCGCGAGTCTTTCGGGCTGCCTGAGGATCTTGCGGGAGCACATTCTCCTTGAGGTAGCAGATTAAGGGCTCTTGCCATCCTAAATCCTCCACCTCTCCGTCTTCCGGGAGCTCATCCAGAGCGGGGTTTTCGCCCATCATCATTAGACTGACGTCGTCCTGCACCAGAGGACATCCGGACGTCTCTATTCTGATGGTGGAAGCTAGCGACTTCCCTGACATGGATGCTAGAGTGGCGAGCGCGTCCGCTGCCTGGTTCATCCTTCGCGATCTTTGCTCGAGCTCGACGTGCTCAAAAGACGCCAGCGTGGCTCGAGCTTTCTCTGCGTACCTAGCTAACTTTTCGCCCTTGGTTTCGTAGACTCCGAGCACTTGATTGACGACAAGTTGTGAGTCGGAGAATACGAGAAAGCGTTGGGCTCCTAAGTTTGCTGCAGTCTCGAGACCGAGGATCAAAGCCTCATACTCGGCCTCGTTGTTGGTTGTGTCAAAGTCAAGCCGCACGGCCAATTGTAACGCTTCCTGGGTTGGTGACGTGAGAACGATCCCGACGCCTGACCCTTGTGCGTTGCTCGCCCCGTCTATCTCTAGGACCCAGCCGTACGAGATCGGGTTCTGAGCGCCATTAGACCGACCCGCGACCGCGGACCCCTGGCCCGCGCCCGCGCGCACCGCGCGGAATCTAGGCGAAAGCCTCTGGGGGTCTACCGCGCCCGCGGCCTCCGGACCCGCGTCCGCGGCTCGTGCACAGAATCCTGGCAGAGGGTTCTGGGGGTGAACCGCGCTCACGCCCCCCGAACCCGCGCCTGCGACCGTTGCATCCTGACCCGCGCCCGCGGGTGTCGCCTACGCGGTGCCCTCGACGGGCTCGGTCAATTCTGCGATGAAGTCAGCCAGGACTTGCCCCTTGACAGCTGTGCGAGGTACGTATTCGATGTCATATTGGCCAAGCTCGACAGCCCATTTCGCAATTCGGCCGGATAGGTCGGAGCTGCCAAGAAGAGATCGAATAGGTTAACCGGTTACCACTTGGATCTCGTGCTCATGGAAATAGTGATTTAGCTTGCGAGAAGCCGTGACCAGAGCCAAGAGTAATTGTTCCATAGGTGAGTAACGAGTCTCTGCATCGAGCAGGGTTTTGCTAGTATAGTATACGGGGTGCTGTTCCCTCCCGATATCCTTAACTAGCACTGCGCTTACTGCCCTAGATGACACGGCCAGGTAGACCTTAAGGACGTCTCCCTTTGACGGAACGGTGAGCACCGGGGGTGACTGAAGGTAGGCCTTCAACTTTTCGAAATCTCGCTCGCAATCATCGTCCCACTCGAACGTGCCCTTCTTCTTCAGTGCTTTGAAGAATGAATGGCATTTGTCCGAGGACCTGCTGATGAATCGATTAAGAGCGGCAGCCATCCCGGTCAATCTCTGCACCTCCTTCTCGTTTCTAGGGCTGAACAGAGAATTTATAGCGCGAATTTAATCTGGCCTCGCCTCAATTCCCCTTCGGGTCATTAGATGTCCTAGGAATTTCCCTGATCCGACTGCAAAGGCGCACTTTGCAAGATTTAACCGCATCTGGGCAGCTCGCAAAACGTCAAAGACTTGTTGTAGGTCGTCTAGGTGGGTCGACGCTCGTCGACTCTTCACGACCATATCGTCCATGTAAGCCTCAATAGTCTTTCACAAGTATTAATTGAATAGCTTGGTCACCAGACGTTGGAAGGTTGCCCCTGCGTTCTTTAACCCGAAGGGCATCACCTTATAACAAAAGATCCCTCGCGGAGTTATGAACGCGGTCTTCTCTTGATCCTCGCTGTGCATCGGAATTTGATGGTACCCTCGATAGGCGTCCAAAAAGCTCATCCGCTCATGCCCTGCGGTGGCGTCCACCAATTGATCAATCTTTGGGAGAGGGAAGAGATCCTTAGGGCATGCCTTATTGAGATCAGTAAAGTCCACGCAGACTCTCCAATCTCCCGTCTTCTTTTTGACGACGACGGTATTGGCCAGCCAAGTCGGGTACCACACTTCGCGAATTGCGTCGGCTTCTTGCAGCTTCTTTATCTCAGCGATGACAACCTCGGCGTGTTGAAAGGAAGACCGCCGGGCTCGTTGCACCACTGGCTTCATGCTCGGACTCACATTCAATTTGTGACATGCGAGCTCCGGGCTGATCCCGGGCATTTCGTAAGGACTCCACGCGAACACGTCGCGATTCCTTTGCAGGAGGGCCGTAAGGTCTGAGAGCTCTTGAGCGGATAGGCCCTTTCCGACGTAAAAGACCTTTTCAGGATCTCCTCCTGCAGGGATCTGAGTCAACTCATCAATGGACTTATCCCGGGGTTGCGATCCAACGTCGACCACCTTCTGGAGGAAATCCGAAGACAAGCCCTCGTAAGCCTCGGTATCGGCTCCGATCCCGAAACCCTTGTCCGAGCTCGCGTCGAGGTCATCATGACACGGGTCCGCGCTCGCAGGACCCTGAACCGTGCCCGCATGTTCCTGAACCGCGCCCGCAGGTTCACATGTCAGATTATCTAGGGTTTTGTCGATGGATGCCCCCAACGGCCCACCCGCGACCGCGGATGCCCAACCCGCGCCCGCGGGTAGTTTAGCGAACTCGGGTAAGGTACTCTGGGGGCGATCCGCGCCCGCGGCCTGCGTAGAGGAATCGGGCGGAGGGTTCTGCGAAGAAACCGCGCCCGCGGTTCCCTGACCCGCGCCCGCGGGTCGTTCCATCCTCGCGACAGATCGCTCGGCAATCCGCGCGGCCGGTGCGTGCGGGTCGGCCTGATCTGGGGACGGCCCGACCGATCGGCCCCGCTTCTGCCCCTGCGCTGGCGTGACGGCGGCGGTCCGGCGAATCGCGGATCGTGGCTCGTACCGGATCGACTGTCGTGGTCGCGCGCCGCACGGCGAGGTCGATCGGCCATTGGCAGTACGCGATTCCCGGAGGCTGCGGCCGTCACGCCGGTTTTCTTGAGGGGTATCTCGATCCGGGCTCGTGGACAAACGATCCATAGCCTCCTCAGATCGGTTCTCGTAGGGGAATACAGACGAAGGGTTAAAACCTAGTTCTCCCCACGGACGGCGCCAAAATGTTAGTACACAAAATATGCCGTGTACAAGTTTCAACTCCTTCTTCAATGTTCTTCCACTCCACGCGCCTCCTCGTCTTCAATGACCTGCAAAACAATGGACCTAGGGGCGGGCGACCCCTAATCCACCTCCGATGCTTAAGTCAAATAGGTGCAATGTCGAATAAAGGCATCCAGGCAGAGCGACAGCTTAGAACTTACCAGGCACATGAGCGAATACATATGTATTTATAGAGGAAGGGGGACAGGCGAAGGAGAGCTAGGCGCGCCTATGGGCCGATCGGCCCACTAGGGTTTCAAGGCAACTGGCTTGCTCCTCAAGTCAACCAAAATCTTATCCCAAACGAAGATAAGATCCTCCTCCATAAATTTTATCCTAATCTAGAGTAACTACCCTATCAAAGGATAAAGCAGAATAAATATGGATAACATAATAAATATGATAGAGAAATAAATGCTAACTAATTGATATGGAATCATGCCCGCCTACAGAACTTATTGTCAATAATCTCGAATTTAACAAATCTATTACTATATATATTAAAGCGGAAGCAAATTCCGTCACCATATTGCGCCACATCACCCCCTTATTAAAAAAATGATCTGATCAATCTTAGTTAAGCTTAATCTTATACATATTTTATTAAAGTATTAGTTCTATCTTTAATTTTGAGTTGTTTTCTATCCTAATATATAAAATCTCAATCTTATTATTATATGGTTACCTACTTGGTTGAAATATTATTTTATTACTAAATATCTTATATTAAAAAAATCTTTTTTATCCATTTACTTAAAGATTATACTAATAATAAGTATTATTTTCGTAATTTTGTTCTAAAAGTTTCTAAAAACCATTATTAGTAGCAAAATTTACCACTGTATTTACACCACATAATTTTTTATTAAAATAATATATTATATATTTTTTCTATCGTATCATATAAAAATCCAATAATAATATTAATAAAAATATTAGATGATATATCTACCCTAAATATATCCCTAACATGACACATTGATTATATTTTAGATAAAAGATAGATTTATTTTTAAGATAATGGTCCGTTATTTAATATTTATATACTTCTTAATTAACTAATTTTTTTACAACACAATAACACATATACAAGATAATTTGGTTTTATTTTTTTATCTTATTAAATATTCTCTTAATTTTAAAATATAATACTATATTAGTCAAAACTTTTATTTTAAATTATGGATTTATTTATATGAATTAGTTTATGCAATTTAATTTAAATTTCAAAATAGTTTTATCATTTTTTATTTAAAATTTAACAATGCATCTCATCTTATTACATTTTGCCTTGATATATATATATATGTTTATTTATACATAAAAAATTAATATATAATGAAAATAATTTTTATATAAATATTTGATAATATATGAGACTTATTTTATTTTATAATCTAAAAGATATGTATTGTTTTAAAAGAAATTAGACATGTGATAATATTTGTAATTATTATAGTGAATTCATATAAAAGATAATAAAAACGAAAAACACCCTTGTACAAGGTGCGGGTCATTTGCTAGTTATCTTCTAAACTACAAGAAGAATACTGACAAGCATTGTCCACTGTAGGACTTTTTTTACATGAATGGGCCTTTATGTACAAAACTAATGTGCCTATTTTTACTAGTAGTAATATTCTATACGGGGGCCTCTAAATAAATTTTGGGGGCCCATGGAGACCGCCCCTAGTCGCCCACCCATAGGTCGGGCTTGCTCCAACCTTCGACCCTATAAGGTACAGTCAAGGAAACTCAATGATGCGGGGTTAAGGCTGCTGGGTGCCCGATCTTCGACAAACAACAACTCAAACAAAGTAGAGAAGGAACAATGGTCAGAAATGTAGGGACAAACACGAAGAAGGAGAACAACAAGGAAACAAACAGATTCAAGAACAATATAGAAGAAGGATAGATAAAGAAGATCAACCAAATGAAACAACAAAGAGACCCTCGTTGCTTTGAAAACGAGAACCAGGTTGAATGATCGAAAGACCAACCTTGTACAACCCCACACAATCAAGGACGGATCCTTGAAGCACGAGGAGGATGCGTGTATTCACCTTACTAACAACCCGAACAAGCAGATTGGTCGATGCAAGACAAAACAAGCCTAATGCACACTTTGAAAGCCAAGCTCTCTTTCATTCTCTCTCAAGGAGGAAAGTTGACAATTTGATAATGGGAAGTCTAATCCAAAATAACTAACAAGGGGCTATTTATATGCCCTTACAATCCCAGAAAAGTAACACAATAATAATAATAATAATAATAATAAGTAGCAGCCCATATGAGTAACAATCCAAAAGGAGCAATGCACAACCAAGCGTTGGGAATGTTGCTTCGGAGCGCGCTAAGGGGTTGGCGTAGCCACGTCCTAAGGAGGGCTGGGAGGGCCTTCATTGGTGTCTTGGCTTGGGACGCCTTGGACAATGGCTGCACTTGAGAGGCTCACGGCCTTGGCCTGCGGTTCATTGGTGTCTTTAGCCTCTTTAGCCACATGATAACCTATGAACCCGTGCATGTCTTGCTGGAGCTTCTTGGCGCGAGCTCGGGTCAACGGTCCATCAAATAAAATGGGTGTGCTTGGTGGAGGCTTGACGGATGGTCCCTCATCATCCTCCCCTTCTTGGAAAGGATTTGACCTCGAATCCAAGTCCTCATCTATGGCCAGGTACGACAAGAGATCAGCCACATTGAAGGTGGCGGTTACTCCATATTCTCCAGGTAGTTCCAACTTGTATGCATTGTTTCCAATTCGTTGAAGAACCTTGAAAGGTCCATCGCCTTTTGGGGACAACTTGCTTTTCCTTTGCTTCGGGAACTGCTCCTTCCTTAGATGTACCCAAACTAGATCTTCAGGCTGGAATATCACTTGGCGTCGGCCTTTGTTAGCTTTGGTGGCATTATACTCGGCCTTGTTTAACAACCTTGTTCTTGTATGCTCATGCAATTCCCTTATGAACTCAACCTGTTTTCCTACATCAAAACTTTCTTTCTCCCTCATTGGAAATGGGGTAAGATCTAATGGGGTTAGTGGGTTAGTACCATAAACAAATTCAAATGGAGTTAACTTAGTTAATGAGTGCATTGTTCGATTATAAGCAAACTCCACATGAGGTAAAGCTTCTTCCCACAATTTCAGATTCTTCCTAATTATAGCTCTAAGGATGGTGGTTAAGGTTCTATTAGTCACTTCGGTTTGGCCATCGGTTTGCGGGTGACTAGAAGTAGAAAACAATAGCCTAGTTCCTAGCTTGTTCCACAAAGTTCTCCAAAAATAGCTTAGAAACTTAACATCCCTATCACTCACTATGGTCTTTGGCACACCATGAAGCCGCACTACCTCTCTAAAGAACAAACTAGCTACATTAGAGGCATCATCAGTTTTGTGGCATGCTATGAAATGAGCCATCTTAGAGAAACGATCTACTACCACAAATTCGAATCTCTCCCCTTCTTAGTTCTAGGTAACTCTACTATAAAGTCCATAGACAAATCTTCCCAAGGGGTTGAGGGAATGGGTAAGGGTGTATACAATCCATGAGGCATTAATCTAGACTTGGCTCTCAAACAATCAACACATCTCTGAAGAGCATGTTCTACATCCCTAAGCATATGAGGCCAATAAAAATGTGCACGTAACATATGGTAAGTTTTATCCCTGCCAAAGTGTCCCATTAATCCACCCTTATGGGCTTCATCAACAAGCAAATTTCGCAAAGAACATCTAGGAATACAAACTTTATCCATACGAAAAAGAAATCAATCATGAATATAATATCTATCATCTGACCCTTTTTCACAACAACACTTATAAGCATCACCAAAATCAAGATCATCCACATATAATTCTTTGATGTAAGCAAAGCCTAACACTCTAGAATCTAATGTGGTAAGAGGGTGTGACGCCTAGATAGCGCATCTGCTACTACATTATCCTTGCCCCTTTTATACTTGATCACATATGGAAATGTCTCAATAAACTCCATCCATCTACCATGTCTGCTATCCAATTTGTCTTGACTCTTAAAATGCTTTAAAGATTCATGATCAGTTTTCAAAACAAATTCTCTAGGCCATAGGTAGTGTTGCCATGTTTTAAGTACTCTAAACAATGCATACAATTCCTTGTCATATGTGGAGTAATTCAAATATGCTCCTTTCAATTTTTAAGATAAAAGGCTATAGGCTTACCTTCTTGCATGATAACGCCGCCAATACCAATGCCACTTGCATCACACTCCACTTCGAAAAGCAAGGGTGCTTGCGTCAATCTCAACTTCAGGTCAGTGAAAGCCTTCTCTTGCGCCTTCTTCCATTTGAACTCACTCCTCTTCTTAGTGATTTCGGTCAAGGGAGCAGCAATGGTGCTAAAATCCCTCACGAACCGCCTATAGAAGCTAGCAAGGCCATGGAAGCTCTTGACTTGGCCAATGGAGGTAGGCGTTGGCCACTCTTGAATTGCCCTTATCTTGGCTTCGTCTACTTGTAGTCCCTTGGAGCTCACTACAAAAACAAGAAAAGTGACATGATTAGTGCACAACTCACATTTCTTTAAATTGGCATACAAGTGCTCTAATTTGAGTGTAGAGAGTACTTCCCTCAAATGATCTTAATGTTCTTCTAGGGATTTGTTATAAATCAGAATATCATCAAAGTAAACAACAACAAATTTCCCTATGAATTTTCTAAGCACATGGTTGATGAGACGCATGAATGTATTAGGGGCGTTGGTTAGCCCAAAGGGCATAACAAGCCATTCGTACAAGCCAAACTTAGTCTTGAATGCCGTTTTCCTTTCATCCCCTTCCTTCATCCTAATCTGATGATATCCACTTTTTAAGTCTATATTTGAAAACATAGTGGCACCATGCAACTCATCAAGCATATCGTCTAGCCTAGGAAAGGGGTGACGGTATTTTATGGTTATGTTGTTAATGGCCCTACAATCTACACATATTCTCCAAGTTCCATCTTTCTTAGGCACTAACAAAACAGGTACGGCACAAGGACTTAAGCTCTCTCTAATGTAACCCTTGTCCAATAGCTCTTCAACTTGGGTGTGGACCTCGTGGTCTTTGGGGTTCATATGGTAGGCTGGCCTGTTTGGCAATGATGCTCCGGGTATGAGATCAATTTGATGCTTTACCCCTCTAAATGGAGGTAAACCAGCCGGTATCTCATCGGGGAACACATCCTTGTATTCCTCGACAAGCCCCAAAATCCTCGGGGGCAAAGAAGCCTTAAGCTCCTCACTTAACAAACTCAGCTCCTTGCACAAGAGCATAAGTGTTGTTTGCCCATCTAAGTAATCATCTTCTAACTCCCTCTTGGAAGCCAAAAGAGCGGAGGGGGCTGGAGGGACATGAGGTTAATTGGCTCGCCTTGCCCCGAGCCTTCCCTTTCTTCCCTTCCCCCCCTCACCATCACCACTTACCTTCTCACTTACCTTTTTCTTCTCGAATTCCTCAGCCACTTGCGTGGGGGTCATAGGTTTGAGAACGACATTCTGGCCCTTGTAAATGAAGGAGTGGCGGTTGGTGAAGCCATCATGAGTCACTTTCCTATCATACTGCCATGGACGACCTAAAAGAAGGTGGCAAGCCTGCAGGGGAACTACATCACACATAATATGATCTTCATAATGTCCAAGCTTAATAGTCACATGCGTCTGTTTATTAACCCTTAATTCACCACTATCATTCATCCAATGCAGTTTATAAGGAAGTCACAACTTTTGAACCATTTCCATGCTAGCTATGTTGCAACAACTTCCACTATCAATAATCACATTACACACCTTTCCTTGTATCAAACAACGAGTATGAAATAGGTTCTCTCTTTGATTATCCTCACAAGGGGCCGGTTTAACATGCATGTTTCTCCTAGCTATTAACGAATCCCCATGTTCATACTCTATTTCATCCTCAGCATTTTCATCATACTCTAGCAAGTTTTCATCATCATTATTAACATCACCTTGATTATCCTCTTCATTTTCAGATTCATATTGCCCTAAAGAATTAATCAAGAGAGTCTTTTGATTTGGGCAATCTTTCTTCATGTGCCCTCTACCTTGGCACTTAAAACAAACAATATCTCTAGCTCTAGTAGAAGGGTTAGAGTTACTCCCCTTCGGACCGGTTGGCGCTCTGCTAGATGTGTCCTTGTTGTTGTACGAAGGATTGCTCATAGAAGTCTTGCCACGGCCAGATTGGTCTCCATAGGCGCCGGTGGCATTTCCCTTTTCCTTGACCGGCGTGGCCTCCTTGCCATAAGATGTTGGCTGGCCACGAGTGGAATTCCTCCAATTGTTGGGCTGAGTGCTCATATTACGCCCTCCTTGATTCCTTGGCTTGAGTTTCCTTTCTACTTTCAAAGCTAGGTGAAATAGATCAGTCATAGTAGTATAAGGATATAAGTCAATCTCATTAGCTAAGGAAGGATGCAAAATACGAAGGTATCTAGCCATTGTGGTCTCCTCATCCTCCACCACATTGGCCCTTACCATCGCCACTTGTATGGAATTGAAGCACTCCTCGGCACTCATAGAGCCTTGCCTAAGGTTCTCTAACCTTTGTCTTAGCTCTCGTGCATAATGATGAGGAACAAATCTGCCTCTCATCAAGGCCCTCATTTGCTCCCATGTGGCTATTGGTGGATCAAGCGTTCGCCTCCTTTCTTTGACAAGGTTATCCCACCAAATTAGTGCATAACCATTGAATTCAAGGGTTGCGAGTTGGACTTTCTTTGCCTCGAGAAAGTTGTGGCAATTCCAAATTTGCTCAATTTTCGTTCCCCACTCCATGTATACATCCGGGTCACACTTGCCCTCAAAAGCTGGGATCTTCACTTTGATCTTGCCCACACCATCTTGCTCGGGCTCTCTTGGTCTCCTTGGGCGCCTATCTCTATCATCTCGCCTAGAGTTATGATCCCAAGTATCATCTTCTTGGAACTCCTCATCAAAGTCATCATATTTCTCCTCTCGATCGTGAGCTCTCCTTCGGGCCTGAAGAGCTTGAAAATCATTAGTGCGTCGGTGTCTCTCTCTTTGGGGAGAAGGAGACTGATTTACAAGCACTCTACGAGAAAAAATTTCAGGAGGATCAAGATTTAATTCCCTTGTATTTTGTTGATGGGAGGTGGACGCCAAGTTAGGGTCCAAGGGCTGGTTACCCCTTTGTGTGGTGTTGGTGTGATTGCGGCCATGCTCGGCTGGCTACCTAGTCTCCAAGGCCTCTAATCGTCGCGCGATGGTGGCCATATTGTCGCCAAGTTTTCTTAACATGCTAAACACCTCAGGATGGATGGGCTCTGAAGTGTTGGAACTTTCTTCTTCCTGAGACATGATCACAAGTAACACACTATAAGGAACTGGTTAAGATTAGTGATAATCCAAATCAGCCTCACAATGTGTTTACACTCGCTCTCTCTCGCTCTTAGTGATGCATTTTGGCTTGTTGTTTCAATCTGCCTTGAAAAGATCAACACTCAAGTTCAAGAGTTAGTGAAAGGTGAAAACAAACACAAACTTAAGATCGCCTAAAGAAAGAAAAAGGATGAGAAATATGGACAAGAAACTGAGTTGGAATGATTAAGAACAAGACAAAGTTTGAAGGATAAGAAAAGATCAAACCTTGATTAAGCCTTTCTCGCCTTGAATTCCTAAACCAAGATGAATACTTGGAGTGGTTTGTAAGGTGAGTTGGGCTGGCCTTTTGAGGAGGAAGGTTATCTCCAATATCAATCAAGAACAAGGCAAGAGAAGAGAAGATAACACCTTGCACGGTCTAGAAAGCAGCCTGTGCAATTCGGAATTTTGAATCCTCACTTCTTTTTTTTTTGAACTTCTCTTCTTTGTTTTTTGTTGAGATTTTTTTTTAATTCCGAAAATTACATCTAGATGTTCAAATATAAAGCAAGTTGCAACAAATAAAACAAAACATCTTTTAAGACTTGATAGATTTGGAGGGAAAGAGTGTTCCTTAAAATGGGGGAATGGGTTGAATTTGATGGGTGGCTTGACTTTGACTAGGTCTCCCACATTTTAGGGACTGAGAAGAGATGTGAGTTGGTAAAGAGTGTGGGCTGAAAAGAAATGATTGGGAGTTGCTGGGAGTAGGTGGAAGTAATGATGGGAATGGGTTGAAGGTAGAGATTTGAATTTGTCTCTTTTAGTTCATGGTTTCTTCAACCTTCAATGGCTGATTTATGGGCTGAGAGATGGTGGATGATGGTGGTCGGACAGTGGAAGATGGGCAGTTTTTACTTAGGTGAAGGAGGTTTTTTGGCTGGGCAAACAAACCACTTGCACAAGTAAACAAACCGGTTAGTACTATCAAGTATAATTAAGGAGATTGGATTAATCAAACCTGACCTGGGATTTCTTTTTGGTGTTTTTTGGTTTTATGGTGGAAGACGAGTTGAATGTCGACAACGCAACTCTGATAGCAATTTGATGCGGGGTTAAGGACGCTGGGTGCCTGATCTTCGACAAACAACAACTCAAACAAAGTAGAGAAGGAACAATGGTCAGAAATGGAGGGACAAACACGAAGAAGAAGAACAACAAGGAAACAAACAGATTCAAGAACAAGATAGAAGAAGGATAGATAAAGAAGATCAACCAAACGAAACAACAAAGAGACCCTCGTTGCTTTGAAAACGAGAACCAAATTGAATGATCGAAAGACCAACCTTGTACAAACCCACACAATCAAGGACGAATCCTTGAAGCACGAGGAGGATGCGGGTATTCGCCTTACTAACAACCCGCACAAGCAGATTGGTCGATGCAAGACAAACCAAGCCTAATGCACACTTTGAAAGCCAAGCTCTCTTTCATTCTCTCTCGAGGAGGAAAGTTGACAATTTCATAATGGGAAGTCTGATCCAAAATAACTAACAAGGGGCTATATATATGCCCTTACAATCCCAGAAAAGTAACATAATAATAATAATAATAATAATAATAATAATAATAATAATAATGATAATAATAATAATAATAATAATAATAATAATAATAATAATAATAATAATAATAATAAGTAGCAGCCCATATGAGTAACAACCCAAAAGGAGCAATGCACAACCAAGCGTTGGGAATGTTGCTTCGGAGCGCGCTAAGGGACTAGCGTAGCCACGTCCTAAGGAGGGCTGGGAGGACCTTCGTTGGTGTCTTGGCTTGGGACGCCTTGGCCAATGGCTGCACTTAATAGGCTCACGGTCTTGGCCTGCAGTTCATTGGTGTCTCTAGCCTCTTTAGCCACATGATAACCTATGAGCCCGTGCATGTCTTGCTGGAGCTTCTTGGCGCGAGCTTGGGTCAACGGTCCATCAAATAAAATGGGCGTGCTTGGTGGAGGCTTGACGGATGGTCCCTCATCACTCAAGCAAGGCGGCTTACTAGTAAAAGGCGGGACCGAGAACAGGTGGTCAAAGACGACAACCAAAACGGAACTTGTGGATGGGAACTTGTGGATGGGAACGACATCGATGAGAGTGAATGGAAGGGAACGAGATTCTCACCAACGAGAAACCAATGCTACAAACACCCTTGCGACTGGAAGTGAATGGAAGGACGAAAAAGGGCTTTGGGATTGAAAAATGAAACTTGAAGGTGGCGGCGCTGACTCACAAAAAAAACGAGATTGAAGAAAGAAGGAGGCTTCGAATTTAAATGAGATAAGAAGAAAACTGATTAATAATTAACTATAATTATTATTTATGACTAATTAAGTTAGTATCTTATTTTAAGGATAAGCTACTAGGATAACTTGTGGGTTAAGAAACGAAACAAAACCAGATACTACAATTTGTAGTTCTTGAAGTAATTGTTGAATCCATATCAACTTTGTAAGTTAATGTTACTTTTTGGCAGCCCAACTAACAAGAATAGAACCATAGTAAACAGCAAAACCATGTTGAGATCGACAATCATCCACATTTAAAGCCCATCTTGCGTCAGAAGAGGTGACCAGCCAACTATCTATGCAAGGCCGAAGGTGAAGACCAACCGTAGTCGTGCCTTTTCGGTAACTTATAGTCGTTTCACTACTTGTCAATGAGTTTCAGTAAGCATGCATAAATTGACAAACACATTTAACAACATAAGAGAACTAACACGAACGTATGATATCATCAAACTGTAATATAACATGAAGCGGACTTAAGAAAATACGACCAATCAAATGAAGAAACACAAAAAGACACCTACCTCAACAACAGTCAAAACATCTTGAACTGACTAAGGCCCAACTTCAAATGGGAGTAGTTAGTTCCATTTCCCTAATCATTTTAGACGAAAATGGGTAACTAGTCCACTTAGGCTTCTTTGTGGGGCACTTACACCATGGATAAATTTAATGTGCTAACTAGTTCATTTTGCGAAAATGCCCCTGGTTGAAAAATAATAATTAAGCGCATGGCAGCGCGTGCCATTGAAAATCCTGTCACCAGAAATCCTATCACCGGAAATCCTGCCACCAGAAATCTTGTCACTGGAAATCCTATCACCGCTCATCCTATCACTGGCCCTCTCATTTTCGTCCGTAACTTGTCACCGGCCATCCTAAATCAAATTTATCATAACGCTTATATAAGACTTGTCACTACGTAAATGTGTTATCACATATACAAACAACTTATCACTATACACAAAAACTTGTCACCATGGTGACCTCCCCCAATCACCCACCCATATAGCGCCTGCTCCGACCCCCGACCCTATGAGGTACAATCAAGGAAACTCAGGCAAGGCGGCTTACTGGAAAGAGGTGGACCAAGAACAGGTGGTTAGAGACGACAACCAAAACGGAACTTGTGGATGGGAACGACGTTGGAAGTCACCACAAGTTCCCATTGATGAGGAACCAATGAGAGTGAATGGAAGGGATTGAGATTCTTACCAATGAGAAACCGATGCTACAAACACCCTTGTGAATGGAAATGAATGGAAGGACGAAGAAGGGCTTTGGCATTGAAAAGTGAGACTTGAAGGTGGCGGCACTGACTCACAAGATTGAAGAAAGAAGGAGGCTTCGACTTTAAACGAGATAAGAAGAAAACTGAATAATAATTAACTATTTTATTATCTTACTATAATTATTATTTATGAATAATTAAACTACTCCCTCCGTCCCATTATTTCCTTCTCACTTTCAATATTGGGTGTCCCATTTTTTCCTTCCCATTTATGAAAGTTTCCTTTTCTAGATATGTGCAAAGTCAAATTTATCCTTATCAATCTCTAGAAACTACCTACTTTTTATACCTCTCTCCTTTTCTTTTACCATCTTACCCTTATCAAACTCTCTAAATTACCACCTTTTTATCACTTTTTCTCTGTTTCTATCAAACTATCCTATCAAATCTTTCAAATTTTACAACTTTTTCCCAATTCCTTAATTATTGTGCATTTGGTCAAATGGGAAGGAAAAATCGGGACAGAGGGAGTAGTATCTTATTTTAAGGATAAGTTAATAGGCTAACTTGTGGGTTAAGAAACGAAACAAAACCAGATACAACCCGAAATAGTTCTTGAAGTAATTGTTGATCGAATCCATATCAACTTTGTAAGCTAATGTTACTTTTTGGTAGCCCAACTGAAAAGAATACCACCAAAGTAGACAGCAAAACCATGTTGAGATCGACAATCTTCCGCATATAAAGCCCATCTTGCGTCGGAAGAGGTGACCAACCAGATATCTATGCAAGGCCGAAGGTGAAGACCAATTGTAGTCTTGCCTTTAGGTAACGTAGTAGTCGTTTCACTACTTGTCAATGAGTTTCAATAGGAGCATGCATAAATTGACAAGCACATTTAACAACCTAAGATATTGCAGGTCGTGTGATAGTGGCATACTACAAGTCGCCAACGATACTCCAATACAGATTCGTATCAGACATAGGATTGACAGAAGTTGAAAGGTGAGATCTAGGATCAGTTAAAGAGACAATAGGGCGAGCATAATGCATCTTACTCTTGGTACTAAGGCATGTAGTATAATTCTCCTGACTCTTGAAAATAGATGATATGGTGACCATACATGGTGCATGGCGGAGTTCGGGCCGAAGGTAACGGCGTTCGCGGTTGAAGTCGGGTTTAGGATCAACCAAGAACAATTGAGGCAGATCTACAAGTTGCAGCAATTGAGAGGAAAAATAGTTGACACTTTGGCTATGGAAGGTGATTGTGGAGATGTATGTTTGGCATCTAATGGATATGGGAATGTCGTCTCATCAAACATGACATACATAATAATGTACGCATATCAGCATATGCAATTTGTAGGAAGATGCAACCATAAATAACCCCCATATTAAGAGATATAGCCAGCAAGTATGCAAGGAGACGATCTAAACTCAATTTTATTAGCATTATAAGGTTGTAACAATGGATAAAGTAAGCAACCGAAGGATTTAAGAAAGGAGTGATCGGGTGTTTTACCATATGATCATGCAAAAGAGGATTTAAAGTGAAGTATGAGAGTTAATGTTCTATTATGCAAATCAACACTAGTATGAAAAGGATGTTTCGAATAGGAAGTGAGAAAGCCTTCCAATTCATAAGCCTCGAGAGCCAACTTTACTATATTTCTCCAAAGCATGTAATTGGTGCAATGTAGTGCAACGATGATCTTTAGGAAATTAATCGAAATATTTGATGCGGAGCCGAAGGCAACTGAAAGGAGATTACCGATGTCGGTCTGGTGAAGAACATCTTTGTCAACATCATGGTTACTCATCGGAACCGAGTTGTAAAAGAGATCAGAATTTTAAGGTTAGGCGGAAGCAAGAGATTTGAATTGAAAAAAGCTCGATACCATGCATGTAAGAATTACAACGAGAATATTTTGTGAGTAGGGGTTTCTTCTTACCTTTAATGCATTGATATGATATGTATTTATACTAGAGATTTGGGAACTCCTTGAAGCCCACGTTACATAGAATATCTATCTATATGGTTACGAAGGATACGGAAATACATAAAAGATATTTTCTATCCTTAATAGAAATGAATGGAAACATTCTTGTAAAAAATTACTTGAATTTGAACATTTTCCTACTCATTCTTATACTTATCCATCACTGTCCTCCCTTCATTCTAGATGGAAACATCCAAGTGGAGATCGATTTTTCCATCTTCCAGACTTGCCTGTACAAAATGTGTTGAATCATGGATGAAGGCGGGATGGGGCTAGAATGATAGAGAGGAGAAAAAAATAAGTTGACACACATTCGAGCTTGAATTGCTCATTAATCAAGAAGAATTCAAATGGTGGCCAACTACCAGATTCCATAAAGGGAAGAAGATGTAGGAGAAGAGGAGATCTGACATGGGTCGGTTTATATAGCTGAATAGTTCCAATTCTGCCATAAGCCCAATTCTATTATCTCAACTTACATTAACTCCCTTAATTCCCCACTTCCATTGCGTCGTTGAAGATCTTACTAACATATTAATTGAACCGATTCAGCTGGTTCGAGTTCAATCATTATTTTAGGTTGGGGTTAACAATGAGTATAAATCAACCGAATTATCAGTTAAATGGGATCTAGTTATAAAGCTTTTCGTGCGGAGTCGGGATGATTAACAGGTCAACAGGTCAATAACAGGTCAATAACATCACTTTTAGGGTGTTGGAGTGCAATTGGTTGCTCAGCTCCCATCCAACTTTGTGTAATTAAGTTCCTCGATTCCTATAAATGATTCAATAATGTATTCAAATATGAAAACTACAAAAGTTATTTTAAAATTAAAATTATATTAATAAAAAATGCATTTATAAATCAATTGGTTTGGAGTTGGATTTGTCGGGTTTGGGTGGTATATTATCAGGTCAAAATCAGAATCAAGTCAAAATTTAATTTTGGATCAATTAAGTCAGATTTATATTCATGTTAATTACTCATACATGGTATGCGATTTATACTAATTAAGAACTAGTAGTGACTATATATACCTCCTCCATCCTCGAAAGTTTGTCTACGGGGGCAATATATGAGATTATATGAGGGCATTTTTGTAATTTGATAGATGTAAAAAGTGAAAAAGTTGGATAATAGGTGAAATATGTGAGTTTAGATGAGGATAATTTTGTAATTTTATAGAGAAAAATGATAAAGTGGGATACTTGGTGAAATATATAGGAATAGACAAGGATAATTTCGTAATTGTATAAAGAAAAGTGATAATGTGGATAATGGGAGTAATATATTTGGAATTAAGATTTATTAAGGTAATATTGTAAAAAAATATGATATAAACAGATAATTTGATATATATATATACAATTTTAATGGGACAATCGAAAAGAAAAAATGGACAGACTTTTAAGAACTAAAGGAGTAATAAATTAGAGATGAGACTATTGAAGAAAAATTCACCCCAAAAGTACATACTACACTCACTCAAAATTATTGTATTCACTGAAAATTCATGCTGAACTAAAATTAACAACAAACCTTTTCGAACATAAAGAGTGTGTTCATGCTGAACTAAAATTGAAAAAATTTATGCCAAAAATATACCGACCAACTATTTGTACTCTATTTGGTGCGCTTGACTAAGAAGTGTGGATTGATACGCCTAAGTAAAGCGCACATGGTTAAAATGGGAAAAACAATTACCACCAGGGGAGACATTGTACGCCTAAGATAGGCGCACCAGATGGTATGAACTCGAATTGAAGAGTCCATCTTAGGCGCATAATGTCTCCCCCTGACGGTAACTTGTTTTGTAACACCCCTATTTTACAACTATGGGTATTACATGCCAGTGACCTTGGATTTTCCCATCCGAAGTCACCCAAGGCGATAGGTAACACAACTCGATTCATAAAGACATTATATTGAACTTAAATTACATCAAAAGTGATCAATGTTTGATACATGACTAGAAATCAATGATCAATGATACGAAATAACAATGTTTGAGTGAAGAAGACATCTAAATCGTTTTGCAACGGAAATAAAATTGACGGTTAAAAGATTCTTCACAAAAAAAACAAAACAAGAAGCTCTAAAACAACTTGAAACCTCTTGAAAATCTTCCCTCCTTTAAATCATCGAGTCTTCGTCTTTGGTCTTCGGCAAACCTGTATTTACTTCCTGATATTTCCATAAAAGCAAGAAATACCAGTCGATCAATGTCGGAAAGAAAAGAAAGTGGTATTAGTCTAGCGCGAGACTAAGTAAGTGGTAGAATATGACTAGGTTCTTAAAAGGCTAAGTATGCCGGCATCAAGGTCCAAAGGGAACTGAGCGATGCACGACAAATTGGGTTCTTTTGAGATGAGAGTGTGATATAATTTAGATGATGAGGTTTCATTCGAATATAACTCAGGTAAAAGGAACGAATCCGAAGGGAGGTGAATAACGCTTTCTTTTAAGAATAGGAAATCACAAGGAAGTGATTCCTAGGAAGGAAAGATGATTAAGATTTTGTTGGGAACTTGTTAATACACATCAAGGTTTAGTAGAGACCTACATCGACTTATCTTCTCTGAGTAATAAAACAATACATTTTATTTAACGATTTTCGGATGTGGCAACTCATAAGAGTCAAGGGCCACCCGAGGAATATCCATTTCAACAATTCAATTCAATTTTTGTATGCGGCGACCCATTTGAATGAGCCTAGAGCCACATAGTTGAGGAATACTCATTTCAGCAATTCATTTAAAGATTTTTATATGTGGAGACCCCTTGAATGAGCCTAGAGCTACATAGTTGAGCACCTAGCTAGGGTGCTATCACCCCTCTGAGCGGTAGAGCGGGCAGAGTCATGACCCAGTATTAGGGTATAGGCACATCCTAATACATCTTTTTGAGAGGTGTAGCAGAGACGAGTCTCTCACCCCTGATCCCTATTCTAGTCCATAACAAAGTCTCGAAAAGAGACTTCAAACAATCAGAGGCCACAATCATCGGTCCTAAGTTCATGGGCTAGCGCAGTGCAATAATATAAATAACAATGGTGTCATTATTTCTAAACAGAAAATAACCCTATGTTCATTTTATTTAGCAAACAAGGTATTCTCAACAATTATATAGATATTAAACGGCATGGAAGGAAATTCACGTTTAATCGTAAAGAGCAAGAGAACCATCCACTTGCCTTTGGTTTCGAGAGTTGAGTCCTACGGATTTGTTTCGCGAGCTTACGACGGTTCGAATACTCGATCTAATTCAGGCGCGGTTGTCAAGACGAGCGACATGAGATAAGTTAGTATTTGATTTACTTCTCGATTTAAAGAGAGTATTTTCTCTAATTACCATATTCTTTATAAGAATTCACGAGGTGAAAATAACCATTTTTCGTTAATGATTTATAATTATTACTCCGACGAGGAAACATTTCTTATACCCCTTTATAAAATGGTTTTAAGACTTTCAATATTAATAACTTAATATTTTGTAGTAAAGGTAAATTAAATAATTACCTAGTTTATCCCTTATTTATGACTTGGTCACTATATTATTTTCTAATAATAATCTTATTAGGGTCATAAGTCATAACAACTATTATTTCCTCGTAATAATCTTCTTAAGGCCACAAAAAATTATTATTTCTAAGTAACCTCTATATATATATATAAAATTTTATGAGCTAACTCAACCTTATATTTGTATTTGCCTTAAAAAATTATTTATAGTATTTTTATTAAGGTTAAAGCTTTGCTAACTAATCTTATTTAACAATTATTTTTAAAACTAACATTAATTTTAAATCTACAATTATTTTATCCTCTCATGAAGTTAATTTTTCAATAACACATAGATTATCATTAGTGGTCTATTTGTTTAAAAAAAATCGGACCTATATATGTATTAGTAGTAGGTAGAGGTGTCAAACAGGTCGGGTCGGGTGGATTCGGGTTCGGTCTTTTCGGGTTCGGGTTGAGTGCGGGTTCGGGTCTATCGGGTTACAGGTCAATCCGGGTCGGGTCTTAACAAGTTATCGTGCGGGTTCGGGTCGACCTAACAGGAAGGGAGTTACCTATCATATTATTATTTTGGAGAAAATTTTGTGCGGGTCGAACCCGCACAAAATTTTTTGGATTCCGTTTGTGGAATGGAATTGGGATATGATAGGTAACTCCCTTCCTGTTAATCTCTCCCATAGCCTTGCTAATATCGCCCTCTTTCCTGATGCAGGGAACCAGGATTGCCTTTGCTGGAACCCGACCGCTAATGGCGACTACACTGTTTCCAGCGCTTACTGGCTTCAATCTCAAGATCGTAGACTGTCGCCGCCCCAACGCCCCTTATTCAAGCTTATCTGGAAGACTCCTGTCCCAGAACGCATCCGTTGCTTCTTGTGGTTAGTTGCGAGGGGCCGTATCCTTACCAACGCGGAGAGATTTAGGCGTCATATGGCCTCGTCGGTTGCGTGTGGCGCTTGCAGCCACAATGAGAAGTCCATAATTCACGTCCTTCGTGACTGCCCGGTTGCGCGAACCATCTGGTCCAAGCTGGTGCCCGCAACCAGTTCTAACGGGTTTTTTGACCTTGACCCGATGGCTTGGGCTTTGGCGAACCTGCGCAGCGAGTTTAAATTTCAGAACGACATTCCAAGTGCTATCCCCTTCGCAATTACCATTTGGTGGCTTTGGAAATGGCGGAATGGAAGAATCTTTCAGCGCGAGCCACCTCCCTCGGATGGTGCGAGCTTCATCATGCGTTACACCAAGCAAGTTATTGATGCCAATGCAGCCGACGCCTTTAGCATTGGGGATGGCAATCGGGCCCTGCACAAGGAAGAGGTGATAATCAGCTGGCAAAAACCCCAAAGCGGCTGGTGAAAGCTGAACACGGACGGCTCAGTCACCCAAGGCCACGCTGCCGCCGGCGGGGTCCTTCGCGACGAAACGGGCAACTAGGTCACAGGTTTCACTTGTAATCTCGGCGTTACCACTGTGCCAGTCGCGGAGCTCTGGGGTATTCTTCACGGTTTGCAGCTCGCTTGGGATCAAGGGTTAAGCCAAATTTGCGTTGAATCCGATTCACTCTTAGCTATCCAGCTCCTCAAATCAGACGTCCCTCCTCACCACCCGCTCTCTAGCCTGGTGCACCGGTGCCAAGGCTTTACTCGTAGGAATTGGTCCCTACAGTTCCGACACATCTACCGCGAAGCTAACAAGGTGGCCGACAAGCTCGCTAGCCTTGCCCACTGTCAGACCCTTGGAGTTCATGTCCTTAATTCTCCTCCTCCTGAGACTCACAATTTGTTATCTCTTGATGTTCTAGGGGTTGGCCAGCCCCGATCTGTTATGGCTATTGTCTCTTAATTTTGGGGTTCTCCCCTTGATCGAAAAAAATAAAACATCAGCAAAGAAAGGCTCTTGCCTTCTTCTTCGTTCCGCTTCACTCACGCAGCCAGCCACCACGCACAACTCGACAGCAACGACGACAGTCACGACCGGCGGCATACGGCGTCGGCTTCTGGCGGCTCCCCAGCGACTGGAAGGGCGGCTGAAAAACGGCGAGCGGCGGCGGGGAGGTGCTGGCGGTTTCCGGGCGTGACGCGAGGGCATGCTCGGGCCTTCTGGCGACGACGAACAGGCGGCGGCGAGCGGCCGGGTCGGGTCCGGCTTCCTGGCGGGGGACGGCGGCGAAGGGGCGGACGATCGCTTGGTCTCGCCGGAGCAAAGGAATGGCGAAAGAAAAAAAAAGTCAGATTTAAATGGAAGGGAGATTTGAGAGTTTTGGAGCGGATTTTTCAGAGTGGTTTTCGGGGCTGGAAGGAAAAAACGCAGGCTGACACTGGATTTGAAGGGGTGATGGAATGGTCTTCAGTAACTCCAATTCACCATTCAACTGAAATGGTGGAAGAGAGGGGAAAGATTGGTAAATTCAGAGGGTTAAAAGGGTGACTAAATGTTGAGGGGTGATGTGCATTGAATCCTCTTTGTCTGCATCCCTTTCTTGTTTGAGTTACAGAGAAGTCTTGCAAGCACACGCAAGAGCTTCTCAGCAGAGATGATGGATTTTGAAGCCTTGTCTTCACTCTCCCATCACATAAAAGTTTCTCCAAGGTTATACGTAATAGTTCCTCGGGTAGAGATGATGAGTTAGACGGGTTGTTGTATCCTCAAATTTTGCATAGGCATTTCCCATAGTTACACTCAAGAGGGGTTTTTTAGCTGCACAAACTCGCGTGTATGACCGGAGAAAGGAACCGGGATTTTGGTCCAAGGGGTTATTGGGGTTTAATTATTTAAAAGTCTACCCAATTATTTTAATTAATATTCAACTGTTAATTTCTTCTTCTTTATTTACTCTCTTTACGATTTTAAATAATTTATTTCATAAGGAATAATTTAATATAAGAGACTCGTTTTTCCATAATTGAATTTCAACGAGTTTTAACCTTAATTGAGCGAGGAATTTACTATTGACGGTACTTTGTTCGTTGTACGCATAAAGGTTTTGAGAAAATTTTATTTCCCTCATTTATAAAATTAGCGGTTATCACATGTTTCCCGTTTTACCGCTGTGCGCTTTACTTATGCGATCAGTTCGTATTTCTTTGTTAAGCGCATGAAATAGTGTATAAATAACAAAAAAATAGTATATGAATAGTCATTGCCAAAAACTATTAGTGAAAGACACGGCCTGGGCTAGACAATCCGGACCCAGGACTGGCCTGGTATAAAACCGGAATAAATCGGGTCGGGCCCACACGAAAAGGCCCGGTCCGGTTTTGTGGTGGACCGGTCTGGGCCGAGCCGGGTTGACCCGTTACGAAATAAAAAAATAAAAATACCAACCCAAAATAGTTAGGTTCGATTTTAAATCTAATGAACCAAAAGTTTCCCTTCCAACTTTTTGTAATTAAGTCTCACTGATTATTCAAATTAGACTTGGTAATAAATATTTACTAATTAATGAGCTAACAAAAGTGTTCCACTAGAGCCCAACTCAAAAGCTCATGTACATAAAATTCATAAAGCATGTGTATTTATAACACCACTCAACTCTTCAATTTCTCAAAATTTTCAATATGTTAAGCTTTTGTATCACTCTATGTACATTTTTTGCTGAACAAATGCAATCCCACATCCGAAATTTTGAGGGTAGCGAGGAGTTGTTAGCATTATGTTTAGTTGAAAAATTAAATGGGTATTACTTGAAAATAATATTTACATTTATATAAATGTAAATATAATAGTTATGTTTAAATAAAAAAAGTAAAAAATAATAATTATTATTATTACTGGGCCAACCGAGCCGGGTCAGTCCGGCATGATTCGGGCTTCCAGCCCGTTGACTAGCCCGGACGGGCCAGGCCATCAATCTCCAACCTGGCCCGACCCATGACCCTAGTGGGTTTAACCCGGCTGCCCAGCAAACTGGCCGGACCGGGCTATTTGGGCCCCCATTTGCGAGCCGGGCCGGACCGCACTTCTGTCCACCAGTAGCCAAAATATATACTACACGAGACGAGACACACTTTCCCTTGTCCTGAATTGTGAAGAATAAGATCTTCACCCGCTCTACGCTTTTATTCTTCCCGTGACTTATGGGTGATTAATTGGTGGTAGTAGCAAGAGAAAACGCTCCCGAGCACCCCCCGCCCCCAAAAACCCGCACTGTTCATCTACCAAATCATGAACCCTAGATCTAAAAATTTGCCACAAATTGTCCAGTTTAGCCAGAATCTCCTACTACAAATCCTATTCCTCACTGTCAAAACCCCCATTCGAAAAGCAATTTCGGACAAATCGCCCCCAAAACTACAATCTACGAGTTCGTATGGAGTCAAGGAAGAACGAAGGCTGGCTATTTCCGTACGCCGCAAGAAGCTTGCTGAGGATGGCAAATCCAACTTGATTAAGAGGAATAGGCTAAAGAAGAAACAAGGGCTATTCTCAAAGGAATCCAGGGCGTTATGGAGACTAGGGTTGAATCTCTGTCGGTATGGTTCATCTCTGTCTGTTCTTCGAGTGCTGGAGGCGGTGGTGGCTCTTCAATCGGCGCCGGCTTCACAAATCTACATGTATGGGGAAGAAAAGTGGGGGGAGATTTCATCTTCTCTCTGGACTAGCATGGAGAAGCGAAAAAACGTAAGTTCTAGCAAGACATACGAGTCTACCTATTTTTATGATCAATCTATAATGAGTGATTTGGTTGATGTACTCTGGGATGTTGTTTATAAACTGAATAAAATTTCTAGAAAACAATGTGAAAATCTGAACTATTATGATCAATCTGAACGAATTGCTACCATGGTCGATGAGACCTTAAAGGGTAGTGTAAGTTCGAAGCCTATTGGGGCTAGACCCTCGGGGTCCGAGACAGAAAACGGCTTATGGAAGCCCAAAACGAACATAGCCTCCTTTGTGGAGTGGCTGTCAAGAGACAAGGATATTTTTCTCCATACTAAAGAAACTTCTCTGTATGATTTGGTGTGGGAAAATGTTAGAGAAAGAACTGAGTTTAAATGCTTTATAAAAGCCAACAGAATTAATCTCAAGCCTAGGAAAGATGTTGTGCAAGAGTTTCTAAAGTATGTGATGATATCTTGTGATGATGTATGGATAAGTTCCACCTTTAATCCTAGATTTAGGGATTATGAAACTCTCAAGGTTGCTCATAATCACAAACAAGGGCATGTAAAGAAAAGCTGGCATTTGTGGGTAGGTACTTTTGTGAAGAATTTGGGGACGTATCCAACAACCTTTTGGAGGAATTGGTTTAGCCAATCTTTTGTGAAGGTGCTTACCGGTGATCAATTAAAGTTAATAGTTATGGTTTTTAGGCTTAATTTGACTTTAAAAGCTTCTACATGTACGTCCTGGAGAATAGCTAATTATATGCTCAGCTGCCTTTATTCTTGTGTTAGTCAGTGCTACTGCAGTGTTGCATCTAACACTAAGGAAATGACAACTCCCCGTGTAATCAGGATGTTTAATTTATGCTGCAAAGTTGGTGTTTATGTTGCTATGCAAAGTTATCATTGGAGCACGGCAATTGACTCGAATACATATGAAGTTATGGGTGGGATTGTAAGACGAACTTATTTTTGCAGCAATTCGCTTGCAACCTCTTATCTCGGAAAGGTATCTTGTCATTACAGTTTGATGCAGATTCGGTGCAGGGTTGTATATTTGGATAGCCCTAAGGAGCTATGGGATAACTTGACAATTAGTGGTCTGTGCACTAATACTAATGAGGTAATTAGCACACAAAAATGCAATAAGAAAAGGCTTAAATGCTGAAAACCACCCGTATGATATGCTACATTTCACTTAACCACCCCTTTACTGCCATATTATTTAAAAACATCCATATGTTATCTTCCGTTAACGATTCACCACCTATCGTTCGTCTCCGTTCAAAATCGCTGACGTGGCAGCCGTTTTTTGATTTTCTTTTATCTGTTAATGCCACTGGGCGCCACATGTATACCAACTCACCAATTCAGCTAGTAACACCTCAGCCATCAAAAAATTACCCCTTTCCCATATTTACTCACATCTCCCCCCCCCCGATAACCCATCCTCGCTCTTTCACCTCCCAATCATCGATTCACCATGGGCGACTGAGCCCTAGCTCACGAATTGCACAAATCGCAGCAAATCTCCCAAATCCCTCGTCAATTTGAGCTTCTTCACATACTGTGGTGGGCGATTAGGGTGAAGCAAAGGCGAAATCCCCCAAACACGCAGCAAGGCGAAATCCCCAACACTGAGCAAGTGAGTTTGCCTTTGATTTTAGTGATTTAGGGGTTTTGCTGTATGTGACTAGGATGTGGGTTTAGGAGGAGTTACATTTTGTAGTTTTAGGGCTAGAACTGTTGGTCTCACAGGGGTTTATCTGGCTAGGTTTTCGAAAGGGGATTTAGGGTTTAGAAGAGGATTTCTGGAGCCCGATGAACACTCAATTAGATGGTTGAAAGGTTGAAAACATTGTGCTTTTATGCTCACAAAGAATATGTTGTGTCCCTACCTTGGTTGTTTTTTGTGTATATAAAATGTGCAAAGATTCCTTATGGATAAGGGGCTTATTTAATGCATTTTCAGCTCCCTTTTGACTGAGCATGCATGTGATGTGTATATATGTGTTGTCCTTACATGTGTTGTGACATCTCTGAATGCCTCGGCACTTATGCTACAGAAATGAATCTAAGCTTTTGACATTTTCTTCCTTTGTTTTCTACAGACATGAATGTTAGCTTTAGAATAAATTATGAAGGTGTGTTTTACAATTCAAGGCTTGAGCAGTTATGCTACAGAAAGGGGAAAGTGGATGTGTATAAAGATGTTGATCCAGATTGCATATCCAAAGTGGTCTTGGAGAGCATACTAAAAGAAGATGTTGGAATAATGCATCTGAAGGAGGTTTGGTTTCTAGAGCCTGGCAAAACAATTCACTATGGGCCGAGGTTGATCAAAGGAGATAGAGATGTAATGGACATGGTGACATATGTTGGCAGTGATAGGCTTGTCCACCTCTATGTGGTCCAAAGTAATGAAATGAGTCCAACAACACTTAGGATCCAAGGCCCAAGTACTCAGCCCATCTTAGCAAACAAGGATAAGGATGTGCTAGGTAAGTCACAACCTAACTACACGCCTCCTCTCTCTGGTCAAACACAACCAAGGAAAAGTGGTGGGATCAAACAAAGATCCAGTGTTGTTGATGGTGTAGATGAAGAGTTGGATGGATCAAGTGATGATGATGCAGAGATCTTAGGCTCTGAGTCAAGTGATGATGCAGATTTTGAGTACAGAGAAAGTGAAGATGAAGATGATGATTTGTTCCAGGAGAATGTTGATGAACAAGTTGGTCAGTTCTGGGCAGATGAAGTTGTTATAGAGGAAGGTGAGGGTGCAGAGGGGTTTCTAGATGATGAGAAGTCACTAGGTAGTGGAGATGGCTCAGAGGTTTTCATAAGTGGAAGTGACATAGATGGGGTGTCTCATAAAAGGTATCTTGAATTCAACCCCCTAGTAGACTTTAAGAAAAAAATTGCTTTGAAGTCTGACATGCTCTTTAGTTCAAATGAGGTATTTAGGAAAGCATTAAGGCAGTGGTCAATAGAGAATGGTGGTGACTTCTACTACTTGCACAATGATAAGAAAAGGATTTATGCTTAATGTATGAAGAAGTGTGCTTGTGCTACAAAACATTCAAGGAAGAAGTGTGTCTGCAAGAAGAAATACTGTAACTTTGCTGCTTGTGCTAGGAAGATGGGTAGTGATGGAACATTTCAGTTGAAGACATGGGTAGGAAAGCATGAACGTGGATGGCAGCATGAGAATAGCAAGGTGACATCAGTTTGGTTGGCTGAGAGATATCTTGAGTTTTATAGGGATGTGACTCGGGCAAAGTCGTTGTTCCCTTATCAAAAATAAATCACAAACATGCAAACAAAGTATAGTAGGCAAGCAAGGGGTCGAACCCAAAGGAATCAGTTTCTATTCAGATTTTAGTGGTTTTCATGCAAGTAAACAAAAGGGGGTTTTGAAAGTCGGTTTCAATCAAAGGTTATCAAGTAGAGGCTATCCAATCAATTCCACTTTATTAATCCGTTGATCATGAGCAACTTAACCATTGAAAACCTCAATTCTATAACCCTAGGCAAGGACGCTTAATCCTGTGAAGAATATGCCTAGGTCAATTCCAATCCCAATCATTAGCAATCGCAAGTCCACGGTCCAAGCAATTCTATAACCCTAGGCAAGGACGCTTAACCTAGAATTAGCATAGAGCACAGGGATATTAGGAAATCAAATCATGCAATCAAGCTACGAGTCTCATGCACAACTTAACCATTGAATACTCTTCCCTAAACTAGTCCACGGTCCTAGAATAGAGTTGTTTCGAGAATAGGAAAGATGCATAGACAACAACCAATCCTAATTCAAACAATAGATCTAAGATAATTAAACAAGTTGATCAGGCTCATAAAATCAAACATAGATCATGGGATGAAGCACAAGAGTATCAATAAAGACCTAGGGATAAAGAGGTTACCAGAATTTCACAACTTCATAATAAAGCTTCCTTGATTGAATAAACTCAAGAGGAGAGTTAGTTCTCCATTACAAAGAAAACTCTAATCTTTATTGAAAGACAATTGATTGACAAGTAAGTTGGATATCCTAAAAACCTAGAAAGGTTCCCCTTATATAGCCCCATAGATCAACCTTTTCGGACTAAATAAGATAGGAAACCGAAAGATAAGAAAGGAAACAAGATAGAAACGGTGAAATCTCGTCCGCATGAAAGTCGGTCGCACCGCGACCGCGGCACCACCACCGCGCCCGCGGCGGTCTTTTTCGGTCAAATGCTGAGTCGGCTTCTACCGCGACCGCGCTACAGACAGCGCGACCGCGGCCTTCATGGTCTTGGCTGGCTCGCTCCTTCACGCCACCGCGCCCGCATCATAGACAACGCGACCGCGATATCCATGCAGTGGCGAACCTTCGTCTTTAAGCTCTTTAACTCTTGATTCTTCATACTTTGTGTCTTCGGTCTTCATTTTACAATAACGCTCAAAACTAACCTAAACACTCTCTAAATCGTCTTAAAATACAAGAGTTATCCTATACAAAATAGCCTGAATCAAATTCCCCCATACTTAGATCTTGCTCGTCCTCGAGTAAGCTTAAAACATATATAACAAAGTAGCACATCTAAGATCTCAAGAAATACAAGGGAAGATAAAAACACTCAACTCACAACCCGAACCCAAAAATATAGAGAAATCATGAGCATAAAACAATGAAGCTCAACACACACCTCACAACAAGATATAACACTCAAACTCTAAAAAGTGTGTCGAGCAACCTAGGATCTACCCAAATCTAACATGTAAGCCCCAAAGTCCCCAAGCAAGAATGATCCTAAACACTCACATTTTTCCGCTCAATTCTGCTTAGGCGCCCTTTCGGGTTTTCACCTAACCGCTCTTTTCATTTTTCAAAAGGGTGTGTTCACAAATACTCACAACTCTCATAAACCTCATATTACCCCAGCCTAATGATGGTCCGGGTTACCTGCTTATTACCTGAGCCGCCCTTTCGGATTTTCGACTCATCCCAGGATTTCATATGCCTTTTTTCAATTTTTATGGCTTTTTCTATCTTTTTCTTTTTCTATCTTTCATTATTATGCAAAAAATATGGTGCAAGTGCTCCATGAAAAGAAGAAAATCAAAAACCTGAAGCAAATCTCTAACTACGCTAACTAGGATAAGCGAATGCGAGTACTCCTTCCCCCATACTTAAATCCTTCATTGTCCTCAATGATGCAAAGAGAAAGGATAGAAGCAAGGAGAAAGGTATATCAGAAGACTCACAAACGATGAAGAGAGGTGGAATGGAAGAACCCTTCAGAAGTGGTAGAATAGACAGCTTCGTACTTCCAAGTCTGTTGGCGAACTGCGGGCGCGGCACGAAGGGCGCGATCGCGGAATCTATGCAGAGAACGAAGTAAGCGCTGATGGTCACCGCGGGCGCGGCTGCTGGAGCGCGGGCGCGGTTCTTGTGCAGGAACAACGTCTTGACTTCATCTCGAAAAGCGTGATGTGTAAGCAATCTTCGTATCTTGGCTCGTCTCTTGGAAGATGGACAAATACGTGAACTCGAGCCATGGAGAAGAAATCCCGGGGAAACAAAGCTCCCCCATACTTAGGCTTTACACATAGCCAAAAGAATTGAATTACAAAGGTGAATGAATAGAAGAAATAGAAGATGGATAGAATGGGATATAGATAGATGGAAGATGTAGATAGAATGGGACCAAAAAGTCTCTTTTTTTTTCTTCTTTTTTTTTTCAAAATAAAAACGAGCTAAAACCGAGACGCAGTATGGTTTCCGCGAACACGGGCTAGTACCTGTTCGTCGGGGCGCGCTGACGATCCACCGCGGGTGCGGTATCACGCCAGGCGCGTCCTTTCGGACCTAGTACCTGCATGTTAGCTAAAAACACAAGCAAATCCTAAGCTAGGAATGGAAAAGCAATCTAACTAATCCTTGGGTTGCCTCCCAAGCAGCGCTTTTGTTTAACGTCGTTGGCTCGACGTGGATACGATCAATATGGGTCCTCATCAACATCAATTCGGACCGTGTTGCTGCCATGAGATATGGAAATAGATCCATTGGCAACGTCGATGACCGTATTGGCGGTTTTCATGAATGGGCGACCTAGTAAGAGAACCGGGTCGTACCGCCCTTCGCCTATCTCCATCACATAAAAATATGTAGGAAAGATCAAACCGCGTACCTGCACTAGAACATCCTCAATTAACCCTTTTGGGCGCACATTAGAATGGTCAACCAACTCAATAACAATATTAGATTCCTTCAAAGGACCAAGGCCTAACCTATCATACATGCAAGTTGGGAGAACATTTATGAAGGCACCTAAATCTAGCATAGCACGCTCAATTTTAGTTTCTCCAATAGTAACAGGAACAATGAATCTTCCTGGGTCTGAGCATTTTTTAGGTAATTGCTTCTGGAGTAGGGAATTATAAGTCTCAATTTTACTATCCTGCGTCTTTTCAACTAGAGCTACCTTTTCAACCTTAGGACTAGTCCTATTCTTCCTTTTTATGGTGCATAGCTCTTTCATAAACTTCCTCTTTTAGACACCTTCTCTGATTATTCTCTTAGCAAAACGAGGGACACTTTGGATGAGATTGAGAAGAGGAACATTTACCCGACAATTGGCGAAAGTCTCAAAGAGTTCCTTGTCATGTGCCGGCTTCCTTGTGTCCTTGAGAGCATCGGGAAATGGAGGAGCGGGATTGAAAGAATTCAATGGTGGAAGGGGTTGAGCCACATAGCCATCGTCCTCTTCTGCTGCTGGGGCTCGGTTCTGTCTAGGAGAGCTCGGGCGTGGAAGCGAATAATTCTTGAAAGCATAATCGAGTAAAGCTTCGAAGTTCCGCTTGGCCTCCTTACCGCGGGCGCGGTCCGGATTCCGCGGTCGCGGCTCGCTACGCCTCTCTTGGTCCGAGTCCTCTGTTGGAATTTCGCGGGCGCGGAGGGGAGAGCGCGGGCGCGGTATTCCAACAGAGACTTGGTCTTCACGTTCTGCTGCCCCGGCGCGGTCGCGGCCAGGGGAACGCGGTCGCGGATCAGCACCAGGGGGTGATTCCCGACTCGCCAATACTCTACCGCTCCTCAAATTCATGGCACTCACATTCTCCTTGTGATTGAGCGGTTGAGATGGAAGTTTCCCAGAATCCTTAGACTCGAGCCTATTGATCATGGTAGCAAGTTGGCTCAGCTGAGTCTCAAGATTCTTTACAGCAGCTCTCGTCTCTTGGTTCTCCTTCAAGAGGGCGGTAATAGCATCATTCTGAGACGGAGCAGGTGCTCTCGGGGCATAGTTATTGGACCGAAATTGTTGTTGCTGGCCCAGAGGAGCGTACTACTGCTGCTGTTGTGGTGGATCTTGTTGCTGCTGATTGTTCCACCTTAGGTTAGGATGGTTTGCCCACCCCGGATTGTAGGTGTTAGAATAAGGGTCATTCCGGGGTCGGGGCACACCATAATTGCCAATAGCATTGACCGACTCCTCGGTCTCTTGAATAGTAGGGCACTGATCTGTGTGGTGGCTCGCATCATAACAAAGACCGCAAGCATTGACTTGCTGAGCCGTCTTCTTCATGAGCAGCTGCTTCATAAGATCCTTGAGTTCCCTTACTTCAGCATTCAGGGACTCATTCACCACACTAACGGACCTCACATTGGTCCTGGATCTCTGATTGCGGGCTTGTTCAGCCAAGATCTCAACTTTCTGAAAAGCTGCAGCTGGGGTCAAGTTCTCGTAACTACCCCCACAAGATGCATTCACGAGCCTCTTGTCATTGTCGCAGAGTCCCTCAATGATATAGCAAATAAGATCCTTGGCTTGGTAGCCATGGTAGGGGCAACTCGCGATGAGCCTCTTGTAGCGCTCATAATAGTCATAGAGGTTCTCGTCTTCCCCTTGCTCCAAACTGCTGAGTTGCTTCTTAATAGATGTTTGTTTGGAAGCGGGGAAGTACTTTTCAAGAAACGCCTTCTTCATGGCCGCCCAAGTAGTGATAGAACCCGGCACCAAATAAAGGAGTCAGTCCTTGGCGGTTTCTTCAAGAGAGAAGGGAAAAGCCCGGAGCTTGATTTGATCCTCCGTCACATCAGTGGGCTTCATACTCACGCACACCGCGTGGAATTCAGTGAGATGCTTGTTCGGGTCCTCACCACTCAACCCGTGGAATTTGGGTAAATGGTGGATGAGGCCAGACTTCAGTTCGAACTTCACACCCTCCCCGAGTTCAGGGAATTGAACAGCGAGCTGCTGTTGCTGGAGATCGGGCGCTGTGAGTTGGCGAATAGTTTGTTCCGCTATGGCGCCTTCTGGTTCAGAATCAGAGAGAGAGAGAGATTCAAGAAGATTGTACGAAGTAGACACTCTGGGGGCACTCCGTATCTTCCGAAGAGTCCTGTCAATTTCTGGATCAAAACGAACAAGGGAAGTATTAGTAGACCGGGTACGGACCATGTGTTAGGCCCGCACCCAAAGGATGGTTCTGCGCACGAACCGCGGGCGCGCCGAGGGGGCTGCGGGCGCGGTTTGAGCACAGAACACGAAAACACACGAAATCAAAACAAGAAAAAGGATTCCCCGGCAACGGCGCCAAAATTTGACTCGGCTAAAGTCGTCGTGCCAAGATCAAAGATAAATAACCCAAACTACAAACTAAGTATTGTATGCAAGTAAGGGGTCGAACCCAAGAGAACTATGGCTTCTAGTATTATTAAATCTATCAACTAAAGATAAGGGGGAAATCAAAGAGATATCTAAACTAAACTACCCTAGGAAACAAATAACAAACAAATAAACAAATAGATAAGAGGCAGGTTCATTCAAAAGATCCACTCATGAAATAATCACTCGATCATAGATTCATCCATTGATTTCATTCACACCTATGGTTAATTCCTATCCTGATCAATAATAATTGCAAGTCCACGGTCCAAGCAATTCTATAACTCTAGGCAAGGACGCTTAACCTAGAATTAGCATAGAGCACAGGGATATTAGGAAATCAAATCATGCAATCAAGCTACGAGTCTCATGCACAACTTAACCATTGAATACTCTTCCCTAAACTAGTCCACGGTCCTAGAATAGAGTTGTTTCGAGAATAGGAAAGATGCATAGACAACAACCAATCCTAATTCAAACAATAGATCTAAGATAATTAAACAAGTTGATCAGGCTCATAAAATCAAACATAGATCATGGGATGAAGCACAAGAGTATCAATAAAGACCTAGGGATAAAGAGGTTACCAGAATTTCACAACTTCATAATAAAGCTTCCTTGATTGAATAAACTCAAGAGGAGAGTTAGTTCTCCATTACAAAGAAAACTCTAATCTTTATTGAAAGACAATTGATTGACAAGTAAGTTGGATATCCTAAAAACCTAGAAAGGTTCCCCTTATATAGCCCCAAAGATCAACCTTTTCGGACTAAATAAGATAGGAAACCGAAAGATAAAAAAGGAAACAAGATAGAAACGGTGAAATCTCATCCGCGTGAAAGTCGGTCGCACCGCGACCGCGGCACCACCACCGCGCCCGCGGCGGTCTTCTTCGGTAAAATGCTGAGTCGGCTTCTACCGCGACCGCGCTACAGACAGCGCGACCGCGGCCTTCATGGTCTTGGCTGGCTCGCTCCTTCACGCCACCGCGCCCGTGTCATAGACAACGCGACCGCGATATCCATGCAGTGGCGAACCTTCGTCTTTAAGCTCTTTAACTCTTGATTCTTCATACTTTGTGTCTTCGGTCTTCATTTTACAATAACGCTCAAAACTAACCTAAACACTCTCTAAATCGTCTTAAAATACAAGAGTTATCCTATACAAAATAGCCTGAATCAGGATGATCCATAATGGAAGCTGGATGGTTTCATGAATGTTGTGAGGAGGGATTTTAGGGTTAACGTCACATACCACCAGGCTTGGAAGGCTAGGTTCAGGGCTATGTTAATGACACAAGGTGATGCCTCGGGTCAATATGCTAGGGTGTGGGACTATGCAGCCACAATCAAGAAATGGAACCCAGGATCCTCTAGCTATGTGAAGGTGTGCCTTGACAACCCTGAGAAACCACTTTTTCAGAGATTGTATGTGTGTTTGGAGGCCTGCAAACAAGGGTTTTTAATGGGTTGTAGACCCATTATAGGGCTGGATGGATGTCACCTCAAAGGAGCATACACAGGGCAGGTTTTGGTAGCTGTGGGGAAGGATGGCAATGAGAACATATACCCAATTGCATATGCTGTTGTTGAAGCAGAAAGGAAGGAGACTTGGACATGGTTTCTTGATATCTTGATGAGAGACATTGGAGATTCTGACCCTACATTCATCTCTGACAGACAAAAGTTTAGTTATGTCTCTCCATCTTTGTTGTAAAATTCTTGCTTGGATCTTGTTAATTTTTCAGTTAATCCCATGTATTTGTTGCATATGCAGGGCCTCATTGAATCTTTGAATGAAGTTGTGCCCCTGGCTGACACAAGGGTGTGTGTGAGGCACATGTATAACAACTTCAAGACAAGATGGCCTGGAAAGACTTTTAAAGACCTTGTTTAGGCTGCTGCCAGAGCATATAACAGACCTGATTTTGAGCTTCCTATGGATGAGGTAAGGAAAATAGATGAGGGTGCATTTAAATATCTTATGGATTCTAATCCAAACACATGGTCTAGACATGGATTCAAGAACTACACCAAGTCTGATATGTTGCTTAATAATGTCTGTGAGAGTTTTAATTCAGTGATTCTGCGTGCAAGAGAGTTGCCAATATTATCTATGTGTGAGTGGATTAGGAGAAAGTTGATGAAAAGATTTTTAGCTAAGAGGGAGGGTATGGTCAAGTATGAGGGTGTGTTGACACCCCATACCAAGAAAAGGATAGAATTGGTTAAGGAAGAGTGTTTGAGGAGTTGTACACCTTTTTATGCTGGTGGGGATAAATTTGAGGTGGATCACTATAGGAGGACATATGTGGTGGACTTGGGACTCAAGAGCTGTGGCTGCAACAAGTGGGATCTGACTGGTATCCCATGCCCACATGCCATGTGTTGCATTATGAAGGACAGGAGAGATGTTGTAGAGTATATGGACCAATTCTTCACCAAGGAGACATACCTCAAAGCTTACAATCCTGTGATCTGTCCAATGCCTGGAGAGGCACAATGGGAAAGGACAAATCAAGAAGGTCCAAGTCCTCCAAAGGACATAGTGCAACCTGGAAGGCCAAAGAAGGCAAGGAGAAGAGAACCTGGAGAAGAGCCACCAAGCAGAAATAAGAGGATAATGGTTGTTGGTGATACTAAGTGCTCAGTCTGTGGACAAGTTGGTCACAATGCAAGGACTTGCAAGAATCCACCAAAAGCACCTGAGCCACCCAAGCAACCCAAGCAAGGAGGGAGGCCCCCTAATCCTAACACTGTGTATCCAGGTGGTCAAAAGAGGAAGTATAACAAGAAGGTAAGAAACATATGGTTTTGATTAATTGCTATCAAATATTGGTGACATTTAATTCATTTGTCTTACACTGCAGAACAAGGCTCAGAAGAAGACTCAAGAACCTGTTGTTCAACCACAATCTCAAGCTCAAACTGTTGGTGAACCACAATCTCAAGCTCAACATGATGTACAACCTGTTGGTGAACCACAATCTCAAGCTCAATCTGTTATTGATTTGGTAACTGCATTTTCTAGTTTTATGCTTCAATAATTTGCAAGTAGTAAGCAAGGTCTCTTATGTGTATGATATGTGTTGTGTATCAGAGTGCCAATATCATGGATAATTGCTTTACTGGGACGCAAAATTCTGTGGCTAGCAACTCTGTGCAGGTGATGTGTTTTCTTCTAGTTAAGTAATTAATTTGATCAATCCTTGCTTCGATGTCTCTGATATGTGTTTTCATTGTTTGTCTCAGGTGACACAAACTGCTGAACCATCTCAAACTCAATCTAGCTCAATCATGAAGAAGGCAAGGATGAAGAGCATTGCAACTCAACCTACAAGGAGCTCACCTAGGAAGCAGGCTACAAACAGTGGGCCTCCAATCATTTTAAGGAGATCTGGTCGTGCAAGGAATTGAAGAACTTCAACCTAGCCTCTAATGATGTATTTCGACTATGGCCTAAACCAAAACTTTAACCTGGTATTGTGTAGTATGAAGTGGTCTTGTGTAGTATGAAGTTGGGCAACTCATGTGTTTAGTGTCCAAACTTTGTTGTTAGTTTTTTGGATGATATGTGGTGTGGGTTGTTTGGATGATATGTGTTATGTACTCGTTTGGATGATATGTGTTTGGATGATATGTATTTTGACTATGGTTATTATTGCTATCAGGTTGTGAGACCATTGATTTGGTTATGTTGCAATACTCTTCATCCTTGTGTTTTGCTGTCAGGTTTAACATGTTGTGTCATTGAAGCACATGCTGTCAGGTTTAACATGTATGTATTTTGACTTATGAAAGCATGAGAGCAAGGGACATATGCTGATTGAGTGAAGACCAAATTGCAATTGACATGAATAAAGAGTCTTACACATCTTAGTCTTACAGTTTTGATCAAACCACAAATTCAACAGCATGAGAACACAACAGTTTTGAGCCACCCAAACAACTTACTCTTACATTCCAACATTAAAGCAACACAAACAACACAAAAACTGCAACTATTAGACAACCAACTAGTCTCTAACCTATATTTCCAGCCTTGCGTTTCTTAGTGTTTTCATGATCTCTGCCTAAGATAATCATGTCATCTTCAAGAGATCTTACTGCAAGCTCAAGTTTGCTCTTCTCTGCTTCCAATCTTTCCTTCTCCCTTATCAACTTCTTGATCACATAAATTGCCCTTCTATTATGTGCTTCATCCCTCCACAAGAAGTAGTTGCATTTGGTGGGCAAACCATACAAGCGACATCCATAGAACCTTCTCCCATAGTTGTTCTCAGTATGAGCAATTGACTCCTTTGCTGCAAGACCACAGTAACACATCACTTGATGTGAATTTGTTGATGCAGAGCTCGAGGTTGACATGATACACCTACAACAAGAACAATCGTTCTCCATTAACATCTTCTGCTACAGAAATGCAAGGTTGCGAACCAAATTGCTGAATTAGAGTCCCAATTAACAAAATTCCCGAAACAATCAGATTCAATCAAACGTACTCACACTCAATCAAAGCCCTAAATCGAAACCCTAATTCGAATCCTTAATTGCAGACCCAAACATAATCAGATTCAATCAAAGCCCTAAATCGAAACATATCAATCTACATAAACCCCAATTCGTAGCCCTAAAATTCGCCCCCAACACGATTTCTGCGTATTGATAACTTACAGTGAGCGAGGATAGGCGGTTAACCGAGGGGATTGCTTGGATTGCTTGAATCTCTACTTGTATTGCTTGGATTTTGGTTCACATGGGGATTTTGGATTTTGGTTATCGGGGGGGGGGGGGGGGGGGAGTGGGAGACATCTGAGTAAAAAATGGAAGGGTTAAGTTTTTGATGATTGTATATGGTATTTGGTGAGTTGGTATACATGTGGCGCCCAGTGGCATTAACAGATAAAAGAAAATCAAAAAACGGCGGCCACGTCAGTGATTTTGAACGGAGACTAACGATAGGTGGTGAATCGTTAACGGAAGATAACATATGGATGTTTTTAAATAATATCGTAGTAAAGGGGTGGTTAAGTGAAATGTAGCATATCATACGGGTGGTTTTCAGCATTTAAGCCATAAGAAAATGACCTTGAATTTTGAATGCTACTATAATAGGTATGCTTTGAAAATAACTAGCGTGATCAGGGAGATGTTTGCAACTAGTAGTGATAAATGTATTTGCATGAGTGGTGACATTGATTGGAAATTAAGATGGTGCTTATGTATTGATAGTAGTTTGAAAATAGATTGCACTTTAATTCAGAACAATTGTAAGGCTGAAAAGTGGGAAAGATCAAAGGGATGGTGGTTTGCTTCTCTTCCCAGTGAGCTGAACTCTAATCCTATTGAGCTTGCTAGAATTAAGAAGAATAAGACTAAATTGATCAGGTCACATAAATGTCACGGCAATGGGTTTGATTGCACTTTAATTAGCATGAATGGGCTAGTAATTGCTAATATGGAATTTGTTGATGTTGGTTTTAAACTGTACCGATCTTATATCAGGAAAATCATTAAAATGGAAAAGAAGATCAAGGAGGTCACTAGGAATGGAGTGG
Source organism: Polygonum aviculare (assembly GCA_934048045.1). Lineage (NCBI taxonomy): Eukaryota > Viridiplantae > Streptophyta > Magnoliopsida > Caryophyllales > Polygonaceae > Polygonum > Polygonum aviculare. The sequence goes on along the minus strand of OW204032.1, from coordinate 11,245,212 downwards.
AGAATGTGAGAAATGATAATTGTGTGCACAAGTGTGTAATGGAAAGGTGTGTAGTATTTGGTTGTAATTTTGAGTCTAAAAATGTATTTATGCATGGAAAAATTGTACCTGACATAATGGTTGAATTTCATGTCAAGAACCACTTGATTTATTATCAGGAGTATGGTAACAAGGGTAATGGCCCGAGTAATTTTATTAGATGGTTAATTTCTTCTGACCAAAAAAAAAAAAGATGGTTAATTTCTTGTACTCTTTTAGTTGACAGTTCGCATCAATGTTTGCTAAGAGCCAAATTTTTGAATCAAAGACGAGAAAGGTTAGGTAATATGAGCATAAAGTGTAACCGACTCAGGGGAGTAGTTGGCCACTCATAAAAATTCAATTATAAATGAAAGTCACATTATGGAATAGTAGAGGTATGGGCAGAAAATCGTTCTGGCCGAAAATTGATTCATTTTGTAAAATCGAGCATATTCAAATTATGGATATTGTTGAAACAAAAACGGATAAGCTTCCGAGCGATCAAGTTTGGAGGCGTGCGGGATTTGACAATATAGCTTGGTCCCCGGCTGACGGTAGAGCGGGGGGCATATGTGTCATGTGGAAAGAGCATCAATTCACGAGTGAACAAGTTGAAATTATAGTTCATAAGTCGAGATATATCATTTTGAAACACGTGAACTTCCTAATAGGATGGGTAATTGCGGTGTGCTTTGTGTATGCACCGCCGAACGAGTCCCAGAAAGATAGTTTTTGGACAGAGTTTGTCAGTTGTGTCCTTGAAATTAATATCCCTATGATTATCATAGGCGATCTCAATGAGATCCAAGAAGCGGGTGACAAAAAAGGAGGAAATATAGCTACAGCTAGTAGATTTCGACGTCTCCAAAACCTGAAGGACGTCTGTGACTTATGACACATACCCACCACAGGAAACAAATTCACTTGGCGAAAGAACAAAACAGAAATTGATAACACTTATGAAAAATTGGATCGTGTGATTGTTAGTGAACGTATTCTACAATGGCTCCCTGGAATCTGAACTCACAATCACGCCTTTACATCTTCTGATCACTGCAAAATATCTGTTGATATTGCGAATAGTGGAATGAGCAAAGCGGCACCGTTTAAGATGGAGAAGATGTGGCTTTTGAGGAAGGATTATCGAAATATAGTGAAACAATCTTGGAGGACATGTTTCCAAGGGTCTTATATGTTTCAGCTCATGAAGAAAACTCAGTTACTCAAAACACATACGAAATTGTGGAAACGGAAAACGTTCGGGAATACATTTGAACAATTACGGGAAATTGAAGACATCCTCCTCGATTTGCAACAACAAATTGTTGATTCTCCGCAACCGGCCCTCGTCCAAAAACAGTTACGGTTCTTAAGAAAGAAGGAGTCTATTTTACGTTTCCACAAAACGTACTGGAGGCAAAGGGCAAAGACAAAGCATGTAAAACTAGCTGACTCGAACTCGGGGTATTTCCACAAAATAGCAACAGGGCGACGAAACCATAAAACCATAAGAACGATTGTATTGAATGATGGCACCCAGGTGGTGGGTGAAGAAAACATTTGTCGTGAGATCAGAAATGACTTTTGCAAGCGGTATAAGAAAGAACAAACAAACACTGCTACTCTTGAAGAATACCTGACACTTATAGACAAGGAAATAACAGAACAGGATAATGCTGGTCTGACAAAGTCTGTAACGAATGAAGAGATAAAAAATGTTTTTTTTCAACTAGGTTTGGACAAATCCCCAGGACTAGAAGGCATGACGTCGGAGTTCTACAAAAAATACTGGGATATTGTGGGCCCAACGGTAATAAGAGTCGTTAAAGGCCTTTTCCATTCGGGGAAGATCCTGAAACAAAGTAACCATACGTTCATTTCCTTATTACCAAAAAATGACAACCCCTCAACGACAAACCACTATAGACCGATTAGCCTATGTACGACGATATATAAAATAATAGCCAAGATCCTTACGGAAAAATTGAAGAAAGTTATGCCTAAAATCATTCACCCATTACAAGGGGCCTTCATTGCTGGAAGGGCAATACAAGACAACGTGCTCATAGCACATGAAATTTTTCATTCCTTTAGGGGAAGCCAAGCGAAGGAAGGATGGATGGCAGTAAAGTTAGACATGGAAAAAGCGTATGACAAGGTAGACTGGGAATCCCTGTTCCGGATCCTATGCCAATTTGGCTTTGACAATAAGTTTGTGAAATGGATTCGGTAGTGTGTTTGCACCGTATCTTTCTCAGTCTTGGTGAACAGCGGACCTACTGCGCCATTTGAGCCTGAACGAAGACTTAGACAGGGAGACCTGTTATCGCCGTATCTATTTGTAATTGGCGCAGAGCTCCTTGCCCGAAAACTTCAGAAAGTGAGTGAGGGTCCGAAGCCGCTTATAGGATTTCCAATAGCGAGGGGAGGCAAGAGAGTGCCGTTCTTAGCATTTGCAGATGATATCATTGTATTCGCGAAAGGAAACCAAAATGCATGTAATCAGATGAAGAAGATTATTGAAAAATATTGTGCAGCTACAGGACAAAAAGTAAACTATCATAAATCAGCATTTCACACCTCTAAGAAGGTGGCTAACCAACAGAAACAAAGTATCAAACAAACGCTAGGGATAAGCACGATGGAAAACTTAGAAAAATACCTAGGATGTCCAATTATTAACGGAAGAGTGAGTAAAGAAAGCTTTCAAGACACTATTGGAAATGCCCAAAGACAATTAACAAAATGGAAAGCTAATACGTTATCTCAAGAAGGACGAACAGTCTTAATCAAGTCGAATCTCTCTACAAAACCGAACTACCTAATGCAAAGTTTCATGTTGCCAAAACATGTAAATGATGAAATTGACGTTATAAATAGAACCTTCTTCTGGAATAAAGAAAGACAACATAAGCCACTGATAGGATGGGACCGAATATGTAAACCGAAGGCATATGGGGGCCTAGGCATAAGAAAAGCGGAAGATATGAACAAGGCACTCCAAATGAAGTTGCTATGGAAAATTCTTACCGAGCAAGACAATGTGTGGGTCCAAGTGATTAAAGAAAAATACTTGAGGGGAAGTGGGCTCTTGGAGTACAAAATAAAGCCGAACAGCTCATGGGAATGGAAGCAATTGATGAAGTTAAAGCCATAATTTGAGAAAGGATTGAGATGGCAAATAGGAAACGGACAGACGATCAATTTTTGGACAGACAGGTGGCTCACGAGCGAACCACTAAAAGAGTGGGTAGCTACAACTAATGTGGTAAATGTCGAAACCAAAGTCGACCACTTCATCTCGACGGACAAGAGTTGGAAAATAACTGAACTTCAGCAAGTTGTTCCTAATGAAGTGATAGAGAAAATAATAAGAATTCCAATTCCTGAAAATGATATCGACGATAAACTGATATGGGCCCCAAGCAAGAACGGTTGGTACTCAACAAACTCAGCAATAAGCCTAATAACTAAAGAAGAATATATGACCTTGAACCCTAATACGTGGATATGGAAATTGGATACGTACCCAAAAGTAAGAAATTTCCTTTGGAAAATCGATATGAATGGATTACCCACGAAACAAAGGCTTATTGAAAAACAGGTTGTTATTCCTCAAGGTTGTCTCATGTGTAACGCTACACATGAGGACTCAATACATCTTCTACTTGAATGCCCGCACACATTGGAAATAATAAAGAGCATAAATGTCAATACGGAACGCGTTCTTAGAGAACTGAACCTCCCTCAAGCAAGCCCTCGGAATGTGCTATTTGAGCTGAATAACAAACTACGAAATGAAGCGTTCATTGAGTTAGCGGTAGCCTGGTGGGGCATCTGGCACCAGCGAAACAAGGTATTGTTCCAACAAACGGCCAATGATCTAATACAAGACCTCAACCTTTATATCCGCAATCATTTGAAGCAATGGAAGCAGGCGAAAGAATGGGTTGAGGACGAAGAAATGAGTCCGACTAAGGCCACATGCTCAAGGAGCCGACCACGAATCAAAGCGCAAGGTTGGAAGAAGCCGTGTCGAAGTTATGCTAAATTGAATTTTGATGGATCTAAGCTAAATAATGGTAACTCAGCGGGAGGTTCGATTATAAGAGATGAGATCGAAAACCTGATTAACGGATGCGCCAGAACATATGGAAAAATCTCAGTCTTGATGGCTGAAACATTGGCACTCTGGGATCGAGTGAAGAAGGCCAAACAGAGAAATGTCAGAAAGTTGGAGATAGAAGGAGATAATATCACTGTTATCAAAGCCCTCACAGGACAAATCCGCTGCCCATGGGAGATAGAAAGAATTATCACAGACATTCTCGTATCCCTACGGGGATTCGAGTCAGTTCGCTTTTATCATGGGAGCAGACAATGTAACTCTGTGGCCGATAAAATTGCGTTTCTGGGCCACAGTCTCTCATGGGAAACTATTTGGAACCATCATGAGCTCTTATCTCTCATCCGCAAGGATACTCTAGGGATTCCGCCTTAAGGCAAGACCCTAATTCTCACCTGTTCAAAAAAAAGGGGGGGTAGTAGCACTACGTACGAAAAAAAAGAAAAAAAGTATCCTATGCATTTTTTTTTCGTTTTTTTAAGGAGTGAAATACTTGTCCATGGTCAAACCCTTAGATTACGTGTCGTTCAGGGCCGGCCCAGGGGGTGGGGTAAAGTGGGCGCAAGTCCAGGGCCCATAAATTTTAGAGGTTCAAAATTTTTAAAATGTAGTATACATAAAAAAGTGTCTAAAAGATAATAAATTACAAGATGGTTTAGTGAAAAGTTGTACATATCTTTATTGAAGAGGTCTTGGGTTCAAATCCCACAACTCCACTTTAACCATATTTAGTTTAATACGAGCCTTTTTCTATATCTTTTGTTTTATTTATCTTTCTTGACTATTATTCAATTAGGGTATTCATGTTTTATTTTTAAATATGGCCCCTATTTTATATATTTTATTTAATTTATCTTTTTTGACATATTAATGAATTAGTGTATTCGTGTTTTATTTTTAAATATGGGCCCTATTTTATATATTTTATTTAATTTATCTTTCTTTACACTACTAAGTACTAATCAATTAGTTTGGACCCAAAAAAGTATTAATTAAATATGGGCCCTATTTTATATATTTTAAATATGGTCCCTATTTTATATCTATTATGTAATTTATCTTTTTTCAATACTAATCAATTAGAGTATTACTATGACTATTTTAAATGAATCTTATTTATAAAATTGTCTATATTGGTTACTTTTTATTAGATTTAAAATATACGGTATATACAATTAAAAAAATCTTATTTCTTTTATTTGTACATTACTATATGATGATAGAACCAAATGTTACGTATATAATTAATTTAAATTTAGGTAAATTGTTATCATATTTTATAAATTCTTCGTATCTTAATATTATAACAAGAAAAATTTGTAGGAAAGTATTATAAAATTTTGCAAAAAATTATTGAAAAATTATAATAAGGGGCCATTTTATTTTAGTTCGCCCAGGGCATCTAAAATGTCAGGACCGGCTCTACGTGTCAATTAAGTTAGTTTACAACTAGTTATATCCCCGGGCCTTGCCCGGGTTCTTTTTAAATAAAAATGATAATATTGATTTATATACGATATATCTATTATAATTTGAATAATAAAAAGTTAATAGAGCAATTATTAACTTAACAATCGTATATACAGATGTATTTTAAATTTGAGCAATCAAAATTCAACTTAGCTCGATAAACCAATTCAAATCAACCAAAAGTTCTATAGTTGAATCCCGATCCATAAATTAGTAGGCCAATAAACTAAAACTGACTGGCCCGTGCTCAATTGGATTGAAACACGAAACCAATTGACTTAACCTCAATTGTTATATTTGTAAAATAAAGTAATATTTCTTTAGGATATTATAATCTAGTCTTATTATAATATAATATAATAAATTAATAATATATTATTATTTCATTTTAATATTATTTTAACTATCATATAAAATTTGACCATTTTGACTCGTTAGATTGACTCGAACCGCCCAATGACTCAACCTGACTTGACTCGTAACCCGATTGACCATAACTCGTACTCAACTCAAATTCAAAATGACCGAGCCTAAACTCGACTAAACCAACCAAAATGGCATGTATATTTTAAACTATATTAACATTATTTTATTTTAAAAATAATATTTAGTGATAGAATTTTTTAAATATATGTAAGTCAACGCTCTTAATTTGTTTGGTCTGCCCAAACCCATACGACAACTTCAATAACCCTACCGATTGATCCATAAATTTTAATGAGGTGATCTTACACTCAACCCTAACAACAGATGACCGAAATCGACTTTATCCGTAAATCAACATAGTCACTCTTTTCTAAGAATCAAAAGGATTTCGTTACTAAAAGAGGACTATAGTTTTCTGATTAAGTAATAAAGTAGTTGATTAATAGTATTTTTTTAAATATTTGTATTCATATATAATATCGTATTATAGAATTTTGTATAATCAAACAATGGATTAAATATATTTTTTAATATGCAAAAATAAATTAAGAATATATTCATTAATAGTGTTGTTACGATTACGAATCATATTAAAAATAAATTTTTTATTCATTAATAGCGTGATAAATATATATTTAATAAAAATTAAGAATATATTCATTGCCTAATATATTGTCCTACTAATATATAATTAAAAATAATAGTGCACAACAGCCCGGGCCTAACAAAAAAAAATCATAATATATGAAAATAAAGAAACAAAATGATAAAATTATATTATAATTAAAAATACGCTACTATTGAGTGGATTACGCTAAAAGAAAATTATCAAAAATACGATCAAAGATAAGAGTGCAGGTTCAATAAAAACATATAAAATTACGTTATTTGGTAAGTATGGATATCCAATTGTAATTTATTAAATCTATTAGGAATGAATGGATAGATTTTTTAATATAAAATTCAGTTATTAAAAATATGATGGATGGTTTAAAAAAACATAATGACAAAGTTACCCTTAATTGCTTCAGGTTTAGAAGTATATACTAGCAGATGACCCGTACCTTGGTCGGGGATGTTGTGTATTTATTTATTAATTTATGTAAGAATTTAGTGTAACAATTAAAAATATTATCATATGCATACTTCAATTTAAAACGATGTTTATTTTTCGGATTATAAAATGACATAATTCTTGTATATCACAATATATATATACATAAATTTTATTTATATATATATTACTTTTTATACATACATAAACATATATTTAAATAATTGAGGAAGAATGACATAAGATAAGATGCATTATCACATTTTATTAAAAATTGATACAAATTTTTTGTTATCTAAATTAAATTGCGTAAACTAACTTATATAATAAAAATCAATGAGTTTAAAAAAAAACTCAGATTAATATATTATAATATTAAAGATATAGATGATATTTATTAAGATAATATGAAAACCAAATTATCTCGTATATATCATATGTTATTGTTTTTCGAAAAAATAATTAAATAATAAATATTTAATAAAAATGTTAATGAATCATTATCTTAATTAAAAAATCTATCTTTTTTTCTAAAGCGTAATCAATATGTAATATTAGCGATATATATGGTAAATATAACATCTATTTTTTTTTGATATTTTAATATGATATGATAGTAAAAAATGTATTTAATATGTTATTTTAATATAATGAATATTTTTTCTCATATACAGTGGTAGAATTTGCTACAATTGATGATTTAAAAAATTACCATAATAAAATTACGAAAAATAACCTATAGTTAATTTGATATTTAATTAAATTGGTAAAATATTATTATTATGATCTATACATGATCAAAAAAAAATTCTAAATAAAGTTTATGATAGATATATGTATTAGTTAAATGTGTATAATGATAAGATAGAGATTTTAAATATGCATAGAATAATTAAATAAACAACTCAAATTATAAGATAGAACTAATATCTTAATTAAGTATGTATAAGATTATGATAAAATCAAGATTTAGTAAGATAGATTTTTAAATAAGGGGGATGATGTGGCGCAATATGGTGGCAGAATTTGCTTCCGCTTTAGTATATAGTAATAGATAGATAGATAGATATTGATATTGATGAAGAGCTCAACCTAATAGTTATACAACGAGAAATGATGGGATTTGATTTTTTACCGTAAAAAATGAGCTGAGGGTGAGATTAAAGTTAGAACATCTGCACATTAATCCATATGTTCTAACACTAAGTCATCCCATGGAGGAGTATTTATCATTTTAGAGTGTGTCTCATAGATTAAGAAATTACTTGATTTGTCTTATTCTCAATCTCTCGTACCCGACATTATAGATCTCTCGTACCCGACATTATAGATTTATATAACTATTAGGAAGGATATAATTACTGCAAACAAATAGCAATATTGAACAATACTTTTCTGAATGATAAGACAACACCAAAAAAAACACTTATGCTTTGTCTTGGATTAATCAACTAGAACAAAAAGTAAGGGATATGATCGACAATATTTACAATCTCAAAAAAGATCTTAGCAGACAAAATCAAAACCTTAGGAACACTAATATGATTTTTTTCTTATCTTGTCACTCTAGTACGAAACGTGTCAACTTCTCATTAAACCGCATCATTCATATTTATTAAAATAATTTAATTGGTTAATTTTCATTGTAGACCCTACGTGTCTATAAAATATGAAGGAATATGTATTATTGAAATTATATCTATAAATTTTTCTTAAAGATATAGTTAATTAATCCTACTGTATACTAAATTCGATATTAAAATAATAATATAGAACTATATATATGTCAAGTACAATTAAATATATAACTAAAATTATAATCCAAAAATATTAAAATAAATTCTACAAATCTTAGAAGTATTCAATCCTTATACAAAAATTATAATCGTACAAATCTTTATTCAGTTAGAAGAATATAGTATAGCGAAATACAATATTATTAAAATCAATCCTATAAATAAAAAATAAAACAAAATAATACAAGCATTTATATCAAAATATTATTTTGAAAAAATTTACATAAAATTTAAACTAAAGTTTTAGTTGAATCAAATTTGTACCTTGAAGGCACGAGACTAATACTAGTTTTCTTGTATTCTTTCAATTTGAATTTATCATTCTATCTACTTCTTATTTATTTAAGTAAAATAATGTCATTTTAGAATTTGTCCAAAAAATTAAGAAATAGGATAATTTTATTTCAACATCCTCAATCTTATTAAGATTTTATATAAGATATTTAGGTAATTATTTTCAATAGATGAGGATCATATAAGAAAAAATATGTTAAAAAATCTAAAGTGGCAAGTATTTATTAAGAACCTAATAAAGCAAAAAAACCAAGTAATACTTTTAGTGCTTGTTTGGTTACCTTTTAAAACCATAAGAATTTAGACAAACTAGGAATTGACTTTAAATTAGACCTGTCGATCGGGTCGGGTTGGGCGGGTTTGGGTCGGGTCGTTCCGGGTTGAGTCCGGGTTCAGGTCAATCGGGTTACGGGTCAAACTGGGTCGGGTTGCTTCGGGTTTTCGGGTTGGGTCGGATCAACCCAACGGTTCAAGAGTATCAATTTTTTGATCAAAATTTAAATAAAATATTATTTAAATAATAAAATATTATTTTTAAATATTTTAATAATAAATACATCATAATTGTTTAAAATAAATTATATATATTATAATATAATTAAAACCTTTGGGTGCACAATTACCCGTCAATCTGTCATTTCATTACATTAGAGTGTATTCTAAAATAAGTTTTCCTCCTTATAGATTTCTTGACCCAGCGGGTTTTGACCCGACCCTAACCTAGAAACTTTTGGGTTTATCGGGTTCGGGTTCAAACTAGGTTTCGGGTTCAAATTTTCGGGTTGAAACCTAGAAATTTTTGGTCGGGTTTGCGGGTCGAGTCAGCTTTTGACAGGTCTACTTTAAATACATGTGTTTGGTTATATTTGTTTAACTAGTCGTCTACCCCCGACATTACTCGGGACAATTGTTTAGTAATATTTTGGTAGTTTTGTATGGTCGTTGTTTATATCTATGATTTTTTTTTTGTATTCAAACAATATATTGCCTTGGTCAAATGATTATAATGACATTATTATCTTATTTTTTTTATTATAAAGATTATAAATCCCTAAATACAAAAAATTATTACCTTAATCCATAAGTTGTTAGTTATAATACTAGCATTGATTATCCAAAAACTAACTTAATAGAGAAATTTCGAAAAAAATCTTATAATTTTTTTATGGTATAACATTCAATTTTTAATAAGGAAAATTGAGATCTAAATGATCTACATCATTATAATGGAATTAATTGCTATAAGGTAAAATTTTATAATGCATATAAATATAATATAATTCAATAACATGTATAGTCTAAACTAATAATAAGAAAATGAATGACTATAAAATAAGCAAATAATATCTTTCATTTTAAAGTCATGTCATTTAATCAACAATGTATTCAATAATATAATATTTAATATATATACATATATATATATACAACATGTACTTATCAATAAGAGTAACATATTACATTTAATAATGACAATTTAGTTAATAATACCACCTTAATCGGAAATGAAATTAATAAGATAAAGTATATTATATATAATATAAAGTAATAACATATAATATTCAATAATAAAAATATTCAAACATAAATTTATTGAAATAATATATAGTACCACTACTACTACTACTAACAACAACAACAACAACATATATAGATTGAATATAATACAACTTAATTGGAGTGAGAGTAATTAATACCAAAAAAATTACAAGTTTACATGTAGGTAAGATGCCAAAATCCTAGAAGTTAAATTCTCATGAATTGTACTTCCCAAAAAATGGAGGAATTGCGGTTGCCATGGTGGGTGTGGTAAGATTCAATTCCCAATATATTTAAAGTAATTTTTTTTGTTTAAAGTATAAGTTTCATTTATACCCTTGATTTACAATATTATGTTCAATGGATAAGGGTTGATGCTTAAATTTTAGGTAAATTCTCATGTTTTTTCAGTTCATACCAAATAATTTGATGAAATTTATTCAAGGTCACTAGATAATAATTTGTAAGCAAACATATTTCATCAAATCGTATGAAATCTAATATCTAGGAATTAAGTTCATGTGAATTAACTTCTTATAAATATTAATTCCTATATTTAACCAACCAACCACTTAAGGGAAAGAGTAGTGAGTAACGTTATCATAGCTGTAATGTAAGACCCACATAGCGCATATATGTTAGCCAACTATTCAATCTGGTATAGCAAGAGACGAGGATAGAATCCTTTATGGCCCACTTTACCACTGGCCCAGTCGGCATTATGATGAAAAGTTGAACAGCACTTGCAAGGCCCAAAAGTCAGAAACACAATCCTCCTGCTGCTTTCTTTTTATTCATCCTTTGCTGGACTTTCGGTTGGACAAATGATTCTAATACAACCTCACAAGGGGTAAGCAAAATTACCTCCTTGTAAATGCATGTTTGTTTCAATTACAACAACAAGTACTACAACACCTTCAAGAATCAATAGTGCACTCAGAATACATGATTCCGGGACACAAACAAATTGATCAAAGTCCGCCTCTTAACTTTTTTTTATTTTTATTTTTATTTTTATTTTTATTTTCACGGACTAAGGTTGAGATAGACCGGAATGCCATAGGAAGTGAGCCATTCAGTACCCTGGAGAAAATTCCCAACACCAAACATATTCGCCTCGGTCGAGTCGTTAATGACGCGGTAGCCGGGCCACTTGACCCGGGCGCTCGTATTCGAGCCGGGTCCACGGTTATTATACTCGCCATAATAAAGGGTCTTGAGGGCAAAGTCCCCGGACCACTCGAGCCACCCGGCGGGGTCGATAAGGTCGCCAATGTAGGAGAGGATATAGACGGTGCGAGAGTGGGTGCGCCAGGGGCGGCCGAGGTAGGACTTGAAGGAGGCCTGGACGGGGGCGAGGTCGGAGGCGGCGGCGACCTTGCAGTGGAGGAAGGAGAAGCCGGTGTTCTGGTTGGGGTCCTCGCGGCCCTGGGCGGTGAAGAGGTTGCTCTGGTTGGGGTCGGGCTTGCGCGCGTAGAGGTTGCAGTTCTGGAAGACGGCGGCCGCGTTCCCGAAGATGAAGTCGACGGTGCCGTAGACGTCGCAGTCGCGGTAGAACTGGCGGAGGGAGTGGGCGTACAGGGTGTCCTGGTACGCCACGAAGCTGCATTGGTAGAAGGCCGAGAAGTCGGCGCTGCTCCGGAAGGCCACCGCCTGGTGCTTGCTCGGCCCCGCCGAGTTCTCGAAGCTTATGCCCTTTGCTATGAACCCCGTCCCCGATACCGCTGCAATCATATATTTTAGTGGAGGGGACGACCAAGTAAAGTAAATGTAGGCACATGCATGACACATGATTTCATATGTATGCATCCAAAGGTCAAGACAAATTAATTCATTAGTACCTCTCAAATTAGCTTGCCCTACACATCCCAAAGTAGCAAACAACAATATCTAATATCTGTAAGCCCGGCCGGCCACCACCTTCCTCAATCAACGTCAACCTAGCTACATTCCTACACAAGTCGTACTATGTGTTTTTTGTTCATTACGACATTACCCGTGGCCGTGGCTTCCCCCACTCTCCTTTTTTCACGTGATCCCATTTTCATATATAATCTCCTCAAATTCCCTCATCTGCTACGTACATCTACACTGTATATGTTAGGGGTGTTCAACGGGTCGGGTTGACCCGCGGCCCGCAGTGCGGGTTGCGGTCCGACCCGCGATCCGCAAAAAATTTAAGAATTGACCCGTGACCCGACCCGTGGGTTTGCGGGTCGGGTCGCGGGTCGATCCGTTGGTCCGTTTGACTTGGTCAAACATGTATTTTTTTTACAATACGAAAATAAATTGTAGATTGACCCCAAATACGGTAAATTGTTTTAGATATATATATATTTTAATACTAATAAAATTATTAAAATACATATTATTTCTAAAAAATACATTTTAATACTAATAAAACAATAAATATTAGTATCATAACATATATATTTTCTTTATAATACATTTTAATACTAATAAAACAATAAAAATATATTTTTTTAAAATGTAACGGGTCGCGAGTCGACCAGCAAACCCGCGCGTTTAACCCGACCCGTTATGTGTAGGTCAGGCCCGCGACCCGACCCGTGAACACCCCTAGTACTATATGTGGTCTTACTTTTAATCTAGCTCTGTCCATATTTAAAAATTAAAACACATATGTATATTGTCCGATCTGGCTAAGATGTGATCTGCAAGATTCTTTCAGCCTTTATATATATAGTGCTTTGTAAGTTTTTTTTTTTTTTTTTGGTCGAAGTGCTTTGTAAGTATTTAATGCAAATAGTCATGTGTAATATTGGCTGGCTTAAGCTTATGGACACCCAATACTTACAAACTTAAAATGTCACATTGGCAGACCGGAATGTGTACGTGTTTTACGTGGCTTTTTGTATTCTAATTAGATAGATTATAGTATATTTCTGCCACCGGTGGTTTGTTAATTGTTATCCTACAAAGCATAATTACTTAATTAATGAATTAGTGTATATTTAGCAAACCTAAACTCGAAACTTGAACTGTCTTTCCGACAAATCTCTCATTTCACTCATTTTCCTCTACATATGATTTATATTCTCCCCCCGTGATATACAACTTACAAGTGTGTGTACTTTATTCTAGCCCGTACCTTCAACCAATCAAACACACACTCTTATTATAACATGGATCAATACGTGATTAATTTTTTGGTTCATGTTCAAACTGTTAATCGATCATTTTAATCATATGATTATGATCGTATTACATCATTTGATTTCTTGAGTGTTTGTGCATATTCTCTTTTTGTAAATGAGAATTGATAAAAGTTGGGATTGATTATTTTAAATTTCTCTTACACACAACATTTGTAGTTTTCTTGAAACAGGGGCTGCATGGTATATTATTACAGCTTCCTTCATACTTTATTTCCAATCTAAATCTAAGACAATGTCAAATATTAGCTAGATCATGAACACGGATTCGATCCAAATCACAATTGCTGCATATTAGTATATTATATGCAAATGAAAACAAAAATTTACGAACATGACAAATCTATGGCCCCCTACCCTGTTTTATGCCTTGCTGATACATTAATGTTGAAGCTTTCTACAAATATCCATATTTTTAAATGATGAAAATGTAAGCAAAACTAACATTTATTCCATGATGAATTCAATTATTTTTCACTCATTTACTACCATTAGTATACGTTGATATGTGCAACATGAGTTCTGCTATCATGTACGTGCGTATAACTGTATAAGGGTTAGTTTAGATGCTTACCAACAGTGGCAGACCTGAAAGTGGTCCATCCATCCACAACGTTGCGGCTAGCCTTGATCACGGTCTTCTCGATCCCGTCTCCGATGAACATCAAGTTCGTCTTCTTCTTCACCACCTCCACGTTTTCCAAGTACACCCCCGCCTTTATGTATATGACGAACCTCGTCTTGGTCTTGTTGGGCGCTGCATCCACAGCCGCTTGTACAGTAGTGAAATTCCCGGAGCCGTCCTTGGCCACCACCAGGTCAAACTTGGTCGTCGTCGTCACCGGTGCTTGTAGCAACCTCCTGTCCTTCTTCCGCAACCACCTGCATTAAGTACGTGCAAATCTCGTAAACAAGAAAGTAACACAAGTGTATGGGCGGCCGGGCGGCGTCATGTTCAATTAAACGTACATTTCAATGCGGCGGACAGATTATTGTTTTCCCATAACTTTTTTATAAATGTAGCGAAAGTTGCATATTTTTCTATAACTTTACGTGTGGTGGTAGAATTTTAGGCGAATTTCAGAAAATGAAGAACAAATTCCATCAATAAATGCACAAACCAAATTAAATTTTCATGGACCAAGCTGTAAAAAAAATAAAAGAAATGGAAATGCAATTGAAAATGAGAGTTCAACCCTAGATCGGATTTTTTTGATTAACCATACTTATAATGCAGATTATTAATTTAATACTATGAAACGAATTTCATAAACGAAATATCTATATGGGGTGGTCTGGTCGTATATAATTGTACAGTTCAACGAGGCGGGCCTTGTTGACAAAAACATACTTATACCTTTGTTCTGTTTTTGATAAATTTTCCATTGACATATATGATTGTTAACAACTTTATGAGGTGACCGAATTCCGCAATATTCACAGTAATTCATGATTTGATGAATTGGTCTTGTCAGAAAAAGTCCTGTACGTACAAATATAATGAAACATACATACCAAGCATTTTGTAGTTGTCGGATTATGAAGCTATCTAGCTATGGACCAAGATTAATTAATTAATTGTACCTTGGGAAGCCATCGTTGGCGAGGCGATAAACCATCTTGTCCTCGGGCAACTTCCGAGCGGGCGACGACGACGACGACGGCATTGTGGCCGCGGTGTGCTTGGGAGCCTTGTTGAGCATGGCGAGGGCATTGCTGACGTGGTGCGAGATCCTCATGAGCTGAGGCTTGAGGATCTTGTCACGGAGCGTTTTGTTGACGCCCTTGGTGAATCCTTCGAGGCACGTGTACTGGTTGGTCATGGCGGCGCTGAGCAGGGTCCGGACGTCGTCCGACTTGGCGGCGTTCTTTTGGTTGACGTCGCCGAGGGCGGACGCCAGCTCGTCGGCGGAGTCGTCGAGCAGCTCGATGCAGTCGGCGATGGCCCGGTCCTGGGCGAGGCCGAAGGCGGAGTAGGAGCGTCCCCGTGGGATTGGGCCGCCCCCGTGGGCGTGGCCGAGGCCCGAGCAGTTGGAGGCCGAGTCCACCACCTCCCGGACGCAGACGCCGATGGTGGCCGAGATGGCGTCCGAGAGGGACTTCTTGTGGAGGTCCGGGACCGCGGAACGGAGGGTGGAGGCGCAGAGGGTGGGGTAGAGTGTGCCTTCGCAGTGCGACTCGGCAGCCGCCGCCACCTCCACTAGCGTCTGGAGGTGGCGGTGGTGGTGGTGGTTTACGACGACGGTGGGGGTGGTGGTGGTGGAAGGGTGGAGCCGGAGGAAGAGGAAAAGGGAGGTGGGCAATAGGAGGAGAAGGATGAGGAGACGAGGAGAATGATGGTTGGCCATGGTGGGTGTGTTTGGTTGCGATGGGAGGGACACGGCGTGAGTTGTGTACATGTACACTTATATAGGAATACTCTAAGGCCATCTGTAGGGATGGTTTTTAACTTTAAAATGCTAATGTCACAGTGTTCAAATGCTAAGAATCTCAATTATAAGTGTCCAAAAACAAAGGTTTTAAGCTCCAAATAAATTAGTGTATAGAAAGAGATATACATATGACAGAGGATGGAGTGCTGGATTAGATGGGATGACTCACAGTTGTTTTTTCCCGATTTAGGTATATAGATAGCAAATTTAATTAATTGTTATTTCCTAAATAAAACTATTTTATCTTTTCAAAAAATTAATAATTTTCTTTTGTTTATATGTATAGACACCCATTTTTATATATAGTACTGTATAATTTTAAAAAGAAGTTAATATATTTGAAAAACATATGTTAGAAAAATATTTACAATTAATCGTTGTATTTTTAGGTGTTTTAAAATTTGTACATTGTATAGAACAATATTGTTAACATGCTTAATGCCATAAAATATATATTTTAGTAACAAAAATAAAATTAAGATAGTGAAATTTAAAGAATACAATAGAGTTGTATACAGTGAACCTAAAAAAGAATTAAGTTTTTAAATAAGACGAATTAGCGAGAGTTTTGAGTTGAGGGGATTAAAAATCCAATTTTTGATTCAACATCGCCGATGACTTAAAGAGAGTTGTGTTGTGTTGAATATTTATATTACAAGCCACCCTCATCGATTAGGAAATCTTACGAATAAGAATTATTGATTAAAAAAGGATTGGTCGTATCATCTCATGTGGTGACTTTTTATTAGCTTTTTAATAAGTGTACGTATGCATATCATTAAAGATGATACTTTAGTTTTTTTGGGTAGAAGTACATGATACTTTAATTGATCGATAAAGAGTAGAAAGATTTAATTATATAGCGAGAATTTTTTTTGTTAGAAGTAGAAAGATCTAACAAGTCATTCGTTACCAAATGTTTAAAATTAGGTGTATAGAAAAATCTCAAAACTACTTTATTTCTCCATTAGTTGACAAATCGTTGACTGGTGTTGATCGACCGTTGATTGGTGTCGATCGACCATTATCCGGCGTTGACCGGTGTTCACTGTCATCACTCAAAATTGTCATCACTCGAAGACTATCATCACTCGACAGTTGTCATCACCCGAAGATATCATCATTATGATCACTTGAAGACCGTCTTCACACTTATCGAATAATGACAACATGATTGTCATCACTCGATTCATTGTCATCACTCGATTCATTGTCATCACTTAGTCACTCGATTTAGTGTCATCACTCAATGACAGCGATGCCAGTTTGATTACACTTATACTATAACAAATTGGATAAAACACCAAACTGTCATCACAAAAGTTTCAAGCAAACACATTAATATAACAATTGGCCAAATAACCCGATTTTAAGAAGAATTAATAGCTAAATCTTAATACCATTACAAGAATGTCACGATATAGATGAAAAATTGATAAGAAATTTAAATAACTTAATAAATTATTACTCAAATTAAGTAAGTCTAGTAAAAAACAAGAATAGTATCAAATGCAATTATTTTTAGTGTCACTAATTATATATCCTTACTCAAATATCAAATCAACTAAGTATCATTACATTTTATCTTTTAATACGTGTCATTACTCACAAAGTCATCAACCAGTTTCAATCAACAAAGTGTGGTGAACAATATGGTAAGTATCGTCATAACTGTCATAAAAAGATTTTGATAACATTCATTGTCATCACCATGTTCTCAAAGGATCTTCATAATACTTAATTGTCCTCACAAGTGACACTATTCACCAAACTGAGTGATGACTTTCTACAAGTATATATTTATAATTAGTCACTTGTATGCTCCAATATATCAACTAATTACAAGAGGTGACACTTGTTCTGTCAGGTAGTCAACACAAAAAGTTTCATCGAAATAGTATCATCACCTAAAGTGTCATCTTAAAAAGAGGCATCTAATTAGAGTCATCGGATTCACCGCAATGACACTTAGCTACCATCACAAGCCTTTACCATTAATAATTGGAATGATAACTATGTCATCAATATTACCATTGACAGTAATTAAAATACAAAATTTGTGGAATTATTCCAACTAAGAACTCAAGTAAGACGAAGAAAATTACATTCTCCAAATTGATAATTGAGCATCATGATGTCTCAATTTTAATCATTAACACTATTAACCAAAAATCTAATGTAGTAATAAAGAGCACAAAAACACCACCCTACACTAACAACATGAATCTGCCTATACGAGCACAAAATTCACATCAAATCCACAAAATCACAAATTTACTTCTTATTCTTATGAATCAAAATTACTTACTTCTGTATACATATACAAGTTCAAAGTTCAACTCTAGTTACATGAAAAACACAACATCAAAAAGTCCAGAATGCAAAGTATCAAGTTAGTCCAAAATCAAATTTAATCTCCAACTAGCCATCCTCAGTTTAGTGCAAACAAACTGAAATCACAAACTTACTCTTCAATTGTTTGAAGCTGCGATTGAGTTGAGCTTGGTTGGTCTCTAATATCTCAGAGACCTGGTCACTGACCGCCACATCCTGGTCAAAGTACTCCTTGGTGGAGGTGACGATTTCCTTCTAATCCCAATGCCTAACTACCATCCTCATATCAGACGTCTTCATCCCCATTCTAGTGCCGACATTTCCCGAGCTCATCGACGACGACGTTTCATCGTCGAAATTCTCGTCCACTTTCCCCATCTCGCTCCCCTTGTAATTGTTGGACCAACCCCAATCAACCAAAATTGGAGTGCGAGTGGATCTCAAATACCTCAGATCTCGTATCCCCTCATGTGCTATTTTTTTAGAAATTTTAGTTCACGACAAAGATGAATTTTCTGACGCTAGTGGAAAAAAATGGTTGCCAACAACGACGTGTGAAAAAATCCGACGAAGACGAGATAACGAAGGAGCAGCCCTGGTTGGAGGAGATGGTGATCGATGAACCAATGGAGAAAGACAAACTCTCAAACTAGGGTATAATTATTACAAAGGAGAGAGAAATAAGTTTATACTCCCTCTGTCCCATAAAGTTTGTCTCAAATTTCTTTTCGGGCATCCCGAAAAGTTTATCCATCTTCATTTCTTTTCCATTTAAATCTACTTTTTTTTTACACTTATACTCTCATTCAATCAACTGTATTATTCCTCATTATGCAACTTTTTCATCAACTTTATCACTTTTCTCAAAAAAATTAAAAAATTATCCCTACCACAACTATCACAATTTTTATTTAATTTGTAGAAATTTAATTTATTATAAATTTTGTGAAAACTTATTAAAATCAAAATAAATATTAATAAGCTTGTATTGTTTCTTACACTAAGTTAATAAAACACAATAAATATCTTTTATTTTTTTGCATTACAACTTTAATAAGAGTTTTAGATGAAAATTTTAGAAGGGGTAAATACTTTTTGTTAGTGGGTTCACTTCTTTTATCCATTTATTGTAATTAAAGTTTAAAAGAAAATCTTTTTTCAACAAAAAAACCCCAAATAACGAAAATATTAAAGAAAAACACATGAAAGAAGATAGGATGAACATATTTAAAGTTCAAGGGTACATGGAAAACTTTTTAAAACATTGAGGAGGTACCAAACAAAGCTTTCCTAAATTGAAAGCTTTAAACTAAACTAAATATCCCAAAAAACAACAACCCTAAAGAAAACCAAAACAAGAAGAATAAAAATATAGAGAAATGCCGAATTGAGATATTAAAATGGCCTGGTGCGAGGTAAGAGAAAGACAAACCTAGGAGTTATAAGAGATCGAATATCATCAAAGAGTAAGATAACATGAAGCGGACTTAAGAAAATATGACGAATCAAACGGAGAAACAGAAAAAGACATTACCCAAACAACAGTCGAAACAACTTGAACCGACGAAGACCCAACTTCAAATGGGAGTAGTTACTTCCATTTCCCTAATCATTTTATTAGCCCTTTTCCCATGTTAGCTTGTGTAGTAAGGTCAAAGGACTAACTGATTTTAATCTCTAATGTTGATTCCTACATCACAAGCCTTGGAGCATAAGCTTTATCTATATATATTTTTTATTTGCTTTGCAATTGATACAAATCTGATAAATGATGGATCGAGGAAGTAATATATGGGATGA
Source organism: Polygonum aviculare (assembly GCA_934048045.1). Classification (NCBI taxonomy): domain Eukaryota; kingdom Viridiplantae; phylum Streptophyta; class Magnoliopsida; order Caryophyllales; family Polygonaceae; genus Polygonum; species Polygonum aviculare. The sequence continues at coordinate 11,224,744 of OW204032.1, read as the reverse complement.
TTTAGGTGGCTCACAAGGATAACTCATATTTGAATGTTCAAAATGCATTGACATATATAAGTAATGCAGTGAACTCACTTACATGATTTGTTATTTATTTGGTCAAATGCGTAGAGGCATTAAGATGAAATCAAAAATTAGAAAGCTAATCAACATCTCAATAGGTTGATAGCTTGAGTTGAAAAGAGCATGCTCATCAGAAAAACTAATGAGGGCTCACACATTCTTTCCTTTTTGGTCTTTCTTCCTCAACCTTTACTGGATTTTGTTCTAGTTGTTAGGATCACACTCATAAAGGGCTCATAAAGGTGTTAGGAAACCATTCAAAGTAGAAAAGTATTTTTTTCGGTTTTTCTATTGCGTGACCTAAGGACACAGTATAAGCATGTTGAATAACGAAACTAAACCCTAAAGAGGAATTAGTGAACCCGTCACAAAAAAGAATAAAAAATTCCAAAATTTAAGATTTACCAAAATTTTCTAATATTGGTATCTTATAGTGTGTGCATTGGGCACACAATAAGAAAATCCTTTATGTATTTGTTTGATGGGCCCACAAATAATTAAGTGCTTGTTTGGTTAAATACATGAAGTGTTTTCACGAGAAATGAAATCATCTAAAATTAAATACATAGAATTTAAATGTATGAGATTTGTAAAAAAAGTGTTTGGTTAAAAACACTTTTCTAGAAATCAAAAACCTTCATTATATTTGTTGGATTTGAAAATTCATATGAGTTTATATGAAGTTACGATTATAACCCTAATACTGTCTTTGAAATCCAATTTATTAATCTATGGGCATAATGGAAAATTTACAATTAATTAAATATAAAAATATATATTAGAAAAGGGAAAAATGGATCTTACCTACCCTTATATGGATAAAGAAATCATAAAATCAAATTTCATGGTATATTTGGTTATATTTTTTCCAACCAAACACATACATTTAATGAATGTTCTTGAGATATTTTTCATACTGTCAAATCACTATATAAAAAAAAGGAGAAAATGCTCTCTTTATCCTTCCCCTAATGAAGACAGTCATTGTTGCCCAAAATATCGGAACTCTAGCCCCCAAATTACAACAATATCGGGTTTAATCCTCAATGCAGTCCTCTATGAAATCAATAACAATGATCAGCACCGAGCTCCGTGGGGACTAGGTGAGTTAGCTCCCTAATTTCTAGTTCCTACGCCCAACGCTTGACATGGTGAACTTGAAAATAAACTGATGTCGGCGCATCCAAAAACGGCTATGGGTACTAGGATCTCCGCTTCGGTGCATAGGGGAGCCAGATTCATGAGATGTAGGCTGATTGTTAAAAACCCATAATCAAAACTTAAAAAGGGGCAAGAGTAGGTGAAGCTTGTTTAACAATGGCAAGCTATTCATCGTGGGGATGGCAAAGGAAGAGAGGTGGCGTTGCTTTCAACGGATTTCCAGGATTCCTAAAACACAAACTGATTGCTTGAGGGATAGTTGCTCCCCCCTCACGAATGACCTCGGAAGACATTCCCTAACTGCTAATGTCAGGTCGTGCTCCTCCTTCATCTATAGTGCTTGTTATTCTCTTTCCGAGTCTTTTATTGTGTGTGGGACATTTGTCTATAAATACGAGGGTTTGGGTTGCCATTTGGGATACCTCTGTCGTTGCTACTATCTTCTTAACTCTCATATTGTCTCTGCTATCTTTATTGAGTTCTATCATCCTAAGACCATGAAGAAAGACAAACCTTCATTTAAGAAAGTGCTTTGTACAGATTTGGCCTATTTTAAAGACCAAACCTCTACAGATTTCACTAAAGAAAACTCGGCTAATTCCTCTACTAGAGTTAATGAGGCTTTAAAGGGTAAGGATGGTCACATGCCAGCGCTAGAGGTTGGCTTCTTTGGAACTAAGAAAGACAAAGGGAAGGCTAAAGCTAAGATGGATATGGGGGCCTTTCTTGGAAAGTTAGCAGGGGTAAAAGAACATATTGAGCACTCGAAGGAAAGTTCTCTTTATGCTTTTGTTCTAGGAGATACCATAGAGATCACCAAGTTGAGAAACAAACTAAGAGGAGATTTGAAAATAAATGGAGACTTCTTTACCCATGTGAGAACCCATGGGTGGTTAGAGCTTGGGTTTACTAACCCTATAGAGAAGGCTTGGGTTTGGGATGGCATGCCATACTATGTGTTTAGTTAGCTAATTATCCGTAGACCTTGGAGATCCACCTTTGATACCTCCACTGAATCTATTTCCCAAGTTGATGTGTGGGTTAGGATTCCCAAACTTCCAGTTGTATACTTTACCTTTGATGTGCTTAGGACCATAATGAAATGGAATAATATAGGTGAAGTCTTTAAGCTATGCAACTTTACTAAGAAAGAGCAAAGATTTAGACATGCTAGAGTCTGTGTCAACGTGGACTTCAAGGCCATTGAGGGCACTAAAATAAGTGTCCCAAATGAAAATGCCAACGAAATGAAATATAAATTGTAGTTTAAAGACTTCCCTAAAAGGTGTGGCATCTATGGTGATTTGTCCCATACCTCTCAAGCTTGTCCTTTGAACACCATATGGAACCAAGTTGTAATTGTCAATTCCCTAAGCCCACTATTGACAATATCCCGGTTGGGAAGCCAACTAGAACTCTAGAAGGGGATGATGAAGGCCTGTGGGAGTATGTAGATGTGACTAGGCCTTCAAAGGAGGGGGAAACAACCATGAAAAGCTTACGGATGCAACTCCTCCAAAAGGAGCTAAGCGACCAGAAAAGCTTCTACGACGCCCATGTGGAACGCCTCACGCGAGAAAACAGTCAGTTGAAGCAACAATACGAGGTTATCGCCACGGGCCGTCGGTCCCTCCGTGTCAATCGCCGCACTGACGGCATAGCGAGGAGGCTCGACTTTGGAGCGGGCGAAGGAACCTCCAAGGAGGGCGAAGCTCTGGACACACGAGACAAAACACCAGTGTTACCAGAAGATGCCCCAGAGGCTTTCGCTCGACACCGCCGCGAAGAAGTCATCCTTGACAAGGACCCGCCAAGATATCCCCGGTCAGAGGTTAGGAGACACCGAACACCACCTCGGGATGCTTGGCCGAACAGGGGAGAGACCGATGAAGAGGATTTCGAAAGGGGGAGGCCCCGGGACCTCGACGCGGCCATACGAAGGAAGGTAACGGAGCAGATAGGGATCATCGCTGACCAACTCCGGATCGGACGAAAAAGTTTCCAACCTTTGGAACCAGAAGCCCCCGACGGTTTCGACGAGTCCCCTTTCTCCCGTCGCATCACCAGAGTCGAAATACCAAAGAAATTCGTTGTGCCAAACACGACTCCATATAATGGTACCTCCGACCCTGACGAGCACATCGCAATCTATAAGCAAAAGATGATGACGAGCGCGGTCCCGTCATACTCTAAAGAGGCAGTAATGTGCAAAGGGTTCGGCACAACTTTGACGGGTCCGGCACTGACTTGGTTCATAAAACTGCCATGCGGTAGCATCGGTTCTTTTGCCGAACTATCGGACTCTTTCCGCACCCAGTTCGCCAGTAGCCGCAAGTTCGAGAAACAATCTAGCGACCTCTACCGGATTCGTCAGAAGCAACACGAGACTACTAGAGAGTTCCTGGAACGGTTCAACCGCGAAAAAGTCTCGATACAGTCTTGTGACGTTACTACCGCAGTGGAAGCATTTAGGCAAGGGATCATCCCCGATGGTGGCCTATACAAGGAACTTACCAAACATCCCTGCTACACCTTCGAGGAGGTTCAAGCCAGGGCCTTGGCCCACGTCAGGTTGGAGGAAGACAGGACCTTGCGCAAAAGAACCTCAGAGTTCGAGAAGTACGAGAAGAGAGGCTCAACTGACGGCCGTAAGAGCTCGCTCGATCAACGAAAAGATCGTCGAGCACACCCGTATCCGCGCCCTAGCCACGGACAGGTGAACGCGGCCAGAGCGCGACAAGCGGACAATCAATACCGCGACCCGCCGCCACCATCATTGGAATCACTCAAACTCAATATCTCCATGGATAAGCTTCTGCGGAACATGGCAAAACAAGGAGAATACGTGAGGTGGCCTCGGCGGGACAAAGCCCCAAAAGCAGACAGGGACACCACCAAGTGGTGCGATTACCACGAGTATCACGGCCATTGGACCCGAGACTGTATCATGCTCAGAAAGGAACTGGCCCGCCTTATCTCAGAAGGGAGAATCAAGGATGTAGCACAAGATGCTCAAGTGCCTAGAGAAGTAGTGGAGAATCTGCAGTCTGAGCCGAGGAAAAGGAGGGATCCCCCAACGCCCGACAGAGTAGTCAATGTCATCTCAGGGGGTTCAAGCATCTGCGGCCTCACGTACTCAGCGGCAAAGCGGCACACGCGCGAAAGCAGCTTCGATCGCCCGCGACGTACCGGTGGGGGTTCATCCGGGTCCGCTATTGTCTTCGACGACAACGACGCGGACTTCTCAGCCGAACCCCACCACGACGGCCTGGTGATCTCCCTACATATGGGGAACGTTCTGATGAAAGGAATCCTAATCGACACCGGTAGCTCTACCAACCTCATGACACTAGATGCTTTAAAAGAGATGAGGTTGTCTGAGAACGACATCCACAAGCATCCGGTTCCATTGGTGGGTTTCAGCGGCGAAGTTAAACACACAGTTGGAGACATTGCTCTCACTACCTTCGTCAAAGGGATTAATATGCAAGTCAATTTCCTCGTAGTGGATTGCCCCTCTTGCTACAATGTCATCCTAGGAAGTCCATGGCTGCACGACATGAAAGCCGTCGCGTCCACCTACCACCAGACGGTGAAATTCCCGACCCCCTAGGGGTAGAGGAAATCTGCGGGGATCAACGGTTGGCTAGGGAATGCTACAAAGCGACCCTCAAACCAACCACCCTAAGACCGCAAGCATAGCAATTACAGAGCGTCACCCCTCCACCTGCGCAAATCGAGACCGAAGAAAAAGCGGAGGAGGTGACTCTCGAAGAAGGAAGGGTGGTGAAGATTGGAGAAAAGTTAGAGCCAGCCATAAAAGAAGAATTAGTAGAGTTCCTGAAAAGTCACCAAGAGTGCTTCGCTTGGAGCCACGAGGACATGACAGGGATCGACCCCTCCATCATCACTTACAAGCTCAATGTCAAGCCCGAACATCCCCCTGTTAAGCATAAGAGGCGGAGGTTCGCGCCAGATCGGGTCCAAGCGATCGAAGAAGAAGTGAAGAAGCTGTTAGAAACAGGAAAGATCAAGGAGGTGAAGTACCCAGATTGGCTAGCCAACGTGGTGGTGGTACCAAAGAAGAACGGAAAGTGGCGGGTGTGTGTGGACTTCACCGACCTCAACAAAGCCTGTCCCAAGGACTCATTCCCGCTACCGCACATTGACACCATGGTAGACGCCACGGCTGGGTACGAACTACTCACCTTCATGGACGCCTTCAGCGGCTACCACCAGGTCCAAATGGAGCCCCAAGACCAAGAGAAGACCTCCTTCATCACAGGACAAGGCACCTACTGCTACCGAGTGATGCCATTCGGTCTTAGGAACGCCGGCGCAACCTACCAGCGACTGCTCAACCGGATGTTCAAGGACCAGATTGGTAAAACCATGAGGCATACATTGACGATATGGTGGTAAAGAGCACAGAGAAATCCCTACATAGGGGCCACCTTGAAGAGACCTTCAAAATCCTGGAGAAATACAACATGAAGCTAAATCCGCAGAAATGCATCTTCGGGGTACAGTCCGGTACTTTCCTAGGGCATGTGGTGACCAAACGGGGGATTGAGGCCAGCCCAGACCAGGTGCGAGCAATCGCCTCCCTGAGATCCCCCCGAAGTGTGAAAGATGTACAAAAGCTAGCCGGAAAAATAGCTGCACTAAACCGGTTTATCTCCAAATCCTCGGACCGGTGCCGGCTATTCTATGAAGTTTTAAAGAAGAACAAGAGTTTCCAGTGGACCGAAAAACACAAAGCCGCCTTCGAAGAGCTAAAGAAGTATTTCGCCAACCCCTTGCTATTGGCCAAACCGGTCCCTGGAGAAGTCTTACAACTCTACATAGCAGTATCAGAGAATGCCTTGAGCGGGGTACTAGTTAAGGATGAAGAAGACCTACAAGTACCAGTCTACTTCGTAAGCAGAACCATGGTGCCAGCAGAAACACGCTACTCCCCCACCGAGAAGTTGGTGTTAGCAGTAGTGATGTGCTCAAACAAACTACGGCCGTACTTCGAGTCTCACACCATCGTAGTCCTGACAAACTACCCACTCCGACAAATCATGCAAAAGCCCGAATTCTCGGGGAGGATGGCGAAGTGGGCGATCCAGCTGAGCGGATACGACGTCAGATACGAGCCCAGGAGAGCAATCAAATCACAAGTTCTGGCTAACTTCGTTGCCGACTTCACCCCAACCCCCGAAGAGAGAGTACCCGAAGAGGTCCTAGCTACCTCTAATGACGATGCAAAAGAAGAGTGGCTACTGCACACCGACGGGGCCTCGAACGTAAGAGGAGCAGGGCTTGGGGTTGTCCTGAAGTCGACAAAGGGGGATCTGATAGCCCAGGCAGTGAGATGTAATTTCGAAGCAACTAATAACGAAGCTGAATACGAAGCACTCATATTCGGCCTAGAGCTAGCTGCTGACTTATCCATAAAGAGAATCAAGGTACGCGCCGATTCCTTGCTCATCATCAACCAGATCTTAGGGGTCTTTGAAGCTAAGGACGACAGGATGATCAGCTACCTCGGGATAGTCAAAACACTATCCGAGAGGTTTGACCAAATCGAGTTCGAGCAAATCCCTCGTGAGCTAAACGCTCCAGCCGACGCCCTAGCAGGGCTAGGATCAACCTTGGACCCCCGAGAGTTCAGCAGCGTGCCTCTAGTCCACCTTCTGCAGTCAGCCCTCGTTGAGGCATCAGTAGCGCAGAGCAAGGATCCTCCCCCGGAAACTGGGGTATCAAAGAAGTATCAAGACCTCGACGGGGCGAGAAAAGATGCCGAAGCCAGCTGGACAAAACCATACCTCGATTGGCTTGTCAAGGGGGAAGCTCCTAAGGATAAAGACGAAGCCAAGGCCCTGAGGTCAAAGGCTACGCGCTTCGCTATCGTTGACGGGATCCTATTCCACAAGTCAGCGGCGGGTTTCCTTCAACGTTGCATAGAGAAAGAAGACGCCGAAGAGGTCATGAGAGAAGTCCACAGCGGAGACTGCGGTAACCACACTGGGGGTCGCAGCTTGGCCAATAAAATCCTCAGGCAGGGGTGGTATTGGCCCACCATCCGTCATGACGCTAACAAGTACGCCCAATCTTGCGACGCATGCCAGCGCCACGCCTCAGTACCTCACCAGCCACCGGAAGTCCTCCACCCGTCGATAACTCCCTGGCCCTTCATGAGATGGGGAATGGACATTGTAGGGAAACTACCCCCTTCCACGGGGCAGAAGGTTTTCTTCCTGGCTATGACGGACTATTTCTCCAAGTGGATTGAGGCAGAGGCTTTCCGGGAAATCAAAGACAAGCAGGTCATCTCCTTCATAAAAAGAAACATCTTGAGAAGATTCGGAGTGCCCGCAGAGATCACTTGCGACAACGGCTCCCAGTTCATAAGCAGAAGGATGCGCGACTTTTGCAAGGCTTGGAATATTGACTTGGTCACCTCCACACCTAGATATCCTCAGGCTAACGGCCAGGCTGAAGCAAGCAATAAAGTCATCATCAACAACTTGAAGAAGCGGTTAGCAAAAGCCAAGGAAAATTGGGCAGAAGAGCTACCTTTCGTCCTGTGGGCCGACCGTACTACACCCAAGGGCGCGACCGGCCAAACACCTTTCTCCCTGGTACATGGTTGCGAAGCCGTCATACCGGCCGAGGTTACGGTGCCCACCGCTCGCTACGGACTCACAACGTCCGCAGGTAGAAAAGAAGAATTGGAGGCTGACCTGGACACGGTCCAAGAGCTCAGAGAAGTAGCACATGCTCGTATCTCGAAATACCAGCAGCAGGTCGCAAGGAGCTACAACAAGAACGTTCGCGTTAAGTGCTTCCAAGAGGGAGATTGGGTCTTACGCAAAGTATTTCAGAACACCGCGGAAGCCAATGCCGGTAAACTGGGACCAACTTGGGAAGGGCCATATAAGATCATCAAGGTAGCAGGAAATGGAGCATACCAGTTGGAGTCCAGAAACGGAGAGGCAGTCCCCCGAAGCTGGAACGCAACGCACCTAAAGAAGTATTACTTCTAAACTCAGCTGTTCTCAATAAAGTTTCAGTACCTTCCTTAGCATTAGTTTGTGAGACTTCTTTAGGACCTAGTTATTTTCTTTTCAAATAAAAGACTCCGGGGTCTTCACCCCCGACGTCGATGCACTGTTTCTTTGTTTCTTTTCATATACGATCTAGGGTTTGTTTTTGTTAATGATTTGATATGTTTCGTGAGAACACAACTCTCCCACAACTCAAAGTCATCTCGCACAGAACATCCTCACGGTCATAACTTATGCGCGACCAAAAGCGCTTTACTCAAATCAACCACTGTACGTTCGCATGGTTGTACCGTCTAAATAAGACGATGTCGTCACGCATACAACGTGATGAATAACCCATAAGTTGGTTACCCCCCATCTAAGTCCAATCAATGTAGTCACATTGGATTAGTGCGGGAAGGGGAACGCTATAGCACCGATACCCAAGGCCACATTCACGGGACGCCGTGAACACATTACATCCTAAGGCACCACCCTTATGGATCCAAAGGATGCCTAATCATAAAACGAGTATGCACGGCCCTTTGCAGCAAACCAAGCGCAATAACCGAAAGCCTATTTCGTAATAATTATGCGCTGGGGAGGAGTCACATAACGCTTTCCCCGGATGCTGACCTACTAACGCATCTAAAACTATCAAACATTAACAACCAAACGCAAACAAAATACATCACAAGACAGGTAATCAAAAGCGCCATACAGTGGGCGTCAAAACGATTAATTCTAATATTTCCGGCCTACGGCCGAAAATATCAGAATAGTACTGGCTCGGTAGCCAAAAAAGTATTAAAAAAGTCTTAAACAACCAGAAGTCTTAGAAACTAGCAGAGGAGCATAAATTGTGCATAAGAAAAGGGCAGGGGTGATCAATCATCATTCGGGCTCGCCTTCCCTTCAGTTTTGTCCTTGGCGTCCCCATCATTGGCATCTTCCTCACCACCAGTGGCCGTACCACCATCTTCAGCGCCAGGGTTCTCAGCGGCGGTGCCCGGAGTCCCGGCCTCCTTGGTCTTCTCCGAGTCTTCCTCCTCGGCCACCTGTTCGGCAGTCTCAATAAACTCTTGGCCTGGAGGAGGGTTGCAGGACGGAAAATACTCTTCCAGGGCTTCCTGCTCTGTGGCCAACACCTTGTTTTCTCCTCTTCCCTCTGCCTAGTCTTGAAGAAGTTCCACCCGCGCCTTCAGAGTATAATACCCGGCCACCTGGGTCACCACCTCCGAGAAGTGCTTAGCAGACTTCTTCGCTTCGTGCATCCAAGACTCCAGTGAGGCCTTCTCAGCTTGAAGGTTCTCCACCTGAATCGACAAGGAGTCGATGGTCGATTGGAGTTTACGGATCTTCCTCTCGGAGGCAGCGGCAGCGTCTCTGGCACTCTTAGTATCGGCCTCCAGCTTCGACAACTCCTCATGAGTGCGGTTGTTGGTCGCCATGAGCTCTTGAAAAGCCTGCAACAAGCACGACCTGCTGAGTACGGGGTATCGAAGAAGTATTGATAAAATATGATAGAAAAGATTGACTTACCTGTCTAAGGGTAGTTCCCACATGGCTAAAGGCTGCATCGAGGGGTAACGATTGGAACTCAGCTTTAATATTGGGGGAAAGCTTGTCGCCGAAGGCACTCAGAAGGTCCTTCGGCTCTCTCTTCTTCGCGGCAGGGGATGGGGTCTCGTCAGTCGTCTTGCGCTTTGGCGGTTGAGATTTCTTTGAGTCTGTAGAAGGAGTCGGGGATGCCAGAGCCTTGATCCCACTGGATCTCAATCTCTTCACCATTCCAGCGGCAGACATGTCAATCTTGGCACCTACACAAACCCACCAGTCAGCAACTATAACCTAACAAGGAATCTGGAGATATAGGGTTTCGAACGAGCAGATTCAAACCTGATTTCTTTCTGGATGAGCTCGCCATATCAGAGGATGTTGGGATCTTATTTGTCTCGGTTTCGTCCCCAGATTCCAACGCCTCCACCTCCTCCACGGGTTCCTGAGGGGCGGGTTTGATCTTTTTCGGCTTGCGTTTTTCAGCTTCAATCTTCAGTAATCGTCGGCAGACACCTATATCCGTACTCCTGGAGTTGATCCCCACCAATACTGCACAAAGAAAAGAGACAACCTAGGTTGAAGCTAGTTGCAACATAAAATCAAGGGGTTAATATCGAAGGAAGGCACGGGGCCTTACGAGATGTGTTCCATCCATCTCGAAAGACTGCTAGCACGTCGTCATCTACGCCCCTTAGGGATTCTAACTCGATGAAAAAGAACCGATCTTGCAGGCTACGAGAGGGCATTTTGGTCTTGGGAATCAGGGGGTTCTGGACATCCCGGGCATGAAGGGTGATCCAACCAGCTCTCTAGGGGACAATTTTGTAGGCAAGGAGAAGCTCTCCCATAGTCATCTTAAGACCCCGTTGAGTAGCGAGTTCATCAATTCTAGCCAGCGTGCGCCAGGTCGTGGGAAGGATTTGACAAGGGGAGACTCTCAAGGTATAGATAAACTCTCGAACAAACTCAAAAAAGGGGAATTTCAAACCTATGGAGAACGGGTAATCTAGAAAGCACACCCAATCCTTTCACACCCAATCGATCCTTTCGATCGTTGGAGCGTGAAATCGGGTTCCATGGGGGAAACCCCCAAATTCGACCCATTCAGCGATTTCGTCTCGGGTCATGGTACAAGGAAGAAGGTCTTCTTCGCCGAGGGCTTTAGAAGAGGTGAAGGGAGATCTTGGAGCCATGAAAAACGAGAAAGAGAAAGCGAGAGAGGGTAGGAGTAGTACCTGATGCTCGGAGAAACGAGGAACAGAGGAAGAAGGAAGGAGGATGAACACAGTCGAGGGCGGAAATGACAAAGGAAGATAGAGAAAGAGGTTTAAGAGATTTGCAAAATCCCGAAAACCGAGGGTTGACTGCAGTGTCAAATCAAATAAATGCACCGTTCGAAATTTGAAAGGGTTCAAAATCCAAACGTTACATTTAGGGGTATTGTTGGGCCCAGAATTTCTTCACAAAAGTATCGAGACCCGGCTGAGACTTCTTTGATACTTCTTCAGAGCACAGCGAGAGACGACGAGGACCGAAGTCGGTTAAACAAGATGAAGTTAAAGATATAAGAAAGATCTTTTCAAGATATTTCGTTGGGATTACGATTAGTTAGAATCTTGTATTTTCTTATCTTTTCCCATAAGATAGATCGATCCTAAAGGGCACTATAAAAACCGATTGTAAGCCTTAGGGCAAGATCATGCTTTTTATGCACGCAATCATACTTCGAATACAATTCAAGAGCTTTCACGTCTTTCGTCTTTTTTGTGATTCTCTACGATCAGGCCCGATTTAGGCCATATTCCATTTGGGAGAATTTTGGCTCAAACACATCTCAGGGGAGTTATTGACTACAATGATATGATAGATTATAAATGAAAGTTGCATCATGGAATAGGAAGGAAGTCCTCTAGCCATAGATTGACTCGTTCTGCAAAATTAAACAAATCCAAGTCATCACTATTGTTGAAACAAAAACAGATAAACTTCTGAGTGATCAGGTTTGGAGACGAGTAGGGTTTGACAATATAGTCTGGTCCCCGACGGAAGGTAGTGCCGGGGGTATATGCGTAATGTGTAAAGCACACCATCTCACTAGTGAGAGTATTGAAACCCTAGCTCAGCAACCAAGATACATCATTTTGAAATACGTCAATCTTTTGACAAGGTGGGTACTTGCACTTTAACTTATATATGCCCCGCAATATGAGGTTCAGAAAGATAACACTTGGTCAGAATTTACCAATTACGCTCTTGAAATTGGAATACCTATGGTCATCATAGGAGACCTAAACTAAATCCAGGAAATAGGTGATAAAAAGGAAGATGTGTGCGTACGGTTAACCGATTTGAACGACTCTGAAACCTGAAAGACAATTGCGACCTACGCGACCACCTTAGGAAATAGCTTCACGTGGCGGAAAAACGGAACATAAAGTGACAATATCTATTAAAAACTAGACAAAGTATTGGTAAGCGATATCATCGCACATACAATGGTTCCCAGGAATCCGAACCCATAATCGCGCATTCACATCATCCAACCACTGCAAGATATCCGTTGAAATTTCGAATGGCGGAATGATCAAAGTAACATCCTTCAAGATTGAAAAGATGTGGCTCATGGATAGTATCAGAATGTGGTTATGCAAACATGGAGTGCCTATTATCATGGGTCATTCATGTTTCAGCTCTTGAAGAAAACTCAGCTACTGAAAGCACACACGAAACAATGGAAAAGGAAGACATTCGGTAATACATTCGAACAACTATGGGAAATTGAAAACACCCTCCTCGTACTACAACAGAAGACTATTGTATCACCACAACCAACTCTTATACAAAAACTTATTCGGTTCCTGTGGAAGGAGTGCATCCTTCAGTTCCATAGATGATATTAGAAGGAACGGGCGAAGCCAAAGCATGTAAAACTGTATAAATCAAATTCCGGATACTTTCATCAAATTGCAACAAGAAGGACGAATCACAAAACCATAAGAACAATCGTGTCGATTGATGGCACCCAAATTGTTGGAGAGGCAAACATTTTTCGAGAAATTAGAAACGACTTCTGTAAGCGGTACATGAAATAAAGGATAAACACCACTATTCTCAAAGAGTAATTGACAGTGGTTGATAAGGATATAACGGATGAAGACAATGACCTTCTGTCGAAGCCAATAACAAATGAAGAAATAAAGAAGAGTGTATTCCGACTTGGTTCAGACAAATCACCGGGACCTGTTGGTATGACATCGGAGTCCTACAAGAAGTACAGGGACATCGTGGGACCTACAATCATTAAAGCCGTAAAAGGATTTTTTCACTCGGGAAATATTTTGAAACAAAGTAACCATGATTTGATCTCGCTATTACCAAAAATTGACAATCCATCGACATTGAACATCTATAGGCCTATTAGTCTATGCACAAGAATATACAAAATAATAGCTAAAATCTTAAAAGAAAGATTAAAGGTGGTAATGCCCAAAATCATCCACCCACACCAAGGAGCACTTGTGGCTAGAAGGGCAATCCACGAAATGTGTTGATAGCACATGAAATCTTTCATCCGTTCAAAAGTAGCCGAGCAAAGGAAGGATGGATGGTTGTAAAATTGGATATGAAAAAAGCATATGATAAGGTGGTCTAGGAATTTCTTCTTCGAAATCTTTACCAATATGGCTTTGATGATAAGTTTGTAGGATGGATCCGTGAATGCGTATGCATAGTGTCCTTCTCTGTTTTGTCAACAACGGACCGACCGCACCATTTATGTCGGAACGCGGAATTAGGCAAGGAGATCCGCTACCACCATGTCTTTTTGTTACTAGAGATGAGGTTCTTGCCAAGAAACTCCATTTTTAGCGTTTGCATTTCATATTATCACCTTTGCAAAAGGAAACTAGATTGTGTGCAACCAAATGAAGAGGATTACTGAAAAGTATTATTCAACAATAGGTCAAAAGGTGAATTATCACAAATCATCTTTCTATACGTCTAAGAAAGTGGGCAACCAAAAAAAACAAAACATTAAACAAACAATGGGGATAAGCATGATGGAGAACCTAGAAAAATATTTAGGATGCTCAGTCATAATGGGAGAGTAAACAGAGAAAGTTTTCAAGGCACAATTGGAAATGCACAACGTCAGTTGACAAAATGGAAAGCCAATACGCTATCCCTAGAAAAGAGAACAATGTTAATCAGATCGAATCTATCCACAAAATCAAACTATATTATGTTGCCAAAATATGTTAGTGATGAAATAGACGCCACAAACAGAATGTTATTTTGGAAAAAATATAAACAACTTAAGCCACTTATTGGTTGGGACCGAATATGCAAACCAAATGCTTACGGAGGACTGGACATTAGAAAAGTGGAGTGTGTGAATAAGGCCCTCCAAATGAAGCTTATATGCAAAATTCTTACTGACCAAACAAATATTTGGGTACAAGTGATTAAAGAAAAATACTTAAGGGGATCCCACTAGAGGATTATAAAGTCAAGTAGAATAGCTCATGGGAGTGGCAACAACTGACGAAATTAAAGCGAGGCTCTGAAGAAGGCCTGAAGTTGCAAGTAAGAAATGGCAAGACCATCAAGTTTTGGAAGGATAGATGGCTTTCAAGTGAGCCACTTATGGAAAAAATACGTACGACAATATGGTGGATCTGGAAATTAGAGTTGAACAATTTATTTTAGCTAATAAAAAATGGAAATTAAATGAGTTACAACATGTCGTCCCCAATGATGTGTAACAGAAAATGGTAAGAACTCCTATCCCAGTAAATGAAATTGAGAATAAATTGATCTGAGCCCTGAGTAGACACGTGTGGTATGCCATAAACTCAACAATAAGACTAATAACCAAAGAACACACTATGACCCCAAACCCCAATGTCTGAATATGGAAGCTGGATATATATCTAAAGGTAAGAATTTCCTTTGGAAAATTGATATGAATAGGTGGCCTAAAAGAAAACAATCACTAAAAAATAAATCACAATACCTCAAGGATGCCTTTTGTGCAACACTAAGTAGGGGTCGGCACCGGTCCAAGACCGGACCGGGACCGGGAATCCCAAAACATATGGACCGGGGACCGGACCAGAGATATCCGGTCCAGTCCGGTCTTGGACCGGGAAAATCCGGTCCGGTCCGGTCTTGGACCGGATTTTTTTATTTTTTTAAACAAAATAATTTTTTTTAAAGAAAATATACTTTTTATATATAAAACATTATAATATAATTAAAGAAATCATATATGATTAATGAAAAACATAATATTATTAAGTATATAATGTAAATGTAAAGCTTAAATATCTATACTATATATTAAAGCCGGAGAATTTCGAGCCTCCACGTTAATTCTGGCTCCACCACATATTAAATTCATTATAAATTAATTATCTATTCTCATATGTATCTATCTATTTACCATATATTGACATATCAGACTAATATATATATCCATAATCTATCAAAATATTTTTTGATATCTAGCACAATTGAAGAATTACCCGTACGTTATTATCAATCAATGTTCTCCCTAGGTGGCATCAAAAATTATACGGGTAAACATATACGGTTAAAAATTATTATCAATTGAAAGCCACGATTGATGTATGTTAATTATTCTACATAGAATAATTAACATACCGAATCTTTTGTTTTTGGTAGTAGTTATGTTTATTATTCTAACATAGAATCTAAACTAATATTAGATGTAGGTCCCATCTTTTTTTTTCTATTTATTATTCTATTTATTTTTTGGTCATTGCCGAATCACAATTGTAATGTAAGTTTACGGTCAAAAGCCCGTACAGGGTACGAGTCTAAAACTAGTTAAAAATAATATATATATTATTAAAATTAATACAATTTATATTAATTTTTTTTTCTAAAAAATTCCCAGTCCAGACCAGGACCGAACCGGACCTGGACCGGGAACCCCCATTTTTATGGACCGGGGGTCCAGTCCAAAAATCCGGTCCGGACCGGATTTTGCCCACCCCTAGCACTGAGAATGAGGATGCGATACATTTGTTGTTGGAATGCTCTCATACATGGGAAGAAATGAACAAACTTAATGTCAATACGGAGAAGGGGCTAAGAGAACATAATGCTGCACATTGGAACCCCCAGAATGTACTATATGATCTAAAGAGCAAATTAAAGAAAAACAAATTGGTGGAGATGGCAGTGGCTTGGTGGGGCATCTAGCACTAGAAGAATAAATTACTCTTCTAGGAAACATCAAATGACCATAAACAAGACATTGCCGGTATATTCGTCACCAGTTGACTCAGTGGGAAGCAAGTGAAAGATTGGCATGAGGATGAAGAGAAGGACCTAAACAACAAGATTTGTTCAAAACATAAGTCACGAAATAAAGTGGGAAATTGGAAGAAACCCCCTAAACACTATATTAAATTGAATTTCGATGGATCCAAGATCAGTAATTGAAATGCAGTAGGAGGTTCGATTATAAGGGATGAAAGCGGGCAGTCAATTGGTGGATCGCCCAGAACATTTGGGAAAGTGTCGGTGCTAATGTCACTATAGGACGGAGTAAAGAAGGCCAAGCATTTAGGCGTAAGGAAACTTGAGATCGAAGGGGATAACATCATTGTCATAAAGGCTCTCTCGGGGAAAATTCGTTGCACATGGGAAATAGAAAGAATTTTAACACAGTTTCTCGTATCCCTATGCGGCTTCATGTCAATATGATATTGTCTTGAGAGTATGTTTCGTAAAACTGTTCCTGAAAAAATTTCTTTCCTAGGCTTCAGTCTCTCATGAGAAACTATTTGGAACCACCACGAGCTTCATGCCTTCATCCGAAAGGATGCCCTAGGTGATCGGTCCTAAAAACGTGTTCCTAATTCGCACTGGTTCAAAAAAAAAATGTTCCTGAGATATTACAAATTATGAGATTTTAATAGAAAAACAAACCAGCACTAAGTTTTTACTTTTGCATTAAAGTTAATTTAAACTACCCCGTACCAGTATTATTTTAGACTACCCAGTACCCAGTATTATTTTAGAAGAAAACTAGCAAATGACCCACACCTTGTACGGGATGTTTTTTTTTTCTTATTATCTTGTATATGAATTCACTATAATAATTACAGTTATTGTCATATGTCTAATCTCTTTTAAAAGGCGTGTATCTTTTAGACTATAAAATAACATAATTCTCGTATATCACCAAATATTTATATAAAAATATTGCATTTATATATTAATTTTTTATACATACAAAGACATATACATATATATATATATATCGAGGAAGAATGCAATAAGATGAGATGCATTATTAAATTTTATAAAAACTTTGATAAAAATATTTTGAAATTTAAATTAAATTGCATAAACTAACTTATATAAATAAATCAATAATTTAAATAAACATTTGGATTAATATAGTATTATATTTTAAAATATAGAGAATATTTAATAAGATAAAAAAAACCAAGTCATCTTATATATATATATATGTTATTATGTTGTAAAAAATTAATTAAATAAGAAGTATGTATATGTGAAATAAAAATATTAATGAATCATTATCGTAATAAGAAATCTATATTATATCTAAAACATAATCGATATGTAATATTACGAATATATTTAGAGTAATCGGTAAATATATCTTCTAAGCTTTATTATTAATATTATTATTGATTTCAATATGATATGATAGAAAAAATGTTTAATACATTATTTTAATAAAAAAGATGTGGCGTAAGTATAGTGGTAAAATTTGCTACTAATGAGGATTTTTTAAAAACTTTAGAACAAAATGAAGAAAATAATACTTATTATTAATATACTAATAAGTACATGGGTAAAAATGATGTTTTTAAATAAAAAAATAAGGATAAATCAATTTAGGGTAAATGATGAGATTGAGATTTATATATTATGATAGAATAAGCAACTCAAAATTTAAGATAAAACTAATATTTTAATTAAATATGTATAAGATTAAGATTATATATTTTAAATTATGATTGATAAGATAATTTTTTTAATAAGTTGGTGATGTGGCGTAATATGATGACGGAATTTGCTTCCGCTTTAGTATATAGTAATAGATAGATAGATATATAGATAGATAGATAGATAGATTGACGTACTTTTGAGACATAAGTAAAAATATAAGCTTAGTCTTCTTTGCTTTTGTCCCGTTTCATTATCATTTTAGGCATTTTTTATTTTGAGTCATTCAGTTCAATCTTCAATAAAATCTCGAACAGAAAGTAAAAAAAGAGAAAGAAATAAAGCTGTGAGCATGTTCTATCAAATTATCAAAAGAAAGGAAAAAAAGGAAAAGATTTGTGAGCTGGTAGTTGCTTCGCAATAACGTGCTGGTCCCAGAATGTCGGTCCTTTCACCATGCATAAAATTTCACAAAGTAAGCGAGTAAACCAAAAGTTTTTCCAACTTTGGAAGTGATTGAATAAAAACAGTACATTTTTTCTTTAAGGTTTGTGCATATATATTTAGGTTTGTGCATATATATTTCATGTACAAGGAAACTAGTATTAGGGATCCTCATGAATGCTAGTACAATCGAATATTGGTAGTTTCTTGTAGTAGAATCTTGAAGAAGAAGGTGCTAGCATTTGAACGTGTATTTTTTTCGTTTAGTACCAAGAGAGGGATGTTTTTTTTGGTCAAATCAAGAGAGGAGGTGAGATATTAATGAGATCTCATTAGGTGGCACACATAACATTAGGTTTATTTATAGAACATGTTGATTTCGTAAGATAATAATGAAAATAGAAGATATAATTTTTTTTTATAAAACTAAAGATATATCTATGATTGAATAACTTTACTGATAGGTTGAAATATATGTTTAGAGAATTTTGGCCCCCCTCTCTCAGCCTAATTAAATGACCTGAGATTCATTATTAGGTCATCAAGTTTTTCAAAATTCACGAAAATCTATACTATATATTAAAGCCGGAGAATTTCGAGCCTCCACGTTAATTGTGGCCCCACTTGATTAACGATTTTATATGTTTTATTTTTTCTAATTATCTAATTTTTACCTTTATCTTTTTTCTTACCCATCAAATCTCTATCTTTAAAGGCATATTATTTATCTTTAAAATTTCTTTAATTATCTAACCTTTAATTTTAACCTTTTTCTTACCCATCTAATATCTATCTTTGAAACAATATTATCTATCTTTAAAATTTCCTTCTATAAAAGATACATATTAATTAACTTAACTTTTCAATTCCCATTTTAATCTATTTATATATAAGAATTAATATATAGTATAGATTATAGTAGATACACAAATTAACGAAAAAAATGTTCATTACCCGTACATGGTACGGGTCTTCAACTAGTATATATTAAGGCTACGCCGCTACGGGGCTGAGAGAGAGAAAGTGATTTACATAGCTCGGTGTCTTGTGATTATCAGATCGGATCTCATCATCCTCGTCCTCTCAATCACGGTGTCTACTGGTATGTGTTCGTAATTGTAAACATAATCAAAGAATATTAATCATGATAAGGTTTAAGTTGACAAGGGAGCTAAATCCTCTTTCCCCTTTTCGTATTATTCGTGTGATAATGTAGGGTGTTAAAAAACGGGTTTGTGAGATTTTCATGGATAAGGCCCATTAGAACATGCAAGTCAATAATAGAGTACAAAAATACATTATTATAGATATACGAGGTTGATGCTGAGACTATATAATATACCAAGAGATGGAGGATGGAGCAATTAAGAAATCACAGGTCCAATTGCATCCTAATTATTTCTTGTACACTATAATTGACGTAATGTCAATTCAACAACTTAATAAGGAAGAGCCACAATTATTGAAGGGCTGCTTAATCAATAATAGTAGCGGAGAAGGTGGCGTAGAGCTAGTGGGTTAATGACTTAATTGATGAGGATTGCACTGCTGGAGTTGCTTGTCGTAAATAATTTGCTCAATAAGAAAAGGTTTGTTGTTCTTCTTCTCGTTAAAGACTCAGAGCTACCAAAAACTTCTTGTCAGTGCCCGGCCCAAAGAGTACGCGGACTTCAATATTTAGGCCCAACTGGCTCTACTTTTGGTCTATTATGAATTTCCACACCAGCCTAACCGCATAGGCAAACTCCAAGACCCGAATGTAATGACCTCTTCTTTTTTAATAAGGGAAGGAAATAAGGGTATCGACTCGACTCATCAAAAAGTCGGCCTTCTTAGAGAATCCAAATAAGTGATACTAAAAGGATCATTAATTAATTTATGAGTATTGTTGTAGTTAGATAACATCATTTTCATCCTAAAGTCTACCACCTTGTTGACTTTCCTAAAGATGTGATCCAGTTGACTCATCTCAAAATTTTGAAGTCAGGTAGTCGACAATGATGAGCTCACCTTTCCACGGGCAACCCTAGATGCCATTAATGATATTAACGAGGCCCAAGTTATCACCCTCAATCTTGATCTTCTTGTAGCCTAATCAGAGCTTTTCCGAGACTCCGCTTTTAAGGCCGGGAGCTTGTTCCAAAATAATCGAGTGGTCTCCGCATTTGCCATTAACCCAAGACATGACTTTGCTTTCAGAGTCCCGGAGAATAAAACCAAAGGAAGAGAGTTCAGATGGACATATCACTCCACCAAAATTAAGTTTTATAAGGTTTGGTACCGGTTGTGGTTTCATCCATTTCATATTTTCATTTTCCTCTTGGTCATGTTCTTCATTCTTGAAATGATGTTTTGTTACTATCTTCATCCACCTCTATTTTTTGTGCCTTATTTAAACCAAATTTTGCACAGGGACGAATCCAAGAGTATGTAAGTTCTTGTTTGTCTTGCTTTTTTTTGAAAATTATGTGGTTTCGTTGGTATCATATGCACCACAAGGCGAGTGCAGGAGTTTCCATATTGTGCTTCCTTATCTTCCTATAGTGTGTTCTAGTATATGGTCTAGTATGAGGCTTGGATACGTGTTGTTTATTTCTAGGTGAATCTTAATTGCTATCTAATTTGAGAAATGGTGTCCTTCGTGTGAGGACATTGTTGTGGTTTAGATCTTCATCATAGGAGTGGTTGCAATGTAAAAGATCTACCGAAATATGTCACTCAAACAATTTAGATTTTATTAGTAGCCCATCGTTAGCTGTTTTCCATGTAAAAATTTTGACTATAGAAGGGACTTCTAGAATTCAAATCTATCTAAGATAACAAGTTGTTAATCTTGGGACTTGGTGATCCATAGAGCATATTAATAACAACATTAATATGCTCCTTTAATGGCGTTAGTTTCTTCAATTGTGGTCTCTTTGTGGTCGAAGCTTCAATTGTGGTTTCTACATGGATCGGGATCCGGAGGTGTACATACAAACATATATTACAGAGACGATTGAATGCCTAGTTAATATTTGATTTACACGTACATTTTTATGCAATTTCTTCCTTGTTCTATTTATGTCCTATTTATACCAGCTTGGGATGAAGTGGGATCCAATTAATTAGACCCGGTATGCTCAGGTTCAAATCCTACATTTTAACAAAATTATTCGTAAAATAAAAGGTTAAACTATTGTTTCTTCCCTTAATTAGATGCATGCCCCGCCTATTTTAGCTAAATCATCACTAGAATAGTCTGATATATACCTAATAGCTGTTAAACGGACCGGGTTTAAGGTTCGAGTTGAGTATGTTCGAGTCAATCAGATTACGGATCAAGTCTGGATGGGACATGAAAGGTTATCAGGTGGTTAAGGTAGGTCCAATGGGAAAGCATATTGATTTTTATGACTATTTTTATAATATCATGGTTAAGTAATAATATTGAATATTATAATATTATTTTCAAAGTTTTTAAAAATAAACGTTATTTATACTACCTATACAATAAATCGGTTTAATTTAACGTGTGCATGACAGAATCGAGTTTCAACCCAATTGGTTTCGGGTCAATAGGGTTCGGTTTTTCCTTGCCCATTGATTTTCGGGTCATGTTTTAATTCTTAAATTCTCGGTCGATTTTTTAGGTTTGGTTGATTTTTGACAACTCTAACCCTAGTACACTATAAAGCATAATTCAAGTCTTTTGCACAAAAACTAGCGTAATTACCTACACCTTGTTCAGATTTTATTAAAAATTTCTTTATATTAGTTTACATGTATCTGATTATCATATACATGATCATTTTAAGAAATTTAATATATGTTCTACGTCAAGATATACATTCGTATTCTAATTAAGTATGTTTAAGTGGTGATAAGGTACATTTTAATAAATACTATATTAAGTTTTCAAGCCATACAATTCAACTAATAATAATTAATTAAGAAAGGAAAGACTAACTAACATATTAATTAAGAATTTAAATATTCTGACTATTTGATAAGAATATATTTTGCCTAAATTATAACTATCCAAATTCTTTCTTTTTTAATTATTATTTTAATTAATGTGTTATATATAAGATTTGTACAACTACAAAAATTATAATATTTTATGAACAATCTCTACATAACTATTTGGTAGAACAAATCTTTACATTTACCTAGTTGGAAAAAAATCATTATATTTATTTGGTAGCAAAAAAAATCTTATGTGAGTAGATATGATGTGGTTTAATAATAATAAAAAATAATATGTGACTTGAAGTAATAATAGATTGAGATGTGTCAAAATCTTAGGTGATGAGTGTGAAAATCCTACGTGGCACAATGTGATGACCCAAACCTTACAACTTATATATATATATATATATATATATATATATATATGCATAGATTACACCACATAATCTAATTTGAATAAAGTAAGGATTTTATTTTGTAAAATCTATGTGTATATATAAAAGTCGTAAGGTTTAGAGTCACTACATTGCGCCACATATGATTTATCCATATGTCGTCCTTATATTACGCCATCTAAGCTTTTTACGCGTGTCATCATATTGTTGATCCACGTCATATAAAATTTAGTTTTTTAATTAAGCTACATCATACATATTAATCCATGTCATATATTTATTTGAGATTTTTGTTGAAGGTTAAAATTATTAGGTGTATCAATGATATCATAAAATATGCTTATCAATTCTTTTTTTCACCGTAAAATTTTGATATGGAAATCTAAATATTTTCCATTTTAGGTAATAAAGATCCATCTTTCAAAAGTTAGATCATAAAAATTCTTTCATATTTTTTTATCCAAGTTTGTCTTTCCTTAATAAAAGACAAAGATAATATATATGTATGTGGAGTACCAAACCTTCTTAATAAGAAAATTTGTTTCTTAACAATGAACTATCAAAGATAACATGTATAAAAACTAGTTAACTTTCAAAAAATTCAATTGGGAAAATCTTAAACAATATGAATTATACTTAATTATTAATGATTTAGTTTGATTTTAACCATCATTTGTTTTATTTAATTACTAATTAATTTTTATCTTTATATATTTTAAAGCTTTTCTCTGATATTAATTTAGAGTTGTAATCTATTTGTTTTGATAAAGATAAAAGAAAAGTTGATTTATGTTCAGAATCTTAAGATCTATATGTATATCCATCTTTAACTAAGATGCTAAATGTAACACCCCGTCCTTCAGACAGGGCGTTACTCGGTAGTAGACCTCACGAGGCGCTACCAAGATGGTTCGACAACAGAACATTCGGATCTTGCAACGCGGGCACGGCGAGAAAACATTGAAAAACATCCAACTTGTATTACGAAATAAAACTTTTACAAAACAATTCATGATCCCAACTCAACACAAGACTAACAGTTACGAACTTCCCCAAACCCCAAGTATAACAACTAACAACTTACGATATGAAACTATACATGCTAATTCAATCGATAACACGAATTACAATAGACAACAACACTTCCCAAATCCCACACCACTCCATAACACGCATCGCTGCTTCGCACCACCAACTTGCCAATTCTCCATCACAGACTACCTGAATACCTGGAGTGAAAAATAGTTCCCCGAAGGGTCAGCTGCTACTCTACCAAGCTAGACTAAGCACGACAACTATAGGACGTTTCAAAACCATTTTACTCTAAGGTCAGCAAACAAAAGTCCACAATCACACACATAACTCTAGTCCAGTCCTAAGTCCAGTTAGTCACAAACAGTTTCACATAACCTATAACCGTACACTCAGACACATGATCAAACGAAGTTAAACAAACCATCACAGCATTCATAGCAAACCCACAACACATCAACTTGCACACAAACTGGCAACATCTGTTGCTCATTTTCAACTGGCAGTCTCCGCTGCTCATTTTCAACTGGCAGTCGTAGACCGCTCATTTTCACTGGCCGTTAGCTAGACGACTCATTTTCACTGGCAGTCGCGAACTGCTCATTTTCACAAAATCGAATCAAGCAAACATTCACAAGACATGTCTACTCATAGCACAACAATCATGAAACACACACACAATATATATATATATATATATATATCAACTTTCAAAACAGGTTTCCAAAACGATTTACACACAGCACACATATCGAAAAAATTTTCAAAGATCGATCGGGACTAGTTCCCAAAACCAATCCTAGAGTCACAATGCAAAACCTAACAAGTTAGAATAGAACCGAGCAAGTCGAAAATAGACTTACCTCAAAACGGCGAGTCTGAAATACTTTCTGAGAAAATCAACGAGAATCACTTCGAACCCCTGAATATTTTAATAGCGAAATTTAAGACTTGATTGAAAGAATTGACTCGAAAATTAAATAGAACCCGAACGAAACCCGAAACCGACTCTAGCTTGAATAATCCCCACTTAAATAAACCCAAGGTCAACTTTTGACCAAAGGGACCTCTCTCTCTTTGCCAGCTCATGACCCAACCTTTCTTTCCCCATTATACTTTCTCGGTTTTTGCAGAGACCACACCTCCTCTATGCGTGGCCTCCTCCTCCCTCTTTCCATCTACTTTCCGCCTTCTTCCAACTCCAGACCTGCGATTTGAGCCACGCTCGCCGGCGGTTCCCGACAACAGCCCCAGCCTCGTCGCTCACCCGCTGCTCGCCCCGTCGTCCTCGCTTCCTCACGCCGGCTGCACCCCGTCGCCGAGCAGATCTGTCCAATCTCTGCTCTCGCTCAAGTCCCTGGCCACCGCCCCGCTCCGACTCCCCGACCCAACAACCACCGAAGGCAGTCGACACGCCAACGCCGACTCCGGCAACCAACGCCCGCCCGACTGCCCTCCGCTCAACCCGATCGACGACTCCTCTGAACCAAAACCCAACGCACCCCGAGCCCGCCCGAAAAGAACCGATCGTGAATAAGAGAAAAACTTACCGGCGAGATACGGACTGCGGAATCCGGCGATGCGAAACCTGGTGACGGCAGTATTGCTCGGTTGAAGAACGCACAATATCAACGCTCGGGTGCAAGGCTAATTGAGGGGGGTTTAATTTATACGAACGCTAGATTAGGGTTAAAATCAACTTTGCAACTTATCTTATCTTTCAAGATAGGATTTGGTAACTAACTTGGAGAAAATCCATAAATCAATTTCCTTAAATTGATTTGAAAATTAAATTTTGGCTTATGAGTCGAGAAACAGAACGGTATTAGGATCGGATTGACCCGGATATTACACTAAAAAAGTAATAAAATTACATGTATTTTAGGCTTATATAGATTTGTGCTTCTTCGAAAAGTTGATTTATTAAAATTTATGTTCAATAATGTATCTTTGTATTTTGTGTATATGTATAAAATGAGTTCATTCCCTTTAATAATTGTTTTATAGCATTAGGTTATCACGTATTATTTACTAAAACTATTTTTAATATTAATTTATTAGGGGATCTCATTTATATTTAATAATCTTTTTTGTATTTTATCTATGAAAAAATAAACACATATTAGTTATAGTAATCCAATATTGTATTAAGTCATGGTGTGTGATATAATGTTTTTAAAAACTAGGGCAATCCGTTATGTACTAATTCTCTCAATTCTTTAGGTATATTATTGGCATATTTAATATTGACATTTCTTGATGCGTCTGTTTTACTTTTTATACATATGTACTGACATTTTTTAAAAGAACTTAATAAGTTTTACCTATTTATTTTAATGTCATGTTGTTTTACTCCACTTTTATTACTGATGTTATACTATATTATTTTAACAATTGAACAAAAATTATTTAACAAAAATTGCTTTTGATTTATAAAAAGAATATAATAATCTCGTGTAGGGGACAAGGATTACACAAGTATTCTCTAAAGTTAACCCATAAAAGTCATAACTCCTTGATATCTAAAGAAAATACAATTTTTGATGAAATAAATGAAACTTTTTTTATTCTAGCTAAAAATATTTTCATGCACTTAATAAAGATTATTGATAAAAGAAATTAAAATCTTCAAAATTGTATCCTTTTTATATCTTAAGAACATGCAAATTTCATTGAAATAAATTTTAGATAAAAGAGAGCTCTAAACAATTAATAAACATTATATTATTGTAACATTTCTGTTAGTACACAGTAACTCGTGGTATATAAGTTTCTACTTCTTCTTCAACGAACCTCCCGAAACACACCTCTTCATCTTCAAGGACCTGCAAAACAATGGACAAGGGGGTGATTGTCCCCCCCACATCCACCTTCGATGGTTAAGGCAATAAGGACAATGTCGAAAAGGGTTCCGCTAGAATGATGTTGGTTCAGGTTACCTTCACATGGCGATGACATGTGTATTTATTGTGGAAGGCACGGAGGCATATGGTCGAGAAGGATTGGATCGAGTAGGGCCCAAGCAAGGCGATGACTTCTGCCCAATCCATCCCAAGATCTATCCATTGATTATGATAGAATCTCCCATCATAAATATCCTAATCTCGAGTAACTACCCTAATTTATAAATAAGTTATAATAACTTGATAAATAAGGTACATGCTTAATAAATAAGATATATATGCACATAATAAATAAGATAATAGAATATGCAACTACCTTTTTTTTGATAAAGAAAGGATTAGGGTAGCCGTAAGTACGACTTGGGCTCGCCTAGAGCATCCACAAGGAATGAGAACTGGTTACTAACTAGCTCTAAAAGAAATAGGGCAAACCGCCGCCCTGTTGTCTCGAACCCGAGACCTCATGGTACTACCATGAGTGCTCAACCAGTGAGCTGATGCGATAAGCGCGAATATGCAACTACCTAATTGATAGCGGAATCTACCCGCCTACAATTTCTTTGTATATACAAACATTTTATTTTCATAACTGAATATGTTTTTTATTTCCAAGGAAATAAATTGAAGCAAAAAACCCAAAAATCTTATACACAATTATATACTTTAGAAAAGTTATACTTTTAGTTCGGATGAGTGATATATGTAAGTTCTCATTTTTTTATTTAATAATTTATATAACAATATTTACTAATTTAATAGCATATTATTTATGTACATATTTGTGTGTGGTAGAGAAATGCAATTAGTAATCTTTAAAAATCAAATAACATATATAGTTATTGAGCCTGAAGAAAATTTCAATCTATAAGGCAAAATATATAAATATGGGGCTTAGGAGCAATGTTATCAGAATCCCGACTCGATCCTACGATTCTAACGATTCTACGACCCAAAAGTCATAAATCGATCCACGATCCTAAGTAGGATCTTATTAAACTGGGATCTTAAATGATTTAAAATAAAATTCTAATTGGATTTTGATTTTACACACGACTCTAACGATTCTACAACGATTCTAACGATCCTACAAGCGATTCTTACGATCCCAAACAATCACTATTATATTTATATATTATTACTAAGCTCAAAGTTTATGTCTCTTTTCCATTAAATTATTAACCCGATTCATCTTAAAATAGTTTTACTCATCAAATTAGTTATGTTTATAAAGTTTCAGAGTTTATATATAAGAAAATATACAATATATTAGGTTATCGTATATCTTTTAGTTATAATGTAGGATCTTACGATCCTAACGATCCGATTCTACGATCCGATCCTGCTACCCCCTTCCGATCCGATCCAAGGATCCCGATCCTGACAACTATGCTTAGGAGTGAGGGCAATTAATGTCAAACAATTCCAAGTTTACATGTAGGTAAGATTGATGTAAGGTGTTGATTTCGGGGGGAAACTTTTCATATCATTTAAAATGAAAACGTGAACAAAATATATAAATATGTGAGCAATAGGAAGAAATATGTGAACAAAATCAATTTTTATTATGGATCGTATTTATGCATATAATAACATAATTGTTCTACATCATGTGTATGGATCAGGTTACTACACATAATAACAT
Organism: Polygonum aviculare; assembly: GCA_934048045.1. Classification (NCBI taxonomy): domain Eukaryota; kingdom Viridiplantae; phylum Streptophyta; class Magnoliopsida; order Caryophyllales; family Polygonaceae; genus Polygonum; species Polygonum aviculare. Next base: position 11,196,603 of record OW204032.1, on the reverse strand, counting down.
AATAATACAAAATCAGAAACATTTTTTGGAGTTTACGTATTTTTGTTTTGGGTTTACGTATATTTATTTCATGTTCATAGTTTACACATTAAACAAAGTTTTCATTCGATTCAAATTGTCAATTCAACAACTTAATAAGAAGGTGCCACAATTATTAAAGACCTTCTTGATCAATAATAGTAGCGGCAAATGTGGCATACAGCTAGTGAGTTAATGACTTAATTAATCTTTCGTGTCCTTGGGCCGCGACACCATCCCCTCACCCTAAATTTTCGTCACAAAAAAAAACTTAGTTAATGAGGATTGGACTATTGGAATTCCCCTAAATAATATTTTGCTGAATAAAAAAAAAGGTGTATAAGGTAGGTTCTTTTTGGCATATACTAGAATATACCAAAAACTCCTTAACGCCCAACCCAAAGAGATATTTAGGCCCAACTTACTCTAGTTTTGGGTTGTTATGCATTTCCACACCGGCCTAAGTCCGCCTAACCGCATAAGCAAACTCCAAGACTCACAAAAAATAACCTCTCAAAAAGTCGACTATCCTAGATCATCCAAACAAACAATATTTTCTCTCAAAAAATGATATTGAAAAGATTATATTGTGATGTATGGGGCGGGATGTGGTTGGATAACTCCATTATCGTGATAAAGTCTACTACATTGTTGATTTCCCTAAAGATATGATCCAGTTGACTCATCTCAACTTTCTAAAGAGAATTCAGAATGAGTTCGCAACGATCACCTCACCTTTCCACAAACAACGCCATTATAGACATTAATGAGACCGATGTTATCATCCTCAATCTAAATCTTCTTGTAGCCTCATCAACACACTTTAATGAGTTCATTCTTATGACCAAGACATTGTGCCCTAATAATTGAGTGGTCTTCTCATTTTTTTTATCAACCCACGAAATGAGTTTGCTTTCCGTGTCCCTTAGAATAACCCAAAGGAAGAGAGTTACTATGAGTATTTTGCTTCATTTTTTTTTCATCCATTTTATACTTTTCCTTTCACTTTTGGTATAATTCTTAATTCTTGAAATGATGGTTTTTTATAGTCTTCAACCACCTTTAATTTTTGGGTCTTATTCCAGTCTAGTTTTTGTATAGGGACGAATCAAACAATACTTTTAAGTTCTTCTTCTTCTTTCTTTTTGAAAATTGTGTTGTTTTGTTGGTAAACTATGCAATACTAGTGGAGTGCATGGAATTCCATATTGTGCTTTCTTATCTTCCCATAATATTTTGTAGGATATGGTCTAGTATGAGGTTTGGATTCGTACTATTTATTGCCAAGGGAATCTTGTTATCAAATTAAAATAATGGTGTCCTCCGTGTGAGGAAATTGCAGCTTTACTTGGTCTAAATCTTCATTAGAGTGGTTTCGATGCATGTAAGAAAGAGTTTCAGCCAAAACAATATATGTAGGAAAGAGTTGTCTCACTCCCCACCATTAGCTATTTTCCATATAAAGTTTTTTACCATAGCAAAGACTTTTAGAATTCAAATCCATTTAAGATCGATCACTAGTTGATATTCTTTTCTTGTTGTCAATTAGAGTTGTCAATCAGGGTTAGGTCGTTCGGGTTCGTGTCGGATCATCTTGGGTTCGAGTTGAAATGGCTCACGGGTCAATTAGGTATGGTCGTTGCGGTTTTGGGTCAGGTCGGATCAACCCAACGGGTCAAGATTATCAATTATTTTTCCAAATTTTAAATAATAAAATATAATGGTAAAATATGTTTTTTAAATATTTTTTTCAGAATAAATTTTTTGTATTGTAAAATATTATAAACTATAATAAATCGAGTTCGACCCAACGAGTTCTAGCTTAAATCGGGTTGGGTTTAAACTGGGTCATGGGTCTAAACTTCAAAGGTGAAACCAGAAAATTTTGGGTCGGGTCTAGTTGTGTTTGCATGCTGGGTCAGCTTTTGATAGGTCTATTGTCAATTATTTATATGAAAAAAATGTGTGGTGATCCACATAGCCCAATAAGCCATACCCAATAGCAAAAGTCCCCACGAAGCGAGCTACAGGCTGAGGGGTTCAATGGAGCTCAACCTTTGAGGATTCAATAAACGCCTAGACCCCTAAGATGATGAGAATCCATGAAAAGTATGGACGCACCATGCGGGTCGGAAGTCTCATACAAGGAGCGACGATAATCCAACTACGATCCATCAATGTATAGATAGACATATTGTTATCTAATATCTTGTAATCTTTTAGACAAATATTACTTAGAAACTAAGTAAAATGGGAGGTAGGATATAAAAACCTTACCAAGAGGCGACAAGGACCATACGGATAATCACTCATATGTACTTTTCTCTCGTTGAATAGAGAAAAACTCATTATTTTTTTGTCTGAAATAATTTGGCGCACACTATAGGACCATAATCAAGGGATCGGAAAAGCAACAACTTGAACCCTAAGACCCTTCCATCATGTCAATTGAAGAGACTAACATTTGCATTTGAACAGGGAAGCCAACAATGGTCTAGAAACCTCCTTGGGTGACCGCTTTGTCTAGTCAATCACCAATCATTGAGCCTAATTGACATTTAGTAATGAAAATTTATCTAATAATACCGCTTTAATCAGAAACAATTTAATAAGATAAAGTATATCATTTATAATATAAACTAATAATGGAACTATTCAATAATAAAAATATAATGGGATTTTCCTTTTGGTGCCCTCAAGGTATTGACTATTCCTTTTATTTATTTGCTCAAAAAAAAAATCCATTTGGTACCCTTCATTTTAGAAAGTTAATCCCCCTAAACCAATTTCATAAATTTACTACCAAAATCTAAATTCTGTTAACAAAAAAAATAAAAATAAAAGAAGAAATTAAAATCAAATAAAAAACCTAATCCATTAGCCCCTTTTAACACAATCCATATGTGCCGTCGCCGTTCTTCCATTGCCGCTGCTCCCGTTGTGATCGTTGACGGTGGTTTCAATGGATGTGGGGGATGGTCATCGGCGGCGGGGAGGGCGGCGGCGCTGTTGAAATCGCGCGTGGCGAAGGTGTTCGTGTTGCTGTGCATCTAGACCTTGAAGACGCCCCGCTCGTCGCCGACATCGGCGCTGAGCTCAGAGACCAGGTCATTGTTAGCCTTCTGCATATTCCATCCGAGCTTCTCGGTGAACCCATGCATCTTGTGGATTAACTTGGTCCGGAACCGCTTCCTCCATTGGGGCTGCTGCTCAGCGGACCAATCCCACCCACCCCGCCGCCGTTGAGGGCAAGGGGCGGCAAGCATGTGGGGGAGAAGGCCGGGTAGCTTACGGGGGGTGTTTAATTTGATTTTAATTTTTTTTTGTCCTTTATTTTGTTAACGGAAGTTCCAATTTTGACAAAATTCATGAAGCTGGGTACGGAGGAGTTTAATTAAAAAATAGAGGGGTACCGAAAGGAAACTTAATTTTTTTTGGGCACCAAATAAATAATATTTTCTCTCATAAAAAGATATTGGAAAGACTATAAAGTGATGTATAGTTCGGGTTGTGGTTGGATAAGTCCATCATCGTGATAAGTCTACTACCTTGTTGATTTCCCTGAAGATATGATCCAGTTGACTCATCTCAACTTTCTAAAGAGAATTCGGAACGAGGTTCGCAACGATCACCTCACCTTCCCACAAACAACCTCAGATGCCAATATAGACATTGATGAGACCGAAGTTATCACCCTCAATCTTAATCTTCTTGTACCCTCATCAACACTCTTTAGTGAGTTCGTTCTTAAAGACCAAGAACTTGTGCCCCAATATTTGAGTGGTCTTCTCATTTTTCATCAACCCCACAAATGAGTTTGCTTTGCGTATCCTTGAGAATAAACCAAAAGAAGAGAGTTAGTATGAGTATTTTGCTTCACTGAAATTAAGTTTAATAAAATTTGGTTGTGGTTTCATCCATTTTATACTTTTCTTTTCCCTTTTGGACTAGTTCTTAATTCTTGAAATGGTGGTTTTGTTATAGTCTTCAACCACCTTTATTTTTTGGGCCGTATTTGAGTCTAGTTTTTGTAAAGGGACGAATCCAACAATGCTTGTATGTTCTAGTTCTTCATGTTTTTTCAAAATTGTGTGGTTTTATTAGTAGAATATGCAATACTAGTTGAGTGCACGGAATTCCATATTGTGTTTTCTTATCTTTCCATAATATTTTCTAGGATATGGTCTAGTATGAGGTGGGAATTCGTACTATTTTATTGTGTAGTGAATCTTGTTATCAAATTTAAATAATGGTGTCCTCCGTGTGAGGAAATTGCAGCTTTATTTGGTCTAAATCTTCATTAGAGTGGTTTCAATGCATGTAGGAAAGAGTTTCAACCAAAAAAATATATGTAGGAAAAAGTTGTCTCACTCCCCACCATTAGTTATTTTCAATAGAAAGTTTTTGACTATCGGAGAGACTTTTAGAATTCAAATCCATCTAAGATCACTAGTTGTAATTCTTTTCTTGTTGTGAATTGGAGATATCAATCGGGTTGAGTCGGTTGGGCTCGGGTCGGATCATCTTGGGTTCGAGTTGAAATGGGTCACAAGTCAATCGGGTCTGGTCGTTGCAGGTTTTTGGGTCGGGTCGGATAAACCCAACAGGTCAAGAGTATCAATTATTTTTCTAATATTCAGATAAATGTTTTTATAATAATAAAATATAATAGGATGATATCATTTTCAAATATTTTTATAATAAAATATATCATAATTTTTAAAATAATTTTATATATTGTAAAATAACATAAATCGAGTCCGAAGCAACGAGTTTGGGTTTCAATCGGGTCGGGTTGAAACTGGGTCACGGGTGTAATGTTTCGAGTTGAAATCGAAAAATTTCAAATTGGGTCTGGTTGGGTTTGCAAGTTGGGTTAGCTTTTGATAGGCCGATTGTCAATTATTTCTAGGGAAAAAATGTTAATGTTTGGACTTTGTGATCCACATAGCCCATTAAGCCAGACTATAGGACCATACACATAGTCACTGATATGCACTTTTCTCTCATTGAATCGAGAAAAACTCGTTACTTTTTTGTCTGAAACAATTTGGCGCACACTAATAGGACCATTGTCAAGGGAAGAGGCAAAATCTTGGACCTTAAAACCCTTCCATCATGTCAATTAAAGAGAGTTCTTCTCCTTTGTCCTACCCTTGGTGATGGTGTTCTTGCTATTCTTGCTGGTGTTGTTGGTATTGTGGTGGTTGGTGTTCTTGTTGTTCTTCAAGTTGTTATTGTGGTGGTTGTTGTGGTGGTTGTTGTGGTTGTTGTTCTTGTTGTTCGGTCCTCCTTGCAGCCTCCTCCTCCTCCAATCTCTTCTTTTTGACACTAAGCTTTAGCATTGTTTTTGATTTCATAGCCAATGTATCCGCCTCTGCACAAATAAGTGAAATGGTTGACAAATAAGAGAGATGGTTGAACAAATGTAGAACAGAATTGAACAAACAATAAATAGGGTTGAACAATTTGTAGAACATATATACATACCAGCAGCAGCCATAGCCTTTGCTCCATCCTCCTTATTCAACTGATTCTCCGTCTCACATGTCATCACATGTTGCTTGGCAATCTCCGACACAGCATCAAAACTGGTTGTGGTTGCTGGAGACGGGGTGAGTCTAAAGGAGAATGAAGGTACTTCAAATGAGTAAGAAGCTTTGGCCTTCGCAAAAGCTTTAATCTCGTCCAAAAGCTTCGATGCCTCAGCCTAGAAGCTCTTCTGGCTTAGTGTCTCGTCATCCTCCTCACCAATGGCAGCTTCCTTCATTCCAACCAACTTCTCTAGCACAAAATTCACCTTGATGAAGAGGTCGTTCGAAGCGATATCAAAGGGCACTTCCTTCATATGGTCTAGGAAACTCTTCATGCTAGAGACGAGCTCTATCCCCCCTCCTCAAATGCTTCTTGACGAATGTCTGAGGTAGATGAGCAATAAAATCAGAAAAACAAAACATGAAGGAAGAAATAATAAAAATATCAAAAACAAAACAGTGAATGTGCATACATCGCCTTCAAAACATGGGGGGATCACGTCGTCATCCGCAGAAGAAGGTCCAGCTTCCTCAGCAGCAGCAGAAGGTCCAGGTTGAGCATGAATTGTATCAGCAGAAGAAGTGCCCTCCGAAATCCTATACAACGGCCGGTAGATACCAACCCCGAACGCACCCTTTGACATTTCGAATTTCTGCCAACTTGAAAGCATAGACGTGTTGAAATAAGCAGCACTAGGAAAATCCCTTGGTGTAGGAGGTGAGGCAGTCGCAGTAGACAAGCTGAAATAAAAACCATATAAATGAAGTTAACAACATGTACAATACAGATGAACAAATGTGCGTTAGAATTGAACAAATGTACATTGTAGTTCAACAATTATGTCAAACGGTAGAACAAATATACATTAGAGTTGAACAATTATGTCAAACGGTTGAAAAAATATTAAACAAAGTTGAAAAAATGTGCAATATAGTATAACAAAAATGTACAATGCAGTTGAACAAAAAATGCAATAGGGATAAAACAAATGTGTTATTGGGTTGAACAATTATACATTGATTTGAACAAATGTTAAAACCAGTGGAACAAATATATATTACAGTTGAACAAATATGTGACAGAGTTGTACCATACCAGGAGAAGCGATGGAGAGCCTTTGAAAATGCCGTTCACCGTCTTCTTCCACGCCTCGGCATTTTCGATCGTCTTCTCCACCAGAAAACTGCACCAGTCAAGATCCTGCAAATGCCTTACATCAAGGAGAGCATCCAGAACCTATGTATTCACTCCCCCGTTCTAGATGCTCTCCATAAACAATGTATAAAAAAGTACAAGAAAATGACGGCGGAACCACGTCCCACCGTCGGCTAAATCCTTCAATTTATCAAATACATTGGATGGTCTAAGGGAAGAAGAAGGCAACAAAACATTGTTCTTGTCAACAAACTGCTCACTAAAACTATTAAACAGACTAGACATTGCTTGAACCTTCAAAACCTTAACCTTCTTGGTTGCACGAGGCAAACCAAGTTATGCATGCACGACTTCCGGTGTAATCTGAATCTCGATACTGGCAACCTTCAGCATTCTAGTGGCAAAGTTGAAGTTGCTAACAATATGATGACATAGACGGCTTGGGAGCTCTGTATAGTTCCATTTGAAAAGCTACTCAAACCCCATCTCCTTTATTGCATCCTTCTTGGAAGAATTCGACTCACAATGCTGCATAATATCACACAGCATTGTAATCGATGATCTTGTCACAAGATTAGGAAGCTCATCAAAGTTCATCTTCGGGGGTGGCATCGACTCTTTCAAGAACCTGTATCATAAAACAAAATGTACAAGTCTGCATCAAAGTTGAACAAATGTGCAGTTTAGTTGTACAAATATGAACAAAATTGAACAAATGTGCAATATAGTTGAACAGAGACAGTACCGAGTTGAACAAATGAGAAATATAGTATAACAAATTGTATAATACAGTTGAACAATTAATTCAATAGGGTATAACAAATGTTTAATAGGGTTGCACAAGTTGAAAATTGAAAATTGAATAGAGAAACATTTGAGTTGAACAAACACAGAACACGGTTGAACAAATATGAAATAGAGTTTAACAAATGGACAGTACAGGTGAATAGATGAACAAATTTCCTGTCCCTCCCAACAATAGATTTCAATCTTTTGTTGAGACCGTGTGATGAAGACGCCTTTTGAACTGGATTAACGACATCGGTCTTCCGTTTTAGTGATTTCTTTTTGGCAGATTTGTCTTTAGTGGGCTGTGGGGTGGTCGCCTCGGCACCGTCCTTTTTGGCAGATCTTAAACTTTGCAACTTATCAGCGAGAACAAAATTGCCAAAGCTCTCGTTATGGCTCGTTGATGAAGACGGTTGCACAACAGCAGGGCCCCCCCTTAACACAGGTTGCTCTGTATTAACCCTGTCCTGATTTGATTTGCTCCTCAGCTCTGCAAATGGAGGAACAGGATTGAATAAACATTTCCTAATAAATAAAAAACAGTTGGAAAAGGGGTTGAACAAACAGACAACAGAATCGTACAACCATTGATTTCAGTTGAACAAAAAATAGAATATATTCAAAAATGATTTTAACCACCTCTTCTAATTGGAGCTGGCAAATCTTCTCCAATAGTCATTGTTCCAAACGTAAGATCTTTTACGATCTTTTTTGAAGGACCATCAGAATCTAGTTGTTTCTTACCTAATTTTACAGTATTTGAAATTATGAATAGATGAGGCCTAAAAGGTGAGCAAAATCAACACTGGGAAATAACACATGTTTATTTGAAGACATATGGAACACAATTGAACAAACTTGCAAATCAGTTGAACAAATAGGTAACACAATTGAATAAAAACTACCGGCACAGGGTTGAACAAACTTTGAAATCAGTTGCACAAATAGCTAACACAATTGAACAAAAAACTACAGTGAAAATATTGAACAAACATGCAATAGGATTGCACGAAACTGTGTAAATCAGTTGAACAGATAACTAACATGGATGAACAAATCGAGAGAGACAGCTGACAATTTTTAGATCTGAACAAATCAATCAACCAAATGAACATACATCAAACTAGGTTAAACGATCTTGAAAATGAAGCACAAATCGAACAAATAACCACGCATGCACACACAGATAAGCTTGAAAACTCGAAAAACAAAAACAAAAACATGTATCCAGTACGTATAAGCACAGATCTAGACCGTTATACAAAGAATCAAGAAAAAACACACATGGATTCGTAGGAAAACAAGCAAACGGAATTTTTTTCCAAAGTAGGCACTTTGCAGGTTTTTATTATGAAATTAGGCATGGGTGAAAATAAATTGTGGGAATAGGCACTCCCAGGCTCGGAGATCATTCGCCTTTTTTTGCCCCCGGATAAAGCCATTGGACCAGTCAGCGTCTCTCAGTATTTTATTTTTTTCAAAATTTGGTATTTTTTTTTTCAAAATTTCAATATCAATTTTTAATAAAATTAAAATGAATTAATTCAAATTATATGCCTAAATAATTTAATAAAATTTTGTATCATTTTTTTGTTACGGTTTAAGGGAAAGACCGATATACTTACATGTCTAATCAAAAGACGTTATCTCGTTCGATTATCTTCCTCGTTATAAAAACTTAACTTGTCTATATCTTATATATATATATATATATATATATATATTAGAGGTGTTAAACGTGTTGGGTGGATTTCGGTTCAGGTTGAGTGTGGGTTCGGGTCAAGTCAAGTTGAGTGTGGCTTTATCCTGGGAGTGCCTATTCCCGCAATATATTTTCACCATGCCTAATTTCAGAATAAAAACCTACAAAGTGCCTACTTTGGAAAAACAATTCAAGCAAACGACTCCAAATCCATGAGGTTGGGGGGACAAATCAACTAAAACACAATCTAATCACTACTAACCGTTTCGAAAAGACTTCAACAACATCATTCATCAACAAAAAACAAGCCAGAACAAGCGAAATTGAAAAAAATAAAAAATCTAGGGTTCGAAACAAGCGGAAAAAAAAACCGAAAACTAGGGTTCGAATGTAGCATATCTCGCTTGTTTGAGGGAGACGGATTCGATCTCACCATTGTTGAGTGTTGTAATCGGAGTTTGATTCCAGAAAATGGAGCGATTTCAAACGAAAACGAAACGGTTTCAGAGAAGAGAGAGTTCAGGAGAAGAGAGAGAGAGCGAAAAGGTGAAAAGTGAATAATGAACTTGCAGACTGATTTTTACGGACCCCAGGCACGCGCGGAAAAAAATTTAAATTGATACAATCTGAGCTGTTGGATGCATTAGATCAAACGTCTACAAATCATTCTTATTTCCTATCGTAAGACTCCTTCTCCTAGCTAGGAGTCTTTCTCTATTATTTTTTAAAATTTGAACTCGTATTAAAGGAGTAGCTAGCTGACTCTGGGCCCAATTCACTAGGATACACCATGGACATAGATCGAGGTACAGAACTGCCATAAGTCATTAATGTTGGTTAGGAATAGACATATTTGACTATCTAGAAGTTCAAGGCTCAGCCATAAACTATAAACAAAATGGCAGAGTTACCCGGACATTAAGGGGAGATTTAACTAGTTTGGGCTTATACAAGATTCCACCATGGCCAAGGACACAAAGTCTATGCCATACCAAACTGTTTGTGACCAAGGGTACCAAGAAATAATGGATTTTGATCCACTACAAAGTCTACAATACATATTATTATAATTACGTACAATAAAATACACACAGCGTCTCAATAATTGGAAATATTCTATTTCCACTACCATTTTCCTCATCTGAGTCACATTAATTTAAAGACACTAGAAAATATATTAGGTCCGTGATCTTGATGATTGGTTCCAAAATTCAATTATGTACGAGTACGCTGAAATACACATAGCTTCCAAGGAATTTTATGCGATGCATATATGTGTCATGAGTGTACGCGAAGTCGTATCGCGTATCATCTCACTGGTTGAAAACTAATAGGTGTACCATGAGGTCTCGGATTCGACACTCTAGGACGACGGTTTGTCCTCTTCTTTTTAGGGCTAGTTAGTAACTCGTTCTCGTTCTTTACGAATGCCCTAAGCGAGTTCAAGTAATACTCTTATCTTATAAAAAAAAACGCGTGTACACCGAAGTGCACAAGTCCTAATTTTGGGTTGACCTGACAGAGCGTATAATTTGATAATATTCGTGGTAGTTTGGTATTGAAGCCGATTAGCTTCACATGCAGCTACCTCGTAGCTAGATATTTAATTAGTAATATAATCAAACAATTGACAGACAAATGGATAAATACAGTCTTTTTGGTTATGCACCTGATTTTATTTGATTTTTGGAACATACGTAGAGCGATAGGGCAGGAATCATGAAACACAAGTGGGATTCGAGTTCATACGGTGCAATAAATAATTAATAGCAATAATATTGTCAACAGTCTATGTCGTTAATTGATCTTGCTTGAAACGCAGGCTGCATATTCTTGCATAAGATTTGACCAACTGAAACATGTGCCTAAAAAAACGAAAAACAATATTTTTGGGGAATGGATACATAAACATATAGTCATATACATATACATATACAAATACATTTATGAAATTATACTGATGTATTTTTTTAATGTTTTCAATTTTATTATCTTTACTGTTTTAGTTCAATAAAACGTCCAAAATCATGTCTAAATCAAAGTCAAAAGCCAAGGAAAATTCATAATTAAAAATTAATAAAAGACTTGTTAAATTTGATGCTCTAGACTCTTCAATTCAATAAAAGACTAAAAATCATAGCCATATCAACTAAACTATCAGAGCAATTGATAGTCATTATAATTAGATCAAAACTTGACCTGATCTGAAAAATCGACCAAAATCGACCTAGTGTTTTAGGATTCAAAACCCGACTTGAAGAACCGTGGTTCAAGAAAATTGAACCCGATTGACACAAATCCGATTGGGTTGAAAGTCGAACCCGATCCGAACATGTTGGGTTGACATAATTTATTATCCATGTAGAATAAATAAAATTTATTTTATTAATTATTAAATATTCTATAATAAAAATAATTATATTTAATATTTTTATTATTAATTGTTACTATTCAATCATTAAATTATTTAAAGATTTTTGCACATATTGGAGTTGTCCTAATTCACACCCTCAAAAGAAGATAACACACGTCCAAATATATATCTTCATGCACAGCTTAGGCATTTGCTCGGTCCCGATGGCGGAGCTTTGGGGTATTCGTAATGGCCTTGCTCTTGCTTGGGAAAAGGGCTTCAAAGATGTGTGGGTGGAATCCGACTCTACTTTGGCGGTTTCATCTAGCTTTGCAACTGCCTTGCTCGTCCCACCCGCTTTTCAACCTGGCAAAGGATTGCCAAGGCTTTCTGGCACGGAATTGGTTTGTCCGTGTCACGCTTGTTTTTAGGGAAGCGAATGCTGTCTCCGACTCCCTTGCTAGCCTTGCTTTTAGTTTTCCGCTTGGTTTTCATGCTCTTGTCGAGCCTCCTGTGGACTCTCTTTTGTTGTTACGGGACAATTTTGAGGGCCGGACTTTCCCTCGCCTCGCGAGGGTCTAGTCCGCCCCTCCATTAGGGCTTTGCTTTTCTTTAACTAGAATTTATATATATATATATAGATTAAAGTTCAATAGTGAACACATAAGTATTAGAGAACAAGAGAACAATTATAGGCCTTTAGATGCTATTCCAATGGATGGTCTACATATCAAAATTTGACCCAAATTCAAATTTGAACCCCATCCCTTAATTATAGGGAGTGTTAATTAATTTCCGGATTTATAGAAAAATCACAAAAAGAATCCCTAAATTATAGCAAGTGTTACTTAATTTTCAAATTTCAACTCAATCTCGTAATTATAGCAAGTGTTAATTATATATTGGATATCCACACGTCTTGTACGAATTATTAAATATATATACATGTTATAGTCTTGTATATACATCCTGGGATCATTATATACACTATATTTACAGTATTCCGGGAGAATTGGTTGTACGGTTAAAATATGAATACAAATCGGTAAGTGATGTATTGACATCAATTGAGTCATTTTTTGTCGATGTTGGACAAGTCATATCCATTTAAACTAAAATGAATCTATCTCATGTATATTAACTGAAATGCTCAACAATTATACATTTTTTTATTCGACGTAGAACTAAAGATAATTTACAAATAAATCATGTATATTAACTGTGAATTACATGTATATACGCTAATAACGAATGTATACATAATTCAAATTGTAAATGTAAAAGACATGTTTTCATTAATTGTACATATAATAATGCAAATAGTATCCAAACACATCAGTTTTGTATATACATTTATCAAGTTGTTATATACAATACTACAATAGATATATACATAGGATCGACGCTTGCACGACGTGATGGTTCGTCGTGGCCGAAATTCTCCAGCGAATAGGTCACATAAACAATCAAGCGAATCTGTCAGTATATATATACATTCCTCAGGTTGTCATATACAATATTACCATACATATATACATCGATTTGAAGGAATAGGTCACATAAACAATCCAACCACAACAAATTTCAAATATACATTACTCAGGTTGTCATATACAAAATCATTGTACATATATACATCTTAATTTGTATGAATAGGTCACATAAACAATCCAACCACAATAAATTTCGCATATACATTCCTCAAGTTGTTATATACAAAATTACAGTACATATATACATATTTATCTACAGGAATAGGTCATATAAAAAATCCAATCACAACAAATTTTGTATATACATTCCTCAAGTTGTTATATATAAAATAATTGGACATATGTATATCTTGATATGCAGGAATAGGTCAAATAAACAATCCAGCCACAACAGATTTCGTATATACACTCCTCATGATTTCATATACAATATTATTGTACATATATACATCTTGATTTGTAGGAATAGGTCCCATAAACAATCTGGCCACAACAAATTTCGTATATACGTTCCTCAGATTGTCATATACATTATTGATGTACATATATACATCTTGATCTGTATGAATAGGTCAAATCAACAATTTACACATAAATTCACGGCATATACTAAATCAAATCAATCATATACATATTGAAAAAATTATATACAAAAATTACCTAATGCCATATTTATACGATTAATAATATTGGCAACGTGGTGGGGGACGAAACTGCGATGGGGACCCGAACGAAGCTCGACGGACGGTAATGGGGGGGCGAAACTCTGACGCGGTTCGACTAGGGGCTACGAGAGGCCGACGGGAGTGGACCCGAACCTACGGACGAACACCGACGACAGGCGGAATCGGGAAGCGACCAGCGTCAGGCACTAGATCTAGGGCAGAATCCGAGGGACGGGCAAAACCCCGGATCTGGAGGGGGGATCCGGTTGGGCGGGGTGCAAGGCAAGTGGCGACGGGTGGTCGCCGGAAAACTCCCTGGAGAGGGGTGGCGCTAGGGCGAGAGGTTGAGCGGCGCCGGTAGGGCGGCAAAGTGGTGGAGGCTACAATGGAGGCCGACGATTTTCTGGAGGCTGCAATGGAGCGTCTCTTCTGGATTTTGCAATGGAGCGTAATTTTTGATTTTACAAAATTATAATTATGGTATTTACAATTGGTAGAGGATGGGATAAAATCTCTCCTATTTTTGATTTTTTGCTATTTTCTTTTTTTTTTGGATATTGTCATAGCTAATCTCACCATCCATTACAATGAGATTTGTTCTCTTGTTCTCTATAGAAGCTTGTTCACTATAGAACCTACCTCTCTATATATTTGTGTATAAATCCCACATATTCACCTCTTCTTCACTAACAACTTCTCTTGTAAAGTCTTTTACAACTTTCCATCAATCAACCATTTTTTCACCTTTTACAAATATGTAGGGGGTAAGAGATATTGCATATGCATGTTTGAATGAGAATATGAAGTGGATGAGGCGGGTATTTATATTATAAATTTGTGTCAACCACCTAAAATCACCGGTAAAATATCCCATATTTCACTTAACCACTCTAAATATGACTATTTATTTTTAACCGCGTGTAAAAGACTCATCGTTAGTCAAACACCACCTCTCAAACCCTTCCATAAAAAAAACGTTAAATCATATATCATTACCCTTCCGCCCCTGATTTATTCTTATATGATTTTTTTTATCTGATCGGGTTATATGTCAAGCCTGGGTCCTTATTCTTCCTCTCGACAAACTGGAGCTACAATGGTGGCTATGTCGTTCGGTAATGGCAAGAGGTAAAGTTGGTGACCGTTGAATCGGGACAGCAAGGGCAATCCAACGAAGGTCATTGTGGCTTTAATGGTGGTCGATGGCGACTACTATCAATATATGATAGATAAGTCGAAGGTGGAGGCTCAAAGTAGATTCCGACGAGATTTGAAAGATTTTTTTAGGGCTTTGAGGGATTGAAGTACGAGTAATTCGAATATTTGCTCATCCTTTCTCTTCATCCTTCTGTTTCCTCCTGTTCTGTTCTTCGTTTTGGGTCGATTCTTCTTCTTCCCATCGTCCTCCTTCCTCTTTTCGTCTTCTTCCTCCTTGTCCCCCTCCCCTCTGCATTCTTCTTCTTCTTCTTCTTCTTCTTTCTTCTTCTTCTTCCTCTTCTTCTTCTTTGTTTTATTTTTTATTATTTCACCTATAAAATATTGTTTATTAAAAGCTAAAAAATGGTTTAAAATAACGATGAAGGGTAGAAGAGAAATTTAGTAGAATTTAACGGGTTTTTTGACGGCGGAGTTTCAGAGGTGGTGTTTTGCTAATGGAAGAGTCTTTTACGGGTCATTAAAAATAAATAGTCATATCTAGGATGGTTAAGTGAAAGATGGAGTATTTTACAAGTAGTTTTAGTTGGTTGACTCTATAAATTTTGGTGGTTTATAAATATGAAAGATTGTTTAGAAATATAAAAAGTTTGAGGACTTTATGTTACAATTGTGTATCGAATTGAGTATATATTATTTTGACAGCATTTATTTTCTTCTAATCTTTTAATATTTATTCATATACAATGTATGTAATGTCAAAAATATATTTGATGTAAAATTGATGTTCTTAAAAGAAATGATTTTTTTCCCCTTTTTTTACTCCCTAACTTTTATTAAATGTCTTTTCATTAATTCACAAAATTTTCATTTTAATAAGATACTTTTTTCTCAATCAATTCATTTGATGGGTGTATTAAATATATTGTCCGTGATAGGCAAATTTTTCATTTTTATAGTGTACATATAGATATAGATAGATTTCATAATTAAAGTCGGGTGTTAAATAATTTTATAATTCTTTTAAAATGATAGGAGGGTGATTCTATTTTAAAAGGGTTCAATCATCACTTGTCTAAATCAAACATAAATATACTTAATTGTTTTGTGTGTCTTGACTCAAACAATTGTTTTTCTAATTTTAATGTGGATCGAGGAGCATGTTTAGCTTGCTCATTTATATTCAAATCATTTGAATCAAATGCCTTCACCAATATTGATCGTTCATTGATTTCTCAAATATTGATCATTCATTGATGTCCCAAGGATTTGAATCATTTTTTAGTGATATAAGAAGGGTTAAATGATTCTATGATGTGAATAACATCATAAGTCTAGCTTGCAAAGAAGATATGAAGCCAACTATAAAAGATAGATATTTTTTCCTGTTGATTCACCTTTTATAAGAATCTATCTATCATAACTATATACTAAAGCGGGGGTTAGATTTAATATTTAGCCCGACACGTAGTACTTTCTCATTGGACCACGTCACCCATCTTTAATAAAACAATTTAATTTATTTGATTGGTTGAAATTTCATTGTAGACCCCACATTAGATATCTTCTTATCTAACCAACTTTTTAAAAAAAAACTCTATCTAATATATTGCTTGAAATAAAACAATATGTGTTGCACAAAAAAATCTAACAAAAAAAATCTATCTAACTAATCTAACGGAAAAAAATCTATATAGCTTACCAAATCCATCTAACTAATATATCCAATTCAAATATGAAATTTATAAGATATAAAACATTAAATTTATAGATAAATAACCAAAAGTTCTTAATTCTTTTTAAATACAAATAATTTTATTAGAAATATCTAAATGAAAATGGATATGTGAAAAACTACTAAAAATAAATAATTAAAAAAAAGATACTCCATAATAACAATTAATGAAACATGGATAATTTATTTAATTCAAGTCGTGCCCTCCCGGGCCCGGGCACTGTTACTAGTTACTATATACTAAAGCGGAAGCAAATTCTGCCACCATATTGCGCCACATCACCCCCTTATTAAAAAAGTTATCTTATCATATCTTAGCTTTGTCATAATATATACTCTTAATCTTATTTTTATTTAATTAAATTTTTGGTTCTATCTTAAATTTTGAGTTGCTTAACTAATATTCTATCTTAATGTATAAATCTCAATCTTATCATTATATGATTACCTATTTAGTTCATAAATAGATTTATCTTAATCTTTTTATTTACAAAAAAACTTTTTTACCCAATTATTTAAATAGTATATTATTACTAAGTATTTTTTCGTAATTATTTTCTAATATTTTCTAAAAATTATCAATAGTAGAAAATTCTACCAATATATTTACGCCATATCTTTTTTTATTTATTAAAATAGCGTATTTTTTTTTCCTATCATATCTTATTGAAATCCAATAAAACTATTAATAAAAAGATTAGATAATATATTTACCCTGAATATATATATATACAAGATAATTTCGTTTTCTATTTGATCATATTAAATATTTTCTATATTTTTAAATATAATCTGTAACATTATATACTGATTACGTTTTAGATAAAAGATATATTTCTTATTAAAATAATGACTCATTAATATTTTTATTTTATATTTATATACTTCTTATGTATTTATTTTGTTACAAAATAATAAAATATATACAAGATAATTTCGTTTTATTTTTTATCATACTAAATATTCTTTAATTTTTAATATAATACGATATTAATCTAAATTTTTGTTTTTAAATTATTGATTAATTTATATAAGTTAGTTTATGCAGTTTAATTTAAATTCCTCAATTTTTATTTATGTATAAAAAGAGATAATATATAAATATATGAGAATTATATTATTTTATAATCTAAAAATTACACGTTGTTTTAAGAAAAATAAACATATGATGATATTTGTAATTAATATAGTGAATTCATACACAAGATAAAAAAAAACAAAAAAAGCCTCCGTACAAGGTGCGAGTCATTAGCTAGTTATCTCTACTTTGACTATAGATGTTACAACACCGGTGGAGAGTTGTTTAGCATGAAATATGTGAAGGCCAATTTGAAATAAGAAAATGAGAGATGGATATGGTTTAATGATAGTTTAATACGGAGTAATATGTATCACAAAGGAGGCGGTTGTAAAATGTAGATGCGCGCTCATAAATATCAACTACCCAGCTTGTAGCCGCCTCACATATAACGTGATTTGTATTTTTTTTTTCATATCAAATTATCTCTAGAATCAAAGTTGTATGTTTAAGGATTTTTTTGCTAATTAATTAAAGACCGTTGTTTTCCCACCCCGAAAATCAAATCGATCTCGGATGTGCCATTAGTCAATTGCGTACCTTCGAGGAATTTAGTATGAATAATATTGTTTTTCTTTTTCCCATTGCAAATAAATATAGGCCGAAGGGGACTTGGGACAGGCTGCAAATGGAGTGCAACTAGACCTGTAGAAAGTTATTCTCATCCGTAAATACTAACCTATCCGCTTACAAATTTCGGGGTTTCAATCGAAAAGATTGAATCAGAAAACCTATTTGAATCCGACTCGGAAAATCCGAAAAATTCTAAGTTAGGGTTATGTCAAACTCGGCGGGGCACAAAATTTATAAGGGTTAAACTTATTTTAACGGGCTCAAAACTGAATCCGACATTACAAAAACAATCCTAAATCATACCACCTTTTCAATTTCTCCAACCTCTCCGGCTTCCTTACTCCATGCTATAGCTACTTTTAAAGCTTGGAGAGCAACCATGTTGACAAACTCACTTTTACTACTATTTTGGAGTAAGAAAGTGAGTAAACCTTTTATAGAGTGTAGTTGTCATGGATAGAGAAGGGAAACATTATACACAATGTACATATGATATATGTGATTGCTTGTTTTCAAACGGGAAAAAAACTTAGAAAATAAACATTTATAGAACTATGAATAAAATTGAGAGCCAAAAGTTATTGATACGGGGAGGCCTGATCTTCCAACACTCGATACAAACAAGCAAGAACAAGATGTAATGGAGTTAGATCTAGGTTGTAAATGAAGACACAAGAAAGAAATCAACTAAAAATAAAAAGAACAAGGAAACTAAAGGATAAACGAAAAATAACCATCAAATTTGAGGCAACACACAAGATATCTAAACTCCCAGTAACCAATATCATCCAAATAAAGACCCTAACTCATTCAAAATCCTCCGAGGATGTAAAGATTAACACACGTAACTATTACTCCCGCACAAGGTTAACCAAATATCAATAAAGAAACTACATACGGATTATTGATGTAACAAAAGGGTCGCATTTTTAGCCTGGTGGGGCATTTGGCACCAGCGAAACAAGGTATTGTACCAACAAATGCCCAATGATCTACTACAAGACCTCAACCTTTATATCCGCAAACATTTGAAGCAATGGAAGCAAGCGAAAGAATGGGTTGAGGACGAAGAAATGAGTCCGACTAAGGGTGCATGTTCAAGGAGCCGACCACGAATCAAAGAGCAAGGTTGGAAGAAGCCGTGTCGGAGTTATGCAAAATTGAATTTTGATGGATCTAAGCTAAATAATGGTAACACATCGGGAGGTTTGATTATAAGAGATGAGACCGGAAACCCAATTGACGGGTGTGCCAGAACATATATGGAAAAATCTCAGTATTGATGGCGGAAACATTGACACTATCGGATGGAGTGAAGAAGGCCAAACAGACGAATGTTAAAAGGCTGGAGATAGAAGGAGACAATATCACTGTCATCAAAGCCATCACAGGACAAATCCGCTGCCCATGGGAGATAGAAAGAATTATCACTGATATTCTCGTATCCATACGGGGCTTCGAGTCAGTTCGTTTTTATCATGGGAGCAGGTAGTGTAACTCTGTGGCCGATAAAATTGCGTTTCTGGGTCACAGTCTCTCATGGGAAACTATTTGGAACCATCATGAGCTCTTAGCTCTCATCCGCAAGGATGGTTTAGGGATCCTGCCCCAAGGTGAGACTCTAATTCTCACCGATTCCAAAAAAAAAAAAAAAAAACGGGTCGCATTTTTCCAGAAAATGACAAATAACGCTACTTTGAAAGTCCAAGTAGGAAGTCGAGTCTCCTCCTACCGTGTCAGCCTTACCAAACAAAAGTAATTGAAAAATCAGCGCTGGATCGATCGTATTCTTCTTCTTGTCCAATACCTTTACCAGGGTCCATGCATCGTATAATATATATGCATGCACCACCCACAAAGTCTAAATCCGACGTCGCATTTACTCCCCCAAGTCCCCACAAACAAAACCCCACGCGCTTTCCTTCCAAGACCAATCTCACTTCCTACTCCTGATCCATCGATCTCCTATATATATGTACATGGCTACGTTAGCAATTATACTCGAATAATATATCCACATTCATATAGATCGATCATAGTATATAAAACCACCCCGACCTAGCTAGCTACACCAAAATGCCGACCACTCTCCTCCTTTCCTTCCTCCTCCTCCTCGTGCCCATCTCGGCCGCCGTGGACCCACCGCCTTCGGCCCCGGTAAACGCCTCCTCCGTATGCAACGCCACCCTCTACCCGGCCTACTGCAAGGGCGTCCTCCGATCCGACAACCGGACCACGGGCAACGTCTACGAGTACGGCTACTTCTCGGTGAAGCGCTCCATCTCGCAGGCCAACAAGTTCATCGGCCTGGTGAACCGGTACCTCTCGAGGGGCCGCAGCCAGCTGACCCCGTCCGCCATCGGGGCCCTCCAGGACTGCCAGATGCTCGCCCAGCTCAACATCGACTTCCTCACCGACTCCTTCCAGACCGTCTCGGCAGCCAACCGGACGCTCTCCTCCTCCCAGGCCGACGACGTCCAGACCATGCTCAGCGGCATCCTCACCAACCAGCAGACCTGCCTCGACGGCCTCCAGTCCACCGCCTCCGCCTGGTCCCTCAAGAACGGCCTCTCCGCCCCCTTGTCCAACGATACCAAGCTTTACAGCGTCTCCCTCTCCCTCGTTACTAAGGGTTAGTTTGCTACGTACCAATCATCATACTCTTAATTAATTACTTAAGTCGACCATAAAGTATACATCTTTTCAATCCATTATATCATACTACAACTATTTTTTTGATATGGACATAAAGATGCATGTAAAACGTTTCGTCATATGATAACCATCAGTAGCCACGTACATTTTGTTAGATAAATATTAATAATTCCATTAGTAGCTAGCTACTTTACGTGATTTACCCATTATTACAGCTTCGGCAATAAATGAACTAGCTTCTAGGAAATCACACAAAATTGCCTCGCCTTGCCCTTTTTTTGGGGTCATCTGTAAAAACAAATTAGTCTTCAAAATTGAAATACTCTTAATAACACCAGCTGGTTTCTTGACCATTGTATATGTTACGGATTCTAATTATTTGGTGTTACTGTATACGTACAAAAAAATGAATATGATATGTTATTCGATATTCTCTTCCGATCTTACGTACTAATTACGATTATAGAGAATTGACATTGGGTTTGGCATATTTTGACTTAAATTAATAATACTATTTGACTAATTGGCTACCTAAAACGTGCAGGATGGGTGCCTAAGAACAAAAAGGGACCGTCCAAGGCCGGTAGGAAAAGATCTGCATTCGGGCACGGGCATCTTCCGCCGCTGACAATGTCGGCTCAAAACCGTCAGATTTTCGAATCAACTAGCCGTAGGAATCTGGCAGCCGGAGACAGCAACGAGGTGATGATAAGCGACATTGTGACGGTGAGCCAAGACGGCACGGGAAACTTCACGACCATCATGGACGCGGTGGCTGTTGCCCCTAACAACACCGACGGCACCAACGGCTACTTTCTCATCTACGTCACCGCCGGCGTGTACAACGAGTACGTCACCGTTGATAAGAAGAAGAAGTACATCATGATGATCGGCGACGGCATCAACCAGACCATCATAACCGGCAACCGCAATGTTGTTGATGGCTCGACCACCTTCAATTCCGCAACACTAGGTACTTAAGTCGTTGTCGACATTACGTTAATGCATGCACAGTCATTAATATATAATTTAGTTAATTAATTAATCACGTACTTTGATTCCGATTATAAAATATTAATGCGTTGAAAGATCCGATCTAGGCAAGGTTTTCGATCTTTATTTATTGATGCTAGTGGCGGGGCCGAATGCTCTTAACGTGGGAGCAGCTAGAGCACACAAGATTGCACTAAGCGTTATTGTCAATTGCAATCGCAAAACAATAATTTATGGTTTGACCTTTCGATGCACATATCTATTAGAAAACTAGAAAAGTAAAAATTATAAAAAAAGTGTCGGTGGTGTTTAGTCACCTAATATGCACCTCGGGTCAAAGACTTAACCGCTTGACTAGATAATTAATACGTTTTTACGAATGTGCAGCGGTCGTGGGGACAGGGTTCGTGGGCGTGAACATAACGGTGAGGAACACGGCGGGAGCAATCAAGCACCAAGCGGTGGCGCTGCGCAACGGGGCGGACCTCTCGACGTTCTACAGCTGCAGCTTCGAGGCGTACCAGGACACCCTCTACGCGCACTCCCTCCGCCAGTTCTACCGGGAGTGCGACGTCTACGGGACGGTGGACTTCATCTTCGGGAACGCGGCCGCGGTGTTCCAGGACTGCAACCTGTACCCGCGCCTGCCAATGGCGGGCCAGTTCAACGCGATCACGGCCCAGGGCCGGACGGACCCCAACCAGAACACGGGGCTCTCCATCCAGAACTGCATGGTCCGGCCTGCGGACGACCTCGCGGCCTCCAACGGGACCACCCAGACGTACCTGGGCCGGCCCTGGAAGGAGTACTCCCGGACCGTCTACATGGAGTCGTACCTGGCCGGGTTCATCAACCCGGCCGGGTGGATGGCGTGGAACGGGACGTTCGCGTTGGATACGCTGTATTACGGGGAGTTCAATAACACGGGTCCGGGTTCGAACACCACGAACCGGGTGACGTGGCCGGGTTACCATATTATGAATGCTACGGATGCGAGCAACTTCACTGCCTCCAGTTTCCTGTTTGTGGATGATTGGTTGCCGCAAACTGGGGTTCCTTATTATTCCGGTTTGCTCTCTAGCTAGGTAATGGATTAGTTATTCGTTATTCATACATATCATATGCCAACGGATAGAAATTATACATGTATACTTCAACCAAAAAAAATAATCATACATGTGTACAGTGACTCCGTGAGTGGGTGACTGCTATTAGGATTTATTTATATATTTTCCTAAACATATACCGCATGTTCTAAGTATATATGTTGAATTGTATTTCGGTATTTTGAAATCAGTTATTGATTAATTAATGGAATTTGTAATATTTTTTTAACAATTAGTGCTTCTTTGATTGCATTAGAAATTTATAAAAGACTGAACATTAGTACTAGAAGCATGGCTCTAAGCAGCCCGTTTGACCTTAGAAAAAAATCAAGTGCATCACTTCCCAATTCCTCAAAGGTGAATCGAGAAAGCAAAAGTGATAAAACCGTACCCATTATCAACACATTTTGAGGCATATTTAGTCTTCTTTTTGGCGACAACCTTAGCAACAACAACCCCGGGTACAATAGCGCGCGTCAACACCAACACTAGTGAAGGGAGAGACACCAGTGACAGTCAAACAAACAAACAAGAAGATTTGCAGGCCTAAGGTCGTTCCATTCTTCAGACAAAAAACCTAGAGGCTCCTCTTTTTGCACAACCACTCCCGCTTGAGTACATATATCACCCTACACATCTCGGACAAGGTTATGGCGGAATTTAATGGCAATATCATTTCCGCAATACACAAGATGATCTCCAAAACAATCCATGATCTTAGAAGAGCAACAAGGACAAGTAAAATCAGCAGGGTATAAAGGGATCGCTAAACGATAACAAAAAACGCACCTAAACTGCCTTGGTTGCATCGTTTGACCTAATCCTTCGATTGGAATTGTTTTCAAGAAGTCAAAAGAGTGCGACGCTTGATTGCTAATAAGAATGACTTTTTCATGAGCACTAGGATTGTAATGCTCCACTAACCCTCTCTCCACAATGTCAAAGTACACTGTAGCCAATTTTTTCATAAACGGGGGGGGCTAGTACTTCATGACAAAGATCACGAGGGTCGAAGTTGCACAAATCCCAAAAGCCGTTCAAGGTTGACTCACAAGCAGGCCCCAACTCAGGAACACCACAATGGCGAAGTAATCTGTTCTAGAGGCTGAGCTACTACATCTGTGAAGCGACAAACGCATATACTCAAAATTTATTAATGTACTTTTGATTAAATATACTAGTAATAAAAGAAGAGAATTGACATTGGACAAAGTAAGAAGTTCGACCAAGTTGCTTCCTCTCTCTCAATGATGGACCACATTGCTCCCAAAGATGAGGATGAAGCTTAGTAGAGGATGGATGTGGATGTTTTGAATCGTACTCTAATTTCATTCACATACTCAAGGATGGATTCAGAATTTATATCCTAGCATGGGTGGGGTGCATTATCTTATAGAAAGTTTGTCTCGATAATTTTCAAAACCGGATACTATAATAAATTTTATGCCTAAACTTTATATAGATCAAATGAATTTTGACATATAAAATTAACAAGAGAGAAAATATTATTTTATTTTAACTGAAACATGTATTATACTAATCAAAATCTAACTAAAAATAGTCTAATGTACTTTATAGTAAAGAAAATGTAAATTGAGGCATACACACAACATGAAAAAGAAGATTTGCTAAAGAAAAAGAAAACTAATTTTTTTAAAAATGTGGAAGGATTTAATTATATAATAAGAAATGCACACGCTAAATAGACATTTGTTAAAAAAGTATAGAATTAGGTGCATAACAAAAACTCCTCGACTACTTTCTCTCTCCATTAGTTGACCGACCGTAGACCAGCGTTGATCTGCCATTGACCGACCGTTGGCTAGATGTTGACTGTCATCACTTGACGATTGTCATCACTCAATCCAATGTCATCATGCAATAACAATGATGACACTTATCAAGTGATGACCATACATTTGTCATCACTCGATTCATTCTCATCACTCAATCACTCGATTCAATGTCATCACTCAATCACTTGATTCAATGTCATCAATCAATGACAATGATGACACTCCGATGAAATTTAGCGACACTCATGAAATTTGACGAAACTCATTTTCTTATAATTGATAACATTCGTTTTGTCATCATGGTATGACACTCGCTTTATCATCGTGATTGTCATCTATCATCATGAGAAGACAATCATTTGTCATCACGAGTATCATCATGTCATTAATACTCAAATTAACTAAGTGTCATCAATACTCAAATTAAGTTTCATCAATTACAAGAATAGCTAGGTTCATATACAATTATTTTTAGTATAATTAAATATGTGTCCTTACTTAAATACCAAACTAACCAAGTATCATTACATTTTAATTTTTAGTACGTGTCATTATTCAAAATGTCATCAACAAGTTTCAATAAATAGAATGTAATGAAACATTAGTATCATCATGAAGGTCATCAAAACATCTTGCTAACACTCACGATCATCACCATGTTATCAAAGGATCTTGATAACACTTAATTGTCATTAAAAGTGACAATATTCACCACTTTGAGTGATGACTGCCCACAAGTACATATTTAAAACTAGATACCAACAACTCTGTTGTCGCTTGACATCTATCATTATTGATCACTCAATTTAATCTCATCCCTTAATCATTGTCACCACTAGATAACAACAACAATTACTTTGATGATAACGTCATTGATAACTAGTTTTTGTTTTAGAACTCCCAATCTTTAGCCTATTCCAATAAGCATTCCAAATGCATATCCCTTTTGAAACATGAAATACATAACATAATCAATATTGAAATTGAAATTACATTTCTAAAAAGTGAAATTTGTGTTTACATCCCATCCAAGCTTAAAATTTACAACGATTTTCAAAATTGAAACTAAAATTACTTTGAAAGTAATGCAAAGTACTCCATATCACAATCCAAGCATTCTCCAAACAAGCACAAACTCCCTATAGACAACAACCATTACATCTTTCAAGGAGAACAAAGTTCACTAAAGTAGTGGAAATTTGCTAAATTCACAATAAAACAAGCAAACTAAATTAGATTATCTCTTCAAACTTTCAACCAAAGCAAAATACAAAGCAAATTAAAAGGAATTGGAAGAGTTAACAATGTAGGCATACCTCAGAATTTCATTTACATTGATCTGAGATGTAGGCTTCATAGAACAAGAATGTTTGAGGATAAAAATGTCAAACACATCATGAACTCCGATACTTGTCTGTGAGAAATTATGTCAAAGAGAATCAGCTTGCTTCCATTAAAGACCTGACAAAAAAGAAGAGTTCATCGTAGATCCCGTAGAATTCGATTTGGCATTGATTCCCCGGACAAGAAAGTAAACAACGATGGCTTTGGCCACCATGACGGTGATGGCACTGACTATGAAAGCCACACTCAACGCAATCATTGCTGATTATCGTTCCACCATCATCTTGTCGACATTGGGAAGAAGCAAATGCTTCATCAGAAAAAGTAGCGAGATGACTAAGGGGAAAGATCCGACGAGTAGTCACGTTGACAAAGGAAGAGAGTGAGGAAAGAGAGGTCGGGAAGGCGGAATATGATGATGGGGAAAGATTCCACAATGTTGGATGAGAAGAGGTCGATAAAAGGATCTACATGGAGGTTCCCAGATTTTTCTATGTATGCAAATAAACTGCTTTTGGTTAGCAAAGCCCAATAATGGACTTGAGTCATGATGCTTTACACAAAAATCTCAAAAATGTGTGCGTATGTGGAAATCTTTATTAAGCTTCGAGACCTTTGTTATAGAGTCACACACTCTTTTCATCTGAGCAACTAATTAAGTTCAACAAAAGAATTGATATTGTTGTACTACTTTTCTTATGGATGTATATATGAGGGGTCGTTTGGTATTGATATCTTTAGATGTCTATCCGTATTGGTATCGATATCGGGGTATGAGTATTAAATTTGATATCTATATTCTTGTTTGGTATAAGTCAGATATCAGTTGTATCCTCATATCTTATATTTGGTAAAATATAGTATTAACTCTTTAATCATCAAATATTTGAGTTTTAAGCATTTATCAGTTTAAGTACACGAATTCTTAATTAATTAACAAAATTCATGACTATTTAACTAATTAAAACTTGACTTGTAAACAATAGGAAAACTTAATTTACAGATTAAAGAAATTAAATTTTTTTATAATAAAAACGTAAAATGAAGAAGCAAATGTACACACTTCAACCAAAAAAGAAGCAGATTTACACAATTGAACCCCTCAAGGCTCAAGCAGATCTACAAAACTAATTTACACATTCATTAAAAAATCTAGGAGTAAGATTAACTGAGCAAAGAGCATATAACACATCTTGGAACAATCGACTAAAGCGGAGAGCAGGGAAACAGATCTGGGAGAAAAAAGAGAAACATGTCGAAACATTGGGTGGGCAAAAGTGGCGGCGTGGTGGCTGTCTACGGCCGCTTTTTGGTTGCCGACGAACTACAGGCAGTTTTAATGAAGAAAGGAGTCATGAAAGGCAAGCATGGTAGAGAGAGTTGAGCGTGGGCAAGATATCAACTATACCAGTGAAATATTTGGTATATTATGACCTATAAAAATTGGCAATTCTAGATATTAAAGATATTGGTTCATATCGATATCTAATAATACCAAACAAAAGATATGGGTATAGTTAGTCGTACTCATGCTTGATATCTAGGTATGGGTACCAAACAAGCCTTGAAAACCTTAGATTTATGTTATATATCTTAATACTTGTACACTGTATAAAAGATCTTTAAGGTTAATCTAATAAGATCGTTCTAATCTTTCTTCCTTTCTATTTGTTTATAATTTTCTCTTATGTTATAACACATTATCGACACAATTTCATTCTAGTTATTCCTTAGATAAATGTTTCTCTTTCGGTTCATTCTAGATGAGTTGTTTTCATACTTCTTTCTTTATTACTCTCAGTAGTTTTATCGTTCATGAATTAGTCTATTCATGTAAGCTTTCTGCATGTTCATGTTTGATTTCGATATATAAATTATGGTTTTGTATAACTTCAAAAGGTGTTGAACCTTCTGTTGAATATTAGATACCTTATATATATATATATTAAAGTTCAATAGTGGACAATTAAATATGAGTGAACAAGTGAATAATTGTAGGCCTTTAGATGTTATTCCAATGGATGGTCCAGATTACATATCAAAATTTGACCCAAATTCAAATTTGAACCACATCTCTTAATTATAGCAACTGTTAATTAATTTTTGGATTTATAGAAAAACCACAAAAAAGAATCCCTTAATTATAGCAAATGTTAATTAATTTTCAAATTTCGACTCAATCTCGTAATTATAGCAAGTGTTAATTATATATTGGATATTCACACGTCTCGTACGAATTATTAATTGTATATACATGTTATAATCTTGTATATATATCCTGGGATCATTATATACACTGTATTACAGTATTCCGGCAGAATTGGTTGTACGATTAAACATATGGATACAATCCAGCCACAACAAATTTTGTGTATACATTCATTAAATTATTACTGTACATATATACATTTTGATCCGTAGAAATAGGTCACATAAACAATCCGGCAAAAACAAATTTCGTATATACATTCCTCATGTTGGCATATACAACGTTATTGTACATATATACATCTTGATCCATAGAAATAGGTCACATAAACAATCCAACAAAAACAAATTTCGTATATACATTCCTCATGTTGGCATATACAATATTACTGTACATATATACATCTTGATCCGTAGAAATAGGTTACAGAAACAATCTAGCAAAAATAAATTTCGTATATACATTCCTCATGTTGGCATATACAATATTACTGTACATATATACATCTTGGGGGGCGAAACTCTGACGGAGAAAGGGGACCCGAACGAAGCTCGACGGATGGTAATGGGGGGCGAAACTCCGACGCGGTTCGACTAGGGGCTACGAGAGGCCGGCGGGAGGGGACCCGAACCTACGGACGAGCACCGACGACGGGTAGAATTGGGAAGCGACCAACGTCGGGCACCAGATCTAGGGCGGAATCCGGGGGACGGGCAAAACCCCAGATCTGGAGGGGGGATCCGGTCGCACGGGGTGCAGGGCAAGTGGCGACGGGTGGTCGCGGGAAAACTCCCTGGAGAGGGGAGGCGCTAGGGTGAGAGGTTGAGCGGCGACGGTAGGGCGGCGAAGTGGTGGAGGCTGCAATAGGAGTCGACGATTTCCTGGAGGCTGCAATGGAGCATCTCTCTGGATCTGCAATGGAGCCTAATATTTGATTTTATAGAATTATTATTATGGTAGTTACAATTGGTAGATGATGGGAGAAAATCTCTCCTATTTTTGATTTTTTGCTATTTTCTTTTTTTGGATATTGTCATAGCTAATCTCACCATCCATTACAAACCTCATCCAATGAATGAGATTTGTTCTCTTGTTCTCTATAGAACATTGTTCACTATAGAACCTCTCTCTCTCTCTCTCTCTCTCTCTCTCTCTCTCTCTCTCTCTCTCTCTCTCTCTCTCTCTCTCTCTCTCTCTCTCTCTCTCTCTCTCTCTCTCTCTCTCTCTCTCTCTCTCTCTCTCTCTCTCGATATATATATATATATGCCAGAATCTAATTATTTGTAAAAGAATTCGGTGCTAAACTCAATCATGTTTGTTTGTTTGTTTATGGTTGATGTAGGCGGGTATTGATTCCGATATCAATTAGGTAGCGGTATCTAATTAATTGCCATATCTTATTTATCATGCCTATCCTTATTTATTTTGCTTCTATCATTTTATTTATTTTTTAGGTTACTTATTCTAGATTAAGGTAATTTATGGAGGAAGATCTTATCCTTAGATAGGATAAGATATCAGATGACTTAGGGGGCAAGAAATCGCCTTGCCCTAGCCCCAAGCCCATGCCGATCGGCCCATAGTGGGAATTCGATCCCCTGCACCTGCCCCTCTTCCCTATAAATTCACATGTATTCACCATGTGTTGGGTAAGCCTAGCCTACATCGCTATACCCTGACGCCTTTTTCGACATTGCCCTTTATTGACTTAAGCATCGGAGGTGGATTAGGGGTCCCTCGCCCCTAGGTCCATTGTTTTGTAGGTCTTTGAAGGCGAAGAGACGTGTAGACGAGAACTTCATTGAAGAAGGAGTTGAAACTTGTACGCAAGCATATTTTGTGTAATAACATTTGGAACCGTCCATGGGGACGAACTAGGTTTTCGACCTTCATCTGCCCTTCTACCAAGATCGAGAGGAGACATGGATCATCGATCCAAATCCCGAGTCGAAATAGCCGT
The DNA here is from genome assembly GCA_934048045.1 of Polygonum aviculare. NCBI lineage: Eukaryota > Viridiplantae > Streptophyta > Magnoliopsida > Caryophyllales > Polygonaceae > Polygonum > Polygonum aviculare. The sequence goes on along the minus strand of OW204032.1, from coordinate 11,166,289 downwards.
CACCGGATTTACAGGCGTGACGATCGCCACCATCAAACGCCAGAACCACGCGACGAGCAACACGGCCCTCCTTGCGGCGAGCGGGAGACCGAGTCACCCTGGTACTAGATGTGCTCCATGGACCACCACACCGAGCCGGTCGATGCCACGGCCCCACCTAGCCGGAAGCGAGAGCGCTCGGCCAGATCGTCATGCGATTGCGGCCTTGAACGCCCGACCGCCATCGCGATCACCGAACACCCATTTGCGAGGGAAGGATGATCCGCGAGCGCGGACCAGGGGCCGCGGGTGCGGATTCCCCTCAAAACCTCTCGCTCGAATCATTAGCGCAACCCACGGGCGCGGGTCGGTAAACCGCGAGCGCGGTTCGCCCCCAAAGGCCTTCTCACGATTCAATCAATCCCGCAAGCACGAGACCGGGGGCAACCGTCGCATTCCATCCCTCAAAGACCATACCCGACCCGACATCCGAACCCATGGGTGCGGTTCAGAAATCTGCGAGCACGAAACCCAAGGATTCGAGGCCGAAACCGATCCCGAAGGTGTTAAGGACTTGTCCTCGGATTTCCTCCAGAAGGTGACCAACGTAGGATCACAACCTCAGGACAAATCCGTCGACGAGTTAACTTAGGTTCCAACGGGAGGAGACCCCCAGAAGGTCTTTTATGTCGGAAAGGGGTTATCCCCACAAGAGCTCTCGGACCTTACAGAACTCCTACAAAAGAACCATGATGTGTTCGCATGGAGTTCCTACGAGATGCTCGGGATCTGCCCATAGCTTGCGTGTCATAAGCTGAACGTGAGTCCGAATATAAAGCCAGTGGTGCAATGAGCCCGGTGATCGTCTTTCCAACATACTGAAGCCGTCATCGCCGAGATCAAAAAGCTTCAGGAAGCCGACGCGATCCGAGAGGTATGGTACCTGACTTTGCTCACCAATAGCGTGGTCGTCAAGAAAAAGACGGGAAATTGTAGAGTCTGCGTGGACTTTACCGATCTCAACAAGGCATGCCCTAAAGATCTCTTCCCCCTCCCCAAAGCCCAATTGGTGGGCTACCCTCAGTTGCTTCATAGGTGAGTAACGGGTCACGGCTTCTCGCAAGCTGAACCACTATTTCCATGAGCACTAGATCCAAGTGATGACCGCTTATCCTATTCGATCTCTCTTCGCCAGCTCCGACCTATCCGGTACGATCGCAAAGTGGGTCGTCGAGCTCTGGAATCACCATCGGTCGCAGGTCCAGAAGCCATGGTCGCGGGTCCAGAGGCCGCGGGCACGGATCTAGGATCCACGGGCGCGAATTACCCCCAGAACATTCCGTCTGATTTCGGAGTAAGATCCGAGGGTGCAAGCTCGGATCCGACCCTAAGGAGTTGGACTTTGGAGATAGACGGGGCAAGCGACGCCCAGGGCTCAGGCGTTGGAATTGTCCTTACTTTGCCAACCAGAGAGACGTCCGAAAGTGCAAAAAATGCCAGCAGTTCGCCCGGGTGTCACACCTTCCTACCGAGGACCTCTATGCCATCACAAGCCCTTGGCCATTCGCGCAATGGTGACTGGACATCATCGGTGCATTCCCAAGAGCTCCCGGGAACGTGATGTACCTTATCACCACTACCGATTACTTCACCAAATGGGTAGAGGCCAAGCCCTTAGCTAACATCCGCGACTCGGATACGCTTAAGTTCGTCTAGGAAAACATCATCACTCGCTTCGGCATCCCAAAAGCACTTATATCCGATAACGAAACTCAATTCAATAGCGCAAACTTCAAGGAGTATTACAAGGGCTGGGGCATCAAAAACATCTACTCATCCGTGGGCTACCCCCAATCGAACGGGCAGGTGGAGGCAACCAACAAGATCATCGTGGATGGACTCAAGAAACGTCTCGACCAAGCAAAGGGACGTTGTGCGGAGCAGCTTCCGGCCATCCTATGGGCATATCGCACCACTCCCCGAAAGTGGACGGGCGAGTCACCTTTCACCATGACCTACGGTACCGAGGCAGTTATCTTGTCGGAGGTTAAGCTCCCGACTTTGAGAACGACCCTCAGCCAAAATGAGAATGACCGAGCCCTTGCCGAGAGCCTCGACTTCGCCGAGGAGCGACGGGAAGCCGCGGCCATATGCCTTGCAGCCTACCAAAGCGCCGCTAAGCGAGTCGCCGCGCAATGAGCACGCTCACGGAGCCTACAAGTTGGCGACTTGGTGCTTCGGCTGGTCATGGGAAGCGTGCGCGACCCCATGGACGGGAATCTCGGACTAACTTGGGACGGTCCTTACGTAATAGCCGCGGCCTTAGGTCAGGGGGCATACGTGTTGAAGCACTTGGATGGTCGACCAGTTCCGTGCACATGTAATATAGCAAAATTGAGGAAGATCTACCCGTGATGCGAGTGTAAGATTCGATATGTTGACAAGGGCCCGCTTTTTCATTATAGACCTTTCTTGTTTTACGAACGCTTTTGTTTTTAATAAAATGTCTAGGAATTATTTTCACATATTTTTCATGATTTTGAGATTTTTTCGGACATAGAAAATCGAATGCTCAACTCATGGGTGGACGAGGGCCATATGTGACGTTTGCATATGAGTTGCGAGGATCTTGCATTCATCGCATGCGGATCTACGAATGTACAAATATACGAATATAAGAATAAGAGCACCTAATCTGCATGGCCACTCACCGCTTTAGTTCCGGTCCCTATACACGGGATAGAACAGGGCACACGTATATAGGGTCCCGGAGGGTGCAATTGTAGGCGGGTACTGATTCCGATATCAATTAGATAGCGGTATCTTATTAATTGCCATATCTTATTTATTATGCCTATACTTATTTATTTTGCTTCTATCCTTGTATTTATTTATTAGGGTAGTTATTCTAGATTTAGGTAATTTATGGAGTAAGATCTTATCCTTACATAGGATAAGATATCGGATGACTTGGGGGGCAAGAAATCGCCTTGCCCTAGCCCTAAGCCCATGCCGATCGGCCCATAGGGGGAATTCGATCCCCTACGCCTACCCCCCTTCCGTATAAATTCACATGCATTCGCCATGTGCCAGGTAAGCCTAGCCTACATCGCTCTAACTTGACGCCATTTTCGACATTGCCCTTTATTGACTTAAGCATCGGAGGTGGATTAGGGGGTTGCTCGCCCCTAGGTCCATTTTGTAGGTCTTTGAAGGTGAAAAGGCATGTCGACGAGAAGTTCATTGAAGAAGGAGTTAAAACTTGTACACAGACATATTTTGTGTACTAACAGTTGATTATGCTATTAACTTAATCCAATCCGAAGGTGCTGATTTTTTTCTTCATCTATTACGTATATATAGAACAAGTGTTTAATTATGTATGCTTCCTTCATGCATAAATTACGACTCCTTCCGGTAGCTATATGGTAAGCAATTGCTTTATTTTTTTTTTTTTGAACGGGTGAGAATTAGGGTAGCCCGAGTACTACTCGGCCTAGCCTAGAGCACCTGTGAACAGGTGAGAGCTATGCTCTGAAAATTCAAATTTGTGGCTTCGTCGCCAGTGAGGATCGAACCGGTGACCTCGGGTTCTCCCCATTAAGGTCTTACCGCTAGACCAAGTGCCCTTTGGCAGCAATTGCTTTATTTTGATGCTTGAATCGAGCACAATCTTCATGATTTGAGCTCAATCTTCATTGACCGTATACTGCATATTTTTATTTATCTTGGAATGATAAAAGCAAACTATTCTTTCATTTATTGAAAAGTTACACGATAATTATACCTTAAGCGATGATTTTTCAATCATTCAACTCTCGAAGAGTTAAATATATTAAGATCATATTACCCTCGTAGCGGTAATTTTCATTCTCTAAAGAGAATGAAACATCAATATATAATCCCTGAAGTGATTATTTCGGTACCTTAAGGAGTACGAAACATTAGTATATTATCCCTGAAGTGATTAAGACTATGCCTTAAATGATAATTCTCACCTCCGAAAGTGCATGAAGGAAATGTAATCATCCCCACAATGGATGAAAAAATAAAGTTTCTACTCCTTGAAGCGAGTGATGTTTTGAAGTAGATGACACAATCATATGTAAATTTTAAAAAAATCTTTCACCTCTAGAAGGAGATGACAAAGTTTATATGACAAATATTATGTCTTGTAGTCGATAATAAAAAATCCAATAAGAATATCACAGCTTGAAGTATGTGATGGAAAGAGGTCTAGAAGACTTCATTTTCAATCTCGTGTCTTCAAAAGTTGACAGTGATTTGTTATATTTTATTTCTTTATTTATATTTCTCAAATTTATAAACTATGTTACTGTTTACATTAATGTTTTTGTTCTTAAAGTTAAAACTTATTATCCCCTAAAGTGGATGCGTAATGACATTGTCCTGGTAGAGACACTTTAAAATCATCTTTAAAGTTTCGACCAAAAAAAATCATCTTTAAAGAGATGAAATAATGTCTTGAAGTCAGTAATGAAAGAAAATATCACTTCTTCAAGAAGGTGTTAAAAGTTCAATGAGAACGACCATCTCTTGAACTAGATGGTTGATGTATACATAAGAGTATTATCTTTGGAAGTGGATTTATATATACAGCTCTTTACTTCTTGTATTCAATGTCAAGAATAATTTATCTCTGTTATTTTTTTTATTGCGGAGCTACTAGCTTGAACAAGCCAAAATTAGGCAATCTTTTAGTTATAAGAATAACCTAAATCATCGCGATGAATGATCTTTTAAAATTCAAATAGCGAGGGATGCCGACTCAACACACACCTCGACTGCGTTACATACAAAAATGCGAAAAAGGAATTGATAAAGAATGAAAAGGAATGGTTGTAGTGAGACTCTGAAGATTGACGTGTCTTCTTGCCAGAAAATCAGCTGCAACATTAGATTCCCTGAAACAATGATAAAAAAATAACAGAGGGGATAACCGAAATACTATTCCTAATGTCTTCTATAATGGAATAAAGTTCCCAAGGAACTTTTCAAAGGCGTTTTAAAGAATTAATACCAATCAGATTGTAACCTTCAATTATAAGATTCTGAATGTGAGAATAGTCACTGTTCCGGAGAGAATGTAGTAAGGTTGATGCTTCTGCTTGCACTATTGTCATGGAAGGTAGTTGGTGTCGTCTAATAGATCGAATGAATCCGTTGTGGTCTCGAAAGACAAAGCCAGCATGAGTTGTTCATGTTTTAGTATGGATGCATCAAAATTAAGCTTTTACCATTAAGGAGGTGGTTTCTTCCAGACCGTGTGATTTTTCCTTTTGGGCTTGTGATTCGCTCTAGTTTGTATGGGTTAAATCTTGTATGTTAGGGCTATATTGAGTATTTTTAGGTTAGAGTTTGTGCATGATTGTAATATCTTGGCCGAAGACACAAGGATTCAAGTTTCAAGAGTTTTAAAGCGTTTTGAGTTGTCTATGCGACACCTCTTTCTTGCAAAGGCTATATATGTAGCAACAATGGTCGGATGGAGCTGATTTAAGGGACATTAGAAAGCTTACTCGAATAAATTCAATTCATATTTGTACCTCGAAGTCAGATTCCAAGCCAAAGAGGGTCAAAACAGCCTCCAAAGTGTTGTCAGTGATTCTGTCGAATTTCCGCGCCCGCGGTGGATGGCTTGAGACCGAGTTTCATTCTGTCATGATTCCGCACCAGCGGTGGAGGCAACGCGGGCGTGGTGCATGCCGGATCCAAGATGGGCCGAAAATCTAGCTTCTTTCCTTTTTCTTATTTTTTCTCTTTCCTAATCTATCTCGGGGAGCATGTTCCTTGGGTCTATATAAGGAGGAGCCTGCCTTAGGTTTTGGGCATTCCAATTCATAATCCAATTCTTCTCTTTTTAGGTTTTTAGTTTAGTTATGGAGAGCTAGTCTCCTTGGGTTTATTCAAGGGAGATGCTCTAATGTATGAAGTCGTGAGGTTTTGGTAATTGATTTCTATCATTTGGTTAATATTGATTCTCTTGTGCTTCATTATATGAATGTTGATTGTTTCTCTAGGAGTCATGAACCTATTGAATTGATTGATGTTCTATTGTTGGATTGGGTTTTGACCGTGGACAAAACAGATTTTTGAAAACAACTTAACCTAGACATGTTGTCTATGCAACTAGGATTAAGAAGAGAATTGATTGTTTTATCTTGCAATTGACTCGTAGCTTGATTGTTTGATATTATATCCTGCATATCCTTGTTCTCTTTGCTAATTGTAGGTTAAGCGTCCTTCCCTCGGGTTATAGATTTGCTTGCACCGTGGACTTGCGATTGTTAATGATCAGGATAGGAATTAACCATAGGTGGGAATGAAATCAATGGATGAGTCTATGATAGAGTGATTTCTTTAGAGTGGATCTTTTGAATGAACTTGTTTCCATATTTGATTTGATTTGATTTGTTTATTTGCTTGCACCGGGTTGGATGAGTTTATGCACTTTTTTGTTAGGCCGGACCACGCCCACCGCCTGACCAAGCCCACCAAGCAGACCAAGCCCGGGCCTCCTTGGGCTTTGTGGGTCGCTGCCGGTCGCTGCGGGTCGCTGCCAGGGCAGGTCGCTGCCCAGCGCCGGGCTGCTGCCCATTGCACTCCAACCCGGCCCAGAGGGCCTGGGCCTTGCGGCCCATCTCACGTGCAGGGGCAAGCCCTACCCGCGTGGGTTGTTGCCGGGGTTTGAACCCCCGACCTTTGACATGTCTTCCCTTTGTTTCCTAGTTTAGTTTAGTTTAGATAGATCTTTCTCCTAAATCCCCGTATCTTTAGTTGATAATTATATTAATACTAGAAGTCTTAGTTCTCTTGGGTTCGACCCCTTACTTGCATACTATACTAGTTTGTAGTTTGGGTTATTTATCGTTGATCTTGGCACGACGACTTTAGCTGGGTCAAATTTTGGTGCAGTTTCCGGGGAACGTAGATATTTGTTCCTAATATTAATATTTTTATTGACTATGTGTAGACCTATCTTACGATCTACACTTGTATATTCTAATATCTTCATATGAGTTTGAGTGGTTTCAGGGTGAACCATTCTGTGACTATTTCAGAAGAGTTCGAGTTGAGGCAACTGACCTGATTGCTCGTGGAGTTTGTGTCTTTCTTTACGATCTTTGCAAGAAAATCTACTATGCAACGGCATATGAGATGCGGAGTGAGGTGGATCGCAGGACTGGGAGAAAGTTTTGGGGCTTAACACCTGAGGAATAGTGGGATATGTTTTGCGACATGTTCAAGGAGAGTTGGTTGCTACAGGACAAGCTGAAGGCTAAAACAGTTTCTGACAAAGAACCGTGCCCGTGGGATGAGAACCGCACCCGCGGATCGGATGCAGTAGCGGAGGAATTCTCTCTGGAGGAAAACCGCGACCGCGGCCACAAACCGTGCTTGTGGCCTCTGAAGAGGTTCGTCCACCGGTGCTCATCGACGAGCTTGTCTTCACCGATGATGTTTCGGGCCCTGTTATAAAGCTTAATTATCCTATTTCGGTGCCCCAGGAGATCCCCAGGCTTATTCTGATAAGGCCGAAAGAGGCCACTCAGGATGACTGACAAAATAAGAAGATGATTGGACGATATTTAGTGAATTTCTGGATGGTTTGGAGCAAGAGGAGGTTCAAGATGTTGCATTGGAGCATTCGTCACCGATGTTGATAGATCAAGCTTCCAATCTTGAGCCTGAGGAGGAACGATATGTGATGGCGGAAGATGAGTATTTCCTTTACTTTGGTGACCCCTGGAGTGACAACGAGGAGCCTGACAAGTCGTCGAAGGAGCCAGACGATATTATGGAAATTTCTTCTTCACCGTCAAAAACTTTCGTATCCCTTTCCATGGAGTTCCCAATGATAAGTCTTGACGATCCCTATATCATTTATTCCACTTCTTCTCTCTCTTTTAATTTTGACTTTGTTCTTACATGTCAATGTTTTGTTAAGGATTCCATCTTTGAGCATGGTAGGGTAGGTAATAAGTCCGTCTATATTTTATTTGATGAGGGTGATAATTCAAATAGGAGATTTGCATGCTTTAATAAATATTTTGAAAATTCACATAAATCACCTAATTGGTTTTACTCTAGAAAATCTCACCCTAATTGCTCAAGCATGTTTGATAGGTTAAAAAGGAGTTTGAATTATTTCTTCTTTCTTGTTAATTTGTCAATATACTATATGTCCTATTGTAAGATAGTTGTGCAGGACTTTGATTTGATGCTCAGGGCATTGAAGATGTCCGATCATGAATGTGTCGAGTCGTCGATGTTAACCATAGGCGCTACTTGAGAAGCAACCCAAGGATTAGATGGGTTGTTTTTCCATTCCTAGCATAGGTTATTATTTCGATTTTGAGCTAACATGTAGGTACTAAGTCCGAAAGGACATTCTGGTGCAAAATCGCGCTCGTGGGAGCCATACCGCACCCGCGGTGGAGCACCAGAAGCTATCCCGACGAACAGGTACTAGCGCCGCGACCGCGGTACTCATACTGCACCCGCGGTTTTCATGCAGTTGGTCTTGAAAAAAAAAATCCGCGTCTGCGGTGAGGCCGAGGTCTGGAAAAAAAAATCAAAAATAAAAATAAAAATCGGGCATCTATCTTCTACTTTCCATATATCATTACCATCCTCCTATCTTTCCATCTTTTTGTCTATACCATTCCATATATCTTTCCACCAACTTCTATATATTGTTTCCATCAATCTTTGGGATTCTATTTTGTTGGCAATGTTCAAAGCCTAAGTATAGGGGAGCTTTGTTCCCCCGAATAGCATCATTGAGGCTCAAGTTCAAGAATTCACACATGTCCCAAGAAGACGAACCAAGATCCGAGAGCCACATTGAGCGTTCATGTTCGAGGAGACGTCCGAGTTCGCTTAGGGCCGCGACTGCGCTTCCCATGTCGCGCCTGCGGTTGGCTCCCAGGCTGATGTTTTGCTTACAACATTGGATCCACGACCACAGCCTGATCATCCGCGCCCGCGGATTGCCTGCAGAATGGTATTCCAATGTCTTTTCATCCATTCTTTCTACACCTTTGAAGAGTTCTTCCATTCCATCCCTCTTCTTCGTTTGTGAGTCTTCTGATGTACCTTCTTCCTTGCTTATATCCTTTCTCTTATCTTCATTGAGGACAATGAAGGATTTAAGTATGGGAGAGGGACTACTCGCATTCGCTTATCCTAGATAGTTAGATAGTGATTTGTTTCAGATTTTTGATTTTCTTCTTTTCATGGAGCACTTGCACCATACCTTTTTGCATAATAAAGAAAGAAAGAAAAAGAAAAAGATAGAAAAATCCACAAAAATTGAAAAAAGGCATATAAATCCTAGGATGAGTCGAAAACCCGAAAGAGCGGCTCAGGTAATAAGCAGGTAACCCGGACCAGCATTAGGCTGGGGTAATATGAGGTTCATGAGAGTTGTGAGTATTTGTGAGCACACCTTGAGAAAAATGAAAAGAGCGGTTAGGTGAAAACCCGAAAGTACGCCTAAGTAGAATTGAGCGGAAAAAGTAAAGTGTTTAAGATCATTCTTGCCTGGGGACTTTGGGGCTTACATGTTAGATTTGGGTAGATCCTATGTTGCTCTAAACTTTTTAAGAGCTTGAGTGTCTTATCGTTGTTGTGAGGTGTATGTTTGAGCTTCATTGTTTCATGATTTCTCTATATTTTGGGTTCGGGTTGAGAGTTCAGTGTTTTTTGTCTTCCCTTGTATTTCCTGAGATCTTAGATGTGTTTATTGTTAAATTTACTTTGAGATTACTCAAGGATGAGCAAGATCTAAGTATGGGAGAATAAGATTTGCTCTAGTTTGTAGGGCTATATTGAGTATGTTTCGCTTAGAGTTTGTGTGTAGTTGTAATATCTAGGACGAAGACACAAGGATTCAAGTTTCAAGAGTTTTAAGGCGTTTTGAGTTGTCTACACGACACTTCTTGCTTGCGAAGGCTATATCTGGAGCTACAGTAGTCGGATAGAGCTGATTGCAGTTCCATTGGAAAGATAACTCGAAGAACTTCAATTCATCTTTTTCCCCGAAGTGAGATTCCAAGCCGAAGAGGGTCAAAACAGCCTCCGAACTGCTGTCAGTGATTCTGTCCAATTTCCGCGCATACGGTTGAAGACCCGCGCCCGTGGTGGATGGACAGAGACCGATTCTCATTTTGTCGTGATTCCGCACCTGCGGTGGAGGCGACACGGGCATGGTGCATGCCGGATCCAAGACGGGCCGGAAATCTATCTTTTTTCCTTTTTCTTATCTTTCCTCTGTCCTTGTGTATCTCGGGGAGCATATTCTTTGGGTCTATATAATCAGGAGCCTGCCTTAGGTTTTGGGCATTCCAATTCATAAATCATAATTCAATTCTTCTCTTTTTAGGTTTTAAGTTTAGTTATGGAGAGCTAGTTTCCTTGAGTTTGTTCAAGTGAGAAGCTCTGATGTATGAACTCGTGAGGTTTTGGTAATTGATTTCTATCCTTTGGTTAATATTGATTGTTTTGTTCTTCATTATATGATTGTTGATTGTTTTTCTAGAAGTCATGAACCTATTGAATTGATTGATGTTCTATTGTTGGATTGGGTTTGGACCGTGGACAAAACTGATCTGTGAAAACAACTTAACCGAGACCTGTTTTCTATGCAACCAGGATTAAGAAGAGAATTGATTGTTTTATCTTGCATTTGACTCGTAGCTTGATTGTTTGGTATTATATCCTGCATATACTTGTTCTTTCTTTTAATTCTAGGTTAAGCGTCCTTGCCTAGATTTATAGAATTGCTTGGACCATGGACTTGCGATTGTTAATGATCAGGATAGGAATTGACCATAGGTGTGAAAGGAATCAATGGATGAATCTATGATCGAGTGATTGCATCATAGTTGATCTTTTGAATGAACTTGTTTCCATATTTGCTATGTTTGTTTTTTTCCTAGTTTAGTTTAGTTTAGATAGATCTTTCTCCTAAATCTCCCCTTAACTTTAGTTAATAATACATTAATACTAGAAGCCTTAGTTCTCTTGGGTTCGACCCCTTACTTGCATACTATACTAGTTTGTTGTTTGGGTTAATTAACTTTGATCTTAGCACGACGATTTTAACCGAGTTAGTTTGTTTGGTGCTTGTCTCATAGTCATCCCACAACCTTCCCAAGCAAGAGCACCAGAGAAGGCCAAGTCAGACGGCAATTTTTTGGGGTTGATTCTTGCTGGGTCAAAAACTTTTGCATTCTTATGAGCCTAAATAAACCACCATAGGAACACAAGGGGTGTGGTGTTTTTGTCTTTTGTAAGTGTTTCTTGAATATTTTGGTGGAAAGGATATGAGGTAATTATGTTGAACGAGTAATTTAGTAGCTTTTGCAGTCGAAAGATCGTAGCTTTCGTAAATGGACATTCGAAAAAGAAATGATTTAGGCTTTCATCTTTTAGCTCGCAAGGGGAACACAGGTTTGGAACTGAGTTAGAGAAACAATTAATTCTATCTGTTGTAAGGAGACAGTCTGCACATGATTTCCACATGAACTTCTTAATTTTAGGTTGTAGTTTTGATTTCCACATGAAATATCAAATATATTGGTCGATATGGGGTTGGAGTGGAGAGTTTGCTTTTTTTTTTTTCCTGAAGATTTGGCTTTCTCCTTAACAAGATGGTTTAAGGATGTTTGTCATGAGTTACTTTGTGGAGGTTTTGATTTATGTTTAATTAATTTTATCATTTTTTCGCAAAAGACCTCTAAAAATCAATGGATGGTCTTTAAAATGTTGAACTCCAACTATATATCTTCCCAATGTAGTTATTTTCAATAGAGAAAACAAGCAACCAATCTTTACACTTTAGATATTTTCATGAGAGAAGTCAAACAAGCTCTTAGATAATAAATCTAAAAAAAAGGGATAGATCAATTGACAAATGATCAGAAGAATTGTAAGCTAAGCTTCAATTATTGATCTACTCAACTCTAGATGATTAGTTAGTTTTCCAAATCCAATCTTCAGCATTCTTATTTAGGGTGGTGGAAACATTACCTTATGCTCTGAAACAAGAGGTTATGGTCTATGTCAAAAATAGCTATTTGCCTTTAGTTTCAAGGTTTAAGTGAAACTTGAACGGTACGTATATAAAAACGAGAATAGTGCTAAGATGGATGAACTCACAAGAAGCCATTCAATTTGCAAAGGATAACATTTCTTAGATTTTAGGCTTTACGATCTCTTTATGGGTTTTGACTATAGGTTCAAAGCAAAGTTAGAGACAAATACTATAAAAGGTAAAATTGGTTGGATCAAGTACATATATATTCAAAATATATAAACTTATACATAATAGAAAGTCCTATAAAGATATGAAACCGCTTTATTGATACGTAGAAATAAAGTTGCAACATTCAAGTATACAAATAGGCCACAAATCCTTACCCGTACATATATAATAGAGAGAGAAGCAGGGGAAATTCTAACAACTTAATTTAGATGGAAAAATTCATGAAAAAATCAACACAATAAAATGTAATAATTATGAGCATTGTAGCGTTGCGCCCATGACATTGTCACATGTAAACTTTCGTAGTCGTCCCAGGATTAACTGCATGAAAAAGATAAATAAAAAATTATTTTTTGGTAAAGAAGAAAGGAACACCGGCCTTTTGAATAAATGTAAGAAGTATATGCATGTTAAACTGTGAAAATAAATCTAATGGAAAAGAAATGGATAAATTATTCAATACTCAAATCCAAACCTTAGGGTTTCAGTTGTTCCATCGTCCAAGGCATCACTTTGCATAGTAGTAATAACGGCGATTGCGTTTTCGCATAACTTAGTGAAATCATGATTGGCAATAGTAACCAACTGATCGGCGGGTAGCTTGGCTTCTTCAAGTTCCCTCTGGCAAAGCTCAGCGCCTTCGACAACCTCGGACATCCAAGTCCTCATTTCATTAAATGGGATTTCATCTTTCACTAGGCCCTTGGAACAATCGTCCATATGGCCGATAGCCTTCTTGTATTGGTCGGAGCAATCGTTGAGGGCCTTCCCCACCTCCACAATTGGCTTTGCCAGTTGCTTTTGTTGGATGGAAGCAGACACTTCTTCCCCCTTTTGTCTTGCCATTTCTAGTGCCAAAAGCGCTAGGTTAATAATGTCAATGCCCTTACTGCGAGGATTCGCGGTTAGGGTGTTCTCGCAGAAGACCTTATCCCTAGACATATTACAGGCCACGCCTATGTCTACGATAGGGTCTGACTTCGGTAGGCCCGGTGTGAAAGGGGGGTCTAATACCGGTGCGTTAGTGTCCGCTTGCTCGCCCTCGGAAGGATCGACCGTAGTGTCATCGGCATTGACAAGAATTTGGGTCATGGACAAGAACATTAAGGAAAGGCATAATAGATTACTTACGGTCTTCATATCTTGCATCTACAAGGAGGGTGGGTTATTATTTGACAAACAAAAAAATATCGTTTTTTTAAGAAAAAGATTTTATGTGTCTGATTTTTTTGACAAAGTAATATTTGATATGTCTTCTCCGTTGAGTTGAAAAGATGCTTAGTATGACAGAATTCTATAGATATATATGACCTGTTGTCTGATTTAGTTGGGGAGGAATGGTGTAGAGAAGTACAAGGGCTAGTTTGTAGGGTTTCTAACTTAAGTCAATGCGTATTTTTTTCTATTTCAATCTTAAAAGGCCTAAGAATAGCTGGTAATGTTGTAATGGAATGAAATCTATGTGAATCATTAGCCACATGATCTGATCCTGATTTTTATGATATTGCTATTTTTGATAAATAGTTCTTTTCTTAGCACGTATCCAATATTATGATTAGAAAAACTCTTAGAGATCTTGTGAGAACGGTGTTTGCATGTGGTACATGAATGAAAAAGAGGTGATGGATGAAGATAAATCAAAGGCAAAGATCTCCTTAATATAAAAAGCAGAAAAATGACACATGTTGGTTTATCTTTGGCAAACTATGCGTATTTTTCATAAATCAATAACAAATGCGATGCACATAGGATGAGCATCAAAGCTGATTGTTTGTGCATCAAAACTAGGTGTATGTACATCAATAAGCACTAGCCAAATGTACATAAAAACTCACACGAGAATGTGTTTGCGCATCTAAGCTATGTGCACGGATGTGTGTTTTGTGCATCAAAAGTAGTTGCACATTTATAGAATCATATCATACCTAAATGTGTACAAACCTGTACTATATAATGGATCCATAAAAAATTGGGTTTCATAAAATGCAACACCCCATCTTTCGGACATGGTATTACTCAACAGTAAACCTCTCGAGGCACTACCAAGGTAGCTCGACAACAAACACTCAGATCTTGCAACATGGACACAATGAGAAAAACACCGAAACATCAGGCTCATATTTTTAAAAAACAAAATTTGAATAAAATTTCATTAACTCGACCCAAATAACAATTTATCAATAACAAAACTTCAACAAATAACAATTTATCAATAACAAAACTTCCACAACTCCACAGTCAATCAACAATACATTATACCATTCGAACTTAGACAAATTTAAAAAACATGCAATAGTGCGAATAGTGAACGACAGAAATAACTCCTAACACCAGACCCATCTATGAAACGTGCATGTTTGCTCCACACCACCATGCCAACACGGCTCTACCACGACAACCTGATGTCGAAACACAACGATAACTACACGACGAGGTTGGACATCTGCTCGTCAGTGGTGAGTAGGGGAAGACACAAACGGTGGAAAGCGGACGGCTTCTAGCGTTGATTTGAAACCTTCGATGGAGGCGACTTCGGCTTCTATTTGCGACGACTTGTTTTTGAAAGGGTAAAAGATTAGAGGTGCCACAAGTACTACTTGGGCCTAGAATACGCTTGTGGCTCGCCTAGAGTATTTATTAGGGATGATAATTGATTACTAACATACTTAAGAGTAAAGGCAAACCGTCGTTTGAAGGATTCAAAACGCTAACCTTGGAATACTATCCGAAGGTCTTAAACGCCTAACGAGATGCCTCGAATGTACGAGACTTGGCTTTTATTTGCAAAGAAATGATCCTATATGGCTTAGATAAATCTTATTATGTTATAGTTATTAACTTGATTGATTGCCTTATCAAATTAATTATTGACCTTAAAAATTATAAGCTTGTTTGGGTTTGATTAAGGAAATGAGCCTTAGTTTTTCTTCTATTAACAAGGTTGTTGTTGTTGCTATTATTATTATTATTATTATTATTATTATTATTATTATTATTATTATTATTATTATTATTATTATTATTATTATTATTATTATTATTATTATTATTATTATTATTATATTTTTAGTATTTTAGTATTATTATTATATCACTAAAAAACCCAAAAGGTTTTACATAAAGTTAGTGTGAAATCGAGATACTATCTAGGTGTCCACTCCTTTAGCACTATCGAATCCAAGTCTAGTGAAAATATATGCAGCAGCGCGCACCCCAATATCTTGGGCCTTCGAGAACTTCTGGATGCGCTTAAACAAGGAAAGAGCTTCTGTCTCTAATTCTCCCAATGAGGAGAACGAGAAAGGGATGAAACTATACCCAAGCGCCCCACACTTTTCTTAATACTTGAGACATTTACGACACGGTGTTTGGGTTAATTTTGTGTAGAATTTGTTTAGTGTGGGGGCAATCAATCATCAAATGAACAGTGTCTTCAAACGTGTTATGACACATCAAACAACCTGGAGGGGTTGATATGTGTTTTTCTCTTAATCGTTCTTTTGTTGGAAGGCCGTTTTTATCAATTTTCCATAAAAAGTGTTTTACTTTGGGAAATGTATCTAATTTCCAAATCCATTTGTTAGTCCTTAGGTTAAATGCATTAATTTTACTTATCAATTCTACCGCTGATGATGTTGACAACCGTCCATTTTTGTTCGGGACCCAGTATACTCTGTCTTGAATTGTTGACATTGGAATAGGTATTTTTTTCACTCGGACGACAATCACTGTGGAAGGACAGTCGTCAATTTGTGAGTTATCCATTGTTTGTATTTTTTGGTATTTAATGTCACAGGGATTATAATTCAAATTTAGGATTTTTATTTTCAACTTTTTAAGCTCATCCTCAACTCTTCCTTCAGTCAATGTCCGATTTTGGCCCAAAGTCATTGCACTTGTCAAGAACATTTTTATTCTACCTTTTAACGTTAAAAAAAAACTTTGCAAGTTTATGCAGAGCTGAATTCCCTTTGATTCATTCGCAAGTTGAAACCTTTCGATTGTAAGTTTTTGAGATCTTGAATCTTATTTCTATCCTTTTATTATATTTATTCTCTTTGATTTGCATGTTTATAGTTCTTATTGATTTCTTCTTGATTGATTACCTAGCAAAAGTTAATAACTCTCTATCACTAGAACTGGTAATTTGGGTTAAAGAACGAATTTAAAGTACCAAACTTAGTTATCTAGGGATGGTTGAACTAGATTCTTAAGAAAACAGATTAATTGCATGTTCAATTTTAACGGGTTTCTCTTGTTGCATGTATCCTATTAAATTCTTATTCATAATGCTATTATCAATTGAGTATTTGACGATTTCACTGATTTAAATGATAATTGGATATTAAGGTTAATTGACTTATAATTCACAAGAGATTAAATAGGAATAATTGTTTAAATAATAGGAATTTGATAAGAGAACATTGATCCAACAACCCAATTGAAAGGTGGAAATTTCTGAATGAATATGCAACACCTTATCTTTTAGATAAGGGATTACTCGGTAGTAGACCTCATGAGGCACTACACGCTAATTCGACAACAAAAACATTCATAGCTTGTAACGCGAGCACGACGAGAAAACATTAAAAAACTTCCAACTTGTATTATGAAATAAAACTTTTACATAACAATTCATGAACCCGACCCAATACCCCAAACCCATCCACATCCATTCACAACTTATGACATAAGGCCAAGTATAATAAATCGATGGTTGAATGATACGAACTAGCTCGGATCCGTACCAAGGGACTCGATCGGAACAGGGATAAGAGGCAACACGAGGCCTCGGGAGAAGGCGGCCGGAGCCGGGAAGGAGGCAAGAAGTCAGACGTGGAAGAGGAATGCAGGAGACCTGCGAGGGAGATGTAGACCGAGGGGAAGGAGAGAGTTTAGGGATAAAGATAATTGTTCTTGATTGATTGAATTCCAAATAACGAAGATTACAAGATATAGTTTACTGAATAATAAAAGCCTAATGCTAATGCTAACCCTAACGGCCCAACAAACGGCCCATTAAATCAACTAGAACCAATAATAATAACTAAACCAATATTGATAGCGCGCGTATCACTGAAGAAGGGAGCCAAGATGACTCCGCTAGAGACTCAGTTGATCCAAGCCCGAGGTTCGGCAACAAGCGCTAGATACACTAGTGCCTCAAGAGGTTGGAGGTTAAAGAACCGAATTAACTAGACGGTACCAGGTAGCACAGGGAGAATAGAGCGGTTCTTTTGGCTTTAAATAGATTTCGGAGGTTATTTTTTCAATTAGATAGATTTAGGGTTAAATAAGATATCTTCTAGTGATGATATAGATATGTTTATTTGGGGAAAAGGCTTCCACTTAATAACTAAATTAGGCTAATTATGTATTTTATTAATGACTTATGGATATAGATATGTTTATTAATGACTTATGGATATTAATGACTTATAGATAACTAAATTAGGCTTCCACTTATGGGATATTTCTTGGGGTTCACCTACTTGTACAACAAGACCCAAAACAACTTGCAGGTCAAGAAACGAAACCGGAACGAGACCGGATATTACATGGACGTTGTTTTCACACTATATTTCTTATTCTAAAGTCTTTTTGTTATCAATTGTGGATGGTTTAGCAAATATAATGGAATTTTCATATTTTAAACTTGGCTACTTTATTGAATTTGTTCCACGTACTGATTTGAACCCTATTGATTTATTTTTATCTTTAATAAGTTTCATAGTATATTATAATAAGTTTAGCAAACCAGAATGATGTCATTCTTTCTTTTAATAACTATATAAGGGGAAAATCCTTTAATTATTTACAAAATTTAACGATGCAAATTTATGATGTTCGATAAACTGTTTTGGGTTGGGGTTGGGACTCTTTAACAACGATTATAAGATAATAGGAAGCTATCATGACTAGATTTCAGTTTTTGAAACTTATGCTTGTGTTTGTATCATCTCTCTTTCTAGGCTTTACAATCCAAGGTTTCATGGTCTTAATCATAATATTTCTAGATTCTAAGGTTGATTTATGCATGATAGGGTTTGTTGATCCTAAACAAGTAAATAAATTTATAGATCAAGACCCCGCTGAATACAGCGGAGTCAGGTTCGTTAACAGGAGCTAGAAGCTCTAAGTGTAGTCGTCAAAAAGTAAACATAATTTTAGTTGGTAAAAATATTGATACTAGAAGTCTCAATTCTCTTGGGCTCGACCCCTTACTTACTTACTATACTTAGTTTGTAATTTTGGGTTAATTATCTTTGATCTTGGCACGACGAATTTAGCCGAGTCACCACCACCATCGTCGTCACCACCTTCACCTCCCTTTACACCACCACGATTATATAAATCATCATTATTACATTATCTAATGTATTATATTAATTTTTAGGATATAAAATATTATGAAATTTTATCTTACTATAGTTTTTTAAAACACAATCAAAAATGTTTTTAAAATTTGAAGTTTCAAAACTAAAAATTGATTTGAGTTTTTAAAAAACTTACAAGTAAAAACTCACATGGTTACCAAATATACCCTTAAGGCCCCGTTTGGTAACACTGTTGGAATCAGATTAGAATCAGGAATCGGAATGAACCATTCCAGAGACATGTTGTTTGGTATACATTCGGAATGAAACCTTCATAATAATTATAGTTTAAAATACTTAAGATTTAGGGTGCTTAATTATGATTTGAAGGGTTTATGACTTTTAGAGATTATAATTTAAGATTGTGGAGTTTTAGGATGAACAATTATAATTCTTGGAATAGATAATATCTGCCATTTTTGGCTCGAATCAAATTAGCCTGTAGCTTTGGAATGAGTCATTCCTAGGAGTAAAATCGATTTTAGTTTGATTCTAGGATTTTCTCTACCAAACATCATACCGGGATTATTTATTCCTGATTCTCATTCCTTATTCCCAAGGAATGAAACCAAACCAAACAAGGTCTAACTTCTTAAAGTGTTTCCCAATTCACCTACCTCCCAACATAATTTAACTTCTTATAGTTGTTCCCAATTCACCTACCTCCCATAATTTAACTTCTTATAGTTGTTCCCAATTCACCTACCACCCAACATTCTCACGTATTTCCTACCATGAAACTACAATGTTGATGTCCTATGTAGACGCTAGCTTTTAGTTTGTGGAATTTTTTTGGTATGATGTAAACAGTATACAAACAATTTAAACAACACATTATTTTTAGTTAAAACTTTTTTGGCAGGATAAATACGTTCAATCCCCCATCAATAATAAATATAACTGAAGTGTATTCATGGGGGTAACTTATCGAGAATGTGAAGATCAAGATACAATGGGTACATTTCAAAACACAACGAAGGGTGGGAGACCTAAACTAAACACTTTGCAAAATCACACTCAACTAGGTCTTTCAAATTCTTAAGAAAGCCTATTTTAGGTAACTGGTCGGAGCTCTTTCAATGCCTTTAAGGGTGATACCCGTAATACGAAAAGCAGGGCTCCAACAAACGGCATTCACATGAAATCGTAATCATCAGCACCATCATACGCATTAAGAACCAAATCATCGTCTGGCTTGTCCATCTGAAGCTGTTTCTTTTTCCCACCTGCGAGAGAGTCAAGTCACACAAACTAAGATAAAATCTGACAGCAGTGGGAAAGATTGATGAATAAAAGGAAATTGTACACACACACATAAATGATGTACTCACCAAACAGCTAAAGTTATCCACATCAACAAATATTGGTTACAATTTCACAGCCAGTCTTATTTTCAGCCTGGTATTTAGAGGGCATACATTAGTTCTTCAGAAAGATACATTACCTGTCTTCTTTTTGCCAGCATTGGCCTCCTTCTCTGCTTTTAGCTTTTCATTGGCAATTGCTGTTATGGATGATGCAACTTCTTTTGCATCAGCAGCTTTTAGAGAAGTCATTGAGAGCCTCATAACTGCTTTCAGAAGTCCTATATAATGAAAACTTTTCTGCGTTCAAAAGATTGGTAAGTACATACCCTCCCTGTGGTAAAAACATGAAATAAAATGCAAAATAGCCTGACCTCGTATGGGCGAAGCTTATGGGAAACGAGCTCAGCATACTCCACAAAGTCACTTTCAGATTTTGGGATAAAGTTGTCCAGAGTCCTTTCATCCCCTTTCTTACCAAACAGTTCAGTGGTGGATTTAAAATCAGCCTCTTCCACGAGTCTGTGGGAAATTGGGAGCAGTAAGCAAATATTAAAGAAAAAACAAGCATACAAGGCATACCAACCAAAATGATAAGTCAGAAAATTCAATAAGAATTGCTGTTTCAGAAAGTGAACGACAAAAGTTCAGAAAATACAGAGCATAATATAACTGTCCATTGACATATCTCTATGTTTTGGACCTATTGTTTACTACTACAATTTCTAAATTTATTAAGATTGCACCTTAAAGCACTATGCTTTCAATTCGTGGATTCAATTTTGATACGTCTGTCTCTATGGTTAGGATTACTATAAAAATCAGAGATGCAAGTGTAGAAGGTATCTAAATATTGGTTTTATGCTTTCCACAATATGCCAGGGCAAGGGCTATCCTCTTGTAAGGGAGATAAGAAGGGATTTCACTCATCTAAGTTGATACCTCGTCCTATTTAGATCTTTCATATCCTTATCACAACTCATAACCATATCAAAGTATTCCTTCTTCCATTGAAAACTTCAATTTACATCATCAACACTTCATTCTAGCATATTTGTATCAACAGGGACGAAAGCGAGCAAGCAAGCACTGACTATTATAAATTAGATGCAGATTTAAAACATTAAGTCTGCAGAATTAATCATGTGCAATTCCTTAAGGAGTCAAAACCCTCAGACTGACAGCCAGCATGCAATTATTAGAACTTTCGAAATTGATGAAACATCAGAGCTTTCAGAAACGAATTAAATAATATCTCTAAGCATTGTCTTCTTATGATAATCACCACAATGAAGATGCCATAACTAACATATACCAATTTGCATAATTTTCATAGCAAATGATAACCCTACGCAGGCCACCAAAAAAAAGATAGTACTACCTTTGTTGCCTAAGTTTTTCTGCAACAGGATCTAGTGGAACTTCAACTGCTTCGACAGTTTTCCCCTTTTTTTCCGTTCCCTTGGTAGCGGGTTTCTTAGAGGTCTTTTCAGGAGCTGGAGCTTGTGCCTGCTATAGTTTAAAGAAATATCAGGAGGAGAGTAAACAGTGCATGGACATGAAGCTGGAAGAAAAGGTTTTGTGATGGCTAAACATGATGATCAACAAAATTGAAGCGTTAAATGGAAAGAAAAGTATGCGGTATGTTTAATCATATCCAACATAAGCATGTCATGATTTTAGCAAAGGACTCTTTTAGAGAAATAGATATTAAAGCATACTTCAGCAGGTTCATCATCATCCTCCCATGACTCCTTGATTTCATCTTCATCAAGATCCTCATCATCCCATTTACTTCTGGTCGGATCCTTTTTAACTAGTGTTGCTACTTGCTCTTCTTCTGCAATCCATCAGGCAGATCCTTGATACAGTGAGATCACATATATTAACAAAGCAACCATGCCACAAGAACTTGTCATGGTCAAAAGCAGCACTTTATGCACAACACACAAACACACTCTCTTGACAGAAAATTTAGCATTTAGTTCCAAAACACACCACCACCACCACGTCTTAACAGGAGGTTTAGCATTTAACTCAAACAAAATCAGTAACAAATGAAGATAATAGAAAACTTTACCCCAATCTTCCATGTCTGTCAACTGCTAATTTGAGAGAATTGCCTGCACAGGGAGATGAAAATTAAAGCAATGTCAATACTTGGTAACAATAATTCACCGTAGATATAGAGAAAGCATCAAACACAAAGATTCCAAATCCAAAGCTCGTCAGAATAATAAGATCTGACTTCAATGATAAACCAATTCAACAGGCAGTACAGATGTGCAGATTAGCGAATTAATCCTAGACGAAGGAAGGAGTTACGACAAACAAAACCAAATTACAAGCGGAAACACTTAGGGCATCAAAATCAGAACAGAAAGGCGGGAATACCAGTAACGAGAGAGATGCAGCGCCGGTGGAAATAAAGCTCGCCGGAGTGAACAGCGATTGGAGGCAGCAGATAGAGGAAGAGGCCGGCGAAGAACGGGGGCGCCAACAGCGCGAGGAAGAGTAAGCGGCAAGCGAAGAATACGAGAGAGGATTGACGGAGGCGGCGTCGAGTAGAGAGAGAGATCGGCGACGATTAAGGGGGGAATTGATGGGTGTGAGGGCGGCGATAGGGTTTTTTCTCAACGCTACCCTATTCCCTTTCCTAGTTTGTCAGTACGTAACCTGCTACGTCATCCATACAAGTAGAACTGCAAATCTGCAACCTATAATAATACCCCACAACCCCAAAAATATGTCAATGTATTTTTTCGGTTTGTAAAAATACTTAAAAATAATATATAAATGTTAAATGATTATTTTTCACCTAAATGAAAAAACGAAATTATTGAAACAAATTGGAAAATAAATTTTAAATTATATATTTTTGAAAATATAAAATATTTTACAAGAATAAATGTTTTCTCCCAATATATGAAGAGATAAAAATACTTTATAGATAATTTTACATAAAAAATGTTATCTTTTAAAAAATGTAAAAATTGAAAGCAAGACTTTAAGAATATTCTTTTCATTTTAAAAATTAAAAGAGAAAATAAAAATAAAAAATCAAACTGAATTTTAATAAAAATGAAAAAAATAGACAAACTCAAATTCGGATCCCCCTCCCCTCTCTCCCACCCGCCACCATACATTTCATTTTCTGAAATTTCCAAAAAAAACAAAAAAAAATCAAAGGACGGATTTTCACCGCCCATTTTGTTTTAATATAAAAATGATGAAAGTATTTTACAAAAGAAGTGTGACAGGATTTCAGTTATAGATAATAGAATTTTAGCCTTTTAGGTGAGCGTGACAAGGAATTTTTCTCATAGCGTACAACTTAAATAATCTTCGAGTAGGAAAATAGGAGCCCGACTTTGTGATTAACCCTAATTTTGAAAATCATAGTTATCTATAAATACTTTTCAATTTGTTAATTTTAATAGTGTTCTTGTAATCTTTTTCATTGGGATGGGGTAACCTCACAAATTCATGGTAACTATGTAAATTAAGAGAAATTAGTACCCCGTACTTCTATTTGATAATCACCTTGTAAATATATCCATCCTTGTTTGTTTCGGTTGGCAAAAATAATCAAAAATATTGTAGCAATGTTTTAAAATATCACATAAACTAGTACAAATCCCGTACCATGTACGGGTTATATAAATATAAATCTGAATTAGCCGATTCGAGATTAAAGTTTGACATGAGTCCGCTTTTAACTCGAGAATTTACAATTGACATATGTGAAAGTTTTTTCACCATTCTTCAATATTTAATAATGACAAAACCATATACTAATTAATAAGGAAAATTTGTTAAGTTATAAAAAAAAATTACTTGAATTTTTTAATTCATATAAGGATATAGTGTTACAAAAATCAAGTTAGGAAAAAAATCTTAAGATAACAAAAATTGGGTAAGATATAAATTAGATATAAGGAAATTTAATAAGATATCAAATAGACAAATGAGTTATTTTTAGAAAATATAATGTAAAAAAATAAAGGGTCCGGATCCGGTAGGAATGATTATTATGGTAGAAAATAGGAATGAATCATAGCCATTGGATGAGGAGAGATCAAGGGCTCAAGAAAAAAAGGGAAAAAAACGGCACGGGCGTATTTTTCGGAAAATGGCACGACGTCCAGATTTGTGCAACCGTATGGCCTATTTGTGCAACCGTATTTGTGCAAGTCTATGGCCGATTTGTGCAACTATATTTGTGCAACTCTATTGCTTATTTGTGCAACTCTATGATCAATTTTGCATTCATGTCATATTTTATAGCAGTCGAAGTTCGTATAGTTTGTTTCGCTTTGGCAATTTGTGCAAGTCTATTGCCAATGTGTTGAATTCTATGGTCAATTTGTTCATCAATATTTGTGCAACTCAATGGTCAAATTTGTGCAACTAAATGGTCAAGTTTATGCAACTCAATGGTCAATTTGTTCATTCATATTTGTTCAACTCTATTGTCAATGTGTTGAATTCTATGGTCTATTTGTTCATCAATATTTGTGCAACTCAATGGTCAAATTTGTGCAACTCAATGGTCAAGTTTGTGCAACTCAATGGTCAATTTGTTCATTCATATTTGTTCAACTCTATTGCCAGAATTCTATGGTCAATTTGTTCATCAATATTTGTGCAACTCAATGGTCAAATTTGTGCAACTCAATGGTCAAGTTTGTGCAACTCAATGGTCAATTTGTTCATTCATATTTGTTCAACTCTATTGCCAATGTGTTGAATTCTATGGTCAATTTATTCATCAATACTTGTACAACTAAATGGTCAAATTTGTGCAACTCAATGGTCAAATTTGTGTAACTCAATGGTCAAATTTGTGCAACTCAATGGTCAAATTTGTACAACTCTATGGTCGATTTGTTCATTCATATTTGTTCAACTCTATTGCCAATGTGCTGAATTCTATGGTCAATTTGTTCATTAATATTTGTGCAACTCAATGGTCAAATTTGTGCAACTCAATGGTCAAATTTGTGCAACTCTAAGGTCAATTTGTAAAGGTAATCATTCCTTTTCCTATCCAAGTTGAGAACCACAGCCAGATTTTCCAAAATGTTTTCCGGCTAGCTAAAATTGCATCATTATGGCCATTCCTTTCTTCTTACATCTATTTACAAGTGATAAGAAGAAAAAATATTTGGCATATTAATTGTGAGTTTGCCTACAATGGCCAGAATAATTGAAGCTCAGTAACATACTCTCATTCCATCTCAACTGTTACAAATCTATGCATCAAACACACTTTGATTACAACATAGAACACATATTAGGTTGAATACAATGCATTTCAATGCCAGGTAACATAGAACATAGATATTTAAGTGAAGCTACTAAATATCAATCGTAAAAACTAGACGTGGATATGTAAAAACTTGTTTAAACTCCTAGAATCCCATAGTTACAGCATAATGAGGATCAAAGAATGCATCAGGAACCGAGAGATGCATCAAACACATTTTGATTACAAGATCAAACGTTTGTTCTTCTACTGGAAAGAAATGGAAATGCAGGCTCAGCAAGCTTCACCAAAACGGATAGCACAAATCAGCCACGATCAACCAAATCAACTTAATTCCAGATCATCAAGCAAAAGGAAACGAGAGCAATTACCGTAGGCCTCGCGATAATTGACGGTGTACCAGTGAGCGGCAACCTTAGACGGCATACGGAAGACGCCGGAGCCGGTTTCTCCGAACTCGAGAGCGGATACAATCGAGCGGGGCCAGAGAGAGATGATGGAGATGATTAAGGACTTGTCGGAGTCGCTCTACGAGCTCTCGCTCAGGGACATCGTGGAGCAGGATTCTCCGGCGAGTTTGAGGCCGGAAGGTAGCCGAATCGGAGGATGTAGCTCCTCAGCTTCTTCAAAGCGAGTTCGTCGGCCTCAACCGCCTCGCTAACGGCCGGATCGAGTACGCCTCCACCGTCCTCCTTCATTCGCTCGCCTTCCTCCCCCGCACCGCCCAACGCCGGCTCCGTCCGTGGCAGCTCATTCTCTGCCTCCGCTCCGTCGATTCCGCTCTCGCCGCTGACCTAGGGCAGAGAAATGGAGGCAGAGATCCGTGTAGAGAAAATCCGCGCCAGCGAGCTTCCCTTGAGGTTCGCCGCTGACCTAGGGCAAAGAATTGACGAGTAGAGAAATGGAGGCAAATATACGAGCTCGTAGATCCACTTCTTCTTTTGGATCCAATTCTCGATCTTGAAGCCGTAACACCGTTGCCGGCGCCGATCGTGAAGAGGTCGAACCGAATTGGCGAAGCTCGGCGTCGTTGTCGGAGGCCTCGGCTCACGCTGAGAGATGGCGACGGAGAAGAGGCGAAGGCGGGCGGAGGTTCAGAATTCTAATGGAGAGGCGATTGGAGGAAGACGCGTACGGAGGATGATTAACAGGATTTTTTTTTAATTTATATTTTTTTTAGAAGGGACGCGTGTATATGAGCCGTTGGATGGGTATAATCAAAGGGAGGAGATTCATTCTTATTTCCTACCATAAGACTCTTTTCTACATGACTCTTTCTCAAAAATAAAATCATTATTTTATTCAGGTTTGATGATGTGGCGCAAATTTTTACACAGACTTGGGTTCTACTTTATACTGTATTATAGTAGATGTCCAAAACGACTATTTTTTGCTTTAAGAATAAAAAAACAAAATTATAGAAAAAATTGGAAAATAATTTTTGTTACTTTTTTCGAAAAAATAATATATTTTAAAAGAATAAATGTTTTTCTCCAAAAATATTCTATAATAAGATTGTGAAGATTAATAATAAGATTTTAGAAATGGTCTTTCCATTTTGAAAAATTAAGCGAGAGAGGGACTTAATCAAACGTCATTTTACTGGGGTATTTGATATAAAAAAAAAAGGTTGATAGGATTTCGGTTCTGGATGACAATATTTTGGGTGGGGTGACAAGATTAATCTTATTCATAGCATTAAACTCAAACATTTTTCGATTAGGAACGTAGGAGCCTGACTTCCTGATTAACCTTATCTTCCAAAATCATAGATATCTGAAAAACTGAGTATACTCATAAATATATGTTCAGAATATTATTAGATAAAAATCTTTCACAATATCTTTTTTTTTCAAAAAATCTGAACTTTCCAAAAATCTTTTCTTATTTTGTATTTTTCTTTTTTGTCATTTCATATTTGTATTTAGAAATATTTTTTAAATTTATCGCTACATATTTTAACATAATTATAATATTTTTTAACAAATTTGTATTTAAAAGAAGACACAAACGTCCAAAATGACATACTTTGTATTTGTAATTTGTAGGGCATTTTTGCAAACTTTTTTATTGGGAGGCGTAACTATGCCAATTCGCCTTAAAATAATAACCAAAACAATAGTACATAATTTGCGTCACCCATTTTTATTAGAAAATAATAATAAATTGATTTATTTAAATTTGATTAAAGGATCTAAATGTATGTACAATATAATATAATATACCATTCAAAATTTATCTATAATATTGTCTTAAAGTTGTAATTAATTGTATTATATAGTAAATTACTATTAAAATAGTAAAATAAAATTACATATATAAACTCAAAATTAAACCACGTTATTATTATCTTAAAAAAAGGATTGATCCAAACTTAATTATTTTATTTTTTATTGGGTAAGACTTAATTCTAGACCTCATATATTAAAAAACTATTTATATGTGTATGGTTTATATTTGAATTGTTTTCCAAAAACTATAAAGCGAACTAAGATTCTATCATATAAAATAAAATAGCAAATGTCAACTCCAAATTAAACCATATCTTCCTTTTAAAAAATTAATCTAATTGCCTTAAAGTAGAACTAAGTAAACCACATTTACCCTTATTCTTATATTTTAAGTACAATTTAAAATAGTATATCATTAAAATTTTATTTTTTTTTTTCTTAAAGATATCATTAGTTACTATACTAGAAAATAAATTAGAAATGAAAATACTAAATATAAAAAATAACATATGTTAACTCCAAATGAAACCACATTACCCTTTTTTAGACAATCGGATTGATTCAAATTTAATTTTTTTTATTGGTTAAACTTAATTATAGATTTTGTATATTAATAAAATATTTATATGCATATGATTTAGATTTGATTTTGTTTTCCAAAAGACTACAAAATAAGCAAAAATTTATACTATTATATAAAATAACACATGTCAACTCCAAATTAAATCATATCATCTATTTTATATTAATCTAATGGTTAAATTTTGATTCTTTATATTTTATTGCTTTATACGAGGTTGATTCTAGCGAATATAAACCTTAACATGTAAACTATAAAAGAATTAATCTTATTCATTAGATTAGGAAGGTCAATTGTCCAAAACGAACCTAAGCCTAACATATGAAAATGGGGTATAGTAGGAATATGGTGACATTTTTGAAATTATGTACAAATACTTGGTTTTTTTTTATAACTCACGTTTTTCTAAATTCACATATTTTTGTTCATAGTTCACATATTTATATTTGAAGGTCACATATTTTGTATTGATATTTACATTTGTATAAAAAATGGGGGACACAGTGACATTTTTGTAATTAGTAACAAGTGCTACCGTTAGGTCTATTCATCCCTTTCTCTCCAATCATGCATGTTTTTTAACTTTGGTTCACATATTTCTCTTGTAGCTCATATGTTTATCTTTGTAGCTCATATAATTCTTTTATCGTTCACATATGTGTTCTTACAATTCATGTATTATGACATCATAATTTTTTACTTAAACATACATGTTTTTTGTTGTTTACATAGTTTTTTGTGGTTTGCATATTTTTGCTTTTTGTTTACACGCCAATAGTTGATGTGTATATGTTTGTAGTTCACGTATTTTATTTTGTGGTGCACATATATATATATATATATCGATAAATGATTGTTCGTCATCATATACATATGCTTGTTTCACTTGTATTAAAATTGAGGAATAATGTAGAGTAGACGAAAATGGAGAAGAAGGGCAAGATGGAGAAACAAGAATGAGACATTTTACGAATCAAATCAATAAAAAATGATGAATAGCCTAAAGGGTTGATAAAGAAACGTGTAGATATATAACATACATTTTTCTGAAAGCTTACATCAAAGCATATGACGCTCACTTAGTATCGTAACAAGTTCACGTAAAATCATTGTATGTTTATGTAAAATCCAACTCAGTCAAGAAAGAACACTTTTCTCTTAGGACTTTTATCAAATAGGTTATGTATATCTCCCTCCTTTGTAACTCCCTCTACCTCCCTCTACAAATGCGCCTTCAACTTTGCCTTCTTCTCCCCGTATGCCTCGTACTCCTCTAGATTGCTTAACTCCGTTCACCGATCCATCCTCAACGACTCGAATTGGCTCCGCAGTTTCGAGATCTTCAGATTTTGTGAGGAGAGCACATTGAAAGTCTTCTCAAAATCTTCAAATTCTATGAGGTGAGAATGTTGATCTTAGGTTTGTGGAGGAGAGGGCCGCAATATCGTCGACGACGATGATTTCGTCGGCGTCCAAGTAGATGATGTCGGAGAAACGAAGGGGGAGGAGGTATATGATGTCTATGCTATTAGTTTATTGAGAAGAAGAACACGTAGAATTACAATTTTACCCTAAAAATTTAAAATTAAAGAGAAGACCCACATAAATCATGACTATTCAGTGAGTTGATCTCAAGGTCCAAATCCATTTACATATTACAACTTAAAAGTCATAAATCATGACTATTCAGTGAGTTAATCTTAGTTTATTGATCTAATGTCTATATATGTATACTTATTTTATTTATTTCAATCAATCAATATGTTTTTTATTTTCAAAGCGAAAAAATTAAAGTAAAAAGAACAAAAAAATCGAAACCACAATTATATTGTATTCGACATAAAAACTATATCATTTACATTAGATGATTGATATAGATAACTTTTAAGTTTTTTATTGTATAAATGTATATATAGTCATAATCATGATTCATAATTATATACTAAAACGAATGCTAAAATAATAATTAAAACGATACTTGTCAGCTTCACGTTAACCATATCGCTCATCTTAATTAATTCATTGAGGAAAGAATATCTTCTAAGTATTAACATATCTTTTGTAACCATATAGATAGATATTCTAGGTATCTTGGGCTCCAATGAGTTTCCATAACTCTGTATAAATACATTTTGTATCGATGCATTAAGGGTAAGAGAGGGAACCCTTTTCCAAACACAATTACAATTATTTACATGGAATCAGTCTAATTTTGATCCATATCGAAAGCTTCCGCCTTTACATCCGATATCATCATGAGTGACAATGCCTCGGACCACAGTTTTAGCCATGAGTCGGACAACGGTGACCTCCATCTCCTTGGTGGTGTCCCACAACGGTGTGCTTTCTCAGATTCTCTCTCTAAATGCGCATATCTTGTTTCGGATGAAGATTTTGCTGAGAGCATCCTTCATGGCCTCGATTCATCCTTCTCTGCCTCCCGGGCTACGTTCTATATGCAGCACCACCATATCTCTTCGGACGAACTTCTCGGCTTGCTCTTACGAGCAAAGGAGCACCTCAATGCTAAAAAGGCCACTCCTTTATCCATAGCGCTCACCACATCCAATGCCAAGAAACCCAATAACTCGTTCGACAAGACTTCAACATCAGATTCCTTCGCAAATTCAAGCTCCAAGGTCATGTCAAATTTGTCAGAAGCCGGGACACGAAGCTATGAATTGTTGGCACCGATCCAACTATGAGGTGTATCTTGAGACAAAACTAAGGCAGCAACATTCAGGAAACTCGCGTTGTGGCCAACAGACCTGCTCGGGCAACAACCTTGGCCAGCAGTCATCGAGCTACTCTTCGCAGGCTATGTATTAGCAGCAACTTCCCCAATATTAGCCCATGACGCCTATGCATAACCGACAATGATTCTCAGTCCAAAACCCGCCCTCCACCCTTATCGATCCATGGTGCTTTGACTCCGATGCAACAAATCACGTCATTGCAGACTTCGGTAACCTCTCTATTCATTCTAACAACATATCTTTTTTAACCATATAAATAGATACTATAGGTATCTTGGGCTCCAAGGAGTTCCCATAACTCTTGTATAAATACATTCTCTATCAATGCATTAAGGGTAAGAGAGAAAATCCTTTTCCAAACACAATTACAATTCTTTACATAATTAAAACAATTTGATATATTGTTGGAATTTGATTATAGACCTTATCTAGGGTTCTCCAACGGGTCGACTTGACCTTATCTAGGGTTGTATAATTATGCTTATAACAATGTCGGATTTTGCCTTTTTTTTAAACCTGTGGTTGTGTAATACTATAATAATATTCTACTAACACTCAATACATTAAAATTATAAAAATGAGTCACAAACAAAAATAAAAGAGTACTACAATCCATAGATAATAGTTTAACACTTGGGATCACCTTAAGTCAGATGTCAAGAAAATAAGTTTGAAGTATAAACATAATGCAAATATGCAAATCAAATTTGGAATCATCTTAAGTTCGAATAAAACATTCCCATAATCATAACGATTCTTGATGAACTAGACCCTGCAACAACAAATAAAATCAATAGTCTTAGAATAATTACATAAACCAAAAAATAACCAAAACTAATATAACATTTGTAGTAAACATAATGCAATAAAATTGAATCCTTACCATAACCAAAAGCCATCAAACTATCAAAGAGCCTAAAATGTGTTTTCTAAGACTTCACTTAGAACATCTTCATCTTCATCATCTTCATCATTACCATCAACATTTTCATTTCTTTTATTTGCACGAATCCAATCTTTAGTGCAAACAAGTGCTCGAAGCATCTGATAAGACAAAAATCAAAACATATTAACACATACTTAAGAGATGAGATTCAAAATAAATTAACTATTAAACTATTGATTATATTCAAATGAACAAATAAAATTACTTACTTTAGGCTTCACGATATTTTTATGTTCTAAAATAGTTGATGTCCATCTTTTGTGCTTTGTTTTTAGGTCTTTCTTAGGTTATATTAGAGCTAGTTTCCTTAATTTCTCCTTAGTTTTGGAGTCTTTTAGCTTAGTTCCCGCATTTCTATGAGATTCGGAGACTATGCGTGTTTTTTTGTGTGTTTTGTAGGCATTTCGGAGCAAGAATCATGGGGATTGGAGCATCATGGCATTATGGAGGAATTCAAAGATTAAAAAGGAGTCAAAATGGAGCTAAAGATGCATGGAAAGAAGCCTCATGTGAAGACCAAGTGAAGGGGGGAAAAATCGAGCCAAGCCGAGCCAAAACGAGAGAGAACGGAGCGAAGAAAGCTGAATTTTGTCTTAGGACCGACTTTGATGTACCCAGGGCCCGAGGTCCATGGTGGACCAAGGTGTAGGACCGAGGTGTGGGCAAGTAGGGCCCGAGGTACCTGGAAAATTTGCCTTTGGACCGAGGTAGACACTATTGCCTTGTTCTAGTTTTGTTATAAACAATTTTTTCACCCAAAAAATTTCTTTTACCTTTTTTCTACATACACATCTTATCTCTACTTTTTACATTTCCCAATAAAAATCTTTCACCCCAACCTATATTTTTCCCTCAAAAAGATCTTTCATCTACAAAAAAGAACAAGCCCTATGTCGGGCCCGAGGTTTCTCCGTGTCGATCCAGCTCGCCGGGATTTTGATTCCTTTCTTTTGGGGATTTTCTTATTAATTCCCAAAATTGTATTTGTTTCCTTGGAGATCAAGGAGTTTAGAAGGGGTAATCTAGTCTTTGTAATAAAGGGAAAAACTCTATTTAAACCCTTGTAATCTCTAATTGTAGAGGGGAGAAAAAAAATTGTAGAGAGAATTGAGAGTGAGGATCAGGGTTTGAGAGAGTAGAAGGAGGAAGAAGGGGGTGGACTCTTTTCCAAGGGAGGGAAGAAACCTAAGATCTAAAGGATTTGGGTGAATTCCTTTCCTTGGAGAGGAAAGAAACCATTGGCTTGGAGGATTGGAGTAGATATTTGTAGATCTAGCCTTTGGATTGTAAGAATTCTTCTTCCTTAGTTTAATTCAAGTTTGTTTTGGCTTTGATTTTGTGTTGTGTGTTCGATTCCCCTCTCTCCCTTGCCTGATCGATTTGATCTCGTCTTGGATTGAGGTCGAACGTGTGTGTTTGTGTTGTTGATTGTGGATTTGACTTGCATGAATCATGATTTGTCTATGGTCTTTGATGATTGCTAGCTTGAATTCCATGATTAGTGAGTAGTTAGCTTGATCTTGGGGTTGGGGGCGAAAACCCTAACTCAATTGCATGTGCTTGAACCAATTTCATGATTTGATTGCCCAAATCCATGTCTATTTACCTTATGAGCATGATTCCTTTGTGAAAGCCGAGGAACAACCTTGTAGAGATAGACGAAGTAGCGAAAGTGAAAAGGTGATCTACAAGGTTGGTTCGAAGGGACGAAGCGAAAGCCTCTCGATCCCGCGGTCGAATAGGAGTAGATAGAGAGTCGATCGACTCGAAGCGAAAGTGGAAAGTCGATTGGCTTGAATGTATGCGAAAGCCTCTAGTTCCTTGAGATTAATGGCACGAGTTGATTGGATTTGTTGATCTATGTTCAAAGCGAAAGCCTCTAGTTCATTGATCTATGTGATAGCATGTGAAGTTGATGTTGGCATCAACCCCTAGCCCTAGGATCCCCTTAGCCTAGCTCGTTTTTCCCCTTTTGTGTTGATTGTTGCGTCGGGCCCGAGTCCCCTAGCCTCGAGCCCGACTTCGTTTATGCCCAGGTACCTCGGACCCGAGATTGACAACCTCGGGCCCGAGTTGCTTCGTGTGTTTTCTTCCCTTTGTGTTTGTGTTAGATAATCAACTGTTCAACGCATAATCCATAATTCCCCGTGTTCGACCTCGACCACCGTACTACAACGGGGTCGTGATACAAATTTATTTGTTGATTGACCCGAGGCCCTATCCTTTGGTCGCCCGTTAATAGTACGCTTCCTTGCGCTGAATGCAGATTCTAAAGGGATAGTTGAGATGGGAATGGCTCGGATATCTCAAGCCATTCAAGCAAGGATAGGATACCTTTGATGATTCTTCCCCCACCACTCTAAAGCAATTGTGTTTTTCGGTTTCAATCTATCAACCAAGTACAAGTAAAATTCTGATCTCAAGCCGTCTTCACATTCATATTCGTCTTACCTAAAGACATCTAACCATGCGGTTCCTTCACCATCTCAATATTAACGTCTTTCTGCCTCTTCCTCATTAGGTGGATTTACCTTAGTTTTAAAAGTAGCAAACAACGTATATGCAAAATCCTTTACCACCTTCACCATGTTCTTTGCCTTTCCTTCACCAAATAAAATCCTTGAAACCAATGTCACACTACGCATTTTGTGATGAGGATCAAGAAGTGTAGCCACAAATAACAACAAATTCAGCTTCTTCATGTCTCCAAAGTACTTGTCAAACTTCAACTTCATCTCATATCCCATCATTTGCATATCGGGCTCATCATGATCTATCAATTCCTTCAACAACCTCAAACACTCTCTTATATGAAATAAGATATAGTTGTGACATATAAAGATCCCGAAATCCGAGTAGTCAAATCATAAAACTCCTTCAGAAACGTTCTAAGAAATTCACACTTTTCCGGCTCAGATGCTATCATCGGTCTCGAGGCCGATCCCTCACGTAACGTTCTCAAGTCTTTCAAACATAAATATATATCTCAACACTGAATCCAACTTCAAGTAGGTGGAGTTCCACCTCGTATGCACGTCCCTTTTCATTATAACTATGTACTCAACTTCAAGAGTATTCACCACCTTTTTGAACTCAACCTTTCTTGAAGAGGAAGCTTTAATATACGTAGCCATAACTTGGATCTTTGCAATATGCTCTCCGCCTACAGTCAAACCGTCTTGCACAATCAAGTTAATAATATGTGCAATGCATCCGACATGTAGATATTCTCCCTTAGTGATAGTATCATGCTTTTTCACCTTCTCCTTGACATGATAACAAGCCAGATCATTTGCCCCCACATTATCAATTGTAATTGTCAAAATCTTACAAGATAAACTCAGAATCTCAAACAATCCTTAATAGCCATTCCAATTGACTCTCTAGTATGAGAATCAGTCAAAATAAAAGAAATTATCCTCTTAGAGGAAAAGCGGAGGAAACATGTTGGTTGATAAATCTCAAAAAATAGATAAAAGATAGTATTTAATTATATATTTATTATTGAATGATAAATCATATAGTGAAAATGTAGACATTTACGAAATTTGCATGTATTAGTAATCTAATTAAAAGGTTGAAAACATTAATTTATTGATTTACATTGTTTAATGGAAATAAGATCTTACAATGATAAGTGTGATATGTACCAGTTGAAGCCCAACCGTCCAAAAGACTGTATTGCAAGAAGGAAAATAATTTTTATTCATGAGAATCGAACTCCCACTAAACCGCTGATACATTTAATAAACTCCAAAACCATCTATGATAACTAGTCAACAATCATATATATGCTATGTTTTAAATATATATGTAAGACCTCGGGTGTCGTTTAGATTCCGTTTTTGAATCCGATAGTTCTAGTTCGTTCTTCCTGTAAGTTTCGGGACGAAACTTTTCTTAAGGGTGATAGTATGTAATATTCGGTTCTTGCCGGTCTTGTATCGGTTCCGATTCTTGATCTATAAGTTATTCTAAAATTTAATTAGGAAACTAGTACGTAAAAATATAATTAATTGGAACTCATTATCGAGAAATATCTTTAGTTAGGCTCCAAATCTCTTGGATAGGTTTGAGTTATAACTAACTAGAAGATAAATTAATTAGCCCTAGTAATTGGTTAAAAGCCGGTCAACTTTAGAAAACACCCAAAATTCATCTCCTTCTCCGTGTGAAGAGCCGAAGGCGCCGCAAGCCTTGCAACCGGAGTCACGCCTTCCGTGAACTTCCGGTGAGCGTCGTCGTTGGTCTTTCTTTTCCTTCTTTTTCTTATCGGGCAACTAAGGTTCTGTTTTGGGTAGAGAGGAGCCGGGGTCGGGCTCGATTGGGTTGGGTTCCGTGAGACCTTGGTGTGGGTTGAAAGTAGGTCGGTAAAAATCTGAGTTTGAGTCAAGTAAGGGTGAGTCGAGGCATCGGGTCGAGTCGGGCGTCTTGGGTCGGGATCGGGTAGCGAGGGCTGAGCGGAGTGAGTCCGGCCGTGAGGGAGCGGAGGGTGTGCGGGTCTGTATAGGTGGTCGGATCTAGGTTGGTGGTTCTAGTCGAAGTCGGGCGGTTCGGTGGTCGTCGTCGGGGGTCGGGACCAGAGTGGTGGTCGCTAGACGTCTACGTGAGCAAGCTGGGAGATTAAGTTAAGATGAATGGAAGATAAGGCTGATCTGAGTCTATGGTGCTTTGTAGAATGAGTCTGAGCGAGCTGTGACGTTGGTGATGAAAAAGAAGCAGGGGAAGTTAAGAAAAGAAAGAAGGTGGCGGAGGTGTGTAGATTGCGAGAAAGCAGGGGTGATGTGGCCAAGGAGCAAGCTTTAGTAGGTGAAAAGGAGGTGTAGATGGGTAGGGTTGAAAAGTCAAAGTGTGATTAAGGGGAGGGGATTACGATGAGTGGTTTTGCTTGGGGGTGTCTATAGATTAAGTAGTTTTTTTTGTTGAAAGATTAAGTAGTTAATTAAGGTCACATGTTTATACTTTTATAAAATTTGTTAGTGTTGGTTTGAGGGTTTGGGTCGTGTTTTGATTTTGGGTGGGTTCCAAGAAGTAATTAACTTCAAGTCTCCTAATGTCCTATTGATACATTCTATTCAGGAGTCTCTCTTTCTTGTGATCAATAGCTTTTCGTAACCCGAAGATTCATATTTTTTAGGTAAGTCGATTTTCGATTTGTTCGGTTCTATTCTAACTTGTTAGGTTTTGCACTGTGATTGTAGGATTGGTTTTGGGAACTAGTCCCAATTGATCTTTTGAAATGTTTTTAATGTGTTCTTTGTGTGAAAGGATTTTTATAAAGTTTGAATTTGATTACAAGTATTTCGATTGTGTTCTACTATGCTTTATTGAGTATGTGTGTTGCTTGCAAGTGTTTCTCGGTGGTTAAAGAAAGGCCGGGTGCAATGATGGAGAAGGGTTGCATCGACAGGCAGACGTACAATGATGAAGAAGGGTTGTATCGTCAGACCGGGTGGAATGGAGGGTGAAGGGTTGCATTAACGGTCAGGAGTGCAAAGTGGATGAAGGGTTGCAGCTCCGCCTCACTAGGACAGTGAGTGTAGGCAGTGGCGGATCCAGGGGGTGGCATGGGTGGGCGACCACCGCCCCCCCCCCCCCCCGTTCGTTAGATAAACGTAGTAGAGGTATAGGCTAACATGAAGATAAGTTGGCCCAGTGGTACGTGGCCGCCCTCCCCTCCGTGGAGACCTGTGTTCGAATCTCCCTAATTGCAATTCCTTATCCTAATTTTTTTTTATTGTTATTATAAGCTTGATATTCCCTACGTACGATTTCCAATGCTTCCCATTTCCCAAGCCCCACTCAATGACATTAGTTTATTTATATTACTAGGAGCGGTGCCCGTGCGATGCACGGGCTTTGGAGAAATGGCTTATATAAATATATTCAATTGTGTAGGATATTCTTGAAAAATTGTTTGCGAAAGTTTTTTTTAACCTTGATGTCCCTTGTAGTATTGTGTTATATGGAGTTATTTACTTAATATTAGTGTACATGTAGCTGCATACCAATTGAAAGGGAATATCGCCAAAGGCAACAATTGGGCTTGATCTGGATGGGAGTGATGCTCTTTGCTGATGCAACTTGGGATTGGTCAGTGTATGCATTAGGGTTGTCAATCTGGGTTTTAATACCCAAGGATAGAAGGGCATATTCTTGGTAAAAAAGGAAATAATGGTTCAGCTTGGTCACCCCTTTTTTTGCCCGTAAACAATTTTTTCCATAATAGAAGTTAGCATTCCTAAGGTGCCAATTTAAGGTAAGTGAGACCCATCTATGCCTATTCATCCGCAAATGGCTCGTAAAATTTATACGTGATCTGCAAACGAATAATTTCTTGTAGAGTCAAAGATAATATCCATCTTTGTTAGTTAAAATGTGAGTATGGCGAACTGTTTTACCGCTCCTGCTGATATTAATATGGGCCATATGGCAAAAAAAAAAAATACAGTAGTAGAGAAATCAAATTATGTCGTTTTTGTTGTGGGCTGGGCTCTCAAATAATTGGATCACTTCATTTTGTTTTCAGGTGGGCTGGCCTGCCAAATAACAGTGAGTATAGTTACTTGAATTTTAACCGAGATTATCATGAATTCCCAAGTCACTCTGTTCGTTCCAAAGAGTTGAATTTGATTTCTCATTTCTCCTTAATAATCAAAGTGTCTCTGGGAGAAAGCCTCGATTGTATGTGGTATTCTTCAATCTTTGTTTTATTTTGGTCTGCATAAGATTGTAATAGTTATTGTCTTCATTTGTGAAGCTGCTATGTTCCAGCTGATGTTGCTTGATTAGGTCTACAACAAATGCGCCCCTCTGTGTGTGTTGCCAAGGTATTTGTTCAATTGATTACTCTACCAGTCATGTGTAGTACAATTGTCTTGTAGTGGCTGTTTCAAGTTAGAAACAATGCTAATTTTAAAGGGTGGAATTCTGATTGTTGTTGTGCTGTGCCATTGAAAGATTTTGGGATTGTATTTTTAGGATGCTGCTCGTGGGTCAGAAATACATTTTTTGCTGGCGTGGTAGTTTTAGGTTGTTCAATTGACTTGCATATTATAGCTTGCATTATGGTTTTTAAGTGTAGAGGGATTTTTCATGAGCCCATTGTACTTCATCCTAATCTGGCTCTCTAGGTTGCTACTATAGTGATGCATGTTCTGAAATGTTGCCTGTCGGCAATGCGGGAGAATCTTAGTGTGGTATATGCATGTGAATAATATATATATCATTTGTAGCTGGTAAACAGAGTGTGGGCAAAATGTCATACATGAGTTTAGTTTGAAATAGCTTCACAAAATTAAAGCAGATAGCGAAGGATGTAGGTTGGCCAGTCCTGGTATTCGGAATAACTTTAATCAAAGCGATGAGTTCTCGTGCTGCTTAAGCCTGGTCAATGCATCATTCAGCCGGTTGCAACCCACAATGTCGGTTGCACTAAAAATTCTTGTGTCCATGGTAGCTCCCAGGTAGATGCGCCCTAAAAGTTTAATAGAACCATATCTGTTCTGGCTACAAAGAAACTGTAAAAGCCAATGTGCATGTATGACAGTTTACCATTGTGTTAGTCGACACTCATTGCAGCAAAAATCATGGGTGTGTTTGGGGGCGTATTGTGTTGTGCAATAAGGAAATCTCGACAAAATTGGCCCCAAATTATGATATCCAAAACTGTGCCCCTGAAATAAGGTGTATGAAACAGTAAAATCCAACAACAATATTGATATCAGGGGTCATTTAGATTAGGATACTGGGTTTAGGGTACCTTTCATTTATCAGCTGGCAGTCTAAATATTCGCAGTGGTCAGAGGCTACTGTTGGTTTTGTTACGGTGTGTATGTATCCAACGACATCTACATAAACGTAGCTTAATTTTTATTGTTTGGACCAAGTGTTGAGCTTATGTGCAGGATTAAATAATAGTAGATAATATCTCGCCGATTAGATACTTGTCGTCGGTAGACTCGATGAGCTCAAAATTTATGAATTCAAATGGGTGGCGAATAAAACCTTCGGTTCCTATGTTGATCTCTGTTATTGTTGTCTGGGGAAGGAATAGGAGTGCATGATCATTGCTCTTGCATACTTTGTAGTTGTCTCTATTTTCTATGGCCAGGATGTTCTTTAGAATATCAGCACCTTCATCCAATTGAAGTGCAAGTCTAGGGGTGTGTTTGTGTAGTGCAGTACATTGTATAACATGTCCCTGTCAAAATGTCATAAGGTTATAAGTATCAATAATCAGGGATTATGGGGTAGTATATTAGATGTTCATACCGCTTGATCTGATAGTAGGTACTCTGTACTGAAGTATTGTTTGCTTGGTGTTGTGTTATCCCATCTTCGGCTGACCATCACTAATATATCGGAAACCGTCCCTGGCTGTAAATCACTCAACGGTGTGAACATTCTATTGGTGCTGTTGTTTCGTGATCTGGCCTGCAAACAAATAAATTTTTAGAATCAAATTGGCGTGGATATAAAATGATTGGGCATGACCAAATAAAGAATTGAACTATACCAAGGCTGAAATTGGACGCTCCATTGTTGATAGCAAATGTGCAGCCTGCTGTTTATCTAATGATAGTGATTATTGAGAAGGTAGGTTTATCTTTTAGAGGGGTTATATATAATGGTTAGTAGGGTTTAACTATGACTATGTGAAACGGGTTGTAAAGATTCCGAGTATTGAATGACATGAATCGATCGTTAAGCCACCTAATTATGTCACTGCTATCGTTTCAGTTACAAAGGGATAGACGTTCTGACCGCATTCTATACTATTAATTGGTATTTAAGGCAGGGAAAATGGCTTTGAATGAGAACAGACTATTCATGGAAATGTGAACAGTTTCTGTGGCTGACATTTTGCTATTATTTGTATAAAATATATCCAATTTTTACATATTTAAGGGGGATAGGAACTGATGCACATAAAATAGCGGCCATGTAATGTATGTACATAATAGCTTTTGCGAAATCGGAATAACTTATCAGTGGTATAGGATTTCCCAGAATTTGCAAGTTCCGTTTTAAAAAGTTATAAATCTGATACACAAAAAAGCTTGCACATTGCCTGTGAATAACACGCCAAATTTGAGTCCAGCTAAGAAACATTTGTGTCAGAAATTTGAATATATATAGATATGATTACGCCAGTGCATCGGTAAGGTGCTTGCATTCCTTGATTTCTGATGCGTTGTATATACATGTGTCCATGGTAGTGCTGAAGTAAATTTGTCCTGGTGACATAAACACCCGAGCAGTAGTTTAGAAAATAATAATGGATTTAGCACGGCTGGAAAATATATTAGGAACAAATATAATCGACAACATTATACAATACTTATAAATAGATGTTTGGGTGGTATAACATGTCATCAAGCTGCTCGACACTCATACTTGTAAATATCATCTCAGTGTTTACTGGTGTATGGGCCTTTTCTACGAAGGAATTCTCACTTGAATTTCCCCACATTATGATTTGCATAGTGGCTCCTTTGAGGTGGAATAGGTTAGGACGTTTGGACTATTGACTTGTAGTTAATTTGGATACGGTTTCTAAAACTTCCTTACCTTGCATTCACTTAATATATGTTCTGTGATATTGAATAGGTCTTGAGCCACAGAACATTGCATAATATTTCCCCGTTATAATTGTATTAGGCTTACTGCTCTGAATTCAGAAATAATAGTATTGATTTTGATAATTGCATTCCAGCCGGTCCGATAGCAGTTATTCTGCACTTATATAGGTCCTTCTAACGTAGCATTTCGCGATATTCTGCTCATAGTAGGCAATATAAAAAGATACAAATACATTGAAACCTAAGAACAGAAAGACAGTAGAATGCTCTTACCATGGATGGAGTATTTTGGGCCATTGTTGTGTAGGGATATCATTTTGACTGCACGTTTTATAGGGAGGAATGGTATGCAGGTATGCTGTTACTACTGAATCTGTGTAACTGTTATTTGCCATTTATGTGGCTGTGACAGATTATAAACTTTTGGT
Source organism: Polygonum aviculare (assembly GCA_934048045.1). NCBI lineage: Eukaryota > Viridiplantae > Streptophyta > Magnoliopsida > Caryophyllales > Polygonaceae > Polygonum > Polygonum aviculare. Next base: position 11,124,543 of record OW204032.1, on the reverse strand, counting down.
GTCTTAAGCTTGCGAATGCCAACATGATTAGTTGTATATGCATGTGAACATAGACTTGCTGTCTTCCCTACATCCTGGTCATTTCTAAGAAAATATTGATGGTGATATAATAATCTATAGATTTTAAAAACCGAAATAACGTTGATGGTGGTCATGACATGTTTTAGCTGATGATCAAGGTGCTGTGGCCTTCAATTTTTCAATCAATTAAGTAAATAGAACTCGAACTTTGTTTGACTGTAATGGATCTGTGTGATCAAATAGTCTTAAAAAACCTCAGTCTTTGTATAAGCCATATATATAAACTTGTCTTGAATATAATATGCGGCGTATTAAAAGGGGGCAGGTTCTGTAACACATAAAGACATACGAACTCTAAAGCAGTCCTACCTTATGCTACAATAGAAACTGTGTACGGTACCTCTTTCCTTGTCAAAGCCATAAATGTAAAGGCACAAATATATTAAATTATGTATAGGATAAAGAGTCAAAAGTGACCAGTAAATATAGTAAGATGGTCTGGACATTGTAAATTAGCTGAAAGTAGAAGAAAAATGTCTTGTATTTGCCTGAGTGTGGTATTCGGGTTACTCTTCTCGATATCATAAGCGCAATAATCATTTAGCTTGACTACAGAGATCTGTAATGTTCTTTGGCCTCCAGTTCCTACCATTTATGTATTCACTGCATAAATACGTGGTCATAAGAGAAGGTAATCAAATGTGTAAATCATATAAAACATGCAACCATTAAAGTATTTACATTTGTCCTGTAACATACCATATGTTTATATCACAGGCGCTCAATCATTCTTGCATGGCCTGGTCTGTTTGTTCATTGGCATCAGTATCATTATACTGTGAAAAACAAATTGAAGTGCATCTCAGTTTGTGCAACTGGGAGAATATAAGTCTTCAAAATGTTTATGACTAAGTATCTTACCTGGTCATGGAGTTCTAAATTGTTGAAAACTTCTTTGAAAACAATGTTCCTTGTATGCTTGCAGGTTTCATGATTGTCACCGACTATACAAAATTTCAAGCCAGATGGATCTGTAACCCTTGAACCTGCAACATAAAGCTGCCCATGGCAGAAGACTGGTTTGGGTAAGTAAACCCCTACATAGTTCAATGACTGCCCTTGACTTTTATTTATTGTCATTGCATAGCATGGTTTGATTGGAAATTGCCGGCGTTTCATTATGAAAGGCCATTCAGTCGTTGTAGATGACATGCTTATTCTAGGTATTAATACACTGTTTCCAATATGGCTTCCTGTAATGATTTTAGCCTCAATAATCCAATCACCTAAGTGCTCAATAAGCATTCTTGTTCCATTGCACAGTCCCTGGTTGGGATTTACATTTCTTAACAACATTACTGGTAGGCCTTGTTTTAGGTTCAGCTTATGCGGAGGCATACCTGTTTCAATTGTTAAGGTTGGCATAATTAAATAAATACAGTTGAATAAATTAAAAGGTTAAGGGAGGAACGATAAAGTACATTACAATTAATAAGATACCTGGGAATTTTAGAGTGTTTAGGAATTCTGTTGGATACATGTTTTCTTCCATGTAATTCTGCGCACATGTAATCATTGATTGCATCCGCATCATCATTGAGGGGTGTGAGGATTGCTCTTTCTCGTAGATATTGTGCATCTCCATGGTTAGCTGAGAAAGATGGAAATATAACATTGACTATGTTTTCCATAGGAGTATTTCCAGGATCAATAATGTATTGGTCAGGGATTGTTATCCATGTTTCTTCATCCTCTGAATCTTTTTTGTGTGCTATAAGTTTTCCTTCACCTATGCTCAGGATCCATGCATTGAATTCCTTCTTAGTTTCATTGACCTGGCCAGTTGTATTGAGTTCATTAACTCTCATGCTCTTTGTGAGCGACAATAAGCGACATTCTTTCCATAGAACAGAGTTATTGATACATGATTGTACTATTTCTTGTCTGCTTCCCTTTGATATGACTGGCAAAATTTGGCGAAAATCTCCTCCGAGCAACATTGTCATACCTCCAAATAATTTGTTTCTATTTGCTTCATTGCTTGATGAACGAATATCCCTAAGTGTCCTATCTAGGGCTTCATAGGCATATCGTTGTGTCATGGGAGCTTCGTTCCATATGATTAATTTTGCCTCATTCATTAGTTGTGCCAAATGAGTATTCTGCTTGATCCCACATGTACTGTTCTCCATTAATTCCAGTGGTATAACAAATCTACTATGTGCTGTTCTACCATGGGGTAGCAACAACGAAGCAATCCCTGTAAAAGTAAAATGGATATAGGCAAAAGGTATTTATATTATTTGATAAGGCAGAACATATGTAAAGGTAGGTAAATATGCATACTTAGATTAAGGATACCTGATGATGCGACTGCAAGCACAATATGCCTTTCTGATCTCAGCCTTGCAATTATTGTTTGATATAAGAATGTTTTTCCTGTGCCCCCAGCTCCATAAACGAAAAAAAATTCTCCTGCATTCCGATGAACAGAAGCAACAACTTGGTTATAAATGTTTCGCTGTTCTGAGTTTAATACTAACTGGAGGTGGTTGTGTTCTTTTGCCAGCTCAATAACATTATAATTCATTTCTTCAAGAATGAGTCTGTTTTCATTCATTGAGAGCAAAGTAGGATCCGGTATAGGCATGTCTGGGTAATCTGCCAACGATTTCCCATTTCTGTTGAGCAGCTCTTCTATTTCTAGGAGACAATAATTTTGGAGCTGTTCATCAGACAATGTCAAGTCCGGTGTTAGAAACCTGAACTGTTTTCGTTTTTCATATAGAATCCCGTCAATTAAAAGCTGCCAAGTCCTATCCCATAATTGCTTCGGCGAACTGACTTCGCAGAATAACAGTATCGTGACAAACAGCTCGCGAACCTGTTTTCCTGTAGCAAATCCATGAGCTTCCTCAATAGCCGAGACCCATTCCTTGTCATCGTTCACTATTCCCAAGACACAACATGTTTCGCGGAATGTATTGTACACTTGACCAGATACAGTTCTAATCTCTTCAAAACTCCGAGGTCCTTTAACAATGTTTAGTAGGAGTCGTAAGTAGTACCTTTCACCGGCCGTGGGATGGCAATATGTTATCCGGCCTATACTACTTCCTTGCTTTCGACGTCTCCATATTTTTTTATCCTCTCTCCATACATACTTCTTTGTTACCTCTGCATACGTCCATCTCCTAGCAGCCTCGTCTTCTTGATTTAACCTAAACCAATCTGTGAACATAGTGTCCTTTATGCGTTCTCTATGTAGGAGGGACTGTAAATTTTGGGAATCATGAATCGTTACTGGGTGCTGATCTGGTAAGTGGAATGTCAATCGTATCACTGGTGGATTTGAGTAGTGTATATCAAAGCTGTAAATGCGCCAACATGCTTCGCATGGGGACAAATAACGGCAATCAATATAATGTTTGATCTCATCAACTTCTACGATTCTTGTTTCTGTATGAGTGGCCCCCCGTAAAACATTTTCTTCAATTACAGTTGTAGCCCTGTCCGGTCCCTTGTGCACATATTTAAAGAGATATTTTATTGCACTTGAGCGATTACACCACTCAACGTTAATATGAGCTTGATACTTTAATAGTAAGTAGCGATTGTATGGCACAACAAACCTATTGTCCAATCTTTTTCCACTTTTGATCATAGTAGCACCACTGTTCTTACGCCTGTACAGAGGGAAGCCTTCCTCGTTTATGCTTGTTTGGTCTTGGAATGCTCGAGGAAAATGTTTGCTGCATTTGCCATCTACCATACATGGTGAGTTTGGATTATGGTTCCCACATGGACCATGCAGCATGAACTCTGTAACAGCTCTAAATCCAGCTGGTTCTGTTTCCCTGTCTGGTAGCTCAGCAGAAATGTATCTATCAATTTCTGCTGGCGTTTCTGTATGGCCTCTTTTTTTTTAAGCCACACCAAAATGTGAGCATGTGGCAAACCCCTTTTCTGGAATTCTATAGTATAGATTACTGCAAAATAGAAGAAAACATTAAATGAAGTATGAAAAGTAGTATGACAGCGTGGTAACCCCCCTATATTTCCACATTTTTTTTCTCTGAAAATTGATAGATGGCTGTTTTAAAGAAAAGTAAACGTGAAATTGTTAAAAAGTACATATTTGTGTGATACTAATCAGGGTGTTCATATAATGTAAATGGCCAATGTTGTCACTTTAATGCACATGTCCATATATTTGTTTATACCATATATGAGGTTAGCACAGCGTTTGCTTAATACCATCTTTCTTGCACAAATTAGTTGAAGCAGAAATACTTTGTTTAGGTTATTACTAAATACTTATGAGATCATCTAATCAGGATCTAACTGTAGAATGAAAGTTTGGCTATAAATCTATACTGAAATACTATAATGTATCATTGATTCAAAGGGCAACTTAATGATATCGAGACTATCAAGGTTTTAAATCATATGCTAATATTGTGTTTTAAGGATATTAAAATTGAATGGCATGTGTGGGTTAAACTATAGTGAGGATTTTTAATGGAAATTCAATCAAACAATGTACGCTGGAATTCAATTAGACCGCAACAAAACTCTTACCAAACAATTATAGAGAATCTGTGTGAAGTACTATAGATGGCTATAATGTTGTGTAGGAACCATATTCTAAAGACTGGAATTATAATACATGTTACCAAATAAACAGGAAAATGATATGGGAGTCGTGTTAAGAACTATACCAGCCTCAGTCTTCCCAAAGATTTTTTTTTTGCAGAATGTCCCTTATGAGCTCATTAAGTTTGATTTTGAAGAGCCTCGTCATAATATCAGGTCTGTGATTTGAGTCTTGCCCTGGTATGCCTGACAACATTTCACCCACTTCTTCCCACTTTTGGTTAGCTGTGAATGTGATAAAAAGGGTTGGGTTACCCAGAGACCGCGTTACTGCCATTGCATCTTGAAAATTCTGTACATAGTACCTAGGTCCACCAGTGAAACTTGATGGTAGGACAATTCTTTTTCCAACCGCAGTAGCATCAGTGTCCCCTTTTGCCACAGCGTCACATACATTTTGGTACAGATCTGATCTCAAGTTTTTCTGGTTTAGCCGCATCCATCGTAGCCTCTCTTCCTCAATAGCAGTAAAAGCATCCATTAAAAATTGCTGATATAATCTGCCTCCTCTTATTAAAGTTGTGCCTTCACATTCCCTTTGTTGAATTCTGTAAGAATAGTATTCTCTCATGGTTACATACGAACGCTTTGTTTTCCGTTTGCCTGTGTTGCTTTTGTATGGAATTTTTTCATGGTACCCATCTTCGCCGTATGGAAATAACAATGGGTATTGGAGCGGCATGTAAAGAGGGTACAACTCTGAAATTTTCTGTAGCCCTCCATTTTTAGAATGGACAATGACATCTCTTTTTCCACCAGCCATTCCAAAATCGCCTACAATCAAGGCAGCAATTTCTGAAACCTGTGGCCTGTTATATTGCCTGTCTGACTGCTGTCTATCCCCAAGCAATCGGATACTGACATCTGCAGAATCATGTGCACCACACCAATCTCGAGCCATTCTAAAAGCCTTGGCCACAGAACTTGTGGAATCTAACATAGTACTAAGATCAGAGACTAATTCTGGGTCAATCTCATTTGCATCTTGAGGCATGCATGCGATCCTGTTTTGCAATTCGTGCTCTGTGTCATAGAAGTATAACTGTGCGAAAGTTGGCCGTTGTCCTTCAGTAGGCAACAATGAGCCAAATCTGTGGTAATTTTGACCGGACATCCTGAAAGTGTATGGGCCCTTTGTCCGGTTAATTGAATTGTCAATTCTACCACCGAATGATGTAAAGCAGAACATAGCATTATAGACGCGGATTAGTTTTCTGAATTTAGCGGATGCTGTGTCAGCTGTAGCATCAAGCAATTGATCTAGAGGTGCAGGTGTAGGTGGCAATCTCTCTAACAGAACTTTCCCACCCTGACAGCACATATAAAAAGTAGGAAGACTCCTTGCATTACATCTTCCTACCTTTTCTTCAATCCACATAGTGGCACCACAAAATTGGCAAATGTACTTTGGCCATTCTAATCTGCTACGCAAGACCTCTGAACCTGTAGAATGTCATTTTGTGAAGGTTAATGCATTTGTGTTTGTATTGTATGTATGCAAGCACTCAGCTGCCATCACTGCGTTTGTACCTTGTGTATTGATAGCCGCTCCTGTATCACAGTCATCGTCATCCGAAGAACTGTCCCCATCTGTGGAATTATGAAACCACTCAAAAAAGCAGCAGGTTATATGGTAAAGTCCCATACTTATAGGGTGTCCATAACAAATCCAAACAAAAATGCATATATTAGTCTTACAGAGTTTGTAACAATTGCTATTAACAAATCTAGATGGCAACTCACCTACTTGAGAATTCATTTTGCTTGTTATATGATAAACTCACCTGTAGGATGATTCGTAGGTTCTGTAATCCTTAGACCACAATAAGTTTGTCTCGAACCGCCTACTCCAAAATGAGATGTTGTTGCAATGGCCAGTCCTGGATTTCTCAGGATTGAAGCCTCATGGGCCCTTGTAGTGGTCCTATGATTGTCTGCATCATATTTTGACTTAAGTAATTGCACAAATATGAATGATAGGCAAACAAATGAAAACATTTTCAAACCTGTAACCATTTCTAAGAATTGTGTTTATCTGATTTGATATTCCCCTGCAAGTGAAAGATCCCTGGATCAAAAAACTGTTGAACGATTTAGTGAAACTAAAGGATTGTCATGTTTTAGGTTAATGCACCTTTCCAAATTCATGCACTAAGTGTTTTTTACTGCAGGAGTTACTATATGGTATGTTTAATGTAGGCTAATCATCCAGTTTCTTGTTCACTCAGTGAAAAAAGGATTTACTGTTGGCCAGGTTAACTCCTTATATACTCAAAAGTTTGGTATTGTAAGCAATTATAGAATATTAATTGGGCCTTTACTCATTTTCAAATTAGGCCTAGCAATGGTGGATAGAGTGGAAAAGTGCACATCATATAGCAGCAATGAAGTACGCGGTGGTCTGGGCAGAGGCCAAATTCTATAGCAGTACAGTACTACTCCGAACTGTAACCATGAAGCTGTGTAGCGTTCAGAGGTATCCAAAGTGGAATTTTTATCATACACTGTATGCATATTAGCCATGCACCACATTTTTTTTGCAGTTTTAATATAGTGATTAATTTCTGAAGCCACATATGCTCAGAAAACTTTTGGATAGAATAGATTATAAGCAAGTACTGCTTCAATGATCATGTGCTTTTTCAAAAATATAAGGGTTTATCCTGCAACTGTGGGGTGAGAGTAGACAGTTCGTTTGTTGCCGCTTAGTGTTCATGTTAATAACTTTTATATTGTTTCCCTGTGGAATGCATGCATGCTATTTAAAATGGTAATAATTTTTTGTTCCATTTCCTATTAATAATTGCTAATAGTTGCTCATGAGGTGACCATGTATATTATAGTACAACCTTGCACCATAGTAAGTGGCCAGGAGGTGCTAAATCATGGAAATGTAATCTGTTCCAAGACTCAAGTTTGAGGTGTAAGAAAACAGCCTTAAATTCAAGCAGTTGGTCGAACGTATACAAAGCTGGTTGATGGCCATATAAATAGGTTGTTTGTTGCTTACAAAAAGTACAAAATTGGAATGAGTACAGAATGGCATCAAGCCTGGAGAGCAAGGCTATCTCTAAAATGTATTTAAGAGTACATTCTAAATACAAAATAGCTATGATTACTATTTAGGTGGGTTAGCCTATTGGTAGATGTTGGTCGAAACATGGAATTGTGGCTGCTGATATCAAGGCAATACTAAGTAGTCTGCCATTACTCTTTGCTTTCCCCATGTGCGCATCATTGTGGATTTCATGGCCATTGGTAGGCCCTTGCAAATGCACTCTTGATTGGTGTGCCTTCTGAAAACTTGTTTAGGAGCCTGGGCACATCTAATTCAATGGCCAAGCAGCACCTGCAAGGAGTAGCTGTAAGTGATTTGTAAAGCACATATGAAAAGGGTAATGCAGAGAGGAAGAGTCGTGTATCAGTTAATAGTCATACCAGAAGCGGGGTATAATTTACCAGGGAGGGTTGGAACACTTCTACAGGGAGCAGAATTTGTGAGCAATAGACGTGCTAAACATAATAAGTGTAATATCCTGTGAGGCCATACCAAGGAGATAGTAGAAATAAAGTAAACATTGTCCATAAATAGCCAGGAAAAATCCATCAATCTTGGAAAAACAGTTATAATAAGAAGTCTTGCACAACCATAGCTGGGAAAAACCGAGTCCAAACATAAATGTCCAAATAGAGGAATTGTCATAGTCAGCCTTATTTTTAGGTATATATGGATGGAATTCAGAAACGGGAAACTATTAAGCTATGGTGAGACCCATGTAGTCTCTATTCAGTGTCCGACAAGACAACATTCTTCCTCTTGCGGCTGGTAGACAGCTCATCCAGGCCTGGGGAGCTGCAAGTTTGGATAACAGATTGGAGAAGTTAATCTTATGGGTAGGTGAATTGCAAGAAGGTGATGTTTCTTGGGTGCGGATGAGAGAAATACATACCGGTTAGCTTCAAGTGGGGATACAACACTGTCTTTGTCAGATAGGCTAGCATCTGGGTCACTGTCGGGTGAATGCTTAGCCTTAGGGTTACAGCTCTTCCCGCCTTTCAAGCCAGACATGGAATTGGTCTCATGGGCCCCAGTCTTGCCATCACAGTTGTCATCACCTTGCAATTGTTCCCCAAAGCCTGTGCTGTGGTTCGCTTCATGCTCAGAAGAGGCCTGCTTGTAAGAGCCAGTAGTGATTAACATTTGGGATGGTAAACATAACTATGTAAGTATACTTAGGGTGATCAGAACGAATATACTAACCTCCTTCGGTCCAGTCTCTGCAGGCTGCATGCTGACACAGGTGTAGCTTTCTCCACCATGTGGATAATAGCTCTGTGTGGGAATTTCAAACATGTACCAATTATTCACCAACTGGCTCATGGCCTCTGGTATGGCAGTCTCATCTTCCTCCTAACCACGGGCAACATGAGTTGAAATTAGGCAGTTAAATACAAAGGTGTGAAAACAGAGTAAGCCTAGAAAGAGTGTGCATACAGATATTCTTTTCAGCAAGGAGTCGACATTGGTCTTCAAGACAGACTCAGCAACGCCGTCAAACAGTGTAACAGTTGCAGCGTGAGTGCCATCTTCTACATGCAGGCGAATCTTGTACCTGAGACGTGTGAAGTGGGAAAATTAAAATGCTGATAAGTTTTGCGCCAGTGGTTGCAAGTGTGTGGGCTTTCAGCAAAGGAAATGGAACATACCTAGAACGGGGGAACTCAACATTCTTCACGCAAGAGTCGCAAAAGAAGTTGCCATGCCTCCTGGTGACGCTCTTCCTACACTTCCCTTGTGTGCATGAGAAGTAGTACCAGGATGTTTTAGTATCAATGCCGACAACCTTGAGCATGCAGTAGAAATTGGTGTCCTGGAAGCCAGAGAAGTGGTGTGTGGTCAAGGCAGGGCAAAAACTGGCAAAAAGAAGAAGTGGCTTATAGTAGGGTCTATACCTGTTTCTTTGCCTTGCACCACTAGGACAATTCAAAAAATGTCACCTGAGCAGGGGGGACCTCAACAGCTTCGGCAGGGATGGCTTCGCGCTTGAAGTCTGTGAGTGGGTCAATGCAGTCTTCATCATACATCACTGTAGCAGATGTGCTTGAAAGGTAGGTGTTTTGCAAATAGAAATTTGGCACGGTAGTTGTGAAACACAGTGGTGGATAGTATAAAGATCTTTACATGGAATATGAGGGTGATGCAATAAGTCTATATAAGCTGGTAGTCTACTATATGTACTGGTAACCTACCCTTAAATGTGCGCACATTCATCCCAACCAAAATAATAGCATATCCGGTGTGATCGGCTGGTTTCCTCTGTAGGAACTCTTCAGCCAGCTCTCCCCATAGGGTGGCCCGGATCTTATGGCCCCTGTAGCAGGAATTAAAGTGGCGAAATAAGGTAGTGGAGTCATGGAAAACAAAAGGGTGGAAAAACTAAAATGCAGGAGATGTAGGCTTTCACAATAGATACCTCTTTCCAGTGAGAAAGATGTCCATTGTCTGGGTCATTTTCTTCAGCTTCTGTCCCCTTTTAACCTCTCTTGGGACTATAGGACCCACATCAGTAACATAGCCCATGACATCTGGATATAGACATGGAATATTAGTCATTTATTTTATAAGAATAAGGGTGCAGGAACAGAGAATAATCATATATGTAGAGCTGTTGGGACGATATTAAGGACAACAGTCATTAATATTTAAACCAATAATGATCGTCCCTTATTTTGATAATGACAAACTCAAAAGTATTTGATAAGTTGTCCAAGTGTTGATCTCAGGTAAGTCCAGTGGACGCACATGAGCGAAAAGGACAACAAGTGAACGGCAGTCCCTAAGCTGTAGGGACGCACGTCATCAGAACCTCCAAAGCTGAACGTAATTGGCGAAGTTCCTGCGAAGATAGGACGGCGTCCTCATCAAGAAGGGACGCGCGCCAAAATACGGACGAGGTTCAAATTCAAATCAAGGCCGCCCCAACATGATTACATCATCGTCCGGCCTTAGTCCTCAGAAGGAAGTTTCCTTTGTCTGGGCATGTGTAGACAATGCGAAAGACGTCGCTTTCCCAGCGATGGTCCCCTGCCCACGCGGAGGCTTCCCAAGCGTCAACAGAGTTGACTTCCTCAAGAGGCTCATCGCACCGTTGATCAAAGCCCAAGGATCCTGCCAAGTCTCAGAGGACGCTAGAGGACAAGAACCACTTTCGCTATAAATACCCTCCCAAGGGTATGCATAGCGTCGGTGGACTTTGAAGACTTTCTCTCAAGCTCTCCCGAAGCATTCAAGAACATCAACGAAGATCGAGAAGATCAAGTGAGCTTGAAGCAAGAGAAAGAAAGTCCAACCACATCAAATCCAATTCAAACCACAAATCAATTAGAGTTGTAGTTTGTCTCTCACATCGAACCGTGAGAGACGTGAGTGATAGCTTCCTTATAGCTAAGAGTGTTAGGTTACTTGTTAGGTTGAAAGGAGTGTTACTAGTGAGACTAAGGACGGACGCTTAGCTCAGAGAAGTGTAACGACTCGCCTAAGTTGTAAGGACTCACTCTCAATAAGATAAGGGACGGCTATTGAAAATCCTCCAACGGAGGTAGAGGTTTACCCATAAGACTAGTTGGTCTTAGTGGGGTTCCTCTATAAATACTCGTGTCTATTCTCTTATCTTGTTTCCTGTTAAGTCTATTTTTCGCTGCACTAAAGGACGTCCTTAACCCAGTTAAGGACGCCTTCATTAACGACTTACGATCCAACAATTGGTATCAGAGCAGGCGCTCTAGATTTTGTTGAGTTGCAGGTACAAGATGGACATGGAACCTATTGGAATCTCCTTTGTGAAGCCTCCTCGCCTGACGGACGGCAACTTCAACCGCTGGAAGATCCGCTTCGAGAACTTTTGCAGAAGTCAGAATTATCAATGCTGGAGAGTGATCATGAAAGGTGACCTTGTCGTCCCTGATGATAAGAAAGATGAAGAAGACGAGTGGGGTCCTGACGAGTTCAAGCTTTTGGAAACAAACGCTAAGGCAATATGCTTCCTTCAAGCGTCCCTTTGCGAGAGGGACGCCACCCGAGTTAGCAATTTGGCAACGGCCAAACTACAATGGGAAGCTCTTGAGAAGTACCATGTGGGTACGGCGGAGATGAAGGAAGACGTTAAGCTTGAGATCAAACGAGAGTTCTATGCCTTCAGAATGCTGCCTAATGAAACTGTCAAGGACTATTCATACCGCTTTGAAGCTCTTGTGACCAAGATGCGAAATTTGGGCATCCCAGAAGCTGAAATCTCAATGAGGAACAGAGTTGGAGTAGTCATTGATGTTCTTACAGGGAAATGGAATTTTGATAGGACTACGTTCAAGGAGAATACAGCCAACAAGACCCTGGATATGGAAGAGATCTATGGGAAGCTGAGAGGCTATGAAGCAAGAAGGGAAGCTGATATGGCTGAATTAGCTAGGAACCCTCAGACAGATCTCGCCTTGATGTCTTCAACCCCAGAGTACGCTGAGTATCTGCGTCACCAAAGAGAACTTGCTTTAATGGTGGAAGCAAACAAAAATGAGAATCGTGAAAGGATGCGTGCACAAGCTCTAAAAGAAAAGGAAAGCAAAACTAAGGAACAACTCGAAGAAGAGGAAGAGCTTGCCCTTCTACACAAGGTTGCCCGCTTATGGGGTAAAAGGACCAGAGATTTCAAGAAATACAAGATGCCTTACAAAAAGGAGAGTCCCAAGTATACAGAGGCAGAAATGAAGGAACTTACTTGCTACAAGTGTAACAAGAAAGGACACTTTGCCAAAAAGTGTACTACAGGACTAAACTTAAAAGAAATGAGTTCTGATGATGAAGAACCTGAAGGACCAGCGGCGTACATAGCCATCGAGGACGCCTCAGATAACGAACAAGTGGCGTACATGGCTGTGGAGGACGCCCCAGTTCTTGAAGAGGACGCTCCTGACAGGGAACAAGAGGTAACTCGTGAATCCATGATGACTTCTTTAGAAAATTGTTCTAAGTCCAAACTTATTAAACTCATTGGCAAGATCATGAAAGAAAGTGTGATCATGCAACATAGAATGGATGAACCTGAACTTGAAAATGAAAATATTCTGGTTGAATGTGAGAACTGTGCTACAGTGTCTTTGCAACTAGAGTCCTCACGTGAAGAAACTAAGTCTCTGAAAACTGAAGTGATGTGCCTTAAACTAGAGAACGCCAAGCTTAGGGAAGAAGTAAAAGTGTAAGGAAAGAGTCCTGTAGTTGAGGAAGTTAGACCAATAGTGTTTGTCCCAGCCAAGAGAGGACTAGGCTATGAGTCTGACTCCAGGAACTCCCTCCCTAGCGACTTTGAGGCAAGCAAAACTTCAGAACTTGAATTGGAAAAGGAAAAGACCAAGAATCTCCTTGAAAGAATTAGAGTCCTAGAAAGTGGAGAGAAAGGTCAAAAGGACTACTACACTAACTCCACCAGTCATAGGATCTATAAGAAAATTGCAAAGGGGGAAGGTTCAAAAGTCTGTGACCCTCAAAAGATGAAAAAGAACAAAATCCAACGTCCTAACAAAAAGTACTACCTTGGTACTTACTACAAGACGTGTTGGCATTGTGCACAAGGAGATCACTTTAAATATGAATGTTTAAAACTGAAGAACGACATTGAAAATGGTAAAGCTGCTAGGACTAACATTGAAAATAAAAAGTCCGTCCCTAAGGCTAACCCTAGACGTCCTAGACGCTCTAAGATTTCTTTCCGAAAGCATGCTATTTCAAATGATGTGAATATAAGTGACTACATGCCAGAACCAATGTTCTGTTCTTGTAACGAACCAGGTAAGGAACACCTTGCATGGGTCGCCAAACACTAACTTTGGTTTGGCAGGTGGAAGTGAGGGGACGCCCATGGATCATCGACAGTGGCGCCTCGAATCATATGACAGGAAGCCAGATCCATCTCACTTCTATCCAAAGTAGCGCCACGGGAGGAACTGTCTCGTTTGGCAATAAGGGCAAGGGAAAGATCAAAGGGACGGGAACTGCTATTCTCAATCCGTCCATCAAAGCGACAAATGTTAGCCTTGTTGAAGGACTTGGCTTCAACCTCCTGAGCGTCTCTCAAATGTGTGATCAAGGTGAAAACCTAGTCACATTTGACTCAAAGGAGTGCCTCGTCATCAACAAGAAATCAAACAAAGTCGTCCTCAAAGGAGTCCGAAAGAACAATGTCTACATCTTCAATCAGGAGTTCAAGCCAAAATTTGAGTTGTGCTTATCTGTGTCAAAGAAGGACGCTGACCTCTGGCATCCCCGACTTGGCCATGCTAGACCAAGCACAATCCTCAAGCTTCATCAAAGAAATCTTGTGAAAGGTCTTCCCCAAATTGATCCTGAGAAAATTGAACAGTGTGAAGCCTGTATCAAAGGAAAGCAAACAAGAACGTCCTTTAAGTCAAAGAACGAGGTCAGCACAAATAAACCTTTGGAACTTCTCCATATGGATCTTTGTGGACCAATGAAGACGCTGAGCTATGGTGGAAAGAGGTACATTTACGTTCTTGTAGATGATTATTCTCGATTCACCTGGGTTCTTTTCTTAGCTTCAAAAACAGATTGCTTCAACGCATTCAAAGTCTTCATCAAACAAGTGGAAGTTGCGCTTGAGACGCCTCTCAAATCCATAAGATCAGATCATGGGACGGAGTTTCAAAACTCAGAGTTCGTGGCCTACTGTGATCAACATGGAGTCTCTCACAACTTCTCAGCTCCAAGGACTCCTCAACAAAATGGAGTGGTGGAAAGAAAGAATAGGACGCTGGAGGATATGGCACGAACTATGCTTTTAGCTAATAGCGTCCCCAAGTACTTTTGGGCGGAAGCTATTGCTACAGCGTGCTACATTGTCAATCGAGCCATGATCCGTCCTTTACTGAAAAAGACGTCCTATGAGTTGCTGAACGGAAGAAAGCCTCGCATCGACTATCTCAAAGTCTTTGGATGCAAATGCTTTGTTCACAACAATGATAAAGAGAGACTTGGAAAGTTTGATGCAAGAAGTGACGAAGCTATATTCCTTGGGTACTCTCTCACCAGCAAAGCATATAGAGTTTTATACAAAAGGACTCTAAAGCTTGAGGAGAGTATTCATGTTGTGTTCAAAGAAAGTGCCTCTCACAAAGAAAAATCAAGTGGGAAAGATCGCTCATACTCTAATCAGCAGGATGCCTCCGACGATGAAGTTGACCTTGGGTCCTCTGGAAAATACTATGTTCCTAAGGACGCTTTTCAAAACCCTGAAGAAGTCTCAGTGGAAGTCCCCAGTGCTGCTCAGGAAATTCTCTCTCGGAGTGAATCACCAGGTCAACTTGATGGTGCTGAATCAAGTCTTCAAGGTGAACAGCGTCAAGAAGTGGACGCTCAACCTGAGGGGGAACACTCTGAGCTTTTCAATGAAGACGACGGGTTTGACTCCGATGAATCTGACTGGACGGACCCTAGATGTACTCCTGCAAAGGACGATATTCATAAGGGATCCATTCTTTCAAGACTTCATTCAACAGATCAAATCATCTCAGACATGTCGAAAGGAGTTCAAACAAGATCAGCTGTGAATCAATCCCATAATGCCAACATAGCGTTCTGTGCCTTCAACGCCTTCGTGTCCTTAATTGAACCTAAGAACATAAAGGAGGCACTTCAGGACGCTGATTGGATTCAAGCCATGCAAGAAGAACTTAATCAGTTTGAAAGGAACAAGGTTTGGACCCTCGTCCCTCGTCCAAGAAACAAAAACATAATAGGGACGAGGTGGGTCTACAGGAACAAGCTTGATGAGAGTGGTCGTGTATCAAGAAATAAAGCAAGGCTCGTGGCTCAAGGCTATAGACAAGAGGAAGGAATCGACTATGATGAGACCTTCGCTCCTGTTGCCAGAATTGAAGCCATTCGCCTCCTTATCGCCTATGCCGCTCACAAAGGGTTCAAGCTTTTTCAAATGGATGTCAAAACAGCCTTCCTCAACGGCAAGCTCAAAGAAGAAGTGTACGTCGCTCAACCACCAGGATTTGAGGACGCTGATCACCCTGATCATGTGTACTTCTTGGACAAGGCACTCTATGGACTCAAGCAAGCCCCTCGTGCATGGTACGATAGGTTTGCGTCCTTCCTCTTGTCCAACGGGTACACACGAGGTAACATTGATAAAACACTCTTCTTAAAGAAAGTCCTTAAAGATGTCTTGATTGTCCAAGTCTATGTCGATGACATAGTCTTTGGAAGCACTAACATGAAACTTGTAGAGGAATTCAAGAACTTGATGAGTAGTGAGTTTGAGATGTCCCTCATAGGAGAACTGAACTTCTTCTTGGGACTCCAAATCACTCAGCTTAAAGATGGGACGCGCATTCATCAACAAAAATACATCCGTGAAATGCTCGAGAAATATGGGATGAACTCATCGAAACCCATTGATACTCCCATCTCCCCCAACACTCGCCTTTATGCTGATGAAGAACGCAAGAGTGTAGATCAAAAGCTCTACAGAGGAATGATAAGATCCTTGCTATACCTAACGGCAAGTCGTCCCGACATCATGTTCGCTGTGTGCTTATGTGCTCGCTTCCAAGCAAATCCAAAGGAGTCCCACATGCAAGAAGTGAAGAGAATCTTCAGATACCTCAAAGGACGGGATGACCTATGCCTATGGTATCCCAGAAAGACGTCCCTAAACCTGGTAGCGTACTCTGACGCAGATTACGCTGGCCATGTGGTGGATAGGAAGAGCACCTCAGGAATGGCTCAATTCCTGGGCTTGTGCCTTGTATCTTGGGGATCCAAAAAGCAAAACTCCGTGGCACTCTCAACCGCAGAAGCTGAGTACGTTGCTGCTGCTTCGTGCTGCTCGCAAGTCCTATGGATCAAGTACCAACTTGAAGATTATGGTACGTTCCTCAACACAGTCCCTATCTTGTGTGATAACACTAGCGCTATAAGTATTGCCAAAAATCCTGTTCATCATTCTAGGACGAAGCATATTCATATAAGACATCACTTTCTTCGTGATAATGTTGAACTTGGATTAATTAGAGTGGATCATGTTAGGACTGAGGACCAAGTGGCCGATATTTTCACAAAAGCACTTGATAGACGTCCCTTCGAGCACCTCCGGTTGCTTTTGGGGATGATAACTTTTAAATGATCAAGTCCCGTTCTATTATTCCCTCTATGATTGACTATGTTTTGTTGAGATCTTGTCTTAAAGTGTGTCATGCATTTAGAGTCATCTTTAAAGGACGCTAGTCTAAGATATGTGTTTTCACTTGTGTTTTTGAATGGTATTCATTTCGCTTTTCATCTCAAGAGTATCCCTGATCACCCTACCCTCATTACAAGCCGAAATGATGGGAACTCTAAGCTTACCCAGGCCGAGAATCTTGCAAACGCGTCCTATGAGCGTTCTTTGTTTTATCTTTACGGGACGTACTTGCTTGATTTTCAAAAATAGTTCTAAGTGATCAAAGGGACGAATGTTAAGGGCTGAGAGTTGTCCGTACAGAGTTCTAAGTTCAGAGGTTAAGAACAGTGTCTGGGACGCCGTGGTTCAGTTCAGTGGTGTGTAGTGTTGTGTTGATAGGACGCCAGCTTGGAGTCCTTTGCAGTTGTGAGAAGTTTGAATGTTTGAATTTGGGAAGATGAACCGTCTTCGAGGAGCTTCAGCGAAGATCTCGGGATACGCGCGAACAGTGCTCAACAACTGTGTTTCTTAGTAAAGAAGAAAGCCACGTGTGGGAAGACGGGTGGAGGAAGCCGAGTGTAAAGACCCTGTTACCCCTGACCGTCCAACTTCGTCTTCTTCCTATAAATACCCACCTGTGCATTCCGAAAACCTTTCTTCGCTCATCTATTGTTTGCACACTTATAGAAATCTCTCAAAGATCTTCACAATCTTCAAACGCATCCCGAAATCTCTCTCCAAACCCTAATCCTCCTCTATTTAAACCATCTCAAAAATGGCCAACACAAGAGCTTCGAAAAACCCCTCCTCCTCAAAATCTCCTCCGGTGAAAGGTCGGTCCTTAATGGAGTCCAGAGGCAGACCCTCCGGCCGCCAAGAACCCCCTCGCCACCATTCTTCATCCCAGTCCACCCAACGCCGCCACTCCAACACCCCTCCCCAGCCCCTTCGCTCCCAACCTCCACCACAACGACAACAACCCCGCTCTCAATCCAAGTCCCAGCAAAAGAGGTTCTCATTTCTGGAGAAGCCCTTCAAACCCGAGCCTGAGCCAGACCAAGGGAACGCCGGTAAAGGCGCCGTTTTTAAACTTCCGTCCCAACCCAAACGCCGTCCTCCCCTTGACCCTCTCATTGAGGACTGGCTTGAAAAAGAGCCAAGGACGCTCGCCAACATCTGTCTGAGGGCGTCCACTCATGAACATCCTCCCAAAATCCAAAGACTCCTCCACTACTTCATGGTCACCTACGTCCAACCCCGCCTCAAAGAAACCAATCACACCAACCCACCGTTCATGGGGCCAGGAATCATTTCTGACTCCTTTGGTGGAACCGTGGACGAGCTCGCCAAACTGCTCCCGGATATAATGGAGTTTGTTGTGGCTCCTGCGGGCTCCGTCCCTTCCCAGAAACGCAAAAGGCCTTCCTCTCCCCCTCCGTCCAAATCGCTCCAAATTAAAGGCCCTTCTTCCTCTCCACCTAAGCCAGTCCCTTCCTCCCCTCCTCCTGCCCCAAAGCGACGCCTCAAGTCCTCTGCTCAACTTGAGGGCATCACAGATGAAGAAATGACCGCCATTCGCCTCTCCGAAATTCAACTGGAAAGAGAGAAGGCGCGCCAAGAGCAAGAGCTAGCAGAAAAGGAAGCCGTTGAGAAGGCGATCCAAGCGAGTATGCAGGACCTTCGTCAACTCCCCCCACCTCCTCCAAGGGTAGAGGATGCTCCTCAGGTCCATGCCAAGGACGTTCCTCCAGTACAGGTCCAGGCCGAGGACGTTCCTCCAGTACAGGTACAGACCGAGGACGCAACCCCTGCTACGCTGCCGCCTCCTCCCTCTGCTCCGCTCAAGGTGAAGCCAATCTCAGTGGTTCCGCCCAGCACTTCATCCGCTCCCCCCACTAAAGCTAAGATCCGCACTCCTACTCCCTCTCCTCCTAGAGCTTCAACTCCTCCTCCTCCGCCTGCTCCGGCCGTCGAGGAAGCTGCTCAAGTTAAAGGGACGCCTCCTCCAACCGTCCCTATAGAGTCCTTGGCAAGGACTCCAGCGGTGGACGCGCCTCCCACTGAACAGGTGTCCACTGCTAAGGACACGGCAATGGTTGAGTTCCAAGAACAAAGGAACGAAGCCTCCGATGAAGAGGACGCCCCTCCCCAGGATGATGAACCTGAGGACGAGGAGGGAGATGGAGATGAAGAAGACGCGGGTGATGAAGTGATCGTGAGCAATGACTCCAAGCAGAAACGCTTCAAGAAAATCCTCTCACCGCTTCTCTTCACAGCCCAGTTTCTGGCAGAGAACCAGCGCCAAGAGTTCTTGGACCTTCTGGAGTTCCAGGGATGGACGCACTTGGGCGCTGAGGCCGCTGATGTTGACCCTGATGAGGTTCTCCGTTTCTACTCCAAGTTCGAAATCACAGAAGTAAACGGGAAGCCTCAGGGGACTTTTGAAATAGATGGGGACGAGTATTCCGTTGCTGAGGGCACCGTCCGCAAAATGCTAGGCCTGCGTCCTTCTCCTCCGGATTCGCTGCATGATCTGCCTTGCAAGAACTTTGCTCGCTTCTCCCAGGACGAAATCCTCAACAGAATATTCAATGGGAGACAGCCAGCTGCTAAGGACAGAGTCGCTCATTGCCTCACCAAGACGGGCGTCCTTGCGCACCACTTTATTGTGCGCATGGTCGTCCCCCGCCAAGAGAAGAAGTCCATTGTTCAAATCACTGATAGCATTCTCTTGGACGCCTTCTTGGAACGCAAGCCGATAAACTTGCCCCGGGTAATCTTGGAACATATGGGCAAGTGCACAGGAGGCAGGCACTCTCTTCCCTTCCCCAGCCTGGTCAAGCAAATTCTGAAGCAGCAAGGACTCTATGCTCCTAAACAAGAGCGTTCCTTTGGTATTCATTGGGACGTCAGGCAAATCACACTCCCTCCCGTTGGAAAACTCAGGTGTGATGAGCCCCTCCCGTCCGTCAAGCGCCAAATGGAAAAGGAACGGAAAGAGGCTGAGCGGAAAGCCAAAGCTGAGAGGAGAGCTCAAGCTGCTGCTGCTGCTGAAACTGGGGAAGGCGATCCTGAAGCTGAAACTGTTCAAGTAGTTGGGACGCCAGCTGAGGACGCTGCTGATGAAGAGGACGAGCTCGATCGTATGAGCGTCCCTAATGAGGTCGAGAAGCACTCTACAAAGTCTCTGATGGGCATGATGATCGAGAACCAGTGCATGATGATAGATCTGATTCAACAGGTTCACGACACCCTTCACGTCCACACAGAACTTCTTGAGCGCAACAACGAGCTCCTTGCACAGAACAACCATCTTCAGGAGCAACACCTCAAGGCCCTTGGCAAGCGTCCACGCAAATGATCACCTCCCCCTTCTCTAACCCTGAAACAATTCATCATTTCTTGAGTTTTTGTTAAGAAAATGGGACGCTGTCCCCGTTTTGAACACCATTTGTGAATGTCTGTAATGAACGTACTCTTTTCTCATTCTGAATGCCATTCACTACATTTGTGCTTCATTTTGTCTAAGCGTTCTTTACTTTAGTTATGACTTTGTGCTTACATGCTTTTCAACTTGTTCTCCTTTTCGATGATGCCAAAAGGGGGAAGTATAGTTTTGCAGAGATGCGATTAGCTTTAAGTTTTCATAGAAAGCATGTGCTTAGGGGGAATTTCGGCCAAGTCCAAAGGACGCTAGTTAGGAATAAATTAGAACGCACTTAAAAGAATGTGTTGCATGTCAACCTAAGCTGAAAAGCAAATCAAGTGTAGTTTCTCATGCTAAAAGCTTTACTTCTGTGCGCATTATTTGAAAGAGTTTGTCATCATCAAAAAGGGGGAAATTGTTGGGACGATATTAAGGACGGCAGTCATTAATATTTAAACCAATAATGATCGTCCCTTGTTTTGATAATGACAAACTCAAAAGTATTTGATAAGTTGTCCAAGTGTTGATCTCAGGTAAGTCCAGTGGACGCACATGAGCGAAAAGGACAACAAGTGAACGGCAGTCCCTAAGCTGTAGGGACGCACGTCATCAGAACCTCCAAAGCTGAACGTAATTGGCGAAGTTCCTGCGAAGATAGGACGGCGTCCTCATCAAGAAGGGACGCGTGCCAAAATACGGACGAGGTTCAAATTCAAATCAAGGCCGCCCCAACATGATTACATCATCGTCCGGCCTTAGTCCTCAGAAGGAAGTTTCCTTTGTCTGGGCACGTGTAGACAATGCCAAAGACATCGCTTTCCCAGCGATGGTCCCCTGCCCACGCGGAGGCTTCCCAAGCGTCAACAGAGTTGACTTCCTCAAGAGGCTCATCGCACCGTTGATCAAAGCCCAAGGATCCTGCCAAGTCTCAGAGGACGCTAGAGGACAAGAACCACTTTCGCTATAAATACCCTCCCAAGGGTATGCATAGCGTCGGTGGACTTTGAAGACTTTCTCTCAAGCTCTCCCGAAGCATTCAAGAACATCAACGAAGATCGAGAAGATCAAGTGAGCTTGAAGCAAGAGAAAGAAAGTCCAACCACATCAAATCCAATTCAAACCACAAATCAATTAGAGTTGTAGTTTGTCTCTCACAACGAACCGTGAGAGACGTGAGTGATAGCTTCCTTATAGCTAAGAGTGTTAGGTTACTTGTTAGGTTGAAAGGAGTGTTACTAGTGAGACTAAGGACGGACGCTTAGCTCAGAGAAGTGTAACGACTCGCCTAAGTTGTAAGGACTCACTCTCAATAAGATAAGGGACGGCTATTGAAAATCCTCCAACGGAGGTAGAGGTTTACCCATAAGACTAGTTGGTCTTAGTGGGGTTCCTCTATAAATACTCGTGTCTATTCTCTTATCTTGTTTCCTGTTAAGTCTATTTTCCGCTGCACTAAAGGACGTCCTTAACCCAGTTAAGGACGCCTTCATTAACGACTTACGATCCAACAAGAGCTTTGCCACATGACTGCATACCTATGAGAGCATTGGTGCCATTGGCATCAAAGCGAATGTCTCCTATCTCAGTGAAAAGGAAAACATACTTTGTTGGGAACCCCTCAGCAATGGATTCCAGCTTCTTTACACTGGTGGAGCCATGGAGTTCTAGCATGTATCTCTTGTCTTTCAGCACCTGGTATTCCTTGAGGTTCGGGATGATATGGAAATCCCTCAATCTGAATATAGCCCCTTCAGTTAGTTGCCTCACAAAGCAGTGTGCAACGTTGTTCTTGGTTGTACAATGAATAAGGCCCCCCTGTAAACACAACAGCAGGCAAGAGTTTGTCAATCATAAGGTGCAACATAAGAAGCACAAACGCAACAGGGGAAAACAGAAATAGATATAGCATATACAACACCTTTGAATCAGCAAGTAAGTAGTCAGTTCCCTTGTAGGTGTCATAGATGTTGTAGATGTCCCACTTCCTACAGACCATGACATGGACCTCACAGTTTATTCCCTGACGCAGTTCGTTGAAGTACTTGATAGGATACGCCATAGTAAAGAGCTAAGAGGGATAGGTGTGAGAAGATGAGTAAGGTCTATAGCAGGTTTTATAAGCCAACCATAGGAATACCAACAGGCATTCTGTGGCAATCCGAATGAACTCATCATTATAAGAATGCAAGTTACAGCACAAAACATTTAATCAAGTGTAACTGTGCCAATATATAACAGCAACGCTTGGAAAAGAAATGGGCACATAGAAACGCTTGAGGTGTCGATGAATGAGCAGGAAGATGGAGAGAGTCGTGAATAAGCTTTCACCAGAGATATTTACTCACGTAAGGAAGTTATTAGGTTGTTTCAATTACATGGATAAGAATATGGACGCAGCATAGCATAATATGCAAGCATTTATGAGGTCAAAGCGTGTAAATACCAACAATGTAACCACAACATGAACGCTGAACAGACGCCAGCAACATTAAAACCAAATAGGGGCAAATGAAATTTTCGCTACAAAATGGAGGCAGGTAATATGGGAAGTATAGAATAGTGATAAAATGATGAGCATTCATTGCGGATTCCGACTGTAGTTTATAGTATTATAGATTGTTTATTTTTTTAAGCAATTAATTAATGCTTTTCGGTAACATTAATTTACCATATAGCAAAGAAAATTAGTTACACACTTTATTACATTGATCATACTTGTAAACTTGTCTAGTTCTATTTTATTATTTTTATTAAAAAAACATGATAGGAAAAAATTTGATTATTTCATTATATTTATCATGTAAAAGTTAATATATAAGATATATTATTATATATTACACTAATAATTGTATATGCTTTCAAATGATTCATTTAATAGTTGTAATGCTCCGTTTTATTTCAAATGAACCACTTTTGATCCATTAACCAGGTTTGCTTATTCGACGAACAACCAATTCATAAGTATTTTTCGCCCCTCCATCCAAAAGTTTCTGGATCCGCCACTGAGTGTAGGTATGTGTTTGTGTGAGTATGGGTGTGGAAGTGAAGAGGTGAATGTTGTTATGTGGAGATGGTCGTGTGTGAGAGCAGGATGGTGCGTGTTTGTGAATGTGGATTTATGAATCTGTGTGTAAGAGACTTGTGATTGTGTTAGTGAATTGAATCCTATGACTGACTAGACCTAGGACTGGACTTAGAGTTATGTGTGTGTGATTGTGGACTCTTGTTTACTGACCTTAGAATAAAATGGTTTTGAAACGCCCTATGATTGTCGTGCTTAGTCTAGCTTGATAGAGTAGTAGCTGATCCTTCGGGGAACTATTTTTCATTCCAGGAATCCAGGGATTCGTGTAGAGACTTGGCGGATTGGTGGTACAAAGTGGCGATACGTGTTATCGAATGGTTTGGGTTTTTGGGAAGGGTTGTTGTTATTTTAACACACGTCATTGTTTAGATTATCTTGTATGGTCTTATATAGTAAGTTGCTAGTTGATGTGCATGGGTTTGGGGAAAGTTCATATCTATTAGTCTTGTATTGGGTTGGAATCATGAAATGTTTTGTAAAAGTTTTTATCTCGTAACACAAGTTGGATGTTTTTTAATGTTTTCTCGCCGTGCCCGCGTTGCAAGATCCTAATGTTCTGTTGTCGAACCAGCTTGGTAGCGCCTCGTGAGGTCTACTACCGAGTAACGCCTTGTCAGAAAGACGGGGTGTTACAAATTGGTATCAGAGCCAGGTTGGCAACAATGGCACAAGGAACTGATTAACAAGTGTACACGAGGTCCAACTTGAACAAAAATCCGGCCGGTGTTTTAAAATGTTTTCACTGGATAGTCATGTTGCATTTAGGTGGGGTAGGTGACACGTCGCGACTCCGCTACCATCAACCGAAGGATGTCACGTAGTTAGTAAGTTAAGTGTCAATCCAAGGTTGTTGTATGTCACTTCGTTGTTGATTTGAGACCCAATTGTTTGACCTTGTTTGACCATGTTTGATTTGTGTGACCCTATTATTATACGAATATTGTTTTGTACATGTGTTTGTGATGCTAGTGTTAGTCTGTCATTTTTTTCCCCCTTTAGATTTAGGTTCGAGGACGAACCTCTTTAAGGAGGTGAGGTTGTAAGACCTCGGGTGTCATTTAGATTCCGTTTTTGAATCCGATAGTTCTAATTCGTTCTTCCTGTAAGTTTCGGGACGAAACTTTTCTTAAGGGTGATAGTATGTAATATTCGGTTCTTGCCGGTCTTGTATCGGTTCCGATTCTTGATCTATAAGTTATTCTAAAATTTAATTAGGAAACTAGTACGTAAAAATATAATTAATTGGAACTCATTATCGAGAAATATCTTTAGTTAGGCTCCAAATCTCTTGGATAGGTTTGAGTTATAACTAACTAGAAGATAAATTAATTAGCCCTAGTAATTGGTTAAAAGCCGGTCAACTTTAGAAAACACCCAAAATTCATCTCCTTCTCCGTGTGAAGAGCCGAAGGCGCCGCAAGCCTTGCAACCGGAGTCACGCCTTCCGTGAACTTCCGGTGAGCGTCGTCGTTGGTCTTTCTTTTCCTTCTTTTTCTTATCGGGCAACTAAGGTTCTGTTTTGGGTAGAGAGGAGCCGGGGTCGGGCTCGATTGGGTTGGGTTCCGTGAGACCTTGGTGTGGGTTGAAAGTAGGTCGGTAAAAATCTGAGTTTGAGTCAAGTAAGGGTGAGTCGAGGCATCGGGTCGAGTCGGGCGTCTTGGGTCGGGATCGGGTAGCGAGGGCTGAGCGGAGTGAGTCCGGCCGTGAGGGAGCGGAGGGTGTGCGGGTCTGTATAGGTGATCGGGTCTAGGTTGGTGGTTCCAGTCGAAGTCGGGCGGTTCGGTGGTCGTCATCGGGGGTCGGGACCAGAGTGGTGGTCGCTAGACGTCTACGTGGGCAAGCTTTAAGGAACAAGTATGCTTTAAGTTTGAACAATAGATATATTTTTAGCAATTTAGCATGACCGTTGGAATTTTGAGAACTTTCCCATATTATCCTTGTAGATCAGATAAGTGGGAGGATTGAGCAATAAAGAGTTAAAAAGTGCAAGGAGATTTTTGTTGCATGAAAAAATTTGATATGGATTATTGTTACTTATGATTGTTCAAATCGTATAGATTCTAAAATCTTGTTGTTGTACTATTTGTTGGCTAAGTTATAGTCAGATTGTTATTAATATTGTCTTATACTCCCTCCGTCCCTAAAAGATTGTCCAGTATTCCATTTCGGGCGTCCCCCTTTGTTTGTCCATCTTTAACAACTTTCCATTTATATAACTAATTTCTTCCTTTTTTACCCTCATTCAATCTCTTATATCACTTAATTATCCAACTTTCTCACCAACTTTATCACTTTTTCTCTACAAAAATACAAAACTACCCCTATCTAATCTCATATACTACCTCCATACCCAATATTCCCATCAACTTTATCACTTTATCACTTTTTCCCACCAACTTTTCACATACTTTACACATTTTCTTAAAAACCGCAAAAACCGTCTTTTTGGACGACATTTTAGGGACGGAGGGAGTAGTATTCATGCAAAAACATGAATTGTGTTTTTGGTTGAACTCAAGCACAATTCTGGTACCAAGTAATGGATTTGTATTGTTTATTTGCTTTGGAATTCGGAAGTATTTTGTGAAGTAGTAGTAACAATAAGGAGGTCAAAATCTTTCAAGAGTATATGTAGCCCTATGTGAGTAATTTGTCTCATATACTCTAATGTTTGATGATTTGCATTCTAGGTATGCACAAATTCTGCACCAAGACGAAAAACACAAAGCTTCGATCTAGATGAACCTTAGGGACTTCATCTCCCCAAGGCCGTCCAATGATTCGTGGGGACTCTGTGCAATTATTTTTGAGCTTTTTACAAAAAACCACCCGTTAAATACCCCACATTACAAATAACCACCCGTTATTCGCAGATTTGTTTTAAACCTCTCAATAAATCAAAATCGTTAACAAATAGCCACCCAAATACTGTTCCGTCCAAAAAATCCGTTAAATTCTGTGCTTTGACACTTTTTCCCTCAAGTGAACTGTTCATCATCTTCTTCATTTCCGTCTTCTCCGTACAATAGTGTAATGAACACATATTACACAAAAAATAATGGTTTTATGAAACATCATTAGATAATTTATTGTTTATAAATTCCTAATTAATCACTTGGAGCTACAGGTTTTCTGGATTTGCAGATGGATACCAATTCATAAAAGTCCGATTAGGTTCGATTTTCGAATGCAATTACTTCGATTGGCACCGAGTTACAAAGCAGGTTCATACAAGTCCGATTAGGTTTTAGAATTCGCAGTCTATAAACACTAAACACATCTCTGCAAATTCAAAACAGAACGGGGGGGTCGGGAAATGGTATCGGGTTGCCGGCGTCGGACCGCGAATCCAAAGCAGAGAAGGTCGGGATTGGGTGACGGTCCTTCGTGGATCGGCTTGCAGATCTGGAGCGAGGAGAACCGAGGGCGGTCGGGCTGGGTCGAGCGGCGATAGGTGGCGGTCGGGCTGGGTCGAGCGGCGAGAGGCGGCGGTCGGGCTGGGTCGAGCGGCGAGAGGCGAGCTAGCCAAGGGTGTCGGTGGTAGGGGTGTTGCGTAGAGCGCGGAGGGGGTCGAGCGAGAGGCAGGGCTGGTGGCCTGAGCGCCAGATCCGGGGAGGAGCCGGTGAGGGCGGGCCTCTGCCACCGTGGGAAGTCGAGCGAGAAACCAGCCGAGAGCGGAGAGGCCGACTTGCCGCCGGAGTTGGACGGCGTCAGGCCTGTAGACCCAATAATGGAGGGAAAGAGGGAGAAGGGCAAGCGAGGGTGGGGTTTGGTCGGGAATGGAGGAAGCAGGCCGGCGGAATGAACGAAGCTGGAGCCAAAGAGGAACTCGGCAATGGAGAAGGAGAAGTGGGAAAGAAAGATATAATTAAAAGAAAATCAATTAAGAGATATTAAAACTAAATTTTGGCATGAGCTGGCAATCTCAAAAAGAGGGGGTAAGTTCGATCAAAAAAATAAGAGGGGGTAAGTGGTCAAAGGTTGACTATTAAAAGAAGAAGAAGAAGCATAGTTGACTTGAGGGCAAAACGTTAAAAGCGCACAACTTAACGGAATTTTTCGACGGAACAGTAACCTGGGTGGCTATTTGTTAACGATTTTGATTTAGTGGGAGGTTTAAAACAAATCTGCGAATAACGGGTGGTTATTTGTAATGTGGGGTATTTAACGGGCGGTTTTTTGTAAAAAGCTCATTATTTTTACAAAAGTAAAAAATTGAGTAAATGTTGCTCAATAGAATGTTATGATTAGTAAATTTGTTGAATCATAAAGTTTTTCTACTCGATCGTGAGTAATATAGTTGTTGAATTTTTTTCTAAAGATAACTTGCAAAAAAGGGGAAAACATATGAACTAGATTGTACAACTAAAATGAGTAACTTCTTTCAAAATAGTATAGACTATTACAAGTTTATTTAGATAATATTTAATTATACATCGTTCCATTCCAACTAGCTTGGAGGAAAAGCGGAGAGCGCATGTTGGTTGATAAATCTCAAAACTTAGATATAAGATAATATTTTATTATATATTTATTAATGATTGATAAATCATAAAAACTGTATGGATTTCAGCCTGTAAACAGAAACAATAAGTCAATAGAAGATCAGACCAAGAAGCAAACAAGGGCAGATTGAGATATACCATGGTCAGGAGAAGCTGGAAAAGTTAAGAGAGACAAGAGAGAGACAAGAGTTTCAGGACAAGCGTTTCGAAATAGGGTTTGAGCTTGGGATTGAGAGTGAGCTCCGTATAAAAGGGGGTTTTATACGGATTTGAAATCGGGTCGCGGTTCGAATTCAATATAATCCGAATCAACAATAAAAGTTCATTCGGAATTGTTATCGCCGGCCCAATGTAATAGTGAGCCAGCCCAGAGAAAGAGGAGAGAAATGTAATAGTGAGCCAACCCAGAGAAAGAGGAAATTGAAATTGGATCGATAGATGGGTAATTAGGCATAGTCGACGAAAAAAGATACAATTGGTTGTGTAAAATGATAAAAATATCAAAGAAATATAGATCTAAGGGTAATTATTCAAGCAAAAAAAAAAGAGGTATAGTAAGGACGAAGAAAATATACAATTGTTTGTGTAAAATGATAAAAATATCTCAGAATTGGAACAATTAATTTGTTTGAACATAGATTAAGTATTTTTTGACAATTAATTTGAACATAGATCTAAGTATAGACATTGAATCTAGATCTAGTTTTAAAACAAAAATTGGATCTACATTTAAAATGAGTAACTTCTTTCAAAATAAGTATAGACTATTGCAAGTTTATTTAGATATTACTTAATTATATAATGTTCAATTCAAACTTGGAGGAAAAGCGGAGGGCGCATGTTGGTTGATAAATCTCAAAGATTAGATACAAGATAGTATTTAATTATAGGGAAATTCCGGATGGTACCCCTGAGTTTTGGGTTT
The DNA here is from genome assembly GCA_934048045.1 of Polygonum aviculare. Taxonomy (NCBI): domain Eukaryota; kingdom Viridiplantae; phylum Streptophyta; class Magnoliopsida; order Caryophyllales; family Polygonaceae; genus Polygonum; species Polygonum aviculare. The sequence continues at coordinate 11,095,688 of OW204032.1, read as the reverse complement.
TTCCGGATGGTGCCCACAAAAAAAACTTATTCCGCCAAATACCCCTCACCGTGCCCTTTCTCCCCCAAACTCACACTTACTCCCCAGTTTTCCGACAGCCCAAAACTCACACTTTCTCCTGTTCCTCCCTTTCGATTCAACACCAAAAAGGCCTCAAAATCACATAATCGATTCGTCGATCTGCAAGGAGAAGGAAGGAACTGGAGGGAGGCATCAAAAACAGGAAATGGTGCCCCTTGCTACCTTAATCAATAGGGAGATGAAGAATGATAAGATGGAGAAACCTACTGTTAGACATGGCCAAGCATGCCAGTCTAAGAAAGGGATAGATTACTTCTTGATTAAGACTGATTGTCAGAGAGTTCCGGGGAATTCTTCATCAACATTCTCTGTGTTCGCCGTATGTTGCTATTTTTAACCCTCTCTTGTTAGTTTCTGTTTGTGAAGAGCTCTGTTATTATTATGCTGTTGCATGATTTTTTCCCCAGGTGTAAATTGTGTTCATTTCAAGAAGCAAATCTGTTTTGTTTTTGATGAAACATGATTCAATCTTATAGTGTGTTTTAGCTAGTCTATTAAGAGCATTTCTTCTTATTCTTCATCTCGTTTCTCTAGGTTTCTTATTGCACAAGTTCCATCTTGTAGATCCTTCCTCGTTTCTCTAATGATCGAGCAAAAGACTAGCAGAAGCTTCGAAGATTTCTATTATTAAAATCAATCAAAGCAACGGTTGAACGGCATCGGTTTTCCTCATACAGTCATATACTAATTGACTTGTTTAACCTTGTGTTCTCATAGTCATCAACATATTAATTTTGTACTAATCTATCCCATATGCCCAATCCTTAATTTGTTAATGCATCAACGTAAGGTATCACTAGTTTGCTGGCTGAAATCTGTTGCAATTCTCATAAGAATTCATCCACATACTTTATTGTTATCAATCTACCTTCCTATCTGATCGAGAACTCATGTGGTCCAGTTAACTAATGGTGTATTTTCTAAAACTAATCAAATTAAACATATTGACTCGGACAAAGTCGTTGTTCCCTTATCAAAAATAAATCCCAAACATGCAAACAACAGTATAGTAGGCAAGCAAGGGGTCGAACCCAAAGGAATCAGTTTTTATTCAGATTTTGTAGTTTTCATGCAAGTAATCAAAGGGGGATTTTGAAAGTCGGTTTCAATCAAAGGTTATCAAGTAGAGTTTATCCAATCAATTCCACTTTCTTAATCCGTTGATCATGAATTCATCCACCTCTTTATATGCCTAGGTCAATTCCAATCCCAATCATTAGCAATCGCAAGTCCACGGTCCAAGCAATTCTATAACCCTAGGCAAGGACGCTTAACCTAGAATTAGCATAGAGCACAAGGATATTAGGAAATCAAATCATGCAGTCAAGCTACGAGTCTCATGCACAATCAAACCATTGAATACTCTTCCCTAAACTAGTCCACGGTCCTAGAATAGAGTTGTTTCGAGAAATAGGAAAGATGCATAGACAACAACCAATCCTAAATCAAACAATAGATCTAAGTCAATCAAACAAGTTGATCAAGCTCATAAAATCAAACATAGATCATGGGATGAAGCACAAGAGTATCAATAAAGACCTAGGGATAAAGAGGTTACCAGAATTTCACAACTTCATAATAAAGCTTCCTTGATTGAATAAACTCAAGAGGAGAGTTAGTTCTCTATTACAAAGAAAACTCTAAGTCTTTATTGAAAGAACAATTGATTGACAAGTAAATTGGATGTCCTAAAAACCTAGAAAGGTTCCCCTTAAATAGCCCCAAGGATCAACCTTTTCGGACTAGAAAAGAAGGAAACCGAAAGATAAGAAAGGAAACAAGATAGAAACGATGAAATCTTGTTCGCGTGAAAGTCGGTCATCACCGCGACCGCGGCGTCACCACCGCGCCCGCGGCGGTCTTCTTCGGTCAAATGCTGAGTCGGCTTCTACCGCGACCGCGCCACAGGCAGCGCGACCACGGCCTTCATGGTTCTTCATGGTTCGTCTCTTCACGCCACCGCGCCCGCGTCATAGACAACGCGACCGCGATATCCATGCAGTGGCGAATCTTCGTCTTTAAGCTCTTTAATTCTTGATTCTTCATAACTTGTGTCTTTGGTCTTCATATTACAATAACGCTCAAAACTAACCTAAACACTCTCTAAATCATCTCAAAATACAAGAGTTATCCTATATAAAATAGCCTGAATCAAATTCCCCCATACTTAGATCTTGCTCGTCCTCGAGTAAGCTCAAACAAATATAACAAATAAGGACATCTAAGATCTCAGGAAATACAAGGGAAGATAAAAACACTCAACTCACAACCCGAACCCAAAAATATAGAGAAATCATAAGCATAAAACAATGAAGCTCAAACACACACCTCACAACAAGATATAACCCTCAAGCTCTAAAAAGATGAAAGAGAGCAACCTAGGATCTACCCAAATCTAATCATGTAAGCCCAAAAGTCCCCAAGCAAGAATGATCCTAAAACACTCAAATTTTACCGCTCGATCAATTCTGCTTAGGCGCCCTTTCGGGTTTTCACCTAACCGCTCTTTTCATTTTTCAAAAGGTGTGCTCACAAATACTCACAACTCTCATGAACCTCATATTACCCCAGCCTAATGCTGGTCCGGGTTACCAGCTTATTACCTGAGCCGCCCTTTCGGGTTTTCGACTCATCCCAAGATTTTATATGCCTTTTTTCAATTTTTTATGGCTCTTTCTATCTTTTTCTTTTCTTTCTTTCTTTATTATGCAAAAAATATGGTGCAAGTGCTCCATGAAAAGAAGAAAATCCAAAAATTTGAAGCAAATCTCTAACTATACTAACTAGGATAAGCGAATGCGAGTACTCCTTCCCCCATACTTAAATCCTTCATTGTCCTCAATGAAGCAAAGAGCAAGGATAGAAGCAAGGAAGAAGGTATATCAGAAGACTCACAAACGATGAAGAGAGGTGGAATGAAAGAACTCTTCATAAGTGGTAGAATAGACAGCTTCGTACTTCCAATCGGATGGCAAACCGCGGGCGCGGCACCAAGGGCGCGGGCGCGGGTCTTGTGCAGGGACATAGTCTCGACTTCATCTCGAAAAACGTGATGTATAAGAAACCGTCGTATCTTGGCTCGTCTCTCGAGAGATAAAAGAATGCTGGAACTCGAGCCGTGGAGATGAAATCCCGGGGAAACAAAGCTCCCCCATACTTAGGCTTTACACATAGCCAAAGAATGGAAAATACAAAGGTGAATGAAAAGAAGAAATAGAAGATGGAGAGATAGAAGATGGATAGAATGGTATAGATAGATGATGTAGAGATATATGATGGGACCAAAAAGTCCTCTTTTTGTCTTTTTTTTTCATTTCTTTTTTTTTCAAAATAAAAACGAGCTAAAAACCGAGACGCAGTATGGTTGCCGCGAACACGGGCTAGTACCTGTTCGTCGGGATGCACTGACGATCCACCGCGGGCGCGGCCAGGGCGGCGCGGGCGCGGTATCACGCCAGGCGCGTCCTTTCGGACCTAGTACCTGCATGTTAGCTAGAAAAACAAGCAAATCCTAAGCTAGGAAAGGAAAAACAATCTAAACTAATCCTTGGGTTGCCTCCCAAGCAGCGCTTTTGTTTAACGTCGTTAGCTCGACGTGGATACGATCAATATGGGTCCTCATCAACATTAATTCGGACCGTGTTGCCACCATGAGATATGGAAAGAGATCCATTGGCAACGTCGATGACCGTATTGGCGGTTTTCATGAATGGGCGACCTAGTAAGAGAACCGGGTCGTACCGCCCTTCGCCTATCTCCATCACATAAAAAAATTTGCAGGAAAGATCAAACCCTGCACCTGCACTAGAACATCCTCAACTAACCCTTTCGGGCGCACATTAGAGTGGTCAGCCAACTCAATAACAATATCGGACTCCTTTAAAGGACCAAGGCCTAACCTATCATACATGCAAGCTAGAAGAACATTATTTAGAGGCACCTAAATCTAGCATAGCACGCTCAATTTTAGTTTCTCCAATAGGGACAGGGACGGTGAATCTTCTTGGGTCTGAGCATTTTTTAGGTAATTGCTTTTGGAGTAGGGAATTACAAGTCTCAATTTTGCTATCCTGCGTCTTTTCAACTAGAGCTACCTTCTCAATCTTAGGACTAGTCCTATTCTTTCATTTTATGGTGCACAGCTCTTTCATAAACTTAGCAAAACGAGGGACACTTTGGATGAGATTAATGAGAGGAACATTTACCCGGCAATTGGCGAAGGTCTCGAAGAGTTCCTTGTCATGCGCCGGCTTCCTTGTGTCCTTGAGAGCATCGGGGAATGGAGGAGAAGGCTTGAAATAATTTAATGGTGGAAGGGGTTAAGCCACATAGCCATCGTCCTCCTCTACTACTGGGGTGCGATCTCGTCTAGGAGAGCTCGGGCGAGGGGGCGAATAGTTCTTGAAAGCATAGTCGAGTAAAGCTTCAAAGTTTCGCTCGGCCTCCTTACCGCAACGCGGTCCGGACTCCGCGGTCGCAGCTCGCTACGCCTCTTGTGGTCCAAGTCCTCTGTTGGATTCTTGGGGCGCGGAGGGGAGAGCGCGGGCGTGGAATTCCAACAGAAACTTGGTCTTTATGTTCTGCTGCCCCGGCGCGGTCGCGGCCAGGGGAACGCGGTCGCGGATCATCACCAGGGGGTGATTCCCGACTCGCCAATGCTCTACCGCTCCTCAAATTCATGGCACTCACATTCTCCTTGTGATTGAGCGGTTGAGAGGGAAGTTTCCCGGAATCCTTAGACTCGAGCCTATTGATCATGGTGGCAAGTTGGCTCAACTGAGTCTCAAGATTCTTTACAGCAGCTCTCGTCTCTTGGTTCTCCTTCAAGAGGGCGGTAATAGCATCATTCTGAGACAGAGCAGGCGCTTTCGGGGCATAGTTGTTGGACCGGAACTGTTGTTGCTGGCCTTGAGGAGCATACTGCTACTGCTGTTGTGGTGGATCTTGTTGCTGTTGGTTGTTCCACCTTAGGTTAGGGTGGTTCGCCCACCCCAGATTGTAGGTGTTAGAGTAAGGATCATTCCGGGGCCGGGGCGCACCATAATTGCCGATAGCATTGACTGACTCCTCGGTCTCCTGAATAGTCGGGCATTGATCCGTGTGGTGGCTTGCATCATAGCAAAGACCGCAAGCATTGACTTGCTGAGCCGTCTTCTTCGTGAGCAGCTGCTTCATAAGATCCTTGAGCTCCCTTACTTCAGCATTCAAGGACTCATTCACCACACTAACGGACCTTACATTGGTCCTGGACCTCTGATTGCGGGCTTGTTCCGCCAAGATTTTAACTTTCTGAAAAGCTGCAGCGGGGGTTAAGTTCTCGTAACTACCCCCACAAGATGCATTCACGAGCCTCTTGTCATTGTCGCAGAGTCCCTCGATGATGTAGCAAATAAGATCCTTGGCCTGGTAGCCATGGTAGGGACAACTCGCAATGAGCTAGCCTCTTGTAGCGCTCATAATAGTCATAGAGGTTCTCGTCTTCCCCTTGCTCCAAACTGCTGAGCTGCTTCTTAATAGATGTTTGTTTGGAAGCGGGGAAGTACTTTTCAAGAAACGCCTTCTTCATGGCCGCCCAAGTAGTGATAGAACCCGGCACCAAATAAAGGAGTCAATCCTTGGTGGAGTCCTCAAGAGAGAAGGGAAAAGCCCGGAGCTTGATTTGATCCTCCGTCACATCAGTGGGCTTTATACTCACGCACACCGCGTGGAATTCAGTGAGATGCTTGTTCGGGTCCTCACCACTCAACCCGTGAAATTTGGGCAAGTGGTGGATGAGGCCAGACTTTAATTCGAACTTCACACCTTCCCCTAGTTCGGGGAATTGCACAGCGAGCTGCTGTTGTTGGAGATCGGGCGCCGTGAGTTGGCAAATAGTTTGCTCCGCCATGACGTCCTCAAGTTCAGAGTCAGAGAGAGAGAAAGATTCAAGAAGATTGTAGGATGTAGAAGGTCTGGGGGCACTCCTTATTCTCCGAAGAGTCCTGTCAATTTCTGGATCAAAACGAACAGGAGAAGTATTAGTAGACCGGGTACGGACCATGTGTTAGGTCCGCACCCAAGGGATGGTTCTGCGCACGAACCGCGGGCACGCCGAGGGGGCCGCGGGCGCGGTTGGACGCAGAGCACGAAAATGCACGCAATCAGAACAAGAAAAAGGATTCCCCGGCAACGGCGCCAAAATTTGACTCGGGCAAAGTCAATGTTCCCTTATCAAAAATAAATCCCAAACATGCAAACAACAGTATAGTAGGCAAGCAAGGGGTCGAACCCAAAGGAATCAGTTTTTATTCAGATTTTGTAGTTTTCATGCAAGTAATCAAAGGGGGGTTTTGAAAGTCGGTTTCAATCAAAGGTTATCAAGTAGAGTTTATCCAATCAATTCCACTTTCTTAATCCGTTGATCATGAATTCATCCACCTCTTTATATGCCTAGGTCAATTCCAATCCCAATCATTAGCAATCGCAAGTCCACGGTCCAAGCAATTCTATAACCCTAGGCAAGGTGTTGGATCGTTAGTACTGAGGGACGTCCTTTACTTTGGAAAAGGCGTCCTTTGGTTAGGCGTTCCTACGAGGTGTAGGAGCGTCCTTGAGTAATGCAACGGAATTTAATGTACTAAACAGGTAAGTAATGAACGCGATGAATTATAGAGGAACCACTCAAGACCAAGTAGTCCTTGAGTGTAAACCTCTACCTCCTTGGAGGATTTTTGAATAGTTCTTTCCTTTATATTGAACGTTCTTACAGTTGTACTGGCGAGTTCTTACAGTTCTCTGACACTTTGCTTTTCCCTAAGTTCACTTGTAAGGAACTCCTTTAAGCCTACAACTTAAGCTAGTTCAATCTACTAAAGGACTCTATTCCTACGTTCTGCAGTACTTCGTAGAACTCTCTCTCTCTCTTTTTGAGTTTTCTGTTACAAACTGTTTTGTGGTTTGGTTACAAAATCTCACTCGATCTAACTCAGGTCTAAACACTGTTCTTGAGTTCTTGAGTTGGTTCTTCGTGTTCTTGAGTGAGTCGCTTTCCTCTGATTCTCTCTGAATATTCCTGAAAGCGTTGCCGTCACAATAAATGCCTTGGGGCTATTTATAGGACTTGGGGAAGGGCATCTTTTCTCTGGGACGATCATGCCCTTCATGGACGTGGCTACAGGATCTTCCTCCACGTAGTAGGGCGGTGATGAGGAAGCTTCCTGTATCCAGCTGTGTATGATGAACTCCGCTACAGGATCGGCCGCCACGTGTTGATGGACTCTGTAACAGGATCGTCCGCCACGTAGTGTTGGACTCCGCTATAGGATCGGTCTCCACGTGTCCTTGGATGATCAAACATTGTCGAGTGATGTCATCCTGTCGGCTAGTGAGTAAGGACTCCTTTCTTGCGTTCCTACTTGCTTGGGACTCCGTCCTTGCTCAAGTAGTCTCTGGCTGGTCCTTACTTCCTGTTAGCTAGCGTCCCTAAGCTTATGGGACGCCCATACACACTTGTTGTCCTTTTGGTCACTGGCGTTCCTGAACACTTGGACAACTTTATTAGAATCAAAGTGAGTTTGTCATATCAAAACTAAGGGACGGTTGTGTGGTACACTACAAGTACGCAAGCGTTCTTGATAGCGTCCCAACAATTTCCCCCTTTTTGATGATGACAAACTCTTCAGCAAAATAGTTTTGGCGTTTAAACTTAACATGCATGAAAACTTAGAAGCGTCCTCTAACACTTAGAGAAATTTCAGTAAGCACAAGTTTTCATTCTTTGATTCTCTAACATTTGGATTTTAGGGAGAGAAAAGCGTCCTAGAATTTTCTAGGCGTCCTCTATTATTTTAGCATGGCGTTCCTTAGACCTTTCACTTAATAGTTCCCCCTTAACACTTGCTTATTCTAGATAACTATTTTATAGCGCATCTCTGCAAAACTACACTTCCCCCTTTTGGCATCATCGAAAAGGATAACAAGTGATAAGGACGTTAGCACAAACACATAACTAAAAGCAGTGGAACGCTTAAACACACATAATGCAAGCAAACAGTGTAATAGCCATTCAAACAAAAGTAGAATTATTACACAAACGTGATCACAAAAAGATCAAGTGTTTTTAACCAAAAGAAGCAATGGAAAATAATTGAGGGATTAAGAGTTGGGGAACGGCGATCACTGGGAACGGCTCTGGTCTTGAAAGAACTTTAGAAGCTGTGCTTGAAGTTCAGCCGACTTAGTGAGAGCCGCGGATAAATCTTTGATAGCAGAGAAGACATGGCATTGATTGTCCATAATGGCACCCAAGAGTTCTGCAGGAGGATGCTCAGACAGATTCGCAGGTGCAGAACGAGGCCTTGGTCCGGAACTGGTTGAGGGAGCGTCCATTGGAGGTTCTTGAGTAGGAGAAGGAGCCATGAGCATCTGATCAAGAACGTGAAGGTCTACTGCTGGCTCTTCTTCCTGAGGGAACGCTTGACTCATGGAAGCAAGGCGTTCTGCTTCAGCATCAGCTGCCATGCGTTCTTTCGCTTCTTTCAGTCTGGCTTCCTCAGCCTCAGCCTCTAACTGTTTTATCACGGACGGCAGCTCTTCATTATGCCTTATCTCGACAAGTCCGTTCTTGGCATTCCATTTCAGACCGCTGTCATCATAGGCGTTCTGAGATTGCAGAATCAGCTTTACCAGCCCCGGGCAGAGCATGTCGCTTCCTCCCACACTTAGCCATATGTTGCATTGCTATTCTTGCTAAGTTGATGGGGCGGCGTTCAAGAAAAGCGTCAATTAAGATAATGTCGTGTGTTTGCACGATTGAACGCTTCTCCTGCCTTGGAAGGACGGCGCGACAGATGAAGTAGTGAGCTATGACGCCTACCTTGCTCAGAACGTGAGCAACTCTGTCCAGTCCCAATGGCCTCTTGCCTTGAAAAACATGTTCAACCAGGGACAGTTCTTCATCAGTTATCTCGAACCCGCCTTCTGGAAGAGAGCTTAGAGCGTCGGACGGTGGCTTCTGAGCAGCGAGTCCCATGAAAGCTCGAACCTGGCGTTCACTAACTGATGCTTTCTCACCATCTATTTTAAAGTGGAGAGAACAATCTTTAGCTTTGTACCTCAAGTCTTTGTAGAACGCCTTAATCTGTTCCTTATCAACCACAGCGGGCGTAGGCCCAACGTTCAGCCATCCCTGAAATCGCAGAAGCTCAAGGAACTCCTGGACTTTGTCATCTTGATGGAAGGAGGCGAGCCACTCTTCAGAGTAAACTAGAGGGCTAAGAACTTTCACGGGCGCGCCATCATGCTTTCTTTTGCGCTTGCCCTTGGGGGACTCGGAGTCTTCGCCATCCGAAGAACTGTCCTCATCAGCAGAGTCCTCAGACTCATTCTCACTGGCGTCCTGGACAGCAGCGTTCTCTATGCCTTGTTCTGTCTCAGCATTACCACCAGATGTGGTTTGATTAGCAACAGATGAACCCTGACCGTGGGACGTGCCCTCAGCGTCCTGAGCTTTTGATTGTATTTCTGTTTGTGGCTCAGCGTCCGCTGGGACTTGGGATTCTTTTTGGATTGTGGGGGAGGGGTTATCTTGTGGAGCTGGGGAAGGGTTGAGGATTGGGAGGGATTGGTTGTAGGGTGGGACTTCTTGAGCATCATGCTCGAGCTCTTCAGAAAGGGTTGGCTCGGCGTCCTTTTGAGGTACCTGGTGCTCGCCAGCGTCCTCAGCTACTTGTGTTTCAGCGGGAGCATTCTCAACTCCTTCAGCCTCGTCGTCGGAGTCCCCAACAACATCTATGAACGGGGAGGCTTGGGCCGCAGGCGTTCCTCTTTGGCTCTCAGATGAGCTAGAGGAGGAGGAGGAGATGTGCTCGGGCTCTGGAGCGGCTTGGGCCAAGAGCACCTTAGGTGATTCACCAGCTTTGCGGCGTTTGAAGGTATGCTCAAGGGCAGGACGCTTCTCAACTTCCTCAGGTCCGCTCTCAGATGAGGGACGGCGAGATCTGGGGGTCTCGGGGTCCTTAGGTGGTGAGATGTGGGCTGTAGCAGTTGGGAAGTTGGCAAGATTTAGGGGAGAAAGGGGTTTTGGAGGAAAGAGAATGAGGGCATTTTTCTTGGAAGGTTGGGGGGACGGAGGAGGGGTGGGAAGTTGAACGATTGAAATTTGTTGAGGGGGAGGAGTGGATTCTTTGGAGAGATTGGATGGCCGTTTTGTGGTGCTTGGCCGTTTTGTGGAGGGTTTGGAGGATGGAACGCTCGAGGTCTTGGCCTTTTTGAGGGGCCTTAGGTCGTGGACTTTCTTGGAGCGTCCCTCCTTTAAGTGAGGTGGAAACTTGTCCACGATTTGTGTTGGATTTGAGGAGGTGGGTTTGGATGTTTTTGAGAGGGGAGATAAAGGGGTTGGACGCTTGGATGGGAGGATTGATTTGGTGGTGATGGAGGGGACTTGAGGTGGTGGTGGAGAAGGACTTGGTACTCGGGACTTTAGCATTTTGTAGGCTAGGGAGTCCTCAGGGTACATAGGAAAGTCAGGTAGGACGGAGTTGTGGAGGTCGGGGATTAGATCAAGCAAGGGAGCAAGGTTCTCACCTCCAAACTGAGAAAAGAATAGCACGTCGTCCATCCTCCCTGGTAGATCTTTGAAGTTGGTCTTGTGAAGGCCGGGAATGACGAATCGTTCGATGAACTTTTCGTAGTTCCTGGTCTTTATTGCGTCACTCTTCACATCAGGAAGGCTCATCCGTTCCCTTATCAAGTTGTACAGTGTCTTGGGCTTCCTATTGATGAAGTCCACTAACGACTCGTTAAGGACGATGGGTTGAGGCTTTTCAATGTAGTGGGACTTTACCAACCTGCGTCTCTTCCCGCCGGTAGAAGATCCGGCCACGTTCTTTTGTTGTTGAGACATCATTCAGGTGAGATTTTAGTGAGAGAAAGTTGCCGGAGTTCTAGAGAGATGTCAGAGCAATTTTGAGAGCGAGAAAGTGGTTGAGCGTAATAAATTCTGAGAGCGACTGTTCTGGCCTTATATAGAGGAAGCGGTGGCACAAACTGTAATTACCACTGTTTTACTTTGCGACACCTGGCAAAACTTCCCCCTTAAGCATTGAGCAAAAGCAACGGTCACTGTTCACACTTTTAAAAGTTCAAATTTCTGACTCTTCAACTGCTCCTCAAATACTGAACTGGCGTTCTTCTCAATCAACACTGAGCGTTCTCTCAAACTTAGCAAAAAATTTACCTTTTCAAGCAAACCAATGACCAACTTACCGTTCTTGTGATCACCTTTCGAACCAGTTGAGAACAACGCAAGTACGTCCCGTAAAAGAAAATATGAAGCTCATAGGACGCTTTTGCGGAGTTCTCGGCTAGGGTAAGCTTAGAGTTCCCATCATTTCGGCTTATAATGAGGGTTGGGTGATCAGGGATACTCTTTTCAAGACAAAATAGAGAAAATTTGAATGGCGTTCCAAAGTAGCAAACACATGAAGTTTTAGACTAGCGTCCTTGCAAATAATTTAATGCATAACAGTTCTTAAACACTTAGAATCTACAAGACATAGACAATCATTGAGGGAATAGTAGAACGGGACTTGCTACTTAAAAGTTATCATCCCCAAAAGCAACCTTAGATGCTCAAAGGGACGTCTATCAAGCGCCTTAGTGAAAATATCAGCTATTTGGTCTTCAGTCCTTACATGCTCCATACTAATGAGTCCTAGTTCAACATTATCACGCAGGAAATGATGCCTTATATGAATATGCTTTGTGCGTGAATGAAAAACAGGATTCTTAGAAATTTCAATAGCACTTGTGTTATCACAGCGAATGGGAATAGTTTCAAGAGTGATACCGTAGTCCTCTAGTTGATATTTGATCCAGATCACTTGTGAACAGCACGAGGCAGCAACAACGTACTCGGCTTCCGCAGTTGAAAGCGCCACAGAGTTCTGTTTCTTAGATCCCCAAGAGACTAGGCATGAACCAAGGAACTGTGCCATTCCTGAAGTGCTTTTTCTGTCAATTACATGACCAGCATAATCAGCGTCCGAGTAGCCAACAAGCTTGAAGGACGTCTTCTTGGGGTACCAAAGGCAAAGATCATCGCGTCCTTTGAGGTAGCGAAAGATCCTCTTGACTTCTTGCATGTGGGACTCCTTTGGATTTGCCTGGAAACGTGCACACAAGCAAACGGCAAACATAATGTCGGGACGGCTTGCGGTCAAGTAGAGTAGAGAACCAATCATCCCTCTGTAAAGCTTTTGATCAACGTCCTTTCCCTGTTCGTCTGCGTAAAGACGCGAGTTTGGAGAACAAGGAGTGGCAACAGGTTTGGACGTGTTCATCCCGTACTTCTCAAGCATTTCACGGACATATTTTTGTTGATGAATGCGCGTCCCTTCTTTGAGTTGATTAATTTGAAGTCCCAAGAAGAAATTGAGTTCTCCAATGAGGGACATCTCAAACTCACTACTCATCAAAGACTTGAACTCATCTACAAGTTTCATGTTAGTACTACCAAAGACTATATCATCAACATAGACTTGGGCAATTAAAATGTCCTTGTGAACTTTCTTTATAAACAAAGTTTTATCAATTGAACCTCTAGTGTACCCATAAGACAAAAGAAAGGACGCAAACCTGTCGTACCATGCACGAGGGGCTTGCTTGAGTCCATAGAGCGCTTTGTCCAAGTAGTACACATGATCTGGGTGAGAGGCGTCCTCGAAGCCAGGCGGCTGAGCAACATACACTTCCTCCTTTAGCCTTCCATTGAGAAAGGCAGTCTTGACGTCCATCTGAAATAACTTGAATCCTTTGTGAGCGGCGAAGGCAATAAGGAGACGAACGGCTTCAATTCTAGCAACAGGAGCAAAGGTCTCATCATAGTCTATGCCTTCCTCTTGCTTGAATCCTTGAGCCACCAGTCTTGCCTTATTTCTTGACACACGTCCACTCTCATCAAGCTTATTTCTGAACACCCATGGCGTCCCTATGATATTTTTGCCTTTGGGACGTGGGACGAGAGTCCAAACTTTGTTTCTTTCAAACTGATTGAGTTCTTCTTGCATTGCTTGAATCCAGTCAGCGTCCTGGAGTGCTTCTTTGATATTCTTTGGTTCCACCATAGAGACAAAGGCATTGAAAGCACAAAAAGCTAAATTTGCACTCTGGGACTTGCTTGCAGCTGACCTGGTTTGAACTCCTTGAGACAGATCAGATACAATTTGAGAAGTTGGGTGGTCCCTAGAGAAGCGGGACTCCCTTTGAAACAACTGAGCAAATCTTGTATCAATGTCTCCATCAGAATTATCACTGTCACTTTGAGCATCGTCCTCAGTGTGTTCCCCCTCAGAGAGAGCGTCCACACTTTGGCGTTGCTCGCCTTGTTGACTTGATTCAGCCATATCTTGTTGAACTGGAGATTCACTACGAGAGAGAACTCCATGAACAACACTGGGAGCGTCCACTGAGACTTCTTTAGGATTTGGAGACGCGTCCTTAGAGACATAGTATTTTCCTGAGGTCCAATCTTCAGCTTCATCTTCAGAGTCGTCCTGTTGTTGTGATGAGGAGCGTTCTTTCTTACTTGATTTTTCTCTGTGAGAAGAAATCTCCTTGAACACAACATGAATACTCTCTTCAAGTTTTAGAGTCCTTTTGTTGAAAACTCTATATACTTTGCTGGTGAGAGAGTACCCAAGGAATATGGCTTCATCACTCCTTGCATCAAACTTTCCAAGTTTTTCTTTATCATTGTTGTGAACGAAACACTTGCAACCAAAGACTCTGAGATAGTCAATGCGAGGCTTCCTTCCATTCAACAACTCATAGGACGTCTTCTTCAGCAGAGGACGGATCATGGCACGATTAATGATGTAGCATGCTGTGGCAATGGCTTCCGCCCATAAGTACTTGGGGACGCTATTAGCCAAAAGCATAGTTCTTGCCATATCCTCTAGCGTCCTATTCTTTCTTTCCACAACTCCATTTTGTTGAGGAGTCCTTGGAGCTGAAAAGTTGTGTGAGACGCCATGTTGATCACAGTAGGCCAGGAACTCTGAGTTTTGGAACTCCGTTCCATGGTCTGATCTTATGGCTTTGAGAGGCGTCTCAAGGGCAACTTCCACTTGTTTGATGAAGACTATGAACGCATTGAAACAATCTGCTTTGGACGCTAAGAAAAGAACCCAAGTGAATCGAGAAAAATCATCTACAAAAACGTAAATGTACCTCTTTCCACCGTGGCTCAACGTCTTCATTGGTCCACACAGATCCATATGGAGGAGTTCCAGAGGCTTCTTTGTGTTGACTTCGTTCTTTGACTTGAAAGACGTTCTTGTTTGCTTCCCTTTGATACAGGCCTCACATTGTTCAACAGTCTCAGGATCAATTCGGGGAAGTCCCTTCATAAGATTTCTTTGGTGAAGCTTGAAGATCGTGCTTGGTCCAGCATGACCAAGTCGGCGATGCCAGAGATCAGCGTCCTTCTTTGAAGCAGATAGACACAATTCTGATTTAGGCTTGAACTCTTGATTGAAGATATAGATGTTGTTCTTGCGAACTCCTTTGAGAACAACTTTGTTGGACTTCTTGTTGATAACAAGGCACTTCTTTGAGTCAAATGTGACTAGATTTTCACCTTGATCACACATCTGAGAGACGCTAAGAAGATTGAAGCCAAGTCCTTCAACAAGACAGACATTTGTTGCTTTGATGGACGGGTTGAGAATAGCAGTTCCCGTTCCTTTGATCTTTCCTTTGCCCTTGTTGCCAAACGAGACAGTTCCTCCCGTGGCACTACTTTGGATAGAAGTGAGATGGATCTGACTTCCTGTCATATGATTTGAGGCGCCACTATCAATGATCCATGGGCGTCCTCTCACTTCCACCTGCCAAAGCAAGGTTAGTTCTTGGCGACCCAGGCAAGGTGTTCCTTACCTGGCTCATTACAATAATAGAACTCTGGTTCTGGCATATAATCATTTAAGTTAACATCATTAGAAATGGCATGTTTGCGGAAAGAACTTCTAGAACGTCTAGGACGCCTAGAACTAGCTTTAGGAACGGATTTAGCATTTTCATTGTTAGTCCTAGCAGCTTTACCACTCTCAATGTCTTCCTTAAGTTTTACACAGTCATATTTGAAATGATCACCTTGTCCACAGTACCAACACGTCCTATAGTAAGTACCGAGGTAGTACTTCTTGTTGGGACGTTGGATTTTGTTTTGCTTCATCTTTTGGGGATCACACACTTTTGAACCGTCCCCTTTTGCAATTTTCTTGTAAATTTTATGACTGGTAGAGTTAGTGTAGTAGTCCTCTTGACCTTTTTCTCCACTCTCTAGGACTCTAATTCTTTCAAGAAGATTCTTGGTTTTCTCTCTTTCTAGTTCAAGTTCTGAAGTTTTGCTAGCCTCAAAGTCGCTAGGGAGAGAGTTCCTAGAGTCAGACTCGTATCCTAGTCCTCTTTTGGCTGGGACGAAGACCATTGGTCTAACTTCCTCAATGATAGGACTCTTTCCTAACACCTTCACTTCTTCCCTAAGCTTGGCGTTCTCTAGTTTAAGGCACATCACTTAAGTTTTTAGAGATTTGTTTTCTTCATATGAGGATTCCAATTTAAAAGACAATGTAGAGCAGTTCTCACATTCAACCACAATATTTTCATTTTCAAGTTCAAGTTCATCCATTCTATGTTGCATGACCACACTTTCTTCCATAATTTTACCAATGAGTTTAATGAGCTTGGATTTGGAACAATTTTCTAAAGAACTCATCATAGATTCACGAGTTACCTCATTTTCAGATCTCGGAGCGTCCTCCTCAATAACTGTGGCATCCTCCATAGCCATGAACGCTACTTGTTCATTATCAGAGACGTCCTCAATAGCTACGTACGCCTCTTGCTCATCCGGTTCTTCATCATCAGAGCTGACATTGTCCCATGCAGATGCGAACGCTCCAATGAGGGCTTTTGTCTTCATCTCCTTTGAGGTCATTCCCGTTGTACATTTTTTAGCAAAGTGTCCTTTCTTGTTACATTTGTAACAAGTAAGTTCTTTCATCTCTGCCTCAGTGTATTTGGGACTTTCTTTCTTGTAAGGCATCTTGTGTTTGTTGAAGTATTTGTTCCTTTTGCCAAAAGAACGGAGAGCTTTGTGGATAAGAGCAACTTCTTCTTCTTCATCCAGTTGTTCCTTAGACTTGCTTTCCTTCTCTCTCAAGGCTTGAACGCGCATCCGTTCACGGTTTTCACTCTTGTTGGCTTCTACCATCATAGCTAGTTCTCTTTGATGACGCAAATACTCAGCGTACTCTGGTGTTGATGTCATCAATGCTAGATCTGTTTGGGGATTCCTTGCTAGCTCAGCTAAATCAGAGTTCCTCCTTGCTTCATATCCTCTTAGCTTCCCGTAGATTTCTTCCATATCGAGAGTCTTGTTAGCTGTATTTTCCTTGAACGTGGTTCTATCAAAGTTCCACTTTCCAGTTAGACCATCAATGACCACTTGAACTCTGTTTCTCATTGAAACTTCAGCCTCGGGAACGCCCAAGTTCCTCATCTTAGTAACAAATTGCTCAAAACGGTATGAATAGTCATTGACAGTTTCATTGGGTAGCATTCTGAAAGCATAGAACTCTCTCTTGATTTCAAGCTGAACGTCTTCCCTCATCTCAGCAGTTCCTACGTGGAATTTTTCGAGAGCTTCCCACTGTAGTTTGGCAGTTGCCAAATTGCTAACTCGGGTGGCGTCCCTCTCACAAAGGGATGCTTGAAGGAAGCATATTGCCTTAGCATTTGTTTCCATGAGCTTAAATTCATCCGGACCCCACTCGTCCTCTTTATCCTTCTTGTCAGCAGGAACGGCTAGATCGCCTTTCATGATTACTTTCCAACACTGATAGTTCTGACTCCTTACAAAGTTCTCAAACCTGATCTTCCAGCGATTGAAGTTGCCGTCCGTTAGGCGCGGAGGCTTCACAAAGGAGATTCCAATAGGTTCCATGTCCATCTTTACCTGAAACTCAGTAAGAATCTAGAGCGCCTGCTCTAATACCAATTGTTGGATCGTTAGTACTGAGGGACGTCCTTTACTTTGGTAAAGGCGTCCTTTGGTCAGGCGTTCCTACGAGGTGTAAGAGCGTCCTTGAGTAATGCAGCGGAATTTAATGTACTAAACAGGTAAGTAATGAACGCGATGAATTATAGAGGAACCACTCAAGACCAAGGAGTCCTTGAGTGTAAACCTCTACCTCCTTGGAGGATTTTTGAATAGTTCTTTCCTTTATATTGAACGTTCTTACAGTTGTACAAGCGAGTTCTTACAGTTCTCTGACACTTAGCTTTTCCCTAAGTTCACTTGTAAGGAACTCCTTTAAGCCTACAACTTAAGCTAGTTCAATCTACTAAAGTACTCTATTCCTACGTTCTGCAGTACTTCGCAGAACTCTCTCTCTCTCTTTTTGAGTTTTCTGTTACAAACTGTTTTGTGGTTTGGTTACAAAATCTCACTCGATCTAACTCAGGTCTAAACACTGTTCTTGAGTTCTTGAGTTGGTTCTTCGTGTTCTTGAGTGAGTCGCTTTCCTCTGATTCTCTCTGAATATTCCTGAAAGCGTTGCCGTCACAATAAATGCCTTGGGGCTATTTATAGGACTTGGGGAAGGGCGTCTTTTCTCTGGGACGATCATGCCCTTCATGGACGTGGCTACAGGATCTTCCTCCACGTAGTAGGGCGGTGATGAGGAAGCTTCCTGTATCCAGCTGTGTATGATGAACTCCGCTACAGGATCGGCCGCCACGTGTTGATGGACTCTGTAACAGGATCGTCCGCCACGTAGTGTTGGACTCCGTTACAGGATCGGTCTCCACGTGTCCTTGGATGATCAAACATTGTCGAGTGATGTCATCCTGTCGGCTAGTGAGTAAGGACTCCTTTCTTGCGTTCCTACTTGCTTGGGACTCCGTCCTTGCTCAAGTAGTCTCTGGCTGGTCCTTACTTCCTGTTAGCTAGCGTCCCTAAGCTTATGGGACGCCCATACACACTTGTTGTCCTTTTGGTCACTGGCGTTCCTGAACACTTGGACAACTTTATTAGAATCAAAGTGAGTTTGTCATATCAAAACTAAGGGACGGTTGTGTGGTACACTACAAGTACGCAAGCGTTCTTGATAGCGTCCCAACACAAGGACGCTTAACCTAGAATTAGCATAGAGCACAAGGATATTAGGAAATCAAATCATGCAGTCAAGCTACGAGTCTCATGCACAATCAAACCATTGAATACTCTTCCCTAAACTAGTCCACGGTCCTAGAATAGAGTTGTTTCGAGAAATAGGAAAGATGCATAGACAACAACCAATCCTAAATCAAACAATAGATCTAAGTCAATCAAACAAGTTGATCAGGCTCATAAAATCAAACATAGATCATGGGATGAAGCACAAGAGTATCAATAAAAACCTAGGGATAAAGAGGTTACCAGAATTTCACAACTTCATAATAAAGCTTCCTTGATTGAATAAACTCAAGAGGAGAGTTAGTTCTCCATTACAAAGAAAACTCTAATCTTTATTGAAAGAACAATTGATTGACAAGTAAATTGGATGTCCTAAAAACCTAGAAAGGTTCCCCTTAAATAGCCCCAAGGATCAACCTTTTCGGACTAGAAAAGAAGGAAGCCGAAAGATAAGAAAGGAAACAAGATAGAAACGATGAAATCTTGTTCGCGTGAAAGTCGGCCATCACCGCGACCGCGGCGTCACCACCGCGCCCGCGGCGGTCTTCTTCGGTCAAATGCTGAGTCGGCTTCTACCGCGACCGCGCCACATACAGCGCGACCGCGGCCTTCATGGTTCGTCTCTTCACGCCACCGCGCCCGCGTCATAGACAACGCGACCGCGATATCCATGTAGTGGCGAATCTTCGTCTTTAAGCTCTTTAACTCTTGATTCTTCATAACTTGTGTCTTCGGTCTTCATATTACAATAACGCTCAAAACTAACCTAAACACTCTCTAAATCATCTCAAAATACAAGAGTTATCCTATACAAAATAGCCTGAATCACATATGTTGATGACGAATCGATTATGTGATTTTGAGGCCTTTTTGGTGTTGAATCGAAAGGGAGGAACAGGAGAAAGTGTGAGTTTTGGGCTGACGGAAAACTGGGGAGTAAGTGTGATTTTTGGGGAGAAAGGGCACGGTGCGAACAAATACAAAACCTCAGGGGTATTTGGTGGAATAAGTTTATTTTGTCGGCACCATCCGAAAAAGCCCAAAACTCAGGGGCACCATCCGGAATTTCCCTTAATTATATATTCATTACTAGTTGAAGACCCGTACCATGTACGGGTAATGATCATTTTTTCGTTAATTTGATAGATAATATTGTTTCAAAGATAGATATTAGATGAATAAGAAAAAAGATAAATTTAAAGGTGAGATAATTAAAGAAATTTTAAAGATAAATAATATGCCTTTAAAGATAGATATTTGATGGGTAAGAAAAAAGATAAAGTTAAAGATTAGATAATTAGGAAAAATAAAACATATAAAATTGTTAATAAAGTGGGACAGGAATTAACGTGGAGGCTCGAAATTCTCCGGCTTTAATATATAGTATAGATTGATTGATAAATCATATACTGAAAATGTAGACATTTACAAAATTTGCATGTATTAGTAATCTAATTAAAAGGTTGAAGTTAATTAATTTATTAATGTACATTTTTTAATGGAAACAAGATCTTAAAATGATAAGTTTGATACATACAAATTGAAGCCCAACCGTCCAAGAGCCTATATTGTAAGAAGGCAAAAAAGTGTTATTCATGAGAATCGAACTCCCACTATATATTTAATAAACTCGAAAACGATCTGTGTTAACTAGTCAACAATTCGGTTTCGGTTTTGTATGGACACCCCTAGCAAAGACCCCTAGCTTTTTGGGCATAAGTCCATCCCTTAGCTCCCAAGGCACATCTTCTATGGAGGTGGATCGGGACAAAACAATAAGTCTCGTGGCGGGTGGCTTCACTGCTTCAGTCGAGAATAAGCTATTGACTAGCGACTTCGATTAAATTAACCCCCGATGTTGATGGTTTTCATTAAGTTAATGCCCGTGACCACACAACTACGAACAAAACTACGTTATATGCTAAAGTTGTGGGCCAAGTCCATGCCTTCAGCTGATGATTCTAATCGAGTTTGTGTCTTTCACTAACGACCTCTATCATGACGACGTTCTAATAGCCGAAAACTCAACAACCTCCACCGGAAAGTAGCTACAAAATGGTTAAGCATCCAACGAAAGATAGGACATCCCATTTCCTCGTCAGAATGACCGAGATAAATTTGGGACCGTTGTTGTGCCAAAAGTTCTCAATTAATAGCTTTACTCCTCTAGCTTCCCTCAAGAGTAACCCCCGGCTAGCTTTGTATTCAATAATGCATGATTGAGGAGATTAATATAATGGTGAAATATATACACTAGCTATACAATTAGTATATAATTAGAGCAAAACAGTAATGCAACTCCATTACTCCCCAACTGGCACCAGATCGAAATCTCTCATCTCTCATCTCTCCATATAAATCCACATTCAACATCCCAAGACTGCATACGTACTTATCAGCCAGAATTGATTGATTAACCATAATCCCTCAATGGCAACATTAATGTCAAATAAACCCATCATTCTACTGGTCGCCCTCCTCTATTTCAGCTCATGCTCTGCATCTTCTCTTACAGCCTACGAGGTCTTGGAAGAGTACGACTTCCCGGTGGGGATCCTCCCGAACGGCGTCTCGGGCTACGAGCTCAACTCCTCGACGGGCGCCTTCAAGGCCTACCGCAACTCCACCTGCAGCTTCGCCATCGACTCCTACACCCTCAAGTACAAGTCCACCATAAGCGGCTACATTTCGACGGACGCGCTCACCAGCCTCAGTGGCGTCTACGTCAAGATCTATTGGTTTTGGCTCTCCATCGTCAAGGTCACAAGGGAAGACGACGAGCTCGTGTTCTCGGTTGGTGTCGCCTCGGCTGACTTCCCCGTCAGTAGCTTCGATGAGTCGCCTACCTGTGGGTGTGGATTTGACTGTAATACTACAAGCACAACTGTTGTCAATAAGAGATTGAAGATGAGAGTTAGGAGCTTGGTGCCTTCTTCTTCTTCTTCTTCTTAGCTAGACTCATTAGGGGCTTTGAATGGTAGGTGCATGTACGTGAGATCTGTGACTTATGGTTGCCAACATGTAAACTCAACTTTCTTGCCTACTTACGGACATGGTGTTGGTTGGAGTCCCAACATTGTGTGTGTGCTAATATGATTCATGTGATTGATTGATTCAAAGGGCATGAAAATTCTGTTGATTTGGAATATGCTGTTAAGGATTTTTATCAGCTAAACAAGATATAAGACTCGCACAAAATTGGATAACATGGGGGTAACATGTTGAACTGTTACTAGGAAAAAACCAAGTTCAAACCTACATTATTTTATCATAAAATAACAATAGTTTAATAATTGTTGTATTTTTATCCATTAATAATCGTTGTTTTGTAGAAAGATTTTGTTAGTTTGTGGCCATAGTTAACCACCATAATATTCAGTGCTTTAGTGAGCCATCTAACCTTCCTCCCTCTTTGTAGCTCTCTTTTGGCCTCATCTCCTACCAAAAAGTCAATCAGATCAAATCATCATCCAAATCCAAAACCACCCAAAAAGAAAGAAACAACTCTTCAGAGAAATCAATCAAAGCCCGCATCTTTTGATCACCCCGCCATGGCCACCACCTCGCCGACTCTCCTGTCCCTAATCCTCGTAACCCTGGCCATGTCGGGCACCGTCTCATCAAAGCCGACCCCATACGAAGCCCTAGAGGGTTTCAATTTCCCGGCGGGGCTGCTCCCAAAGGGCGCCCTAGGCTACGACCTAGAAGAGGAGACCGGCAAATTCAGCGCCTATTTCCCGGGCTCGTGCTCCTTCTCCCTCGAGGGCTCCTACCAACTGAGCTACAAGTCCAGAATCTCCGGCGTCATCTCCCAGAACAAGCTCGCCAATCTCAGCGGGGTCAGCGTCAAGGTCTTCTTCGTCTGGCTCAACATCGTCGAGGTCCGGCGCAATGGCGACGACATGGAGTTCTCCGTCGGGATTGCCTCCGCCAATTTCCCCATCGATAATTTCTACGAGTGTCCCCAGTGTGGGTGTGGCCTCGATTGTGTCGGTGTTGACGGTGGTGACCAGAGTAGGACCATGAAGATCAAGGTGAAGGGTAATGGCGGGCTCTTTTCTGCAATTTGAGGGGTTTTGTTTAGGGCTTTTTTTATTTGATTATCCCTCGGAATCAAAACCCCCTAGCCTGCACGATCTTTCCTTCTGTAAGGTTGATGCTGTTTAATGCTTTGCATAATTTATTATTGTATGCAGATTTCTCTGTGATGATGGTATGCAATGGTGTTTATGTATCTTTGTCATGGGAAACTGCATTCGGATGCGTTTTCTGGTTCAATAATTGAGATGGTTTTATGTGTAAGCAGAGTTACATGATGTACATTGGTTGGTAAAAAAACTTACAGGAAGATTATTTCTTGATATGTGTCATCTATCTAGTTGACTGTAGATTTCTTTGTTATATGTCATCTGATCTACTGCAAATGAACTGTTTGGTTGATTTCAACTTTCTAACATATGGCTGACAACAACTTGATTTGATGTCACTGCAAAGGAATGTATCATCTTGTTTTCAGTTTATGGCCTTTTGGCTCCATATGCTTTTCTTCTTGTTAACAAACTTAAGCACGAGTTGTTTGTTGATGAGAGCTAGCATTGCACTATCACAAACACATGGATTGAGTGTGGCTATCAATTTCTGTGGTATATAAGAATTATACTGCTAAGAGCTTCTACAAGGCACGTTCCCAGAAGCTTCTGTATATATCAGGGAAATGTTCACCTTTTTAGACAAATTCTTTCATTTTGTAAACTGAAGTTCTTCTTCAAGAGATAAATTCTACCATTAAAGGGAAATCTATCTATGAAATTTTCTGATTTGTGTAGATTTTAATTTTTCAATTAGCTCTGTTTTTTCTTACTACTTTAAGAAATTTCAAGCATATGCTATGTGGATGCTATAAGTGTTTAACCAGTGTGTATAGAAGACAAGCGGACCTGATTAAACCTCGGAGTTCATTTTAGGTCATGTGGTGTAAAGCTCTTTCTTTCACAATGGTTCAGGTATACCATATCTTCAGGTGAGTGATTTATGTCTCTTGTCTTTCTACGTTGTGGTTATAATAATTTCTGATATTCTTTGAGAGGTTAATTAAGCTGATATGAATATGTATATGGTTGAGCTAGACTATCCCACTTCTAGTGTTCGGTTGATGTCATATACCAGCATTCAGTCCATGAAGATTCATATAGTTTGGAGAGTTCTTTATTTTCTGGTCTTTCTGTGATCTAGTCTCAGTGGACAACATCATGTCTTCTTTGTTAGGTGGCGATTTCGAGTTCTCTGTTGGTATTGCCTTTGCCAATTCCCTGTTTGATAATCTAGTTAGTGCCTATAGTGTGGATGTGAGCTGGATTGTATTGGGCTGGAACCGATGGTAATGTGGAGACTGGAAAGATGAGGATTATGGTGGGATTTTTTTTTTCCAATTTGAAGGTTTCGTTTATTTTGGGTGTGTGTGGCTTTGGTTTCTTTATCCCTGTTCCTCATGGTCAAGGTAAAGCTTGCAGAATCAAACCCGGCAGCTCTTTGTATGAAGTTGATATTCACTGGCTAATGTCTTTGCACAATTCATTGGATGCATATTTCTGCATAATGATACTCAATTTGATGTATTAGTGTAAGATCTTTGAGACTGAAATCTCAGAGTGAGATCGAGCAAGAATTGTAACGAACTCTGTAACAAGAATGAGAGAGAAAAGATATTTCGGGAAATTTTGTTTATTGAGAAATGAAAGGTATCTACTTACAGAACACGCAAGCTCTATTTATACTCAACTACTGCTAACTAACTAAGCTGCCACATCAGTGACTAAATAGCACTACTAGACTAAGCTAATATGCGCCACATAAGTGACATAATACAATCCAATATCTCCTATAATAAGTATTTCGTCATTGATAATTACATTTAGATGCTGATTATTGGATGCCTGTTCTGGTTCTGTAATTGAGACTGTTTTATGCTATAGCAGAGTAACATGATGTACATTGATTGGTATTAAATAAAATCAAAAGGAGGATTTATTATTGATATGATGTTTCAATCATTTACTGAGTGAGGAGTTGGTTATCTGATTAGTAGCATGGCCTCGTATTAGAAATTATGTGTATATGACTTCGTTGTTTATTTGATTTTCATCTATAGTCTGCTGCAAATGAGTTGTTGTTTTTGATTCTGAGATTTCTTGTAACATCTGCCTAATTGATATATGACCACAACTGTCACCTAAAGGGCTTGCATTTTCTTTTCTTCAGTAGTTTATGGCATTTGGTTCCATATACTTACTCTCCTATTAGCCAAGTTTTGCACATGGCTTTAGGCTCTGGATCACTGGTTTTGTATATGTTGGCTTCTGAAATTTTCGGGATGAGGAATTGTAGTGCTACACAGACAAGGGGAACTGAGTAGCAAGTACTTCCATCTTATGATGGCTGATCAAGCTCTATTCTTTTTCTATCTCATGGGTGTACTTAACGCTGATATTTTCCTTTGAAAGATCAATTGATTCAGATATAGTTTAGGGTAGAATATTTTTTGTTTTGTCATATGGTGGCTGATCTAATTTTGTAAAGCATAGAAAGGAAACTGGGGATGCCATATTTGATGAAGCAACTGCCTTTGTTGATCTTTATGTGAAACTGTAGTTTACCCCCAAGCACATAACATTGGTTTTCATGGTGATGGATTAATTGATTATTAGTCCATGGGCGCCAGGGCTTTATTCGTCAAGCTTGAGGTTGAGGTTTATGCTAAGGTAGTCAAAATCAAAACCGATTTCAATCCAAACTGATGTGACTTTATCTATCTCAGCGGAGTAACTTTTGCACATCTCCTGTCATATACGTATGGATTTGTTGTTTTGCTGGAATAAAAATTCGATTCAAAATTGGGTTCTACTTCTTCTGTATGCATTGAAATTGACAAGATGGAACACGTTTTCTTCTTCATTCTTTCAGTATAATCATATGCTTTGGCAAAGACCAATGCAACTAGTCTGATCTGGTAAGAGCTATTTCCCCAATTCAGTCTAGGACATGCTGATCTTTTCTTTTCTCTTGACAGACAATTGTACATGAATCCATCTGAAACTTGCATTGTTGAGTCTGATTCCACCCATGTGACTCTGGACAGAGATCATACACTTAATCCACAAAACAATGTCCATTGACAAAGAAGGGACCATCTTTGATGATCAAAACGAAAGGTCACCATCCTCTTCTACTCTTCCAAGAGACAATGACATGGCTCATTTATTACTACACCCTTCAGCTCTGCAGATTCTATTCTATCCTCCCTAGATTTGGAATGGTCAACCTTTGACTTTGTTTGAAAGTTCCTAGCTAAGCCTGAACGCTAACAGTAAAATGTAGTGCTGATTGCTGGAGCCTTTCGTTTGTAAGTCAAGATTCTTCAGTTCATTGATCACAATTCTATGTGGGTGTTGGCCATAAAGAATTAATTCCATTTTTTCCACACCTAAAAGACCCTCCCCACTAGATGTAAATGCTGAAAATTAATCACGAAAATATCTCAATTTGGTTGTTCTGGAATCTTTTGTTTTTTCTCTCTTGATGATGATGAGTTTGATTTTTCAAAAGGGATACTTTTCTAAGACCTAACCCACCAAAGAAAGAAAAGCAAGTGTGAACATGCATGGTTAGAATTTGTAGCTGTAACGTATACATTTCCAAGTGGCAACTTCAAATTTCTAGATGGTTGGAAATTGGAATATACGCAAGTAGCACAGTATTGTTTTGCCTCTTCCTTGCTGTGAATAATCATATACTATCTTGTAGATGATTGCTACATATATATCTACTATACAGTGTAAGGCTATATGTACCGATTAGGTTGAACATGTTGGTAAGAGTGGCCATTTCAACGTTGAGAAACTTGTCCAATTGGTTAGCTGGTTGGAAACTCGACATTAATTTTGAAAATCAGCTAAATGCTTGAGAGTATATGTGCTTTTACAAGACAATATATCACTAAGACAAACTTAAACTTTTAGGTTTGAAAGTGATCTATGATCTTATAGTTAAAATTGTTAAAAAGACATGATATGTTAGTGTTGAACAACCTTAAATCCAAAATGGTTGTACAAGAAAGCCGTAATTGTCAGTCCATTTAACATCGATTCCTCAAAATTTGAAGTTACGATCAGCTTCGAGCAATATATACAAACAAAATAATGTCCCTGGCCAAAAGCTAACAACAGTCCGTCAAATTTTAATATATAGTATAGATGAATATATCAAATTTTAATATAGATTGAACGATTTTGAGGAATCCCTTCTTGTATTTTTTCTTTTGGGCGTGTTTGTTGTTTCCTGATGTTCTATATGATTCTTAATCTTTAATTGTCAATCCATTTAACATCGATTCCTCAAAATTTAACGTTACAGTAAGCTTCAAGCAATATGTACAAACAAAATAATGTTACAATGTATATCCTGTCCCTGGCTAAAAGCTAACAACAGTCCGTCAAATTTTAATACTGTATATAGTATAGATGAATATATGAAATGTAAGCTAAACTATTGAACGATTTTGAGGAATCCCTGTATTTTTTTGTGTGTGTTTTGTTGTTCCCTGATGTTGTGTATGATTGTTAATCTTTTCGACCGCATACATGGAATTTCGGTGTATAAAACAAACAGAGAGATGTAATTATTGAACAAAGAGAAGGGGTATCTCAATTCTCAAATAATAATTAGATGAAAAGGGTAGGAGACCAGAATTGTGTAAGTAATGCAAATAGAAACGAACCTGACTTGAAAACAAGGGACCAAACACGAGAAGTGGTAGACATCCCTGGATTAAGGAAAATGGGATGAAATCAGCCTCAATTTTGGATTAGTTGAAGGGAATGTGAATCAATAGGATTCAAGGGACACAAGGAAGAGACACCAAGAGGGGCTAGAGGATCTCCCCGACCCCGGCCCCGTGTGAACAAGCAAGCTTCTTTAGGTGGCAACTCTCTCACGGAAATCAAGCGCACACACAAACATGAATCAAAAATCCTCCACATATAACTATTTAAGAAATAGACAATGTGTCATATGGAAAAAACGCTCCCAAGGAAAAAAAAACCTTTTTTTTCCTGAAACCCTATTTCCCCTTTCTCAGCCGCCTCCCTCCTCCCTCAGCCTGGCTTTTGGATTGCTTTGTCCTGGCGTTCGTCCGGCCTCCGCTGCTCGTCCTCTCCCTTAGCTTTTCCTTCCCCTTGTGTGAGTTTGCCATTCCTGTGCCTTTCCCCCTGATGATTTCGCAGTTGTCTTGGTTTGCCGGCCTTCGTGGTGGTCTCATGCTCCTCCCCT
This sequence comes from Polygonum aviculare, assembly GCA_934048045.1. Classification (NCBI taxonomy): domain Eukaryota; kingdom Viridiplantae; phylum Streptophyta; class Magnoliopsida; order Caryophyllales; family Polygonaceae; genus Polygonum; species Polygonum aviculare. The sequence continues at coordinate 11,068,063 of OW204032.1, read as the reverse complement.
TTTGGTTCCTTGTCGCCTCCTCCATGGAGTTGCTGGGGTTCCATGAACCCTTTGCGCTCCCCTGCTCGTCTACTCTCCCAGGTAAGTCTTGCTCTCCCTTGGTTCCTTCGCGGGTGCTTGCTTTTGTCTACTTGGTTGATAATAGCTTGCTATCGTATGTTTGGTGCCTTCTGAGTTTGGTTTTGTGGTCTTCTATCGCGGGATCTACTCTTTGCTTCGCCTTTTCCTTTGTTCTTACGTCTGTGCTTCTCTGTGTTCTCCTGTTTGCTTGGATCTGGATCTGTTCTCTGCTTGCCTGCTCTGTGGCTTCGTTCCTTGATCTTTCTAGATCTACCTCTTGGGTTGATGCTTGCTCCTTTTATTGCCTTCTCTGTGTTGGTTCTTTGTGGCTTTTGCTTGCTGTTTTTGTGGTCCTCTTCTGTGCGTTTGATATTCGCCTTTGCCTGATTTTTGGGAATTTTACAGCTTGTCTCCTTGGTTTGGGTTTCCGTCTCTTTCTCTTTGCTTTCAGCTCCCCTTGGTTGCCCTGTTTTTTGTTATCTCCTCCTAAGTATTATGCTTCTGTTTTTTCCTTGTACTCCTTGCTGTGCTGTTGGGTCTTTCTTTTGTTTCAGGTGTGCTTTTGGCTCTCCCTGGCTTGGTTTTATGTTCATTCCTGGTGGTGGTACCTGCTCTGGGGGCGTGTTGGCATTTGGGTTCCCCAGCTGCCTTGCTCTTATGGCTGCTCACACATCCTGGAGTTTCTCAAGAGCCTTTTCCCCCCTGTTCATGGCTGCTCACCCAAAACTAAGAGCTTGTCTGGTGGGGTTTTGTCCCATCCCAGCTCTGGTATGACAATTTCTCAAACTCTATCCTCCAAACTTATCACCCTCTGGGTGATTGAAAACTTGTTTGACCCCTTTGTCCTAGTGGCAATGAAAACTTTTCTTGCAATTTCAGTATCACCTTATTATCAACTTCATAAAACTTTTTATGCTCTCCTTTCCATGACTGCTGTGCAGGTTTGTGGTTATATGACTCTCAACTTTCCATTTACTCCTAATCAAATAATCAACAAACTGGCTGCTCTTTGTTTTGGGTTTTACCTCTTCAGGGAAGTTTCTCATCTTCCTTGGGGATTTGTTCACTGCTACAGGTTTACTGTGTTTCAATTCAATATGTATAATGTCATAACTAACTACTCACAACAACATGCTCTCTGTTTGGAGTCAAATACATTAAACCATATATCTGTAAATCAGCATTTTTCTTGGATGTTGCTTATTACAAAGGTTGATCTCTGTTGCCGTCTCTCTTCTCCTAATATACAACTCTGCTGTCATATTTTAAGAGCGTCTTTCCCTCTGAGTTTACATGGCAGCTTTGCCTTTTCGGTTTCACTCTTCTTATGTATAATTTTGGTTCCTTTGTTTCTCAAGAAAAATCACAACTCAGACCTTTTAATTGCTGCCAAATAATACAATCTTTTTGGTGTTGTGGTATAGCTACTCATCACCAAAATTCTCAACTTAGTACCACTAAGCAGTACAAACATATGCTTTCGTATAATGATCTTCGGATTATGCTTTTTGCAAACTTGTTTCTCAATTATCCACACCATATATCTTTTAGTAACAAAAGTTTCCATTTTAATAATCACTTTTCTATTACTTTACCTTGCCTTTGTATGCTAATTAACGCTTACAAATTACATTTCTCTACCAAATGCAGTGCTCTAATTCAGTACCTCAAGATTTACTGGTTAAACAAAACTACAAATTCAATCTTCTTTGACCGTTCGAAAACCAAATATTTATTATGACTTGTGCCTATTGGAATGTGAGGGGTATTAGGAGGGCTAATTTCTGGGATGAAATTGTCTTCCTACGAAAACTTCACAAATTACAATTTCTATGTTTAACCGAAACAAAAACGGATATCCATCCCTCTGATGCTATTATTCGAAAAATCGGTTTTCATCACTGTATTTCATCTCCTTCGGATGGATCCAAAGGAGGGATGGCTCTATTTATATATCACAACGAGTTCACTCGCTCTTGTAAACTAGTATTACAATCTCCAAATTTAATTTTTATGCAGGTTGAAAACCCGTTTCATCCATACCTTCTAATATTCGCTTACGCTCCCTCAAGAGTAGAAAATAAACCAGCTTTTTGGTCGAATCTTGAAAACACGATTACATCATTCGGTTTACCTTTTCTCCTGATTGGAGACCTCAATGAAATCGATTGTAGTTCGGACAAATTTGGCAGGGTTTCTCCAGTTCCGGCTAAATTTGTTCGTCTACTTAACTTCCAAAACAAAATGAGTACTTTAAATACAAAATTTACCGGATTCCCATTTACTTGGAGAAAAAGTACGACCTCTACGGATAACACATTCGAAAGACTGGACAGAGTCCTCATTCATCATGATCTTGTACCAATTTTTCCCAAACTTGTAACCCATCACCACCCTTTTACAACTTCAGACCACTGTTTGATATCTTTCAACCTAGACTCTAAAAAGAAATTTATTAAGTACCCCTTTCGTTTTGAAAATGCTTGGATTGATAAACCCTCTTATGCTAAATTAGTTAAAAAAGTTTGGGAGTACAAACTCACAGGATCATTTATGTTCAGAGTTTCCATGAAAATGCAGCTTCTTAAGAAATATTCTAAAGAATGGGCCAAACGCTATATAAATAATAATTTTGAACAACTAAGAATTTCAGAACGTCAGCTACAACAACTCCAAAACTCTCTCCTATCCGATCCGTATAATCAGTCTATATTAAATAAATTACAACAACACCTTAACAAATATAATGCATTAATGGACTTCCACCACAAATTTTGGGCACAACGAACTAACCATTTACAGAATGTAGACAAAAATACGAAGTACTTCCAAACCATCTCAAAATTACGTAGATTTAAACAAAATATAACATCCTTTCAGACACAGGATGGATTGGTCATTTTTGATCATGATACAATTTCAGCTAATATTACTAATGAACTAGCGATACGTTTCAAATCCAATCCCAACTCAGTAGTCTATCCTCAAGATCTAGATATTATACCTCCTATTATATCTGACGTTGACAACATAGCTCTCTCGAAACAACCGACAACATCTGAAATAAAAATGGCAATTTTTGACTTGGCTCTTAATAAAACACCGGGACCTGACGGTTTCACTGCGGAATTCTTCCAAACTTATTGGTCCACGGTCGGTGCGTCAGTTGTTCGCGCTATGGTGGCCTTTTTCCATTCAGGATCAATGTTGACCGTTGCAAATAAAACTTTCATAACTTTAATTCCCAAAATTGATACGCCAACATCTATTAATCACTATAGACCGATTAGTTTATATAATACCATTTATAAGGCAATTACCAAGGTGTTATCAAACAAAATTCAACATATTTTACCTTCACTTATTCATCCGCTTTAGAGTGCTTTTGTTAAAGGGTGTCTGATTCAAGATAATGTCCTTATTGCTCATGAAATATTCCATTCATTCCATAAAAGGAAAAAAGGACGGATTGGTTGGATGGCCATTAAATTAGATCTTGAAAAAGCATATGACAAAATTAACTGGAATTTTATCCGTCTGGTTTTATCCAAATTCGGGTTTCATCATGAATGGATTCAACTCGTAATGACGTGTATAACCACCTCATCGTCATCAGTTCTAGTTAATAATGAGCCAGGTCCCGAATTCCAGCCTACTTGTGGAATCCGGCAAGGCGATCCAATGTCTCCTTTCATCTTTGTATTATGTATGGAATACTTAACTTGAACATTACAACAGGAGGCTTCGGCCAATCCAAACCATGTTGGCATCCAACTCACAAAAAACGGATCAATCTTACCCTTCTTAAGCTTTGCAGATGATACGATTATCTTTGCAAACGCAAACGTTACAAATATGGAATTTATTAGAAACACTCTTCAAAAATTTACTCGGGTTTCTGGATTATCAATTAATTATCATAAAAGCTCGCTCCAAACATCTGCTAACGTTACTCAACCTACGTCTGTCGCCTTAGCAAGTACCCTCAACATTCAAGTCACCTCTTCTATGGAAAAATACTTAGGTATTCTGATTCTTAAAGGAAGAGTTCAAATTTCAATGTTTTCAGACTTAGTTTCTAATCTTAAAAAACAACTGTCCCAATGGAAAGCTAATACAATTTCACAAGCAGGCAGGGTTGTTCTTATCCAATCATGTCTAATAAGCAAAGTCAACTACCTCATGCAAAGTTTTATGTTGCCCCAAGGGGTCCTCAAACAAATAGATGCGGTTTGTAAATCTTTCTTTTGGAATAAATTCATTCCAAATCACCATCCACTCATTAGTTGGGACCGGATTTGTTCTCCAAAAGAGAACGGTGGTCTTGGCCTTCGTTCTGCGGAAAACATCAATGTGTCTCTTCAAATGAAATTGCTCTGGAAAATAGCGACGCAACCACAAAATGTATGGGTCAAAGTAATAACTGAAAAATATCTAAGTACGGACTCCCTTTTTAACTATCATAAAAATAATTGTTCTTGGCAGTTTGGCAGGCTAATGAATCTTAGAGCTATATTCTCTAAGGGCATTAGATGGCTGCTAGGAAATGGTAAAACAATCAAATTCTGGACAGATCCTTGGTTACCAAATATTGACCTTCTACCCTTTATCGATTCAGGGAATCCGACTCAAAAAGTCGCCGCCTTTATCCTTCCAAATAGAACCTGGAATACTACCCTCCTCGCTCAGGTCTTGCCACCTCATATCGTTGATATTATCGTTCTAACTAGAATCCCTGTAACAGACACCGAGGATAGACTCATCTGGCTTCCTGCTAATGATGGTATTTTTTCGGTTCAATCAGCAAACTCACTTTTAGTATCTCCACAAAATACAAGTATTAATGAATTTGATTGGATTTGGAAATCAAAAGTACCACCTAAAATAATCAACTTCCTTTGGAAAGCTTGTGCTGACTGCCTCCCGACAACAGACAGATTAAACCGTTTCTATAATTCAGTTCTGAATCTATGTTCCCTTTGTGAGCTAAATGATGAATCCCTAAATCATTTCTTTTTCCAATGCCCTTTTACAAAAGCTATGATTTTTCGTCTTCAAAAACTATTAAATTATTCTTTTAATCTTACTACGAATTATACTTTCCAACAAAATTTACAAGAAACAATGGCCAATAATCATCACGCCACGTCACTAGCTTTCCTATGGTGGTTTGTGTGGGCACATAGGAATGCTAAAAAAATTTATCCAACTAGAATTAACCCTAAAAACCTTCCGTCCAACTTAGCTTTCACAGACGCCCTTGCTTGGGAAGGCTGCTGTTTGAAATCTCATAAGACCTCTAATAAACCAAAAAGGAAAAATCACACATCTTGGAAAAAACCACCTCCGCAGTGGCACAAACTAAATTTCGATGCTTCTAGACTCAAAACAGGAACAACCCATGCCGGATTCATCATTAGAGACCATTCTGGAAATGTCCTTTCTGCGGGACGCCAGCAACTTCCCTCTATGACTATAGTACAAGCTGAAGCTTCAGCCTTACTTCATGCTATCACAAAAATAGACCTTTCTCACATTCACAATCTTATAATAGAAGGTGACAATCTTATTGTTATTAATTCTTTGAAACGTCTATGGAAAGTTCCTTGGGAAATTCACTCCATTATTGAAGACATAAGAAATTTGATTTCGGTTATCCCCTCTGTTATTTTTTATCATTGTTTCAGGGAATCAAACGCTGCTGCAGATTTCCTGGCAAGAAGACACGTCAATATTCAAAGCTTTAATGCAGCCTTGCCTATTCATGCTTCGTCCCTTCCGTCTTCTCATTTGTCTGTAACACAGTCGCGGTGTTTGTTGAGTCAACAACCCGCGCTGTTTGAATTATTAAAGATCATCCGTCACGATGATTTAGGTTATCCTTGTAATTTAAAGGTGGCCTAATTTTGGCTTGTTCGAGCTAGTAGCTCCACAATCAAAAAAAAAAAAAAAAAAAAAACTCCTCCGCATATACCGAATATCAATTATGTCCAGAAGAGTAGAAAATGCTTGTTTGTTGTGTTACCGGTGGTGGTAAACTGGTAACGCTTCACTTTTGTATTATAATATAAAAAGACATGATCATAATTCATACATACTGATACGCTACAAACAACAAACACTTAACCACCAAGCCAATTGGAACACCAACAACTTTCACTCTCTTTTTTCCCTCCGAATATAATATTATAACTAAAGAAACAAAAGAGGCTAAGAGCGGCGCATGATATCATCTCCTGCATCAATCACGGCCACGCTCCTCCTTTGATTTAGTGGTGGGATGGGATCCTCTGGTTGAGAAGAAGGTCGCGAAGCTCAGCGCCGTCGATCTCGGTGGGGCGATTGGCCGGCCTGTAGTAGCCTGTCACCGGATCCGGCACCCACGCCTTCTCCGCCTCTTCTTTCGCCTTCCCCATCCTCGCCGCTCCTCCACTCCTTCCTGTCACCGCTCCTTGCGAAGCCGCCGCCGCTGCGTAGCCTCGTCTGCACATCAATTAATTCACAATTCAATTCAATAACTACTCCATCCAGAGGAACAAAACAAACGGATCCGGCACCAGAAAGCCGAGACTGCAAACGTGTCTACTACGCACTAGTCGAGTTTTGATAAAAATGTGGTACAACTTTCAAATAGAGAGGATGATTAAAGCAGATTCGATCTGCAAGAGAAAAGGATGGAGAAAACGAAAGATATGAAATCAATCAATTCGTCGTCGTACCTTGAGATGGAGATGGTGTCGACAACGAGAGCAGAGAGAAGCTTCGCACCGGAGAGAGAGCCAGCCATTATTATTATGTAGAAAGATGCTGCTTGGTGCTTACAGAGAGAGAGAGATGAGTTTTGCAGCAAGCCAAGGCGAAAGTGTTGGTTTTGGTGTTGGGGTTTAATTGAGAGACAGAGTTGAAGAAGGTGGGTTTAAATAGAAAGTGGAGATCATGGTTTGTGTGAGGGGATGGACATGGACCGGGTCAAACCCGGGCTTCTTCTACGGACTCGGCTTCTGAAGTTAGCAAAGGCCTCTTTCGGTTTCGAATCTTCTCCGTCCCTTCTTCTCTTAATTTATAACTCCCTCCCTATTCTGTGTTGATTCTTTGTTGATTTTGATTGGTTGCCACTTGTCGCTTACCTTTTCCCCTAAAACGCCTCTTCCCTTCTTGTTGCTTCTCTTAACGCTCCATGTTCCCTTATGCTTATCTCTTGCTTGTTGATGTAGGATGTGTTTGTTAATACAATATTTATTGATGATATACCCTTAATTATTATTTTGATGTGTAACGGTGCAAATGTGCAATTCCGTGTAATATGACGATGTCAAAGCTCTATATAGTATTGACACCACCTTAGCTTGCTAGTTGTATCCTTGCTTAACGGATACAAACTCCACCATTTCCAATGTGCATAAATATGAGCCAAATATTAGTATACATATTCCCACTTCGCCTGTACTATAATATGGCCTTGTAGAATGCCTAATTTTATTAAGAATGAGCTTTTAGCTAGAGTTAGCTCGGTTAATCTAATCAACGGTTTTGATTTAGGCCTAACCTAAACTCAAATCAGCACATTCCGGTTCCGGTTTCACTTTGGGTCCAATTGTCGTTCGGTTAATCTGCATCTCTCCTTGGAAAAGGTTGCCGTTGCATTAGGACCGGTTAATGGCGCTTGACAATGACGTCTGGCCATTCTCCCCATCAAATGAGGTAGCCTAGGCATCTTTGCTACTGGGAATGTTATACATTATGTTTTCCTTGTTTCTCGACTTCAAACATGCACTCTGCAGGCCAACATTCTGTTGAATACGTGTATAGTTTCTCCCGATCTTTCCTTTCAGCATGCTCTTTATGACTTCATAGTCTTTTGTAACGGCGATGTTGTCTTTTTAATGGATTGAGTTTTTGCTTTCAGAAATGAGTGAAGGTCTAGCTTATGTTTAGAGTCTCATCCAATTCTATGTAATAAATTTAAGAAATATAGTACTATAATAATAATAATAATTTAATTTTAATATACGCAGCAAAAACTTTGTTTTAGAGGAAAACTGCAATCATAGGTCTGAATCTCGTGACTACGATTTCTTTTAGAATAAATTTTGAGCTCTTTGTCGAAAACCACCCGTATGATAGGCCATATATATTGCGTTTAACCACCCGCTCAATAACTATTTACCGTAAACCACCCCTATAATGGGTTCCGTTAGCAAATGACCACCCCTAGCCATATGCCGTTAAAGTTCCGTCAAGTGTGTGTTTGAGAAATTACGTTTGGTGCCCTTAAGTTTTTGACATTTCCGGATGGTGCCCTATAAAAAACTTATTCCGCGTGGTACCCTCGAACTTTTCAGAAAGTTCGCCCCGTACCCCTGAACTTTTAAAAAGTTCGCCGTATGCCCTTTCTTTTATTTTTCTTCAAAATTTTCGTTTTTTTGCGGTTTTTTTGTTATGAAAAATAATAATTAAGTAGGTGAATATATAAAATTATTTAAAAAAATCTACTTAAGAACACCTACCAAGTAATATTTGAGATGAAAGTGCAAATTAGAGTTGAATCTTTCTAAGAAAATACTAATAATTAACCAATACAACTAACACACTTTTTTTATTTAATGTGTACCAATTTAATTTATAATAAATTTTATACTATTTGATTAAAATCAAATTAAATATTAAAGTGGTTGTATTTTTTTAATACACTATGTTAATAAAACACAATAAATATTTTTTTACATTACAAAATGAAAAAGAGTTTTAAATACAAAATTAAAAAGGATGCAAACTTTTCTATATAGAGTTGTTTCACTTATTTTATTCATTTATAGTCACTAAAATAATAATTATTATTTTTCATAACAAAAAAAACGCAAAAAAAAAACGAAAAGTTTGAGGAAAAATAAAAGAAAGGGCATACGGCGAACTTTTTAAAAGTTCAGGGGTACGGGGCGAACTTTCTGAAAATTTCGAGGGTACCACGCGGAATAAGTTTTTTTTAGGGCACCATCCGGAAAAGTCAAAAACTCTAGGGCACCAAACGTAATTTCCCAAACACACACTTGACGGAACTTTAACGGCATATGGCTTGGGGTGGTCATTTGCTAACGGAACCCATTATACGTGGTGGTTTACGGTAAATAGTTATTGAGCGGGTGGTTAAACGCAATATATATGGCCTATCATACGGGTGGTTTTCGACAAAGAGCTCATAAATTTTTAAGAACCGATGGGCCAGTTTATTGATTTTTTTAATAAAAAATTACACCCAACGGGCGGTTTCGAGTTGCTTTGGAACCGACCAAACCACCAGTTTGGCGGCTCACCATTTTGCCAAAAGTTTACCGAGCCAAACCGGTAGTTTCAGTTCCTTTTCAATTTAAGTTAAGATTTGGGTTCGTCTAGGTTGCGCTTAAAAATGAACCAGCACACCTCTATTTTTAGCCCGATCCTATCACCTAAAGGCTAAAACATAACTTGAACAGTTGAATTCTGAATATTGTTCAACCTATATAGCATCATAATCCCGTGCCCTACCAATTAAATTGTAGGGACGCCAATTATGCTAGGGTGGGATGGGGGAAACACCATACTCGTTAATTCTACAAGTATAAAAATATAAGTAACTAAGCATGCGAGCATATGTAAGATTCCTCCTCACCCCAACCTACATATATAAAAGAATAACATTCAATTACTAATTATTAAATGAATAGGGTCTCTTCAAACCCACCAAAGGAGCGCAGAAATGAACATTAACTACTAGTTAATAGAAAATCAATTACCACAAACTTAGAGTTTATAAAAAGAAAAAGTTCAGCGTTATCTCGATCTTACAAGGAGGAGATAAGGCTCTGGTTAATAAAAGAAGAATGTCAACTTGTGTTGTACCACTGTGACGCTACTAATCAAAGGCGTACAATTGCAAATTGTTGATATAGTATTATTTAGTGTGAAAAGGACTTGTCAAAGCAACTCTTACGTAAATAGATATCTTCATCACCTTATTAAACTAAACATTGCTTGAAACCCCTTTTGTGCTCATACAATGCATCAAACACGAGTTTGATATTTGTAGGTCGACTCAAAATCTCGCAACCGTTTCATTGGCTTGGTTTGTCATTTACCGTTTCATTGAACACTAAAAAAGCACTAAAAATTATAATTGCAGTCATGTTTGGTTTGTCATTTACCTTTTCATTGGACATGCTAATTAATCGCAGTCCTATATATACAAGTTCTTTACTTACGAACACGAAGCCACTCACATATTACTATGATAGAACTAGAAGAGGAGAGAAAGAAGGAGAGAGCTAGAAAAAGAATGTTAATTGTGTTTCGAGCAAAAAGTGATCTCTTTGGGATTGAACTAATAGACCTTAATACAGCAGATCGATGGAAAGCTTGGTGAATTCTATTATTGAATTGTGTGTGAAGGATTGAATCCCCGAGTATATATAAGAGCTTTCTAGGGTGCTTAGAGCATCTTTATCGGTAGCAAAACTAGCACCGATGCTTTTTTTATAATATTTGTTTAATCTAAAAGATGCTTTCATTGTCTAGCATCGATGCTTGTTTTCCAAAAGGAAGCATCGATGCTCTTTTTCCCAACAACAAGAAAAAAGTTTGAGGAAAATGCCTCGTCGATGAAATGGTGACTAAAAGGACTAATCGACGACTCACTAGCATTATCGAACTCGCGGATAACAGTCGTAGTCCCAAGTTGGTAGGCGATGATGAAGAGCCCGAAAAGATGCAAGTCGACTATGAAAGCGATCGTAGAGCACCTAAGGGTCAATGAAGGAGTAAGCGACACAAATTGCCCCCACATAAGAGGTCCCGAGCCACGGACTATCAAGTGAGTGAATCGCCCCATCACAAGTGGTATTCGTGATCGATACCGAGGCTATTATCGCAATATTCAATATTCATGTGATCACGGGGATGATCATCATGAGCAACATGTGAGTCCTAAAGCAGCCTGAGATCGAGGAACAGAAGGGAAATATCATCGTGGGTGACATAGAAGTGAATATGGTGAAAGGCTTAAAGTTAAGGATTGAGCCCTAAAGCGTACCGAAAAGAGCTTACTCAATCTGTTAAGAGCACAAGGCAGAGCCAACAATTAGCTTAAGAGTAGGCTGAGCACAAGTGGGCTTTGGTAACATCAACACCATTCCATAGAGACATACAATGCACAAAGCCTACGACAAAGTTCTCACCACTATCGTTCACTCTCTTCCATGGACGTTTGGACCTCATAAACCATATAGTATCTGTCTCATATAAGACGGCATTTTGGGTGTGCGACTCTGCGCCTGTGTGCAACATACTCCTGAACAACCTCGACAAGGGCACACTAAAATGGTTCCAAAGCTTGAAACCTAGCTAGGTCGATGTGATCATGGAATCAACATGCTACTATGTTTGTGAGGTATTACATCACCAATAGCCGAAACGCAGTGTCTTTTGATACACTCTTCGTCCTTAACAGGGAAAAGAGTGAAAGTTTGCATCGCTTTGCTAGTTGTTTCATGGAGTGCTACGTTGAGATCAATGGATGTGACAAGAAAGCCGCAACCACCACCTTCAAAAGGGTCATCCCGTTTAATAACAAGCTTGGGCAAGACTTAACATTTTGCTTTCATACTTCCATTTTCGAGCTCCAACAGTGCGTTCATTGATATCTACATCTAGCGTACCCACTCGTAGAGCAAACACAATCCATCTACATGGCCTTCAATGTCCTAATCTATAGGATCCTAGCGCGTATCAAGCACGAGAGTTTCTTCTGCTATCCATCACGAGACAAGTGCCTTGAAGACAAATTCCAAAGTTGAAAGTATTGCATGTATCACAAGACACGAGTGCATATGACCAAAGATTACGAGCCATATAAAAGGTTCCTAGAATAGTTGGTCAAAGATGCGGACTTATGCAATTACATTGAAAATAGAGGAACTAAAAGGAAAAGGGGGAGTCGAGAAAGAAACAAATCGAGGTGATTCAAACAATCTCAATGGAGTACAAAAATGAGGACCCAGGTGAGGACCAACTTTTGGAAATCATGTCACATTTACCAATCCAAGCTACGTCAACCATCTACACCCGCATAAGCGGTTGACGGTTTGGTCTTTTGAGATAAGGACCTTACATCATTCCAAGTCATGCATAAAGGCCCTTTGATCCTCATGGTCGAGCTTAAAAATTTCATGGTGCACCAAGCATTGGTGGATAAGCTTAGTGTATATAATGCACTATGACATCTTCGAGCTCTTAGGCATGAGGAAAAAAAACTTGGTCCCAGTCAATATGCAACTCACCAGTCTTGGTCGATATCTGACATTCTCACTTTGAGTGTACGCAAAGACAATCCTCTTAGCACTAAAGTACTTAGCGATAAAATTCGTAGCAGTCAACATGCATGCCCCGTACAAATTAATCTTGAGCAAGCCATGAATTTATGGATTAAGAGCGATACCATCGACCCACCATCAAACGATCCAATTTAAGGATGTAGATACGATGGTTTGAGTGTGGATCAACCAGCTCGATGCATGCATATGTATGAAGGGAAGTCGTCCTAACTCGAAATACCTGCGAAAGATCAAAGACGATCCCAATCCCACGGACCAAAGCGAAACCGCAATCACGGGCCCATCGACCGCGACCGCGGGTCTTGCATAGAAGACGTCACTCTTTCTCAAGAGCAAAATTGCGATCGCGAGCCTACCGGCCGTGATTGTGTTTTTGACACATGAGATATCGCACCCTCTTGGCACGAAAACCGTGGGCGCCGTCGTGGTTGTCCCCATTCCTACGCGCAAGGATTTTGGCGTTAAGATATTTATGTACATACAACACTTTTTTTCTCACGTGGTTTTGATGAGGGTATTAAGTTTTTATTTTTTATTTATTAGTCGTGTCTTAAAGATCATAACATTCACGTTTATTAATAAAAGCCAAATTTTTTGCATTGTCTTGAGTCTTGCATAAAAAATGGACAACGTTAAGTCTTCGTATTAACGGGCTTCTACACATGCTTGTATGTAAAGGGGAAAGGATCTCACGTTCATCGCACATGAATGTATGAATATACGAATACACTATAGGGGACCTGACGACTAATTTGCATGGCCACTTCGAATATGTCGTATAGTACTTGAGTCTTATTTGTGATACTATCAAACAAAAGTATATTCAAGTTGGGCATTTGTGAGCGGATAAATAATAATTAAATATTATTATTAAAGCTGTTTTGGCAAGATAGATATTTCTATTTGTATTGTTAGCTTTTCTTTCAAATAAACTATTTATTATGTTAAGATTTTATCTTCTTAAATTTGGTAATTAAATCGTCATAATGGAAGATTTTATCTTAATCGAAATATATATATATAGAATATCCACGAGAATGGGGAGTAAGATATCACTTGTTGGGTAACAGGCAATTTCGGCCGACTCTATGGATAAGATTTTTAATCAATCCCTCTCTCACTCTTCTAGTATAAATACATGTATTCAGCATGTATATGGTAAGTACACATGAAACTCACTTGTAAGTCTTATCTCGCTTTACTTTGATGTCCATTCGACAAATTACTCTTTTGACATAAGTATCAAACGTGAAATAGGGGGACCGCTCCATGTCTCCATTGTTTTACAGGTTTTGGTTATACGAAGCAAGCAAGGTGAAGAAGGCTAATCTAGAGGGAGCATTCTTTAAGGTGTAAAAATAGAATTTTTGTTTACTACGGAGTAATAGTTATTAAAAATAGATAATATCAGAAAGACCCGAACCCCTTTCCCCTTTCTCCCTTCTCTGGCGATCGATATGGCGACAATTAGAAACCCTAACTGTTCAAGCCCCCGCCTGAAAATCCAGCCTCCCTCCCATCAATCCATTAGATGGGCGTTGATCCTCCTCCTCCAAATCTCCTCAAGAAATCTTGCTTTTAACAAACCCGAACCACTGTGTTTCGTTTCTCATCTGAAAGCATGGAGACTTGTCTCCCCAAAATCACCCAATCTGATTTTATTCAGCAAGGGGGCTAATGATACATCAAAGATCCGCATAGTTGACATTTGGTCAATCAATTGGAGGAGGAGGCATAAATATCAGCAAAATCAAGGGCCAACATTGAGGAGTGAACCTTGCAATCTAACCCTAAGTGGCGAGTCAGGACCCTCAACCCATAGAAAAAGGGGAGGCTTGGAGGGTGAACCACTTGATGGAAGGATGGGAGTGAGGGAAGGAAGTGCGGGAACGAAGAGGGTGAGGGTGGGTGAGCTGTTTTCCCTCCCCAAATCCCGCCTCAAGGAAGAAGGCGACCGGTGTTTCGTCGCGGGAAGAAATTCAATGAAACAAATCGTTCATCACACAAGGTATATACACTTGTCTGACTCACTTTTGCTTATATTGTTTGATGAACAATGGATTATTTGCTTGATGACTACCCTTAAATGGAAACAAGCCGAGGAGGCAATTACCCAAGCCGAGAAGGAAATTACCCAAGCCGAGAAGGCATCTAACTCAGTTGCAAAGGCACCTAGAGTGCTCTGGCAAGAAAATTACTATACGAACAATATAAATTATGCATCGAAAAATACTGAATTGTCACCCCATATAGGTATTTCTTATGATCTAACAAATGCTTATTGGCTTGAACTTTAGGACAGTCTGATGAGAGGCTTGATAAGTATAGGCCTTATGAAAAATAGACAAATCATGAGCTCTAAGATGACGATGCTTCATGCCAAAACATATCCAATGACTTGCTGGAAACAACCTCGAAGTCTAAGGTATACTATCTCCCACTGCTCTATATGCATCTTTAAATATCATGAAAAGGTTAACCTTATTATCAGTCTTGTATATAAATTGAATCCCTCTGGAGAACTGGTTTATGAAAATTTCTATCCATCAAATGCACTACAAGTCTTTGTCTTAAGTTTTCTGATCAGGTGTATGACAATATTTGCTTCAGTTTGGTTTGTTGATGATTCCACCATGGAGAAAGACAAATTTGGTATGAACGACTTCAACTCTAAAATGCTTTCCAATAAGAAACCCTTTGTTGAACAATCGCTTCTAGCAAGAACACTGGAACAAACTGAACCCGAGCCCACTATGGTCGAGGAGACCACAAGTAGTGGTGTTTTAACAACCACATCAAAGAAGGCCACTATGGTCGAAACTCTGACTACAACAACACCTTTGTACTGGTTTCCAATGACCAAATCTGCTACTAAGCATGCTGATGATAACTTGGTCTGGCTCTCCCTCGTCAAATCCTCGACTCCCTCCTTGGTAATTACTCAGAGAACTCAAGAACTACGAGTTTATTGTGATAAACGAAGATGTGATGTAACGTGTGGTGAAAATTTACTTTTTGCTACAATTTGGGTTACGCTAGCTTAGTGATGGACACGGGCCGGGCTGGGCTGGGCCGGGCCACCACCGGGCTGGGCCAAGGAATCGTGGCCCAGGCCCGGCCCGGCAAATTACCGGGCTGGTACGGGCTGGGCCACGGGCTGGGCTGGGCCGGGCCGACCCACCCAGGCCCGTGCCGGTTTTACCGGGCTGGAAGCGGGTTGCGGGCCGGGCCGGGCTGGGAGTGGGTTGCGGGTCAGACCGGGCCGGTTGGGTTTAACATTATATACTATACTTTTTTATTTTTTATATAACTATATACTTATATAATATACAATATACTTACAAAAAAATGAATATGCACCCTATACTTACATTATATACTATAAATTTTTTTGGATGAACATTATGTACTATAATACTATTGTAAAAATATAGTATATATACTTAAAAAAAAAAAATATGCACCGGGCCGGGATGGGCTGGGCCGGGCCGGATAGGGCTGGGCCGGGCTCCTGGCCCGTTGACCAGCCCGGCCGGGCTGGGCTGGAAAAGTCCGGCCCGGGCCCAGCCCATGGCCCACCCGGGCTTGGCCCATCTGGCCCGCGGGCTGACCGGGCTGGGCTTTTTGGGCCCATGATGCCGGGCTGGGCCGGCCCGCACCGTTGGCCATCACTACGCTAGCTAGCTAAAAAGAGCATGACTCCAAGACCTTTGGGAATAAGTAGTGCTACTATCACTACTACAATTTGGGTTACTTTTTGTTTGTATATGACATTTTATCCTAAACTTATGCCTTGTATGATACTTATGAACCATATGCATGGTAGTGCTTATGAAAGAAACTATTATGCTGTTAGCTCTTATTGTCCGAATCCTATGTATCATTGCATTAATTTGAACCTCTGTGTGTATAAGTTGAAATTTTGGAGAAGGCAGAAGCACAAAATAAGTGGATTTCTCCTAAAATGTGGTAGCAAAGCAACGTTCGTAGCATTAATTATCAACATCCTGAAAAAAATTGAGAGGTTGGAGGATAAGCTCAGGAGGAAATTAGTTAAATCCCTGATAATGATGGAAAAGGATTGGTCCAATGACATCAGCGCACTCTTCGTAGCCATTGGTGTACAATCCTACCTGACCACCAAAAATACAAGGAGATCAATTTATAATATGAAACAAAAAAGGAACCAATGGGACAAGCCCATATGTCAAGGTAAAATAAAATCCAAATGAAAGTCGTTGTATGGAACTGTAGAGGTATGGGTCGGAAGTCGTTCTGGCCGGAAATTGACTCATTTTGTAAAATTGAGAAGATTCAGCTCATGGCTATTGTCGAAACAAAGACGGAAACACCCCCAAAGGACTCCCAATGGCGCAGGGCTGGATTTGATAACCTCATTTGGACCCCGGCCAATGGAAGAGCACGAGGGATAGGAGTAATGTGGAAAGGTTACCAACTAACAAACGAACTGATTGAACCGCTAGCCCAGGAAGGAAGATTCACGATCCTAAAATATACAAACTTGTCAACCAACTATATAATTGCCATTTGCATCGCATATGCACCACCAAATGAAGCAGATAAAGACGAATTTTGGAACCTCATTACAAGCACCCTCAACGACATAAATCTACCGACAATTGTAATGGGAGATCTCAATGAGATCCAAGATCCTAGTGAAAAAAGGGAGGTGTTGAGCCAAACCCATCAAGATTTAAAAGACTAACGGACTTCAAGAATGCGTGCGACCTTTATGAAATACCGACTCAAGGGAATGCCTTTACCTGGCGTAAAAATCGAACAGAAGTTAACAACACCTATGAAAAACTAGACCGAACCCTTGTCAGCAACCACATTCTGCAATGGTTCCCATCCATTACAACGAAAAACTATGCATTCGCCGCCTCGGATCACTGCCAAATTGCAATTGAACTTACAAACTCAGAGATATACAAAGCAGCACCTTTCAAGTTTGAAAAAATGTGGATGCAACGAAAAGATTTTAGAAACATAGTAAAACAAGCCTGGCGAGTATCTTTTCCAGGGTCAAACATGTTTCAACTAGTTAAGAAAACACACCTCCTTAAGCTTCATGCTAAAAGATGGAATAAGTCAACCTTTGGGAACACATTTGAACAACTCAAAAATATAGAACAAAGTCTAATAGAAATACAGAACCAAATCCAAATATCCCCCACCCCTCTGACAATTCAAAAACAAAACAGACTAATCCATAAGAAAGAATGTATCCTGAACTTCCACAAGACCTATTGGAAGCAAAGAGCAAAAATAAAATATGTAAAACTCGTGGACACAAATGCAGGATACTTCCACAAAATTGCAAATGGTAGAAGAAATAGGAAGATAATAAAGGAAATACGAACGACAAACGGTACACAAATTATTGGGGAAGCCAACATTCGAACAGAAATAAGAAGAGATTTTCAAGTCCGATATAAAAAGGAACAGACCAACCAGACACTACTTGAACAACATCTTAGCCTCGTCACTTCTGAAGTCTACCCTGAAGACAATGAAAACTTAACACAACCAGTGACGAACCAGGAGATCAAAAATGCCATAATGCAAATAGGCACAGAGAAATCTCCGGGACCAGACGGGATGTCCTCTGGCTTCTATAAGAAATACTGGAGCATTGTCGGTCCTTCAGTAATCAAGGCTGTTAAAAGTTTTTACCACTCAGGAAAAATCTTAAAACAGATAAACCATACTTTCATAACTTTACTACCCAAGAAAGATAATCCGGAATCAACAAACCACTATAGACCGATTAGTCTATGCTTAACAATTTATAAAGTCATCGTGAAAATTATAACGGAGAGATTAAAAGCGATAATGAACAAAATCACTCACCCACTACAAGGTGCATTTGTAGCAAAACGAGCGATACAGGATAATGTACTCATTGCACATGAAATATTCCATTCCTTTAGGGGGAAGATAGGTAAAGAAGGATGGATGACCATTAAGCTAGATATGGAAAAGGCTTATGATCGGGTAGACTGGGGTTATTTATTTACAGTCATGGAAAAATTTGGATTTTGCGAAAGATTCATGGGGTGGATAAAAGAATGTATAACGACGGTATTGTTCTCATTGTTGGTAAACAATGGCACTACGGACCTCTTTCTCCCAAAAAAGGGCCTTCGACAAGGAGACCCACTCTCACCTTTCCTGTTAATCATTGGGACAGAGATACTAGCGAGAAGACTACAACAAATAAGTAATACATCACAAAACTCGATAGGCTTTGCTCTCTCCAGATCAGGGACAAAGATACCGTTCCTAGCATTCGCGGACGACATCATGATCTTTGCGAAAGCAACACATAATGCAGGATCAATCGTCAAACAAGTAATTGAGGAATACTGCGCGATTTCTGGCCAAAAGGTTAATTACAACAAACCAGCCTTTCAAGTGTCAAAAAATGTGAACAATCAGCGAAAACAGATGATCCAGCAAGTGCTCAACATTAAGACAATGTCTAACCTTGAAAAATATATAGGGTGCCCCATTATTGATGGGTGAGTCAACAAAGACACGTTTAAAGAAACTGTAGGAAAAACAAAGAACCAACTTGCAAAATGGAAAGCAAATACCCTCTCTCAAGAGGGAAGGACAACACTGATTCGGGCAAACTTAGCGACGAAACCTAACTACCTAATGTAGAGTTTCCTACTTCCAACTCACATACACAATGAAATAGACCAAGTACATAGAGGTTTCCTATGGAACAAGGATGCTAACTACAAACCATTGGTCGGATGGGACAGAATCTGTAAGCCTAAGTCCCATGGAGGGCTAGGAATCAGAAAATCAGAAAACATGAACAAAGCACTCCAAATGAAATTGTTGTGGAAACTTATTGCAGAACCTACAAACGTATGGGTTTATCTAATGAATGAAAAGTATATGAAAAATGAGCCACTCTTTTCGTATAAAAAACAATCGAACACATCGTGGCAATGGTCAAAACTTATGAGCCTACGCCCAGAGTTTGAAGAAGGTTTAAGATGGCAAGTTGGTGATGGGAAGACAATCAAGTTCTGGACTGATAGGTGGGCATTACAAGAACCCTTGATTAAGTATGCGATAGATCCAATGACATGCAATAAACAAATGAGAGTATGTGATCTTATTACCACAGAGGATGAATGGAACACAAGCGAGCTAACAAAAGTCCTCCCAATAGAACTAGTAGGATGCATTGCAGATATACCCATACCGTCAAAGGGTGTTAGGGATAGGCTCTACTGGACACCAAGTAAAAATGGTTGGTTCTCAACTGCCTCTGAGGTTGAACTTCTTGAGAGAACACAATACATAGACCCCAAACCGAACAATTGGATCTGGAAACTTGATACCTTTCCTAAAGTGAAAAACTTTTTATGGAAAATTGACGTTAATGGATTACCGACTAGAGCTAGACTGCGTGAAAAACACGTCCCAATCCCGTCAGGGTGCCTAATGTGTAATAGCCAAAATGAATGTTCAAACCACTTGATGGTGGAATTCCAACACACGCGCAAAATCACTTATAAAATTAACCCTGCTATAGGTAATGTCCTCCGAACTATAAACACAGACAATAAAACACCTGCTAATATCATAACTGAACTACGAAATACCCTAGGGTACAAGGACTTTACAACTTTAGCAGTCATCTGGTGGAGTATCTGGCACCAACGAAACAAACTAGTGTTCCAAAGTATACCAAACGATTACATCCAAGACCTTGACAAGTTCATTCGAATACAGATATCACAGTGGACTAAAGCAAAAGAATGGGATGAAGATGAGGAAACAACCTATAAACACAGAACGACGAGAACAAGAAAACAGAAACAACAAGCAAGATGGATCAAACCTGAGCATGAATGGGTGAAGCTGAATTTTGATGGGTCAAGGATAGAAACAGGTTCAGCATCTACAGGTTTCGTAATTAGGGATCACAGAGGCAAAGTCCTAAGAATTGGTTCGTCCATAAGCAAGCATAGCTCGGTCCTCCAAATAGAAGCCCGCGCCCTTAGAGAGGGAATCCTAGAAGCGAAAAATTTTGGTTTACAAAGATTAGAAATTG
This sequence comes from Polygonum aviculare, assembly GCA_934048045.1. NCBI lineage: Eukaryota > Viridiplantae > Streptophyta > Magnoliopsida > Caryophyllales > Polygonaceae > Polygonum > Polygonum aviculare. The sequence continues at coordinate 11,047,540 of OW204032.1, read as the reverse complement.
AGGGTGACAACCTCATAGTCATAAACGCAACCCGGGGTCTTAGACAAAGTCCGTGGGAAATTGATATGATTATTGCCGACATTTGGATGCTCCTCCGTCATTTCTCGATGGTACGCATCCGACATGTGCATAGGGAAGCTAACTCCGTGGCCGATAAAATTGCAAAACTGGGCCACGATCACCCTATTGAGCGCATTACAGATAACTCAGAACTTAATGTTCTCATCCGTCAAGATGCCCTAGACCGACCCTTGTAAGGTGGGCCCGTCTAATCCTTTCCTAATAAAAAAAAATAGATAATATCGAGATATTCGATTAGACTTTTATGGGCAATATCCTCAAGAAATAATAATTATCGGTGGACTAAATTAATAAACAACCCGTTTGCGCATGTACGTATTGCATTAATGACAAACCAAGTGGTTCCAATGCATTGACATGCTTTGTGGCTGTGGGAACAGAAATAAGTACCGAAGATGAGGTTCAGGTCTTCATGTTATTCTTCTCAGCCATACATGTAGTTTGGTTAGGCTGTGTTTGTATAATTCCGTTACTTGTCCTTTTCAGTTTATTAGCTGATTGTGTATGTGACACATGCATCATTTTAATGGACAGCACAAATCAAACACACCATAATTAGAATAATAGAAACAAAGTCAAATATCTGCCGTAATCAAACCAAAGGTGGCAAAATGAAAGATGGAATAGTGGAGAACCAGTAGCTGACCAGAAAAAAATAGTGCCACGCGTCGTCGCAAATTATGGTCAGCTTCCGAGAACAAATTAACATGGAGGCGAAAGTGTGTGACCACCGAACTGCGGAAAAGCACAGCCGTTGGATCCAAGATTTAACTAAATTATCTGAATCCAGAGCAAGATCACAGCCGTTAACGTGTGGGCGTATGATTGGACATGTGGAGCGGCGGAGGTTTTGCAAAGAATGTCACGTAACCTCGATCATTGACGAATCTCAAGTCCTTATGACGTGGACCAGCCTGCGTTGAGTGGGTCCAAATACTTTGTTGCTGTTGGCCTTCTTATTTAAACAATCCCATGAAAAAATAGACTTTTTATTCAAAAGAAAAAGGAGTTGCCATTTTAATAATGATGAGATGATATTACTATGCTAAAAATTAATTTAAAAAGTAGAGGGGTTCCTGTCTACAATACGTTTTACCGAAAGAAATAAATAATGAATATTGGTGTACACAATTCGGAAGGAATCCACCAATTCATCCGTTGATTTAGCATGACGTAGCGTTAAGTTCTCTTATATAGGGCACGTAAAGTATCCTTAAGCCCCTTAATCCGGATTAAACCAGCTCTCGTACAAAAGGATGATACCCTTATTGTGTTTAACCAAATTAATATATAGTCCTAAGACCATTACTCAAAAGCCCATGTAGATATTTGGAATGTATTTCAGTATTTGAGCAAGTAGCAAATTTCTGTTTGGCGTCTTAATCTCTTTGGTGCAATTACTCGAATTCTTGTATTCCACACATACACACCGAATATGCATCTAATACTGGTATATAAAAATAGATACAAAGCAATTGAATCAATCACGTACATGATATCATCTCCCCATCAATCAAGCAGCCGATCTCTTGGCCGGACTTTCAGTGGGATCCGACTCTCTGTTTCAGAAGCAGGTCGCGAAGCTCGGCGACGTCGATCTGGTCGGCCTGGTAGGCCGGCCTGTAGTATCCGGTGACGGGGTCCGGGACCCAGGCGTTCTCCGCCTCTTCTTTAGAGTAGGAGGCTGCTGCTTTCCCCACTCTAGCCGTCGTCGGCCCGCTTCTAGCTGCCACCGCCGCTTGCGAAGCCGCCGAGTAGCCACGTCTGCACCATCAACAACAACAATACTATAGAATTATACACTTGCTCTGTTTTGAATGCCTCTGTCTGTCGCATAACAGAGGAACAGAGCAATAGCAGGGGGAAACGAATCAGGCAGGTAATTAATTAATAATTATTTTAATAAGCAAGCCTGAATTTCAGAAGCTTCGTATGAGCAGAAGCGGAAAGGAAGTTCAAATCGATCGTATGAGAAGAACCGCCGGCAAAACGACGAGTTTTAGTAGATCGAAAGAAGAGTAAAACGAGAAGAAGTTGAAGTACCTGGAGAGGGAGACGGTGTCGAGGACGAGAGCGGAGAGAAGCTTGGCGCCGGAGAGAGACGGAGCCATTTTAAATCCAATCTCGGCGGTGCTGCAGAAAGATGTGGAAGATGACTTACGCAGCAAGCCAAGGCGCTCTCTCTCTCTCTATAGAAGTAGGAGGCTTTGGGTGTTGGTGGTGAAGAAAGATCTCCCGCTGGGGGTGGGTTTAAATAGAGAAAGAGCGAGGACGGTGTGGGGCCCGCCATTAGGGTTTGTGTGGCCGTCAATTTATCGGGCCGGGTTTCGGACTTTGGGGTGAATCGGCTTCTCAGCCTACCAAGGGCCTCTTCCTCGGCCCTTTCAACAAGCTCACTTTCCCCCTTCATTTGCCTTGTGTCTATCTCTTCCAATCTCTTATTGCATATGTCATTAATGCGTATTCTTAGATTTCTTTTATAATTTGTCTTGGGATTTTAATCTAATTGTAATGGACAAGTTGTGATAATATATATATGTAGGATTTATAAGGGGAGCTTCTATAGCATAATTGCTAAACATCACCGGATTTTAACTTCTTCGTCACCAATTTACATCTTTTTGACTTAAATACCCCTTAATAAATAAACATCCCAAAAATAAAATAAAAACCATGTCTTTTTTGATAGAAAAAGAGAACCTCAGCACTCAAAACTGCGAAACATGAACAATGTGTTGGGTAGAAAGAGTCCTGAATTCCAAATTTCCGGACATACAATAAAACAAGGAAGCTGAATTGGTTTGATTTCATACACCAAAATGATGGGAGTGGTTGAAATTGAAACTCATATGATGGGAGGGATTCAGACCCCAAAATTGAATTGGGCATCTCTCTCTTTCTACCAACCACCAGTTCACAAAGACGCTTTGGCGCCGTCGATTCAGTGGTTTTGCCTTTTAGGTTAGTCATCTTCTTCTTTGATTCAGCCTTCTTCTTCTGCAGCCGCAGCCCGCAGCATTCCTCCGACGCTGTTCCTCCGGCAGTCCGGCTCCGCCGCTCCAACCCTTGCGTTCAAGCCCCCATCCCGCCCAGTCCCCGGCGCCCAGTCCCCGGCGCCCAATCCCGCCCTGCTCCCGCCCCGTTCCGGCCCCATCCCGCCCCGCTCCTCGCTACTCTACATAGGCGCTCCGGCACGATGGGCGGCGGCCGCCTACCTAGATCCGCCGCTGACTGAAGGAAATGATGCTATCCGGTGTGCACTCAATTGGGAGAAAAAGATGGGATATTAGGTTTTCAGAAAATAAGGGTTTGTTTATAAATGTAGTATGTTGTTAGGGGTAAAAATGGAAAATGAAAAATGAAAATGGTGATAAATTTTTTTTGTGATGTTTAGCATGCCTCTTCTACAAAGAGAACTAGAGAATGATTGCCGGACGTTATAAATATAATAAACCAACGGTTAGATTTATAGATAAATTATAGATTTTTTTAACTCTAAAATATTGTACAATGATTTTCAGTTTTGAATCCACGACGATTTTCTCCTTATGATGTTCGCCTCCAAAGTATAATTAATTATTTTTTTCGTTAATCCACATTTTCATTACGTGTAGACTGGTAGTTGCGATTTTATATTGATTAAATGTGTATCAATGTCGATGAATACATGATTTGTATTAATGTATACGTACACGTTTATTATAGATATTTACCTTTTGGAACAAATTCAGAAATTGACTATATACATATTTTAGTTGTGTATATACATATGTATGTCATCTATATACAAAGTTTACAATACGATAGACAAATATATTCATATTCATCATACGATACAATGTATGCATAGTATTATGGATGAGTACATATTCATTTAAACTGAAATGTTATTGGCTTTATAATAAAAAGTATAATAACTATATACATAAAATAGATGTATACGTACAATAAAATTCAAATGTGATATACATTCGTTGACATTGAATTTATACACAGGTAATCCACTAAAATAGTACATGGAGTTTAACTTGTTAGATTACACACCTTTATCCATTTGTATTTATGCACATGTAGGCGGTGCTAAGGTTGACAAAAAATTAAATCAAGAGCACATAAAAATATGATACGTATATAGCTTTTATATTTAATGTATATCGATACATAATATCGTGTATAAATTGTAACATAAGTTGTATATGCATACAGAATATTAAGGGCATGTATAGTAGGTTTAGTGAGTCTAAAATGGGAGTTATCATATGTTTGTATGTGGATGACTTGTTCATAAGTGGCATGGTATGACGCTAAAACAAGACGATCAAGTAAAGGGATTCTTCATTTCCAAGTTTTTCACAATGGATGCATAAGTTGTGGATTTGATCCTTGGCATTAGATCAAACATACGAGGGAAAGGAAAGATCTTTCATAATATCGCCACATTGAGAAAGTATTAAAGTGGTTTTAATAGTGATAATCTACTATAATACAATATATAGCAGAACTTAAGTCTTTGTTAAAATATACGCTACATCATCACGTTTGAATAAAATAATGGTTTTATTTTTTCAACTGTATCCTTTAAAAATTATCTTTACATGCAGATAATATTTTATCGAATTTTTGATATCTTTTACATCTTACCTAATTTTTATATCTTAAGAGAATACAATTTTTATTTAAATTCAATAACAATAACAACAACAACATATACCCAGGGAATTCCGTAGACGCAGGATCTGGGGGGTTAAGATGAGGACATTCTAGACCTAGATGGAATGTGCCTAATACAACCCAAGAGATAACCAACCACTCCACAAACTAATCCGAAAAGCCTAAAACACAATAAGGAAAACTAACCTAAAAGTAAAACGAAAGTAAAAACAAAGGTGAGAAAAGAAGTCTACACATGGCTCCACCAACAAGCTAACCAGCTGTCTAATATCGTGATCTTCTCCCTCCAATTCTCCCTGCACTGTGCCAATTCTATAAAAATCCCTAACACGCCGATATCTTGCCTTAAGTTGCATGTCCATCCAACGTTTCTTCGGGCGACCTCTCTCCCTCCTACATATCCTTAAATCCAAACGCTCACACCTCATAACTCTATCATCCGGACTCCGCCTCTGAACATGTTTAAACTAATGAAGTCTCGCTTCTCGGAGTTTGTTCCCGATACTAGCCACCCCCAATTTGCTTATGATCTCCTTGTTTCTAATCTTATCTATCCTCGTGTGGCCACACATCCACCTAAGCAGTTCATTTCTACGATTGCGAGTTACTAGTCTTGAGCCTTCGTCGTCGACCAACACTCTACACCATAGAGGATTGCATGCCTTATAACAGATATGTAAAGCTTTCCCTTGAGTTTGAGTTGAACCTTCTTGTCGCACAAAACCCCTGAAGCTGACCTCCACTTCTGCCACCCTCTCCAAACCTGAGACTTAACATCTTCCTCAATACACCCATTGCTTTGCAAAACTAATCCAAGATATTTGAATTCATCCTTCATCGCAATGACTTCACCTTCCAGCCGCACTTCACTCTCGGACTCGTTCTCTTGACTGAAAATGAACGCCATGTATTTCGCCTTAGACGTACACAACCTAAACCCCTTAGATTCTAGCCTCTCCCTCCACACATCCGGCTTGTTACTAGCTTCAACTCTAGAATACTCCACCAACATGATGTCATCTGCGAACAACATACACCAAGAAACCTCTCCTTGAATGTCATCGTCAGCACATCCAACACTAGAGTGATGAGGAAGGGGCTCAACGTTGATCCATGAGGCAGACCTATACCCACTTCGAAGTACTTTGTATCCCCTCCTAGCGTATATACAGACACTCGTCCTCAACCGCTCATAGATGTCTCGAATGATTCTGATAAACTTATGAGGCACCTCTTTGTCTTCCAAACATTCTCAAATCAACTCTCTAGGTACCTTGTCAGAGGCTTTCTCTAGGTCTATGACAGAGTACCTAGATAATTAATTAAACTATTTTTTTTCCATTTTAGGTAAAATAGATTTTTTATCCTTTTATGAAGATTATAGATAATCAATTAAAATAATTAATTTCATAACTCTAAATTATAAAAAAAAAATTAGAATACGTCAATAGGTTTGGATTTGGGTCTGTCGGATTTGGTTTATACATTTTCGAGTAACAAACAGACACCAGTCAAATTCGATCTCAAATTTATTAAATCGGGTTCATATTCACATTAATTACACATGGTACGGGATTTATACGTGTACTTCTTAAGTACCTCCCTTCACACCGATCGAGAGATCGGTTTAGCATTTGTGTGTCCGAGAAAGTGTTAATTAAATGACCACAAGTGTGATAGTATATTTGACAACAGCGTTATAGGATCACCAACTTTACCCTAAGCTGAATTTTCAAATTCTTTCAATAAAAAAATAGTAAGGTTAATTTCTCAGGACTCGCTCTACCACACCAAATATCTTGTGGCTCCTGGCCGGGGCCAATATGCTCACAACCCTCTTCATGTACTATAATCATAGTCCTCGGATAACCGGATGGAAAATAAGAATGATTTGACCAGCTAGGATAATACGCCCAATAAAGGCTTATAAAGATGCCCATTAGCCCAGTCGGTTGTATACTACGGAGTAAAACTCATCTAAGACTCAAGATTGAGCCTGTTATTAATTTCTTTCTTGTTTTGCAAGGCAAGAGCTAGCTAGGTGCTTACCTAGAGCTGATAATTGAACCACATAATTGAATTAATCAACTTAGATTATATTTGTATGTCGGGGCCGGTTAATTTGGGGGAAAATGATGTCGATCCCATTCATGCATTTAGGCTAATGATATTTTTTAGTAAACTGCCTTATAGTATGATCGAATGATTATTGAACAATAAGAAATGGGTGGTGTGCATGTGGCTCGATACTCCATGTCATCAGGCTGTCTATGTTGCCCAATCAATGGAGATATGAATAGACAATGTTAGATTATGTTATCATTCCACTATATAGTATTCTATTAATTTAGAAAGCAAAAGAACAAATATGTACCTACCGGGCCAAGTGGCTAGCCAATGTCGACGACTAATTTTTGTGAGTATTCAATTTATTTGTCGGAAACCACCTATGGAGTATTTTTTTTACTGGACCGGCTATACATACAATTTTTTTAAGGGGAAAAGGCATAAAACCACCCTTTATTTTTACTTATTTTCACAAAACCACCCTTTATAAAAACTTTTGCAAAAAACCACCCTTTATTACAAATTAGTTACACAAAACCACCCCTTATAAGTATTCTTGCACAAAACCACCCATTGTTACTAATTAGTTGCACAAAACCACCCCTTATCTATGATTATTTGCAATTAACAACCAAAAATTATACTTTATTAAATTATTCATCAGTTCTTTTGCCAAATGTATTTGAGCACTTCATAGAAATTAATAAAGATTATGACAAGATCTATTATCACTAAAAAGTAAAAACCCCTAAATTTATTGATGATTGGTAATTGATTTTAATCTTTTTGTAGTTGATTCCATATCCAACGAAAAGTAATAATACAAGAAATTTTAATCTATTGTCTGAGTCACAAATATTAACCTCTTTCATTTTCAAATATTCAATTGACACATTAGTTGTTCAATTAGGGGTTTTATTTTTTTACTGAATAATCTAATATAAATGTAATCATATTAATATATGTTACTTTAGTATTTTTCTTTTTAACTTAAAATTATTGATATAAGTGGTTGATAGCAATTTTTTTTGAATAAGAGCACACCCCATATAACGAAAAATATTATAAAAAATAAGACATTTTTATTTTTGTTTTATATTTAATTTAATTAAAATTAATTAGCAATACAAGATATGGGTGGTTATTCGCAAACATTTGTGATTACAAGTGGTTTTATGCAAACTTTTTTATAATGTGTGGTTTAGTGCAAGTAAGTACCAATAACGGGTGGTTTTGTGCAAAAAGAATTATAAAGGGTGGTTTTGTGCCTACAAGTGTAAATAAAGGGTGGTTTTATGTCTTTTTCCCTTTTTTTAATTTATTTATATACTATTTGGTGCGTCTATTCTAGAAGTGTAATTTGATACCGCTAAGTTAAACGTACAGGGGTAAGATGATGAAAAAATTACTGTCAGAAAATGACAAAAGGCAAGTTCAGGGGGTCACGAGTTGGTGCACCTATCATAAGCGAACCAAGGTGGCTTAGTGTGCCCTATCAAAACACACCAACTCCACATGTGTGCCTACCATAGATGCACAAGACCGTGCACTGGTGGTGCACCATCGGGTCCTTGTGCGTCTATGTGGTTTAACCCTAAATCCGAATAGAACTAAGCCCACGTTCATGAAAGAGTAAAAACATAAACCGAAATGATAGTCGTCGAACATGATGAAGAACCGAAACTAAGAAATCAAACTCGAATTGGGCCTATGAGCCCATTAGGCCCAATACGATCAAAACTCAATAGAACTCTCGATCTAAGCCAATGTTCGTGAAAGAGTAAGAACATAGACTGAAACAATAGTCGAGCATGATGAAGAACCGAAACTAAGGAATTGAACTCGTGTTAGGCTTATGGGCCCATAAGGCCTAATACGATCCAAACCGAATAGATCTCTCAATCTAAGTCAACGTTCATGAAAAAGTAAGAACATAAATCGAGAAGATAGTCGAACATGATGAAGAAGCGAAACTAAGGAATCGAACTCGAGTTGAGCTCATAGGCCTATTAGGCCCAGTACAATCCAAACCGAATAAAACTCTTGATCTAAGCCAACATTCATGAAAGAGTAATAACATAAACCGTAACGATAGTCGAGCATGATGAAAAACTGAAACTAAGGAATCAAACTCGAATTGGGCCTATTGGGCCCATTAGGTCTACTATGATCTAAACAGAATTGAGCTCTCACTCGTATTAAGCCCATTGGGCCCAATACGATCGTATTAGCCCCATTAAACCCGAATATGACTAAGCCCACTTTCATGAAAGAGTAAGAACATAAACCGAAATGATAGTTGAACATGATGAAGAACCGAAACTAAGAAATCAAACTCGAATTGGGTCTATGAACCTAGCTATTAGGCTCAATACGATCAAAACCGAATAGAACTCTCGATCTAAGCCAACGTTCGTGAAAGTGTTAGAGCTAAAACTGAAACGATAGTCGAGCATGATGAAGAATCGAAACTAAGGAAACAGACTCGAGTTAGGCCTATTGATGTGATCGTGGCCCGGACTCCGAGAGGCACGCCCGAGCTCGAGAGGGTTGGCGCCGAGTGCCCCGCACAAGCGGCCTTCAGCGCCGGTGCCTCGTTTTGGCACCGAAGCCGCGACGCCAGTACCTCATCTTGGCGCCGTGTCCGTGGCGTCGGTGCCTCCCGAGAGCGCGCACACCTAAGGACGGGTGCCGATGCTGGGCCTTTCACTAGGCCGCGTTCCGGGTTTTCAAGTCAAGCCTTTCTTGGAGTGAAGTCCACAAGTGCCCATGTAAGACAAGGTGGGCTCGTCCTCAACAACCAAGACAAGAAATTCGGGCCCAAGCCCACTCGTCCCTCCCTTGTCCAATCCCATGACCGCCACTCCACCTCCTCAACCTTTCTTGGCGGCAAAGTATGAGCTATGAAAGACGGTGACTTCCGCGCCAAGCAACCGCCATCAATGCATCGCCTTGGAGCCGAAGTCGCTAGCCTAGATTTTTCCTCATTTTTTCCCTATAAATAAAGAGGGAATGTAATAGAATTTACAATGTTGTTTTGAGCTTGAACTTTACTGAGAGATTTTTGTCCTAGTTAGGTTTCGGGCTTTCCCGGCTTATGGGACTCAAGCCGTAGGGCTCTCGTGAGACGCGAGAGCCGGGCGGCGGGCTAGGGTTCGTGTGACTCGAGCCATGGCCCCGCCGTTCTTATTTTTCTATCAAACCCCGGCCTTCGGGTAACCGAGGGCTTGGAGGGTGGCTAGGCTCGTGAGACTCGAGCCTTGCCTTCCCTCCTTAGGCGTCCTAGCTTGGTTTATTTCCGAGCAAGGTGCCTACCTATCCTTAAGGCCACTTGGGTTGTTAGGGTTCGGTTCCGCACCCCTTGTATCCCTTAGTCGATCCCTCTCGGTGAGTGGACCGAAGTGAGGGCTCAACTACTTATCCCATAATAATAAAAATCCCCCAAAAGAGTTTGATTCACCAAAATCCCCACACAACCGAATTGTTGCATTATCGACCTAATTGTGCGAGTTTGAGCAAGATCTCTCGCCCCCAGTCGTTCACAAGGAAGCCCACGAACTCCCTCGAGCCAGAATCGAGTCCGATCCTAAGGCGAATCACATCACCTATGGTCCCATTAGGCCTAATACGATCCAAACCGAATAGAACTCTTGATGTAAGCCAACGTTCATGAAAGAGTAAGAACATAAACTGAAATGATAGTCGAACATGAGGAAGAACTAAAACTAAGGAATCGAACTCGAGTTGGGTCTATGAGCCCATTAGGCCGAATACTATGCAAACCGAATAGAACTCTCAATCTAAGCCAACATTCATAAAAGTGTACGAAAATAAACCGAAAAGATAGTCGAACATGATGAAGAACCGAAACTAAGGAATCGAACTCAAGTTGAGCCCATAGGCCCATTAGGCCCAATGCAATCGAAACCGAATAAAACTCTTGATCTAAGCCAATGTTCATGAAGGAGTAATAATATGAGCCAAGCAAAGATGAAAGATTGCAACTCGAATCTCGTCTTGACGAGGCTTTAAAAGAGGTCGTAGGGTTAAAGTTTTCTCTAGAGAAGGTGCATGGGAAGCACCCCATGGAAGAGCCCCGACAACCGCAACGCTTGCCAAGCGTCATCGAACTCGCTGATGACTACCAAAACTATGAGCCAAGCAAAGAGAAAAGTGATGATGGATTCGAGAGTGATTGAAGGACACCAAGGGGGAGAAGGAGAGATAGAGAAGACGAGCACCCACCACGTGAAGTCCACAGCTCGAGACGAGGAAAGGAGGATCAGGTCTGATCCCATCGTGAAAGCTCTCACTCACCACAAGAAAGCGACTCGCGCTACAGCCACGCGCGCGGAAATAGTGGCCGCGATCGTGACAGGCATCACCGCGAGTGCAGTGGTAAGGGTCGCGATCGCGGGCATGGCGACAAGCAAAGGGAGCCTTGCGAGCACGAGTGTTATCGACTAGACCAACGATATGAGCCAAGGAGAGACGTGGAGAGCGGGTTCGACCGGGATGAGAGAAGAGACATTGAGGCACAAGCCATAAAAAGGACCGAGAGAAGGTTGCTCGATCTGTTAAGGAACCGTGGTAGGGTCCTCCAGTCAACCTAGGATCAGGTAGAGCAAAAGTTGGCCATGGTAACATCGACACCATTCCATTGGACGATCCAACGGGCTGAACCTCCCAAGAAGTTCTCGCCCCTGACATTCACACTCTACGACGACGTGTCGGATCTCGTGAACCATGGCGCTTCCTTCACTCACAAGATGGCGTTGTGGGTTTCAGATGATGCAATCATGTGCAAGATGTTCCCGGGAAGTCTTGGCAAGGGCACAATCAAGTGGTTCCAAAGCTTGAAGTTGAATTCCATATGGACTTGGAACCAACTAGCGTCCGCCTTCGTCAAGCATTACATCGCCAACAACCAAGATACTGTTTCGCTAGACTCGCTGTTCAGTCTAAAGAAAGAGAATTTGAAAAGCAATGTCACTTCGCTAACCGTTTTATGGAGTGTTACTCAGAGGTTGACGGGTGTGACGAGAGAACCGCCATCACTGCATTTCAGAGGGCTATGCCACGAGGGTCCAAGCTCCGGGATGATCGCTCTGTCTCCCCTCTATAGTCGCCGAATTGCAGGAGCGCATCCATCAGTTCGCCAAGTTGGAAGATGAGGTGACAAAGGTAAGCAAAAGGTCACCCACTCCTCCTTGTCACAATTGGAATTCCCCGAGTCGGACCACGGGAAAATGCAAGAGGGTGGACCAAATCCAAGCGGGCTTCACCACCTTCAACATCCCCATCTATCGCATCTTGCCCCCGGATTAGGAACAAAGACTTCTTCGAGTACTCGTTTAAGGGAGATCATGAAGTAGATGAAGGGAAGGGACGCAAGTATTGTATGTACCATCGAGCAAGAGGCCATATGAATGAAGATTGCGAGCCTTACAAGAGGTGATGTGATCGTGCCCGACCCTAAAGAGGTCGTGCCCGACCCCCTTGCCCTCACGCTTTTCGGCGCCGGTGCCTCTCCGAGGCACCAGTCCCGCGGCGCCGGTGCGTCACGTGGGCGCTCGCGTCTTCAGGCCGGTGCCACTTTTGGGCGCCCAACTATGTCGCGTGTCGGGCCTTTTTCTAAGGCAATCCAAGCAAGAAAGACCACAACCTTTCAAGAACAAGTTGGGCCGGGCAATCTCCTCAACGAAGTCAAGCAAGGCCCAAGCCCCAACTTCCACCATCCATTCAGCTCAGCCCAAGACGCCTCCTCCACCTCCTCAAGGTTACTTGGCCGCCACTCCTCAACATCTAAAACAACTACTTGGCCGCCAATCGACATCATTAAGGGGCCAACTTTGATGAGCTTGCCTTGGCCTCCACCTCCTCTTGAAGTTTGGCGCCCACTTTTCTTCCACCTCCTCATGAAGCTTGGCGCCCACTCCTCTCCACCTCCTCAAGTTAGCTTGGCCGCCAAGTATGAGCTTTCAATGATGCATGCCTTCCACTCTAAGTAACAAGCCGCCATCAATTACCGCCTTGGAGGCCAAGTCAAGAGCCCAAAATTTTCCCTATATAAAGGGATGCCATTTTTCATTTTCAGTAAGATTAAGATTTAGCTTTGAACTCAAACTTAGAGATGTTTTGTCCGGGTTTTGGGTTTTGGGCTATCCCCGCTTGTGGGACTCAAGCCTTAGGGCTCTCGTGAGACTCGAGAGCCGGGCGGCGGGCTACGGTTCGTGTGACTCGAGCCATGGCCTTGCCGTTCTTATTTTTCTATCAAACCCCGACCTTCGGGTAACCGAGGGCTCGGAGGGCGGCTTGGCTCGTGAGACTCGAGCCTCGCCTCACCCTCCTTAGGCGTTCGCGCTCGGTTCATTCCGAGCGAGTCGCCTACCTATCCTTAGGGCCGCTTGGGTTGTTAGGGTTCGGTTCCGCACCCCTTGTATCCCTTAGTCGATCCCTCTCGGTGAGTGGACCGAAGGGAGGGCTCGACTACTTATCCCTTAATAAAAAAAGATCCCACAAAAGAGTTTTGATGAATCAAGAATTCCACACGTCCGAAATGTTACAGTTTCTCTCGAATTTTACAAGATTGAGCCCGAGCTCACGACCTAGACGTTTCCGCGTAAGCCCATGAACTCCCTCGAGCCAGAATCGAGTCCGATCCTAAGGCGAATCACATCAAGAGGTACTTGGAAGAGCTAGTGTAAAATGGACACCTTCGGGAATTTGTTAGGGATTCAAGAGACGATGCGGAGCCGCGTATGAAGCACATTGAGGTCATCTAAACAATCACGACTGTCTACAACGGTGAAGACCGATCGACATCCCACGGTTAGTTTCACAAAAAGTGCCATGAATTGGAGGTGATGCGAGTCCACCAAGGCGAGCCCCGACCGACCACTCGTCCGTCCGTCCACGGTCTTGTTTTCCATGACGAAGACCTCGCCACCATCCAACATGCGCACAACGACCCTCACGTTTTGACGTTGAAGCTCGACGACATGAACTTGCATCGAGCCCTAGTTGATCCGGGCGCACAGTTCGGTCGACGTGATGTATTGCGATACCCTTCAGTAGCTCGACAAGACCATGAAAGACCTCTCTGAGGTAAAGATGTAGCTCTCGGGACTCGGGGGTATCCGACCTTCCCACTTGGAGTCCTTAAAGCCCACATGCACCTTGCCGAAAAGGACCATCCGACTGACTTCGTAGAAGTCGATGTGCCCGGTCCTTACAACTTGATACTTGGGCGACCTTGGATCCAAGGAATGGGGGTAGTCTTGTCATCTCTTCATCAAATTGTGCAGTTCATGGATAAGGACACGGTAGTTGGAGTCTAGGCCAATCAACTTCAAGCGCAGTTGTGCGGAAGGGGCATCCGACCCGATGAGAAGACTGGACTAAGTGAAAGCAAGTTCGGACACACGGGTGGTCGCGAGATGGGTAACCGCGAGCGCGGCTCGACCTCATGCGAGCGCGGTCTGGGTGATCTTAGCCGTATGTGATTTTTGCGAAATCCATTGTACTTAGATATTCATATAGATACGGGGTACTCTTTTTCCCATTTGGTTTTAATTAGGCCCATAGTTTTCATTCTTAGTTAGTCGTTAGAAGCATAACATTCATGTTTGAGATTTTATAAGAGTCAAAGTTTTGCATTAGATTCCGTCTTGCATAAAAAAATACTAACGTTAATTCTTTCTATTAATGGAATAACTTGGTCAAGAAAAACACCCTCGACGAAGGCCTTATGTGGTGTGTGCATAGGTTGCATGGATTCCCACATTCATGGTATGTGGATGTACGGATATACGAATATACGAATATACGAAGAAGAGAACACTCCTAATTCTGCATGGCCACTCAACGGCTTAGTAATCTGAACACATGCATGATTCAAATGGGCCAATTGTGGGTATTAACAATTAATTACGTAGCAATATCTTTTGTTATCTTATTTATAGCAAGCATATCTTTTTAATTCAGCATGTATCTTATTTGCTAAGGTAATATCTTGTATTTATTTATTAAGGTAGTTATTCTAGATTAAGATATTTATGGTGGAGGATTTTATCATAGTTAAAGAATAGATTCTCGGATGGATTAGGCAGCAAGTAATCGACTTGCTTGGGCCCAGTGGTACCCGACCGATCGGCCCTATGGGGTAACCCTAGCCTCGACTTGCTTGGTAACCCTAGCCTCCCTTCTTCCACTGTAAATACACATGTCATCGCCACGTGTAGGTAGGTCTGAACTAGGGATGTTCATAAAGGGATATCCGGTCCAATTAGACTAATCGGATCGGATATCCGGTAAGAAAATTTCCTTAAATTGATATCCATATCCGGTATGGATAAACTCGGATATCCGGTCCAAATAACTTGGGTTGGATCGGATAATCCGAACGGATATCCATTTACGTTATAAACACTTAAATTTAAAATCAAATAGGTTAATCTACAAGGTTTAAGTTACAATTATACATACAAAATGAAGAATACATGAGGCTGTAGCACTTTAGAGTCGAACTCTCAACATTTAGATATAATTGGAAAGAAAAATATAGTAAAATTAATTAAACTACATTGAAATTATATAATACTTCCCAAACAATACATTATAAGTAATATATATTGGAAATCCGCTGAAGAGTATATTCATTCCATATCCGGTCCATTAATCCGCTAATTTTTACTATATCCATTGGAAAATATATTCATTGTTATATTAATTAACTTACTTTACAAAGTACTTTTTACCAAAAGTATAATTTTTCCACCTCAAAAATGACAAAATACAACTATATTTCGAGAGAAAAAAGCATAATTTCTATTAAAAAGTACTTTTTCACAACAACTACGAAGCCTAGTGAAGAATTTAACACATTTTCCAGATGCAAAACTTCGCGAAGAAAATCTATTACTATATACTAAAGCGGAAGCAAATTCTGCCACCATATTGCGCCACATCACCCCCCTTATTTAAAAATCTATCTTACTAAATCTTGATTTTATCATAATCTTATACATACTTAATTAAGATATTAGTTCTATCTTATAATTTGAGTTGTTTATTTAATAATTCTATCCATATTTAAAATCTCTATCTTACCATTATACACATTTAATTAATACATATATCTATCATAAACTTTACTTAGAAAAAATTTCTTTTGTCATGTATAAATCATGCATAATCATAATATTTTACCCATTTAATTAAATATCATATTAACTATTGTTTATTTTTCGTAATTTTAATATGGTAATTTTTTAAATCATCAATGGTAGCAAATTGTACCACTATATATGAGAAAAAATATTCATTTATTAAAATAATATATTAAATACATTTTTTTACTATCATATCATATTAAAATATCAATAAAAAAATTAGATGTTGCTAATATTACATATTGATTATGCTTTAGAAAAAAAGATAGATTTCTTAATTAAGATAATGATTCATTAACATTTTTATTATATATTTACAAGTTTATTATTTATTTATTTTTCAGAAAAAAATAACATATATAGGAGATAATTTGGTTTTCAAATTATATTATTAAATATCATCTATATCTTTAATATTATAATATATTAATCTGAGTTTTTATTTAAACTTATTGATTTTTATTATATAAGTTAGTTTACGCAATTTTATTTAAATAAAACAAGATTTGTATCAATTTTTATTAAAATGTGATAATGCATCTTATCTTATGTTGTTCTTCCTCAATTATTTAAATATATGTTTATGTATGTATAGGAAGTAATATATAAATAAAATTTATATATATACATATATTATGATGTACAAGAATTATGTCATTTAATAACCCAAAAAATAAACATCGTTTTAAATTAAAGTATGCATATGATAATATTTGTAATTGTTATAGTAAATTCATACATAAATTAATAAATAAATACACAACATCCCCGTACAAGGTACGGGTCATTTGCTAGTTGTCTTTAAAGCCCAACACTTGAAACACAGAGTCCAGTAAGGCCCGAATAAACAAATTGGGCCATTCAGCCCAACTACATACATCAAATACTTAGTCCAAGCCCAATCGAGGGGTTCTCTTTGTTGCCTTTTGTTCACTCGATACTGTATTCACGTTGAATCCGGGCCACCGAGAAGAAGAGGTGCTATTACTCTTGAGCTTTTCACTCCGGGGGAGCGAATTGAAGGAGCGGCCATGGCGGAAGAAGCGAATCCAGCTAGCGATGTCCCCCCCAATCACACAATATACATCAATAACCTCAACGAGAAGATCAAGCTTGACGGTAACATTGCCTTCCTCCCTCCCTCTCTCTTCTGTTTACTAAAACCCTAGACCTTAAACATTTTTCTCTTTCTCTTTGATTGACCTGTTGGGGTGATTCTTGAACACTTTTGAGAATGTTTCTGCAGAGCTGAAGAAGTCGCTTTCGGCGGTCTTTTCTCAATTCGGGAAGATTGTGGAGGTGTTAGCTTTCAAGACATTGAAACACAAGGGGCAGGCTTGGGTTGTTTTCGAGGAGGTTTCTTCTGCCACCAGCGCCCTCAGGCAAATGCAAGGCTTTCCCTTCTATGACAAGCCCATGGTATGTCTGTGTTAATTGAAACGTTCAATTTCAGTTTGTTTGATTATGTCGTGGAAAGTGATAGAGAGTTAGGCTTAAATTGGTTGAATTGTACAATTAGGGAGGAGCAAAAGTCTTAGGAATTAGAATGAGTGAAAATCCTGCTGTCGAAGCAAATATCATGTAGAGTATAGAGTTAAGGATCCCGTTTTACTATTTGAGGTCATGAATTTGTGTGATGGATGTTCATTCACTTCTGTCTTGGACTTGGGAGATGATCAGACATGTAGATATTCTACACATAGAATGAATGCAGGGCAGAATTAAGTGATACTGATGCCATTGGCCAGTAACGTGTCAAGGCTTGATACACTGATGTTGTCTTTCTTATAGAACTTTGTGTGTAAACTAGAATACCAGATATGTCTGGGCATAGTGCCTGTGCATGGCCTGTTTGTTTGCACATTTATACAGTAATGCTAAAGCTGATGGTTAATATATTGTAGGACTACTCATGAAAATTAATAGATGATATATTGATGCAGAGAATTCAATACGCAAAGACAAAATCCGACGTAATTGCAAAGGCAGACGGAACTTTTACTCCGCGAGAAAAAAGAAAGAAGCATGATGATAGAGGTACTTCCCTTCATTCACCATAGAGCTATTATCGTAGCAGTATAGTTGGTTCACTTTTATGTGAATGATTTAAAATCTATGGAGATTATCAACCCTTTTCTCTATATAATAATTTAAGATACAGTAATGTGAGTTGGTGTTTCAACTGGGCTTTTCAGACCCTAGTGGCCTATTGTGCAGTTTAGAGTGTTCTTGTTCTTTATAAATTTGATTTAGGTGTTGGTCCCAAGGGTGATCTGCAAACTGGACTTAGGTGTCATTTGTGGAAAGAACCTAGTTGAGAACTATTCTTCTAACGGAGAATTCAGAGGAACTGCAAATTGGCTTTAGGTTTGCATTATAAAGTCTTGAAAGTAATATGATCTAGGGTAAAAATTAACATGAAGATATATATCAAGGTAGAGATCTGGTTAATTTCAGCAGTATGGTGGCTCATAGTTCACTATAGTTTTGTATATTTTGTTGGGTAAAGCACCTTTAGAAGAATGTTTGCTGACTGATTCGTTTGCAATAGACCTCATTGCCTGATACTGTGCTGTAGACATGAGCTGAAAAGAATGAGAGAAATAGATTATAAACCATAATGAATACACTCTGAAATTTTCTATACTGTCCACATTTTCCATTATAGGCTGGCTGTACAGAGCAAGTGGACTCATGGGTGTAGTTAAAAACTGAAGTCGCTTTTGTATGATTTTAATACTATCCATGGCATATGTTTTGTAATACTTCTGTTAAGCTCTATCTGTAAATTAATGTTTGTTTGATATGCAGCTGGGAAAAAGAAGAAAGAGCAAATTGATCCCAATCAAGTTGGAGTTACTTTACCTTATCCCAATGCATATGGGGCTGCTCCTGTAAGTTTACCTGTATACTCTGATCTTTGTTTGGTGAAGCATGTTCAGATTTTGTTGAGATTGTTTCTATTTTTGAGTTGTTCTTGATGATCGAACTAAAAAGAAGTAGTTATTGAACTCTTCCTACATAATGCTCAACAAGTCTCAAGCTCTGTTTAATGTACACCATGCCTAATTCACTTTCAACTTGTACAGATGTCTCAAATGCAATATATGGGGCCTGGAGCACCTACACTACCAGAGGCTCCAGCACCACCAAACAACATCCTGTTTGTTCAGAATCTCCCACACGAGACTACACCCACTATGCTTCAAATGCTTTTCTGCCAATACCCGGGTTTCAAGGAAGTTCGTATGATAGAAGCAAAGCCCGGGATTGCGTTTGTGGAGTATGAAAATGAAATGCAGTCCAGTATCAGCATGCAGGCTCTTCAAGGCTTCAAGATCAATCCACAGAATCCCATGCTCATTACATATGCAAAGAAGTAGATGGAAAAGACGACTTCAATACATTGAATTCCATGGTTTCAGTTGTTGAGAGCCTACATTTTGTTAGGTAGAGAAGCCGAAAATGATGGGGATTTTTTAGGTGTTGTTGAGTACTGATGTGTAATTTGTTTATTTTAACTGTTTTTGTCGTTGTTCCAAACTGCAGATTTTAGTACCGTCGAGGGTAATGCATTGTAGAATTAGTAGCCTGCTGTAATTTGCAAACGGAGGTATCGTTCTGATTAAGTCTGAGATCTTGAATGAGCTGTTTGGATGGCAAATGAAGCCTTCAAATTAGCAAGAATCGCAATTTTAAGGCTGGAAAGGCAATGATTTTGGCAGATAAATTAAGGACTTAAGATGGTGAAAGATCCATATTATGGAACTCGGTTAAGTAGCACACGCTGAGAAGTTGAATGCTCTTGACATATGCTGTTGTTTGCTGCGAGATATGAGTAGCGAATCTTGTACATGCTTTGCCCTGTATATACAGTCAGAGAAGGACAAGGATATAGGCAAACTCGTGCACTCATCAAGTCACCGTCATCAATTCATCATGTCTACAAATATAATTATTAGCACAGTTTGGACTATTTGATCATAAAGACACAAAAAAGAATGCATGACCCTAATCAACTCCTTTATAGGGTCACAGTTACAACTGTCAACTGGTTTGCTCCCACATGCATGTGAGGCTTAGAAAGATATTACGTACGATGGACCAAACAAATAGCGGTGAGAAAAAACATAATAAAATGCAGTGTAACTGATCGATATGGTTGTGGAAGGTATGTAAGAAATTGCATGGGCTTTTATCTTCTGCGGATTTGTGTTTGTATCACAACAGTACGTAGTGCCCTACAACAGTACGTAGAGTTTGGGTTTTGTTGTGTGGAAGCATGTATGTGAATTAAAGATGGACTAAAGCTGCAGGCTTAACTTACCTTAGCTCAGTTAGCTGTACTGGGTAGAAGACGACGATTGAAAATGGCGGCGGAGGAGGAGAGGAGCCCATGGTGGAGAAGGGGAGCACGTGCAAATCAAACAGGGAGCAATGGAGCTCGGGGGGTTTGCACGTGCCCTGCTTCTCCAACAAGGAGCTGCTCACCATTATTCATACGTGCATATATATGTCGAAGGTATATGTGGGTTGGGTTGCTACCAAATCTTACTCTGCGCTCATCCCCGGCCTCTATTTATAAGCACATCAAACCGAAGAGCTAGTATGTACGTACGTACTACGTATAGTATAAAAAAAAATGTACGTATTTGTAGTACGTGTAGGTTTTGGTTAACCTCGATCGATATGGATGATGCATTGATGCCCATGTATGTCACTAAGTTGTCAGCCCTCCCCATTCCCCCCATCCATCCAATTTTCTTTTTCATCTCCAACAAGTAAAGCCTAGCCTAATCTACCTACCTATCACCTACCTCCTACATATATGCAATATGCATGGCTGATGGCTCCACCTTTTCCCCCTATCGGGATCGGTGACTCATTTCATTACCTTTTTTTTTTCAAATCCATCAACAACACACCCATTACACCAAAATCGTACCCGATTCGAAATAACCTATCAAATTATCCGACTCAAGAAGCGAATGATATTCGAAAAAGAATTTATAAAATGAAATTCGATTCCGGTCTAATCTGACTAAATTTGTCCCAGATATATAAACAACATGTTTATGAAACAACCCGAATCTGATTGTATCCGAAAGGCTAATTTGATGTCAAATCGAAATAACTCATCTGATTACACCCAAACCTATTGCAATTTATAAAGTACTCCCTATGCCCTAAACCCTAAACCATGATATACTTTATTATATATCGATATTTTTCGTATGATAATCTAAGATCATAAACTCATATACCATGGTTAGCAATTTGTTCTAATATTATTGATTATCATTTGACAATATAGCAAACACTTTCTTTTATACTTATGACATTGATTTTTTCTTTTATACTTTTGTTATAAATTTGTTTAAGTACGATGTTCTTTTTATGTATACTTAGTTTATTTCTCAAATAACTAGCAATCAAGAATGTCACTTACAAGTTCAAATCACTTAATGCGATACTTTATATAATAAAATATAAACTATAGTTTATTATTAGTATAAAAAGATGATGAGAATGTAAGAGTTTGTGTTATGAAATTATTTTGATGTTCTTTTAAAACGATTGATCATAATCTCAGATATTAATATTACTACTCATCACTAATAATATCTTTGTTTGACAAAATATAAGATCTTAATTATTAGCGTAAAATCATGAGAATATATGATCTCATGTAACTGTTGTTCATGTTTATGATTATGACAATGTACAAAATCTCATAAATATTAATATCATTATACATTGATATAAGCTTACTCATATTGTAAGATTGAAATATAGAGAAAATGCATTATTTAAAATATAGTTAGAGGTTGATTCCGGTGAAAACTTTCTTATCCTATAAACTAAAACCGTGAACAAAATACATAAATATGTGAACAATAAGATGAAATATGTGAACAAAATCATTTTTTATTATGGATCGTATTAATATATATAATAACAAATTCTCTCAAAATCATGCGTTATGGATCGGATTAGTAGATTGACTTGCTGCTAATGGTTCTACGCGAATGATAAAATTATATAGAGTGACTTGCTAATGGTTCTAGTAGTGATACAATCTATATAATTGTATATCAAAGTAAATACACAATTCTACAAATGTTGGTGTCGTCGTCGTCGTCGTTAAGCATGTGGTCAGTTTGTAAATGATAGTATATGGGATGAGAACTCGAGCAAGCTATGTTTTATCCAGTGAAGTAAGATGACATGACATCCATGCATTATAATAAGAGGAATACAAAAATTGAATTGATCCAATAGGTAGGTAGTAGTAGATTGATTGGAAGGGAGGTGGACAAGAAGTTAATGTAGGCGTGTAGGTGGGGGCATGATGATGAATACGTTTTGCCCCCGGTGTTGGTGTTAAGCTGCCCCCCCAGAGGCCTTTGCCTGTGCCTGTGCGGCTGTGCCTGTGCCTCTTCAGGTTAATAGCTTTGCGTGTCGGGTGGGGGTGTCAATTGATACACCATTCGCATGGGTCTCGTGATATATACATATGGGGTTAACTCCCGGGAATATCAACACAAGCATGGGAAAACGCAAACACATCATCAGTAGCTTGTGTGTAACGATACCCCCTTATATCAGCACCATTTCATGTCAAATTCTATTAATTGCGTATCTATGTATAATAATATGAGTTAGACACACTTTTAAGTTTGTTTTTTGGTTCACTCAAAACCCTTGGCCATTAATTATAGAGAAATTTGCACTAAACCACCCGTTAAATAGGCGAATTTACACTTAACCATCCGTTATACAAAATTTTGTTTTAAACCACCCAAAACTTTAATTCCGTTAACAAATCGCCACCCATGGCGTTATTCCGTCAAAAAATCCGTTAGCTTGTATACAAATTACTACTTTGCCCTCAACTACTTCAAAAAATTACATGTTAGGCTGCCAATTTGGCATTTTTAACAAAAAAAATCAATTTTGGATTGTATTAGTTGCAAATTAGGTTGCCAAGTTGGTTGCAGATCTGGATTTGGGATCTGGTTAGATTGGTTGCAAATTAGTTTTGCCAATTCCAGTCCTCGCCGGTATCTCTACCATGGCGTCCTCGCCGGTATCTCTCCCGGATTTTAAAACTATGTGAAAATTGGGGGTGATGGAGGAAGGGATCTGTTTAGGGTTGAGCATGTGGGAGGCGTCGCCAGTGGGGGTCGGAGGCCGGGGGCGAAACCCGATCGGCGCCATGTGTACGTGTGAACAATCTCGAATAAGAAACCGAAGAAGAAGATGGGATCAGTGGTGAGCGGGGGGGTGCTGAGGGAGGCGGAAATGGACATGAGAGGCGGGCAATTAGACGGCGACACCATGCCAACAGAGCAAGAATCTGGCTCCACGGCATCGCCGGCACCTGATTCGGCAGGCAGATCTTGGCTGGCGAGCGATGGTGTCGGCCGGCAGATTTGGGCTGGCGAGGGTGAGTGAGGGTGGGGCCGAGTGGGTCTCGGTGGTCGGCAGGGGCTGGGGCGCGTGTCCGGAAGTCGGGGCTTGGCTGAGCCAGAAGTCGGGGCTGGGCCGAGCAGCTGAGAGGGAGCGAGAGAGAAGGGCGAGAAGGTAGTTAGGGATGAAAGAGTGGGAAGGGCGTGATGACCGGCGTGGTTGCTTGGCCGGCGTCTGCAAATCCGGCGAAAGGATTTGATCAGGGCAAAGAAGGGATGAGCGGAAGGAAGAGGGGGAAACAAGAGAATTAAGAGAAAGGGTGAGCTGGTAGGGTAGAGCTGATTTTTCGAGGCCAAAATGGTCAATTCACCGGATTTAACGGATTTTTTGACGGAATAACGCCATGGGTGGCGATTTGTTAACGGAATTAATGTTTTGGGTGGTTTAAAACAAATTTTTGTATAACGGGTGGTTAAGTGTAAATTCGCCTATTTAACGGGTGGTTTAGTGCAAATTTCTCTTAATTATAACAAGAGCAATGGTTCGAATTGCTGCCTAATTAATGATAGTATATTAAGTTATAAAATGTCAGCTTGTAAGAGTTGAGCTAAGCCTTCACAAACGATCAAAATTTGTTTTGTTTAGTTTTCACTAGCAAGTATTGGCTGCATTGTTGCACACTACCCTTGGTAATTACTAACAATCTTCTAATCTACATGTAAAGTTGATTTTTTTTATCATTCATCGTCCCTGCTTCAATTTGCTCATTCATGTTATAGTATATATGTTATTACGTGATTATATATTATCTATCCTATCCTATCCTATCCATCGATCTATCTATATGTAGAGGTGTATTTTTTGACACTAAATGTCTTAAATTGAATTCCCTTCAATTAAATTGCACTATATTCAATATGATATTGTTATTACTAATTTATTCCATAATTCTATTATTATTTTTTACTATATATTATCGTTATTATCCGACCAATATATATATTTATATATATTATCATTATTATTGAAAATGATATGTTATTACCTTATACTATATATAATATACTTTGTCTTATTAAATTCAATTTCCGATTAAAGCGGTATTATTAATTACATTGTCGTTATTAAATGTGATATGTTACTATTATTGATAAGTACGTATATATATATATATATATAGTATATATATATACTATATTAAGTATTATCTTATTGAATAAAATTTTGATTAAATGATGCGGCCTACAAATTGAAAGATTTTATTTTCTTATTTTACAATCTTTCATTTTCTTATTATAAATTTAGACTATATATGTAATTGAATTATACTATATCTATATGCATTATAAAACTTATTTTATGACAATTAATTCCATCATAATGATTTAGCTCTCAGTTTTCTTAATAAACATTAAATGTTATATCATATAAAATTAATAAGATTCTTTTCATAATTTCCTTATTAAGTTATTTTTCTGCTAACCAGTGTTATTATTATAACTAAGAACTTATAGATTAAGGGTATAATGATTTGATATTCAGGGATTATAATCTTAATAATACAAAAATATGATAATAATGTGATTCTAATTGTTTAATCAAGACAATATATTGTTTGAATATAAAAAATAATCGAAATGATAGATATAAACAACAACCATACAAAAGTACCAAAATAGTACTGAACAATCGTCCTAGACAACGTCAGGAGTAGATATCTAGTTCTACACTAATACTATACCTTCAAAGTTTTAATTAGTTACTCTTGTTTTGAAATATATTTCTTCTACCATACTTTCCATTTGTTATTCCTTACCTTCATTGGAATTGTTTACACTATATAATCCAATCGTTTAGTGGAGTGTTTAGTTCGAAAGAAACCGAACTCTATTGCGTGGATGTGTTAGCAAAAATCAAAGTTTAAACAAATCAAACAGAATCTTATCATTGCGGATTAAGTTTAGTTTGATTTGAACTATAAATGATGGATGGGGTCGAATGCAAATCAATCTTAACAGAGTAGAATAAATCAAACGAAATTAGGGTTTGTTTTATAGGGTAAGGGATTAGGATCATCTCAAGTACTAACAACTCTAAAGAGAAGAGGAAAAACCGCCGCCCTATAGTCTCAAACCCGAGACCTCATGGTAAACCCATTAGTGCTCAACTAGTGACCTGATGTGCCAAGCGCAACGAAATTAAGGTTATGAAATAAAGAGAGCATAGTAATTTAATTTGTCTTATTTGAGTTTTATGATTTTTTAAGCTAGATGTGTGAAGAACCTTAAACAAAACTACTTACAAGTTGAGGCTTTGTCAAAACCTTCTTCACATGCTTGGGCTTCCAGGCGCGAGGCATGTCACCTAGGGAAAAATCCATTGTCCAGAAAGAGTGACTCTTATTTTGAATGCTAGCTGATTTTAACTCTAGACATAACACTTCTTCAGATGCGTGAGCTTCCAAGTGCGAGGCATGTCACGTAGCGAAAATTCCACTGACCGAAAAGAGTCACTTTTATTTGGAATGCTAGCTGATTTTAACTCTAGACATATAACTTCTTCAAATGTGTGGGCTTCCAGGTGCGGGGCATGTCCTTCCCATTTGAATCGCTTAGTTTGAATGCACTATTCCCTAAGTCCTTTGATACGAGGTAAGGTCCCTTCCTCATCGCTCCTAAATTTCCTTTTGTTTGATCTTAGGATGTCAGTTGTACCCTCCTTAAGATATAGTTTCCCGATTGGATCTTTCATGCTCGGGTGGTTTTAGCATGCTTTGACCTCAATTTTTGTCGATAGGTCTCTATATGAATAAATCAAGCTTCTCTCATTTCTTTTATCAGATAAAAGTTCTTTCTTAAAGATATCTTGTTCTTCTTAGGGTCAAACACAGGTGGTTCATGTTGGTAAACCCAATCTATAGAGGGATTACCGCCTTTGTCATGTAGGCTAGCATTTCGTAGTGCCCAAAAACGGTACACCCATAAGACTATAGAGTATAGACAACTCTTCAAGACACCTTCTCTTGGCCCTTCGAGTCACTTTTAGACCCAATCGATGAGGCTCTTATTTGTCGCTTCACCTAGTATGTTCAATTGCATGTGGATAGTATACAAAATGAGTAGGTGTTTTATATCCCGTATCCCTTGCATAAGACTTGAATTGTTGAGCTGATGAATCATGTTACGTTATCACTGACTAAGGTGTGACGCATGTCGAATCTAGTGATCATATTATCCTATACAAACTTTTCAATGTCCTTGTCTTGTATATGAGCAAGAGGCTTGGCTTCAACCCAAAAACTTTACCTTGCCTACCTGGGAAAATCGATGTCGGGTCTCCATTATGCAGTTCTTGAGCGGGTAGGTGGATGGCCTTGCCAAACTTCTGGCATTTCGTGCATCTTGGGACATAACTCTTGGCATCTTTTTGCATGAATGAAAACTAAAAACCTTGTGTTATCTGCAATTTACTAAGCTTCGGCTAACTCTGTGCATTCTGCAAACTCCTTCATGAATTGAATACAAAATTTTCAAAAACTTTCCCATCGGGATACATTGCAAGTACGACCCTCTAAATGACTTTTGATATAGGACTTGGTCGGGAGACAATCAATCTTGAGACACATGCCTTCATAATTTTTATGCTTCCGTTTTGTCTCCAAGCATAATTCCATCGGTTAAGTACTTGATCGATCTTTATAGCAATCCAACCGGTATCACTAACCTGGGTGTTGGATACTTTTGCGGTTATCGTGCTGGGTTTTAAGAAGGAATAGGCATTCTCCATTTAATTGGAATTGTGGGGAGTCTACTTCACCTCGCATGTCTTCACAGTGTCAAAGAGCTCTTTCGCGATCTTTAGATATGCACTCATTCATGGGGTCCTAGCTAGCCTTGTATTCTCCACTTAGATGTTTCACCACGAGTTGTGAGTATGAATGGATATTCACATTGGTTTCCCCTAGAATCTAGCTGTTTATATCCTTATCCTTAAAACCAGTGCTTCATATTTTTCCTCGTTGTTTGTTGCTTTGAATTCTTAATGCACCACAATGCAGACAATTTCTCAATTGGTGATTTCAACAGGAGATCGGGTATGCTCCTTTTGGATGCTTGCCCCACACTGAGCACCAGAAGTGTCTCCTTGGTGGAGCTTGCAATATACATGTTAGCCATTGGTTTGATACCAAGTTCAGCTACGTACGGACTCCGCTAAGACACGACCTTTAAGTAGTGAGAAGACTAATTCGAGCTTAGCATTAACAAATCAACTATTGAGTCATTATATGTTGGAACAGAGGGATGATGTTGATATATTACAATTGCACTAACTTGTAAATTGTAATCAATGAACTAGAATTCCCTAATTTTGCTTAAGTAAAACAATCAACTCTTTACTTTTCTTGTTGTTTTCTCATTCCCTTATACTTCTTTTATTATGGAATGATTATCATTTTATCAGTATGGAATTGGACATGTATATCGTATGTAAGTTTTAAATTATATAAAACTTGTTTAAATTCCATACCATATACTAATAATATATAATATAATTGTTTTATATTTATTGTTTTATTTCATTATATAAAGGAACCATACATTTATTTTTTGGGCTTTTTTGACCCAATTGGGGCCCTCCCTTCGCCACCCTCATGCCCCTTCAATGGGATCTTTTGTCCTAGTTGGAAGGCGTAAGTCATTTGTTCAAATCAAATAAGTGGCCTTTTCGTTTTTTCATCAAAAGATGTTTTTTAAGAACTATCAATTTTATCTTATTAAATTAAATTTATTATTGATTTATTAAGGTTCATATTTTTAATTAATAGTATTTATTTTTTATCTATAGATAAATACTTTTTACTAACTTCCATTATGGTGATCAAAGTTTTTCTTAAATTATTTTTTTCAACGTAATTTCGTTAAGGTAATTAAATAAGTTTTTTATTTTAATTTAATACCATACTGTATGATTTTGAAATGAAATTAACTTTCTTGACTTCTATTCCGTATTATGGTATGCAGTAATTATTTGGTAAAACCAAGTTCCCAAATAATGTTTATAAATTGTTTTAGAGTGCATTTATTGAGTTTTCTAGTTGTATATAATAAATATATTTTTATGTTTTATCTATAAACAAATAAGATTTAACCGCTTCAATTATAATAATCAAATATTATTTTTAAATTAATTTTCAGTACAAGGCAACCTCTTAAAATATTTTTTTAAATTTATTTTATTCAATAATACTACGTGGTGTAAGTTATAGTTCAAATTGAGGTTCAGCTTTATACGTACTATATAATTAAGGTATATTATATAAATACTCTAAATTTCTCATATTAATATGACAATGTATAATCTCTTATATTACAAATTTAAGTAGTCCTCTTTTTTCAAGAGGATAGATAGCGATTGAAATAACTCTCAATTTGAAGGTCGATTTATAACATCCAACTAGATGAGAACTTGGAACTCTACATGATTCAACATGTCTATAGGGGGAGTGAGTGAGTAAGACTTTATATTTCTCCCAAACTACTTATTCATCTCTATTGTCTACAGCCCGAACTCGAAATGACCAACTCAACTTGTTTGATATGAGTAGCTATTACCACTTAAACATACGTTTGCGTACACCAACACATCTTAATTAAACTATTCACTTATATATATGTTGATGAATCTAGACATGCATCGACCATTTCATTCATTTGGGATTCAAATCAAGCATGATCCACGCACAATTAATTAATGATCCAATTCTGGTTAATTTGTACAACATATTCAAAGAGAAATATACATAGATCCACGCAATATATACAAGAACGTACAACTTTGGGACGTAGATTGCGTTGGGGATGGGAGGAAGAGGCATAGATTATGGATGATGTCAAGGTCAAGAATCTTTGCTTTATGTACATATTTCTTGCGGGAGACATAAATACAAAGCGTGTGGGTTTGGACAAGTTAAAAAATCTCACTCTACTACCTCCTTTTCCATGCCTTAATTTATATGGTCACACACTCGTACCATTTTCTCCATCTTCCCCATCTTGCCTTTTGAATTCCAAGCCCATAAGATTCCAAGCACACATGATGTTGGATTGACTTTCGTCCATGCAAGCAATTCAAAGGGAACAGCAACCAAACAAAAGCAAATACCACCAAAAATAAAGGGAAAAAGGGAAATGATTTTACGTAAAACCATATACACAACATGTCATAATTAATTTAGTACTGTACTCGGTTTTTAACATGGGCCAAAAATGACATACGATTTACACTATGTAACATGTAATGTAATCATGAGCAGTCAGAAAATGATCAGAACAGTGTATCGATCTAGCTCTCAAAATTAACTCAAAATGGGCTTACGACGTCAGAAAAGCTACTGTGAACAGAGCATTTGAGAGGCGTGGTGGGATATGAAATCAGAGTTTCTAAATTTTTGCCCAAAATGTTGTTGTACAAACACTCAAGTAGTACAAGGCATGCTCGCCCCTCCATCACCTCGCTCGCTCCTCTTCCTTCACTATCATGAAATGGAAGGCTGCCAAATTGGATTTCCGATTAAGGCTGGAGGAAAAAGGAACACTCCCTGCAAATGTCCACTTTTTTCAAATTACCCCCTTCTTCTCTTTTGAGCAGAAAAATACCCCTTTTTAACTAGCTATGAACTGCAAAATTTCACACGTACGTCTCCAATTTTGTAGTATTTTTTTTTAACCGGTCAGAATTAGGACATCCTCAAATTACGGGAACGTTCTAGAGCTACCTGATGGATGAGAACGCTAAGTTTTGAACGGTTACTAATTAATAACTTCTCCTGCGAGACTGTTGTTGGATCGTTAGTTCTGAGGGACGTTCTTTACTTGGTAAAGGCGTCCTTTGATTAGGCGTTCCTACGAGGTGTAGGAGCGTCCTTGAGTGATGCAGCGGAATTAAATGAACTAAACAGGTAACAGATGAACGCAGAGAATTATAGAGGAACCACTCAAGACCAAGTAGTCCTTGAGTGTAAACCTCTACCTCCTTGGAGGATCTTTGAATAGTTGTTTCCTTTCTATTGAACGTTCTTACAGTTGTACTGGCGAGTTCTTACAGTTCTCTGACACTTAGCTTTTCCCTAAGTTCGCTTGTAAGGAACTCCTTTAAGCCTACAACTTAAGCTAGTCCAATCTACTAAAGGACTCTATTCCTACGTTCTATAGTACTTCGCAGAACTCTCTTTCTCTTTTGATTACAAACTTGTTTTGTGATTTGTTTACAAGTCTCACTCGATCTAACTCAGGTCTAAGCACTGTTCTTGAGTTCTTGAGTTAGTTCTTCGTGTTCTTGAGTGAGCCGCTTTCCTATGATTCTCTCTGAATATTCTTGAAAGCGTTTTTGTCACAATAAATGCTTTGGGGCTATTTATAGGACTTGGGGAAGGGCGTCTTTTCTCTGGGACGATCATGCCCTTCTTGGACGTGGCTACAGGATCTTCCTCCACGTAGTGGAGCGGTGATGAGGAAGCTTCCTGTATCCAGCCGTGTATGATGAACTCCGCTACAGGATCGGCCGCCACGTGTTGATGAACTCTGTAACAGGATCGTCCGCCACGTAGTGTTGGACTCCGCTACAGGATCGGTCTCCACGTGTCCTTGGATGATCAAACATTGTCGAGTGATGTCATCTTGTCGGCTAGTGAGTAAGGACTCCTTTCTTGCGTTCCTACTTGCTTAGGACTCCGTCCTTGCTCAAGTAGTTTCTGGGTGGTCCTTACTTCCTGTTAGCCAGCGTCCCTAAGCCTGTGGGACGCCCATACACACTTGTTGTCCTTTTGGTCACTAGCGTTCCTGAACACTTGGACAACTTTATTAGAATCATAGTGAGTTTGTCATATCAAAACTAAAGGACGGTTGTGTGGAACACTAACAAGTACGCAGGCGTTCTTGATAGCGTCCCAACAATTTCCCCCTTTTTGATGATGACAAACTCTTCAGCAAAATAGTTTTGACATTGGAACTTAGCATGCATGAAAACTTAAAAGCGTCCTCTAACACTTAGAGAAATTTTAATAAGCACAAGTTTTCAATCTTTGATTCTCTAGCTTTTGGATTTAAAGGAGAGAGTCGCGTCCTAGAAAAGTTTCTAAGCGTCCTCTTTTATTCTAGCATGAGCGTTCCTTAGACTTTTCACTTGATAGTTCCCCCTTAACACTTGCTTATTCTAGATAACTGTATTATAGCGCATCTCTGCAAAACTACACTTCCCCCTTTTGGCATCATCGAAAAGATAACAAGTGATAAGGACGTTAGCACAAACACATAACTAAAAGTAGTGGAACGCTTAAACAAACACATGGAAGCAAGCAGAGGAAATGCCATTCAAACAAGAGTTAAGAGTTATTACAGACCAATGGACATAAGTGTGTGAAATTCAAAAAGAAGCAAAAGCAGAATAACAAGGGATGAACGGGGTGTTGGCAATCACTGAGAACGGCTCTGGTCTTGGTAAAACTTGAGCAGTTGTTCATTAAGTTCATTGGCCTTGGAGAACGCGGAGGACAAGTCCTTGAGAGCAGAAAAGATTAGGCACTGGTTGTCCATAATCGCACCCATGAGTTTTGCTGGCGGATGATCAGAAATGTTTGCAGGAGCAGAACGGGGCCTAGGACCTGAACTTGAAGAAGGAGCGTCTTGAGGGAAGGCTGGAGGAGAAGAACGTCCTAAGAGCATCTGATCTAGAGTTGTAAGATCGACAGCAGGCTCTTGATCCTGGAATTCCTCTTGAGGCGTTGAAGTAAGCCTTGCGGCCTCAGCCTCAGCAGCCAAGCGTTCTTCCTCAGTTTTCTTTTGAGCGTCTTCAGCCTCAGCTTTCAACTGTTTCAGGACGGACGGGAGCTCTTCATTATGTCTTATTTCGACCAGTCCCTTCTTAGCATCCCATTTTAAGCCAAGTTCTTGTTGAGGAGTGCTCTCATCATATGCGTTCTGAGAGTCTAGGATCAACTTGACCAGCCCTGGGTACGGCAGAGCATGTCGCTTCCTCCCACACTTAGCCATATGTTGTATTGCTATTCTTGCTAAGTTAATGGGGCGGCGATCAAGAAAAGCGTCAATCAAGATGATATCGTGTGTTTGCACGATTGAACGCTTCTCCTGCCTTGGAAGGACGGCTGATGTCTCTCATTTTGGAGGTGTTTTAGTGGTTAATTTCCTTTGTAAATATGTGTTTTTCATTCTCTTCTTTATAGTTTCGTTCCCTTTTTAGCCTAGTTCCCGGTTTTCTTCAAGAGTCGGAGACTATGCGAGTTTTGTGTGATTTTGTAGGTAAAATGGCAAGAATGAGAGCGATTTAGAGGAGCTAAGGAAGGAGCCAAGTCAAGGAGTACAAGAGCCAAGCCAAGAATGAAGTGGAACCAAGAGAAACCAAGGAAGAAAGCAAGGATCGAGGCCCAGGATCGAGTTCCACCAAGTCGGGCCCGAGATCGAGCGACCAGAGCCAGGACCGAGGTTGGAGAACGTCGGGCCCGAGGTCACCCGTGTCGGTCCAAAGTCGGCAGAATTTTGGATTGCTCCCCAAGGCATATTTTTAGCAACTTTCCACATTTGCCCCTTTCTAAATTGGGATTCCTTGGTCCCCAATCCTTAGAAGGCTATAAATAGAGGTGATTAGAGAGCATTTAGGAGGACAACTTGGAGAGGAGGGAAGACCACAACCAAATCACTCTCTAAAGGCTCAAAGGAAGGCTTGGAGGGAAAGGAGAAGAAGGAGGAAGGAAGAGAAGAGAGGCCGGTGGAGAGAGAGAGGAGAATTTGTGAGTTTTTGTGCTTTGTTTAGCTTGAGCTAGTAGAATTGAACTTGGATTTTGTAGAGATCTTTGAATTTGAATGAAATTGGAGTTTGGTTTGATGATGATGATTGAGATTTGCTTTATTTCCTTTTTGATTTCGTTTTTCTCTTACTTGATGGAGTAGATTCCATAGTCTTGGGCTATGGGGGAAGCCCTTAGTTAGATTTGGGTAGAAAACCCCAATTCCATAGCCTTGAGTGCTTGATTTATGAATCCTCTCTACACTAAGCTTCAATTCTCTTGTGAAAACAAGGGGCTTAGGGCTTGTGATTGGTAAGAGCAAAGCGAAAGCATCTCGATCCCAATTGCTAGACCTAACATCGAAGGAGAGTGAAAACTCCCTTGGGTCGAAGTGTAGATTGGAGAGATTTGGGGCGATCAACCTCGATCTCACTAAGATCAAACTCTTATTGGCTGAATTGGGGATAAATATCCAAGTCTAGTTAGGTGTGGAACCCAAAAACCCAAGACCGATCTACTAATTTTGCTTAAATCGAGTTACCCAGTACATCGGGCCCGACTTGCATCAACGTCGGTCCCGGCTAAATTGACCTCGATCCACCCTCGGACCGAAGTGACCAGTGTCGGTCCGAGGTGATCTCTTTTTGCTTTTCCTTCTTTTTTACCTTGTTTTCATCCCTTTTTAGTGTTTCCGGGTACATTCGACACACGAACTCCCGTGTGTTCGACACCCTACCTCTTTACTACAATCTTGAGGTTCGGTTTTATAAATTTAAATTGTGAGACCTCCGATCCCGGACCGATCAGAATTTTGGCGCCGTTGCCGGGGAGTTCTACTTGTTCGAGGTACCCATTTTTGTTGAGTCTTTGATTTTTGTAGTGATTTGGGTGAGGGATTAGCCCGAGCCCCTTGTTTTGTTTTGATTCGGTTTTGTTTGTGTCTTTGGTTGTAGGTGCATGCGAGCTAGTTCCGTTCGAGGAACTCCTGAGCTCGACTTTGTGATTGACCCGGAGAGTATTCTAAGGCAAGCCCGCAAGAAGAAGAGAATGGCGGACCAAGCCCGAGATGAGGAGTTCGAGAGGTTGAGAGCCGAAATGGCTCGAATGCAAATTGAGATGGCAAACCGAGATGCCGAGGCCCGTAGGGAGAGGGAGCAAAGGATAAGATTGGAGGCCCAAATCAACACTCAACCCCGGAATGCTAGACAATACATGCATCCGGAGTTGAAGGTCCCGGAGCCGGCCATAGTCTTGCCGGAGGTGGCGAGGAATTTTGAGAT
The DNA here is from genome assembly GCA_934048045.1 of Polygonum aviculare. NCBI lineage: Eukaryota > Viridiplantae > Streptophyta > Magnoliopsida > Caryophyllales > Polygonaceae > Polygonum > Polygonum aviculare. Next base: position 11,013,056 of record OW204032.1, on the reverse strand, counting down.
CAAAACTCAATTTATCTCGCTCATCAAGAGAGAGCAATTCCAAGGGAGGCCGAACGAGTGTCCGATCGAGCATGTCAAGCAATTCAAGGACCTTTGCGAGACCATTTCCACGGATGATGAGACACTTGAGTATGTGCTACTCAAGGCCTTCAAGTGGTCTTTGGGAGGAAAAGCTTTGCATTGGTTGGAGAGTCAAGCACCTCGATCTATCACCTCATGGAGAGCCCTAAATGAAGCATTCTTGATGAAGTTCTTCCCACCCACCAAGACGACGGAGCTTAGGCGGAAGATTGCTAGTTTCCAACAAGGAGCTTATGAGCCACTTTTCGAGGCGTGGGACCGGTTCAAAGAGATGTTGAGAGCATGCCCGACACATGGCCAACAACCTTATGTCCTACAAGACATCTTTTTCCAAGGGATCAACACCGCCACGAAGGATAAGTTGAACCTCCATACCGATTGTGGGTTCATTGACTTGCCACCGGAGCAAGCGTGGGAGTTGTTGGACAAACTCTCGGATTATGAGGCGATGTATGGCACGAGCAATGTGACCAAGGAGGGAAGAGTCCATGGAGAAGGCCCGAAGAAGCTCTACGACCCCAAGAGTGAAGAGGTGGATAAAGATGTGAAGATCCAATTCTTGGAGGACGAGTTGAACAAGATGAGGCGGAAGATGAGTTATGCCCAAACCACAAGAGCATGTGAAGAGTGTGGTTCCTTGAAGCATGGAGCTCAAGAGTGCCCAAATGAGCGCCAAGTCCGATTGGCGGAGCAAATTGAGGAAGCTCATTATGTTCAAAGGAATTTCGGAGGGAGATCTAACTTCAACAACAATGGAGGAAGGTGGAATCAAGGGCAAGCAAATGGCTACAACAACAACTTCAACCAAAACGAGCCAAGAGCCCAACAACAACCATACCGACCTCCCGGTTTCTATGAGCAAGCACCACCATGGGCTCAAGATTTGAAGAACCAAGTTACCAACATGGAGAGGAAGTTTGATGATCAATTCAAGGAGTTGGGTGTGTGGAGAAGGCAAGTGGACAACCAATTTGTTCACATGGCGAATCAACTTCCAAGAGAGGAAGGGAGACTCCCGGGCCGACCCGAGGAGAATCCCCGTGCCCCACAACAACAAAACGAAGTTCGAGCCATAGGATTAAGGAGTGGACGGAGTTTGCCCGAGCCACACGAGCCAAAACTAAAAGAAGAGGAGCCAGCAACTCGGACCGAGTTACCCAGCAACTCGGGCCCAAGGTCCTCTGAAGTCGAACCAGAAGATGGAGGAAGTCCCCTGAGTCGGACCGAGGTACCCAGCAACTCGGGCCCGACTTGCTCTGAAGTTGGCCCGACTTGCTCTGAAATTGGCCCGATGTGCCCGGAAGTCTTATGCCCTGGGACCGAGGTTCCAGAAGTCGTTCCCGAGGTACCTCTAACGTCGATCCAAGGTGATTTTGTTGAGAAGAGTCGATCTAAGGAGGATGATCCAAGCAAGAAGCAAGGTGGCACTACTCTTCCTTATCCTATGAAGAAGCCCAAGGAGATTGTTGAGGGCAAGTTCAAGCGGTTCTTAAAGCTTTTGCAAGGCTTGAACATCACTATTCCTTTCACCGATGCTCTAAGCGAGATGCCGTCTTATGCAAAGTTTTTGAGAGAGATCTTGAGCAAGAAGAGGTCGATCATTGAGATGCAAGACGAGGTGAAGATATTGGAGCTACCTCAAAAGCTTGGAGATCCCGGAAGATTTGCCATCACCATAGGGATTGGTTCTCAACAATTCAAGGCTCTTTGTGATCTAGGAGCTAGTATATCGGTTATGCCCATGAGCATATGGAGGAGGGCTAACCTTGGAGAGTTGGAGCCGATCGATATGAGTCTCACCATGGCCGATGGCTCTTCAACAAAGGCTACCGGAATACTTGATGATGTCCCGGTTCGTGTGGGAAGATATTTTGTGCCCGATGACTTTGTGATCTTAGACATGAAAGAAGATCCAATGGTGCCCATTATTCTCGGAAGACCGTTTCTAGCCACGGCGGGTGCCAAGTTTGATGTGAGGAATGGGAAAGTCACCTTCGAGATTGGAGAAGAGAAGGTTGAGTTCCAATTCAACAAGGCCCTAAATGAACCGGATGCATTGGCAATCTTGAAGCTTGAAGAAAGTGCCAAGTGCAAGAGAGAGAAGTTGGAATCCACAAGAGAAGAAGCACCATTGAGAGACCATGATATGGTTGATGTTCAAATCCATGATGAGGCAAGAGATGGAGATGGAGCCAACCCACCAAACCATGAAGAGTATCCTAATCTATATCCTTTTGATGTGGGAGATTCTTTTATGAGTTTAGATGACTTGAAAGAAGATTTAGGAGATGATTATCTTTGCTTAGATGACTTGCAAAAGGACTTGAGTTATGATGTTATAGAGTCTCCTAGAAATTCTTTAGACTTTTGTGATGTAGGTGACAAGATGCAAGATGAGTTGATGCAAGAGGTGCAAAGCTACACTTTGGAGGATAAGGATGATGGAGGCCACGTTTTCATCAAACATAAATGGTGGCATTTGGGCTATGATGATTGCGATGTCTATGGCAAGGAGGACCAATTCACGGTTTTTCACCCTCCTTGAAGGGTAGAGGTTAGACGTCAAGCTAATGACGTAAAAGAAGCGCTTCTCGGGAGGCAACCCGGGTTTGGTAGATTCATTTTCATAATTTTTAGCTTGTTTCTTTTCGCCTTAGCTTAGATTAGTCCTAATCTCTTCTCTAGCTTATATTTTGTGGAAATATGTGTTATGTGAGCTTCATTGGCATGTGTGGTATTTGTGGAAATGATGCAAACGATTGTGGATAGGAGTAACCAAAGTGTGGGATTTTTAGGAGCCAAAATCGGGTAGGACCGAGGTACCCAGTACCTCGGGCCCGAGGTGCCCAACATCGGTCCAAGCCAGCCGAATCACCTTAGCCTTGATTTTGTGGAAATTCCTACTATACCCTCTTGACCCACCTTTGTCTTCTTCCCCATTTAAAGACCCATTTACCTTACCTAACATCACCATCACCATAACTACTTTCCCAAAATACCCAATTTGCTCTCAAAGCCAAATCGATCCAACCCTTTCCTCCATAGTCGATCCTCAAGCAACCACACCACAAGATCTCGATCCATCCCCTAGTTCACCCAAGCATTGAACCAAAAGCCAAAAATCCTACCTAAAACCCATAGATCTTCATCCTTCTTCTAGATCTAGAAGAGGAAATTTGAGTTTTAAGGATTTGCTTGCTAGGAGTTCTTGTTTGCTTCATATTTGGTATGTGAATCTCAATCTCTACTTGATTCCTTGTGAATTTCATGATTTCATTGCTAAATTTGAGAGATGCCATGATTGAGTGAGCTTGAACTTTGAACATCAATGGTGATTTGCATGTCTTATGAAATTTGTGCTTAATTGTTGCTAAATTCCACTTAGAACTTCGATTGATGAGGATTGATGGTAGAATTTGGATTTTAGAGGCATGAATAGGTGTTGCATGATTGAATCTAGAGTGAGAAGTCGGAAAAGACTCGGTCCGAGGTACCCAGTACCTCGGGACCGACGTTCCATATCGGTCCAATGACTCGGACCGAGGTTCCCAACCTCGGGCCCGACGTCACTTGCAAGTCGATCCAATGCTTTTCGAGTTTCTCTTGCGTGATCTTAAGATTTCTTACACATGAATGTTGGTTATAGCATGCTATTCATGATATGATTTGAAGCTTGACCATTGATATGAGAATCTTATTTCATGCATGATTGAATTTTGTGGATTGAGTGTGCTAAGTTCAAGTATGGGGTTGTCTCTTTGCATAATAAGTTGTTGATCATGGAAGCGTGTGTTTGTGTTGGATTTTACCTTGTAGTTTCTTTGGTCTTTGATTGTATGTAGGTACCATGTCTACCCGAGCATCTTCTTCAAGGATGGAGAAAGCCACAAAGAAGTCTAAGAGGTCTTCAAAGAGAGTCCAAAGGATGGACGATGTTCGCATTGAGGATGAGGACGCGGCTAGAGAGTATGAGCGTCTCATTAGTTTTGGAGAGGCATTAGAGAGTATGAGCGGCACGCCCGGATTCAAAGGAGGCAACGCCGTAGTCTTCCTCCGAACTAAGCCTCATCAAGCCATTCGTCAATAAGGAATTGTGAGTCTTCTTTACTCTTTTCTCTTTACTTTTGAATTTTGATGGGGACATCAAAAGTTTTAAGTATGGGGTGGGTTAGTTGCTCATTAATTCCATGTTTAGGTTGCTTAGTTTGTTTCTTGTTTATGGGATGTTCCATTTTGGATTGTGGCATGATGCATGAGAATGATGATTGATTTTATGGCATGTATGGATGAGTTTGTTTTGAGTTTGTTTTTGTTTGAGAAAAATTTTCGAAAAAAATCCATAAAAATGTGAAAAATTTCGGTTGAAATAGTCAAAAAAAGATTTTGTTTTGGACTAGGAATTCCCATCTTAGATGTCCAAATGAAGGCTAATGATGATGTGAGCATGTAAATTCCTTTGCATATTTTTGGATAGTTTAGCCTCTAAATGGATGTTGCTTTTAATGTGATATGATATCTTGCATGTTTTTATTGAGCACATGAGTTCTTGGATAAGATTTGATGCAACTAAGCTAGAGTGAACCTTGTGAGATGATTTTTGGCCATTTTAGGGATGTTTGTTCATATTGCATATCCCTCATTTTCTTGTGTGAATTAGCTCAAGCATGCTAAGTAAAACTTGCTATTGAGGTGTTTATCTATTTTCCAAGGCCAATATGAGATTTGTTCTATGCTTTGTCACATTGATTTGAACTTTGTTTCATTTAGTCACAAAATGTTCCATATCCTACCTTGAAGATAAACCGTTGTTTATAGCCCCGTTTTAGCCTTAGACCTTTGTTTGAAACTCCTCAAAAATATGATTCCTAGCCGATATGACTTGACCCTTATGGGATTGGACTTTAGTGAGAGGTTTGAAAGAATAATTGGAGAGTTGAGATTCTCTTTGGTGAAGGGCAAAGAATGGTGTTATAAACTAAGTGGGTAGTGCATCTTTGAAGTTTGAAAAAGAAAAGAAAGAAAGGTTGGAAAAATAGTGGATCGAAAGAAGCAAAGTGCTTAAGTGAAAGGATAAGGGCATCGACCGAGTTCAAAGTAACCTCGGGCCCGATGTCTAGTCAAAGTCGGTCCAGTGCAAAAATAAGTGAAAAAGTGAGAAAAATCCAACAAAAAAAGTGAAGTGCAAAGATGAAGAGGAATGTTTAGTGAAGATGTGGGTTGAAAGATGAAAGAAAAGAAAATCAAAGTCTTTTGGATGAGTGAAAGTTGAAAGTGGAAGAAATTTGGTGAGTTTGGTGAGAGACTAGAAAGTTCAATCCCCATTGTGAGCACCACAAGACCAAAATGATTCCTACCTTGAGAAATACCAAAAGCCCCATTACAATCCGGCCGAATGGAACCTCTTTGAGGACCTCCATTGAGCCAAGTTCATATTCTTTGTGTGCATTGTGATAGGCATCTCTAGGTGGAGGAATTGGTGATATTAACTTCAATTGTAAAGTCTTTACTTGCATGATTTCGAGTATGAGTGTTCATTTTCAAGCCTAAACACATGATGAGTGATACACATTTCTACATACCTAAAGTGAGGCTTTGTTGCATTAGACTTTATTCCTTGGACACTTGATCATGTGTAATGATGTAATCTTGCTAGCATGTCTATCACTTGTACTTACTAGATTTTTCATGAGAGGCTTTACTTGAAGATTGTGCTTCGGTCTTGCTTATATTGTTATTACTTGAGGACAAGCAAGTTTAAGTATGGGGTATTCTGATGTCTCTCATTTTGGAGGTGTTTTAGTGGTGAATTTCCTTTGTAAATATGTGTTTTTCATTCTCTTCTTTATAGTTTCGTTCCCTTTTTAGCCTAGTTCCCGGTTTTCTTCAAGAGTCGGAGACTATGCGAGTTTTGTGTGATTTTGTAGGTAAAATGGCAAGAATGAGAGCGATTTAGAGGAGCTAAGGAAGGAGCCAAGTCAAGAAGTACAAGAGCCAAGCCAAGAATGAAGTGGAACCAAGAGAAACCAAGGAAGAAAGCAAGGATCGAGGCCCAGGATCGAGTTCCACCAAGTCGGGCCCGAGATCGAGCGACCAGAGCCAGGACCGAGGTTGGAGAACGTCGGGCCCGAGGTCACCCGTGTCGGTCCAAAGTCGGCAGAATTTTGGATTGCTCCCCAAGGCATATTTTTAGCAACTTTCCACATTTGCCCCTTTCTAAATTGGGATTCCTTGGTCCCCAATCCTTAGAAGGCTATAAATAGAGGTGATTAGAGAGCATTTAGGAGGACAACTTGGAGAGGAGGGAAGACCACAACCAAATCACTCTCTAAAGGCTCAAAGGAAGGCTTGGAGGGAAAGGAGAAGAAGGAGGAAGGAAGAGAAGAGAGGCCGGTGGAGAGAGAGAGGAGAATTTGTGAGTTTTTGTGCTTTGTTTAGCTTGAGCTAGTAGAATTGAACTTGGATTTTGTAGAGATCTTTGAATTTGAATGAAATTGGAGTTTGGTTTGATGATGATGATTGAGATTTGCTTTATTTCCCTTTTGATTTCGTTTTTCTCTTACTTGATGGAGTAGATTCCATAGTCTTGGGCTATGGGGGAAGCCCTTAGTTAGATTTGGGTAGAAAACCCCAATTCCATAGCCTTGAGTGCTTGATTTATGAATCCTCTCTACACTAAGCTTCAATTCTCTTGTGAAAACAAGGGGCTTAGGGCTTGTGATTGGTAAGAGCAAAGCGAAAGCATCTCGATCCCAATTGCTAGACCTAACATCGAAGGAGAGTGAAAACTCCCTTGGGTCGAAGTGTAGATTGGAGAGATTTGGGGCGATCAACCTCGATCTCACTAAGATCAAACTCTTATTGGCTGAATTGGGGATAAATATCCAAGTCTAGTTAGGTGTGGAACCCAAAAACCCAAGACCGATCTACTAATTTTGCTTAAATCGAGTTACCCAGTACATCGGGCCCGACTTGCATCAACGTCGGTCCCGGCTAAATTGACCTCGATCCACCCTCGGACCGAAGTGACCAGTGTCGGTCCGAGGTGATCTCTTTTTGCTTTTCCTTCGTTTTTACCTTGTTTTCATCCCTTTTTAGTGTTTCCGGGTACACTCGACACACGAACTCCCGTGTGTTCGACACCCTACCTCTTTACTACAATCTTGAGGTTCGGTTTTATAAATTTAAATTGTGAGACCTCCGATCCCGGACCGATCAACGGCGCGACAGATGAAGTAGTGAGTTATAGCGCCAACCTTGCTCAGAACGTGAGCAACTCTGTCTAGTCCCAATGGCCTCTTGCCCTGAAAGATGTGCTCGACGAGAGGCAGTTCCTCATCTGTTGTTTCGAACCCGCCTTCCGGAAGAGAGCTTAGAGCGTCGGACGGGGGCTTTTGGGGGCTGAGTCCCATAAAGGCGCGGACCTGGCGTTCACTGACGGAAGCCTTCTCACCATCTATTTTGAAGTGAAGAGAGCCGTCTTTTGATTTATATCTCAGGTCCTTATAGAACGCCTTAATTTGCTCTTTGTCCACCACCGCGGGTGCAGGCCCAACTTTCAGCCAGCCCTGGAATCTCAGCAGCTCAAGAAACTCCTGGACTTCGTCATCTGACTGGAAGGATGCAAGCCACTCTTCAGAGTAGACGAGAGGGCTAAGAACTTTCACTGGGGGCCATCGGGCTTTCTTTTGCGTTTGCCCTTGGGGGACTCAGAGTCCTCATCTTCATCTGACCCGTCCTCAGAGTCATTATCAGAAGCGTCCTTGGAAGGAGCGTCCTCTGTGCCTTGTTCTTTTTCAGCGTCGCCACCAGCTGTGGCTTGATCGGCATCAGAGGTCTGACCCTGGGACGTGCCCTCGGCGTCCTGAGCTTCTGTAGGGATTTCAGTTATTGTGGGCTCAGCGTCCGCCGGGACTTGAATGGTTTCTGTTTGGATTGTGGGGGAGGGGTTCTCTTGTGGAGCTGGGGTAGGATTGAGGATGGGGAGGGATTGGGTGTAAGGTGGGACTTCTTGAGCATCACGCTCGAGCTCTTCAGAGAGAGTTGGCTCGGCGTTCTCCTGAGCGACCTGGTGCTGACCAGCGTCCTCAATCTGTTCTGAAGGAGCGTTCACCTCTCCTTCGGCTTCATCAGCGGAATCTCCTACAACATCTATGAAAGGGGAGGCTTGAGCGGGCGTTCCTCTTTGACTCTCAGATGAGCTAGAAGAGGAGGAGGAGATGTGCTCGGGCTCTGGAGTGTTCTGGACCAAGAGCACCTTTGGTGATTCGCCAGCTTTGCGGCGTTTGAAGGTGTGCTCAAGGGCCGGACGCTGATCAACGTCCTCTGGTCCGCTTTCTGATGATGGACGGCGAGATTTGGGGGTCTCGGGGTCCTTTGGTGGAGAAATATGAGCCGGAGCGGATGGGAAGTTGGCGAGGTTGAGAGGAGAGACATGTGGTTTTGGGGGGAAAGGAATGAGGGCATTTTTCTTTGAAGGTTGAGGGGACGGTGGAGGAGTTGGGAGATGGACAATGGTAAGGGGTTGAGGAGGTGGAGTGGATTCTTGTGAGAGGTTGGAAGGCCGTTTTGTGGTGCTAGGCCTTTTTGTGGAGGGTTTGGAGGATGGAACGCTCGATGTCTTGGCCTTTTTGAGGGGCCTTGGGTCGTGGACTTTCTTTGAGCGTCCCTCCTTTAAGTGAGGTGGAAACTTGTCCACAATCTCTGTTAGGTTTGAGGAGGTGGGTTTGGATGTTTTTGATAGGGGAGATAAAGGGGTTGGACGCTTGGATGGGAGGATTGATTTTGTGGTGATGGAAGGGACTTGAGGTGGTGGTGGAGAAGGACTTGGTACTCGGGACTTTAGCATTTTGTAGGCTAAGGAGTCCTCAGGGTACATAGGGAAGTCAGGTAGGACGGCGTTGTGGAGGTCAGGGATTAGATCAAGCAGGGGAGCAAGGTTCTCACCTCCGAACTGTGAGAAGAATAGAACGTCGTCCATCCGTCCTGGTAGATCTTTGAAGTTAGTCTTGTGAAGGCCGGGAATGACGAATCGTTCGATGAACTTTTCGTAGTTCCTGGTCTTTATGGCGTCCCTCTTCACATCAGGAAGGCTCATCCGTTCCCTTATCAAGTTGTACAGGGTCTTGGGCTTCCTATTGATGAAGTCCACTAACGACTCATTGAGAACGATGGGTTGAGGTTTTCAATGTAGTGGGACTTTACCAATCTGCGTCTCTTCCCGCCAACAGAAGTTCCGGCGGCGTTCACTAGTCTTTGAGACATCTTTCCGGTGAGTTTTTTTTTTTTAGTGAGAGGAGGTTGCCGGAGTTCTATAGAGAAGGCAGAGCAAATTTGAGAGCGAGAAAGTGGTTGAGCGTAATAAATTCTGAGAGCGACTGTTCTGGCCTTATATAGAGGAAGCGGTGGCACAAACGGTAATTACCACTGTTTTACTGTGCGACACGTGGCAAAACTTCCCCCTTAAGATTTGAGCAAGAGCAAAGGTCACTGTTCATACTTTCAAAAGTTCAAAATTCTGACTCTTCAACTGCTCCTTAACAACTGAACTGGCGTTCTTACCAACTAGCACTGAGCGTCCTCTCATACTTAGCAAAATTTTACCTCTTCAAGCAAATTTGTTTAATCAAACCCACAACCAACTTACCGTTCTTGTGATCACCTTTCGAACCAGTTGAGAACAACGCAAGTACGTCCCGTAAAAGAAAATATGAAGCTCATAGGACGCTTTTGCGGAGTTCTCGGCTAGGGTAAGCTTAGAGTTCCCATCATTTCGGCTTATAATGAGGGTTGGGTGATCAGGGATACTCTTTTCAAGACAAAATAGAGGAAATGTGAATGGCGTTCCAAAATAGCAAGCACATGAAGTTTTAGACTAGCGTCCTTGCAAATATGAATTCAATGCATAACAGTCCTTAAACACTTAGAATCTACAAAACATAGCCAATCATTGGGAGAATAGTAGAACGGGACTTGCTACTTAAAAGTTATCATCCCCAAGAGCAGCCTTAGATGCTCAAAGGGACGTCTATCAAGCGCCTTAGTGAAAATATCAGCTATTTGGTCTTCAGTCCTTACATGCTCCATACTAATGAGTCCTAGTTCAACATTATCACGCAAGAAATGATGTCTTATATGAATATGCTTTGGGCGTGAATGAAAAACAAGATTCTTAGAAATTTCAATAGCACTTGTGTTATCACAGCGAATGGGAATAGTTTCAAGATTGATACCGTAGTCCTCTAGTTGATATTTGATCCAGATGACTTGTGAACAACACGAGGCAGCAGCAACGTACTCGGCTTCCGCAGTTGAAAGCGCCACAGAGTTCTGTTTCTTAGATCCCCAAGAGACTAAGCATGAACCAAGGAACTGTGCCATTCCTGAGGTGCTTTTCCTATCAATTACATGACCCGCATAATCAGCGTCCGAGTAGCCAACAAGCTTGAAGGACGTCTTCCTGGGGTACCAAAGGCAAAGATCGTCGCGTCCTTCGAGGTAGCGAAAAATCCTTTTGACTTCTTGCATGTGGGACTCCTTAGGATTCGCCTGGAAGCGTGCACACAAGCAAACGGCAAACATAATGTCTGGACGGCTTGCGGTCAAGTAGAGCAAAGAACCAATCATCCCTCTGTAAAGCTTTTGATCAACGTCCTTTCCCTGTTCGTCTGCGTAAAGACGCGAGTTTGGAGAACAAGGAGTTGCAACAGGTTTGGACGTGTTCATCCCGTACTTCTCAAGCATTTCACGGACATATTTTTGTTGGTGAATGCGCGTTCCTTCCTTGAGTTGATTAATTTGAAGTCCCAAGAAGAAGTTGAGTTCTCCAATGAGGGACATCTCAAACTCACTACTCATTAAGGACTTGAACTCATCTACAAGTTTAATGTTAGTACTACCAAAGACTATATCATCAACATAGACTTGGGCAATTAAAATGTCCTTGTGAACTTTCTTTATAAACAAAGTTTTATCAATTGAACCTCGAGTGTACCCATGAGACAAAAGAAAGGACGCAAACCTGTCGTACCATGCACGAGGGGCTTGCTTGAGTCCATAGAGCGCTTTGTCCAAGTAGTACACATGATCTGGGTGAGAGGCGTCCTCGAAGCCAGGAGGCTGAGCAACATACACTTCCTCCTTTAGCTTTCCATTGAGAAAGGCAGTCTTGACGTCCATCTGAAATAACTTGAATCCTTTGTGGGCGGAAAAAGCAATAAGGAGACGAACGGCTTCAATTCTTGCAACAGGAGCAAAGGTCTCATCATAGTCTATGCCTTCCTCTTGCTTGAATCCTTGAGCCACCAGTCTTGCCTTGTTCCTTGACACACGTCCACTTTCATCAAGCTTATTTCTGAACACCCAGCGTGTCCCTATGATGTTTTTGCCTTTGGGACGAGGGACGAGGGTCCAAACTTTGTTTCTTTCAAACTGGTTGAGTTCTTCTTGCATTGCTTGAATCCAGTCAGCGTCTTGGAGTGCTTCTTTGATATTCTTTGGTTCCACCATAGAGACAAAGGCATTGAATGCACAAAAGGCTAAATTTGCACTCTGGGACTTGCTAGCAGCTGATCTGGTCTGAACTCCTTGAGACGGATCAGATACGATTTGATAAGTTGGGTGGTCCCTAGAGAAGCGGGACTCCCTTTGAAACAGTTGAGCAAATCTTGGATCAATATCTCCATCAGAATCATCACTATCACTTTGAGCATCATCCTCAGCGTGTTCCCCCTCAGAGAAAGCGTCCACACTTTGGCGTTGCTCGCCTTGTTGACTTGATTCTGCTATATCTTGTTGAACTGGAGATTCACTGCGAGAGGGAACTCCCTGAACAACACTAGGAGCGTCCACAGAGACTTCTTCAGGATTTGGAGACGCGTCCTTAGAGACATAGTATTTTCCTGAGGTCCAATCTTCAGCTTCATCTTCAGAGTCGTCCTGCTGATGCGCTGAGGAGCGTTCTTTCTTACTTGATTTTTCTCTGTGAGAAGAACATGAATGCTCTCTTCAAGTTTTAGAGTCCTTTTGTTGAAAAACCTATATGCTTTGCTGGTGAGAGAGTACCCAAGGAATATGGCTTCATCGCTCCTTGCATCAAACTTTCCAAGTTTTTCTTTATCATTGTTGTGAACGAAACACTTGCAACCAAAAACTCTGAGATAATCGATGCGAGGCTTCCTTCCATTCAACAACTCATAGGACGTCTTCTTCAGCAGAGGACGGATCATGGCACGATTAATGATGTAGCATACTGTGGCAATAGCTTCCGCCCAGAAGTACTTGGGGACGCTATTAGCCAAAAGCATAGTTCTTGCCATATCCTCTAGCGTCCTGTTCTTTCTTTCCACAACTCCATTTTGTTGTGGAGTCCTTGAAGCTGAGAAGTTGTGCGAGACACCATGTTGATCACAGTAGGCCAGGAACTCTGAATTCTGGAATTCCGTCCCATGGTCTGATCTTATGGCTTTGAGAGGCGTCTCCAGGGCAACTTCCACTTGTTTGATGAAGACTTTGAACGCATTGAAACAATCTGCTTTGGAAGCTAAGAAAAGAACCCAAGTGAATCGAGAAAAATCATCTACAAGAACGTAAATGTACCTCTTTCCACCGTGGCTCAACGTCTTCATTGGTCCACAAAGATCCATATGGAGGAGTTCCAGAGGCTTCTTTGTGCTGACTTCGTTCTTTGGCTTGAAAGACGTTCTCGTTTGCTTCCCTTTGATACAGGCTTCACACTGTTCAATAGTCTCAGGATCAATTCGGGGAAGTCCCTTCACAAGATTTCTTTGGTGAAGCTTGAAGATCGTGCTTGGTCCAGCATGACCAAGTCGGCGATGCCAGAGATCAGCGTCCTTCTTTGAAGCAGATAGACATAATTCTGATTTAGGCTTGAACTCTTGATTGAAGATGTAGATGTTGTTCTTGCGAACTCCTTTGAGAACAACTTTGTTGGACTTTTTGTTGATAACGAGGCACTCCTTTGAGTCAAAAGTGACTAGATTTTCACCTTGATCACACATCTGAGAGACGCTAAGAAGATTGAAGCCAAGTCCTTCGACAAGACTGACATTTGTTGCTTTGATGGACGGGTTGAGAATAGCAGTTCCCGTTCCCTTGATCTTTCCTTTGCCCTTGTTGCCAAACGCGACAGTTCCTCCCGTGGCACTACTTTGGATAGAAGTGAGATGGATCTGGCTTCCTGTCATATGATTTGAGGCGCCACTATCAATGATCCATGTGCGTCCCCTCACTTCCACCTGCCAAAACAAGATTAGTTCTTGGCGACCCAGGCAAGGTGTTCCTTACCTGGCTCATTACAATAATAGAACTTTGGTTCTGGCATATAGTCATTTATGTTAACATCATTAGAAATGGCATTTCTGCGGAAAGAACTTCTAGAACGTCTAGGACGCCTAGAATTAGCTTTTGGAACGGACTTAGCATTTTCATTGTTAGTCCTAGCAACTTTCCCACTCTCAATGTCTTCCTTAAGTTTTATACAGTCATATTTGAAGTGGTCACCTTGTCCACAGTACCAGCACGTCCTATAGTAAGTACCGAGGTAGTACTTCTTGTTGGGACGTTGGATTTTGTTTTGTTTCATCTTTTGGGGATCGCACACCTTTGAGCCGTCCCCTTTAGCAATTTTCTTGTAAATTTTATGACTGGTGGAATTGGTGTAGTAGTCCTCTTGACCTATTTCTCCACTTTCTAGAACTCTAATTCTTTCAAGGAGATTTTTAGTTTTCTCTTTTTTAAGTTCTAGTTCAGAAGTTTTGCTTGCCTCAAAATCACTGGGAAGAGAGTTCTTAGAGTCATCTTCATAACCTAGACCTCTCTTAGCTGGGACAAAGACTATAGGTCTCACTTCTTCAACTATGGGACTCTTTCCCAAAACTTTCACTTCTTCCCTAAGCTTGGCGTTCTCAAGTTTAAGACACACAAGTTCAGTTTTTAGGGACTTAGTTTCTTCACATGAAGACTCTAGTTGAATAGTCATTGAATTACAGTTCTTACATTCAACTACAATATTTTCATCTTCGAGTTCATCCATTCTTCTTTTCATAACATGACTTTCCTCCATGATTTTACTAATGAGTTTAAGCAATTTTGGTTTTGAACACTTTTCTAGAGAACGCATCATGGAATCATGAGTTACCTCTTGTTCGTTGTCGGAGGCGTTCTCTTCAATAATTGGGGCGTCCTCTACTGCCATGTATGCAACTTGATCATCACGTTCACCATCACTTGAACTGAGATCATCCCAGGCAGTTGTACATGCTCCAATGAGAGCTTTCTTCTTTTCCTTGGAGGACGTTCCCACAGTACATTTTTTGGCAAAATGTCCTTTCTTGTTGCATTTGTAGCATGTGAGTTCCTTCATTTCAGCCTCTGTGTACTTGGGACTCTCCTTTTTGTAAGACTTGCTCTTGCTGCTATGCTTGTTCTTCTTGTTATAGTACTTGAGAGCCTTGTGAATAAGAGAGAGTTCCTCATCTGAGTCAATCTCTTCCTTTGGCTTTCTTTCTTTCTCTTTGGAACGCAAGTTCTCAAGTTTTTCTTTGTTTTGCATCATCAGCGCTAGATCTCTTTGGCCACGAAGGTACTCAGCGTACTCTGGTGTTGTGGACGCCAAAGCAAGATCAGTTTGAGGATTCTTTCCTAGCTGAGCCATGTCAGAGATTCTTCTTTCTTCGTACTGCCTGAGCTTCCCATAGATTTCTTCCATATCAAGAGTTTTGTTGGCTGTGTTCTCCTTGAACGTTGTTTTGTCAAAGTTCCAGACTCCGGTCAAACCATCAATGACCACTTGAACTCTATTCCTCATGGAGATTTCTGTTTCTGGGATGCCCAAGTTTCTCATCTTGGTGACAAGGGCCTCAAAACGGTATGAATAGTCATTCACCGTTTCATTTGGCAACATACTGAAGGCATAGAACTCCTTCTTGATCTTCAGCTGGACGTCCTCTTTCATTTCTGCAGTTCCCACATGAAATTTCTCAAGAGCTTCCCACTGTTGTTTTGCTGTGGGGAGATTGCTGACCCTTGTGGCGTCCCTTTCGCAGAGGGATGCTTGAAGGAAGCACACTGCTTTAGCATTTGTCTCCATTAGCTTGAATTCATCAGGACCCCAATCGTCCTCCTTGTCAACTTTGTCAGCGGGTACCTTGAGATCTCCCTTCATAATAACCTTCCAGCATTGATAATTTGTGCTTCTGCAGAAATTCTCAAATCTAATTTTCCAGCGGTTGAAGTTGCCGTCCGTCAGGCGCGGAGGCTTCACGAACGAGATTCCAATAGGTTCCATGTCCATCTTTACCTGCAACTCAGTAAGAATCTAGAGCGCCTGCTCTGATACCAATTGTTGGATCGTTAATTCTGAGGGACGTTCTTTACTTGGTAAAGGCGGCCTTTGATTAGGCGTTCCTACGAGGTGTAGGAGCGTCCTTGAGTGATGCAGCGGAATTAAATGAACTAAACAGGTAACAGATGAACGCAGGGAATTATAGAGGAACCACTCAAGACCAAGTAGTCCTTGAGTGTAAACCTCTACCTCCTTGGAGGATCTTTGAATAGTTGTTTCCTTTCTATTGAACGTTCTTACAGTTGTACTGGCGAGTTCTTACAGTTCTCTGACACTTAGCTTTTCCCTAAGTTCGCTTGTAAGGAACTCCTTTAAGCCTACAACTTAAGCTAGTCCAATCTACTAAAGGACTCTATTCCTACGTTCTGCAGTACTTCGCAGAACTCTCTTTCTCTTTTGATTACAAACTTGTTTTGTGATTTGTTTACAAGTCTCACTCGATCTAACTCAGGTCTAAGCACTGTTCTTGAGTTCTTGAGTTAGTTCTTCGTGTTCTTGAGTGAGCCGCTTTCCTATGATTCTCTCTGAATATTCTTGAAAGCGTTTTTGTCACAATAAATGCTTTGGGGCTATTTATAGGACTTGGGGAAGGGCGTCTTTTCTCTGGGACGATCATGCCCTTCTTGGACGTGGCTACAGGATCTTCCTCCACATAGTGGGGCGGTGATGAGGAAGCTTCCTGTATCCAGCCGTGTATGATGAACTCCGCTACATGATCGGCCGCCACGTGTTGATGAACTCTGTAACAGGATCGTCCGCCACGTAGTGTTGGACTCCGCTACAGGATCGGTCTCCACGTGTCCTTGGATGATCAAACATTGTCGAGTGATGTCATCCTGTCGGCTAGTGAGTAAGGACTCCTTTCTTGCGTTCCTACTTGCTTAGGACTCCGTCCTTGCTCAAGTAGTTTCTGGGTGGTCCTTACTTCCTGTTAGCCAGCGTCCCTAAGCTTGTGGGACGCCCATACACACTTGTTGTCCTTTTGGTCACTAGCGTTCCTGAACACTTGGACAACTTTATTAGAATCATAGTGAGTTTGTCATATCAAAACTAAGGGACGGTTGTGTGGAACACTAACAAGTACGCAGGCGTTCTTGATAGCGTCCCAACAACTGTGATTCATTTTAGTCATTTGGTCGGGCATAGTGTTATAGAGGCTGCCCCCATGTGAGAAAAACGTACTAACTCGAGTCCTTTTGTTTGCTAAATTTAGAGAAATTATTGTGATACGCCTTATGATTAACATGCTTAGTCTTGCTTGTTAGGATAGTAGTTGAACCTTAGGGGAGTCATTTTTCAACCAAGTAATCTGGCTAGCTACCGTGTTCGAGTCTCGGTGGAATGGTGAATAGGAGCAGTGACGCGCGTGTCATAGGTGTGGGAGTTGAGTGTTATTTTCACTCTCTCCATTTGTCTCATCAAATGTTATTAAATTGTTCAGTTCGTATAATATATCGTTTTGATGTTGACCTACTTCTGGGTTGTGGGAGTTGGTTGTTGTTAAGCTATTGTATGGGCTGGTTGTTCAAAGTATTGTTTCTACTACACGAGTTTGATGGTTTCAATGTTTTTTTTCTCGTCACGCCCGTGTTGTAAGATCTCATTGTTTTTGTTCTCGAACTAGCTTGATAGTCCCTCATTAGATCTACTTCCGAGTAGGACCCCGTCAAAAAGATGGGGTATTATAGTCCTATTCCCGAATAAGTTTCGTCTCTTCTATACCCTCGTTTGTTGAGGCGACCACCTATAGCTTGTCGCTCAAAAATGTTGTTTCCTCACACTGTGGAAGAACCCTTGACTGATGTGCACCTACTAGCGATCATTTGGTTCAAGATATCGTCATGTCGAACTTTTCTAGAACCAATTTGATTCTCCCATTAGTTTAGTCTTGCGTTAAACTAACATATCTTTTTTCTTTCCTAATTGTGTTGGCTGGTGTATCTTGACTTTTATGGAATGCTAGGAGCAAACCCAAGACCTAGGATCTGTTGGAAGGATGGAAGCAAGGAAGGAAGCATGCAAAACATTTATTGTTTTATTTTTTTGTGGTTCCCATGATCGCTCTCGAACGCGAGGGTCTAGATATAAATTTTGAACCCGACCCCGATGTAGTACGTGGTGGGTGTCGAACGCTCGGGAAATCTATTCGATTGATGTGGCACAACACTAACAGAACGAGAAAAGAGAATGAAAACAAAGGAAAACGAGAAGCAACCGGGACCGACCTAATGGTCACATCGGGCCCGAGTCAGTTGAGAAAAAGGACGTCGGGACTGACTTACTGGAAGTTGGGCTCGAGGCACCTGGAAAAGTCGAACTTCAAGTTATGGAGTTAGATCTTGGGCTTTGGGTTCTTTCTCTAGTAGATTGAGCCTTTTCCACCCCAATTCAAGCAACAAGTGATGATCTAGGTTGGATCGAGAGGTTTTCACCTCGTCCAAACCACTCTACACATCGAACATGGGTCGATTGGCCTTCGCTTCCCCCCTTCGATGCAAGGTCTCGTGATGGATACTTTTCACTTTCGTTACTTCCCCAATCACAAGCCTTGATTCCCAACTTCCGCAAGGGATTGTAGCTCTATGTAGAGTGGGTTCCTAGATTAAGCACTCAAGGCTTACGGAATTGGGGTTTCTAGCTCAATCTAGCTAGAGTTTCCCCCCATTACCCAAGATCAAGGAGATCTACTCCATATGGCAAGCAACAAAAGCAACAAAATCACAAAGCATCACAATCATCATCATCGATTTCAAATCCAAAGCAAGTTTCATTCACAAACCAAAATCAATCCACAATCACAAGGCCAAGTTTGCCAATTCCAAAGAGAACAAATTAAAATTAAGCTAGAACTAGACAATCCAACCTAGAAATTCTCCTCCTCCTTGGCCGATCCTCCTCTCTTCTCTTCTCTTCTTCTCCTTCTCTTCTCTCCTTGCTCCCCAAGTATTTTCTTGAGAAGATTGTGTGTGAATGTGTCTAAGAGCTCCCAAATTAAGAGAACAAAAGGGGTTTTATAGGTGAGGGGTTAATGTGGAAGAGCCATCATTGTTGCCTTGATGCCCAAGCCTCAAAACCGACTCGGACCGACATGGAGCAACCTCGGGCCCGAGGTATTGGGTAACTCGGTCCAGGGCCGAAATCTCGTTTTCTGGCTCGACTTGGTCCAAACTCGATCCACACCTCGTGCCACCTCTTCTTCTTTGCTTTTCCCTCTTGTCTCTTCATGGCTAAGTCCTTCTCTTCCTCCTTTTAGCTCGTGGCTTGCTCCGAGCTTCAATCCACCTCCAAGAAGATCCTTGATTCTTTGCCAAAATCCTACAAAATATAAACAAACTCGCATAGTTCCCGAATCTCATGAATATACGGTTACTAAGCTAAAAAGAACAAAACACACAAGAAAAGAGGGGGAAAACGACAAAACTACAAAGGAAAACATACACTAAAACACCACTAAATATGAAGACTTCAAAATACCCCATACTTAGACTTGCTTGTCCTCAAGCAATGACAATGTAAGCAAGACCGAAACATAATCTTCAAGTAAAGCCTCATATGAAAAACACATTTAAATACAAGTGATAGATATTCAAGCAAGATTACATCATCACACATGATTAAATGCTCAAAGGAATAGAGTCAATGCAACTAAGCCTCACTTTAGGGATATGTGAATGTGTATCGCTCATCATGTGTGTATGGGTATATCAATGAACACTCAAGCTCAAACATCATGCAAGTAAGAACTTTACTATTGAAGCTAATATCACCAAATCCTCTACCTAGAGAAGCCTATTACAAAGTACACAAAGAATTCGAACTTGGCTAAGTGGATGTCCTCAAAGAGGTTCCATTCGGCCGGGTTGTAATGGGGCTTTTGGTATTTCTCAAGGTGGGAATTATTTGGTCTTGTGGTGCTTATAATGGGGATTGAACAACCTAAACTCTCACCAACTTCACCAAAATTCCACAATCATCTTCACACTCATCCTAAAAGCTAAATTTTTTTTCCTCTCAATCCAAAATTTCACTTTACATTCCACTTTATCTTTGCACTTAGCCTTTTTGTTGGACTTTCCAAAACTTTCCACATTCGACCGACTTGCACATAACTCGGGCCTGATGTGGTTACTAACTCGGTCGGACCCCTTTCTTTCTTAAACTCTTCACACCTTTCATTCCACTTTTCAATTCCAACATTTTTTTTTCTTTTATTCTTTTCTTTTTATGCACTTTTCCGCACAACAAAGATCCACTACCCATAAGATTCATAGCACCACTCTTTGCCCTTAAACCCAAGAGAATCTCAACTCATCAAATACAATCCAAACCTCTCTTCTAAAGTACAATCCCATAAGGGTCAAGTCATATAAGGCTAGGAATAATATTTTGGAGGAGTTTCAAACAAAGGCCTAGGCTAGAACGGAGCTACAAACAAAGGATCAACTTCATGGTAGGATATGGAACATTTTTATGACTAAGAGAATAAAGTTCAAATCAATGTGACAATGCTAGTGCTATTTTCATGACGGTCTTGGAAAATAGATAAACACCTCAATATCAAGTTTTACTAAGCATGCATGAGCTAATCACACAAGAAACATGAGGGATATGCAAATATAAACAAGCATCCCTAAAATGGCCAAAAATCAATCTCACAAGGGTCACTGATAACGATGATTTAGTCGTTTTAAACCATAATTATGCAAAGAATACCACACTAACTTAAACCTAAGTATAAAGCAAGTAAGGGTCGATTCCACAGGGAGACAAGTTATCTTTAGCAGAGAATTATGTGTCAAACAGAAGTAACAAGGGGGGTTTATTGGTTTAATTCACACACTAGCATGCGAATCATTCGAATTCAAGAGTTGATCAATCAGTATTTAGAAACACTTAGGCAATCAAATATCCGCATTCGCTTGACAAGTTGATCATTGATTTCATTCAATATCTATGCAATGGAAATTCCAATTCCTTTTAAAAAGTAATTAATAGCACAACCAGATACTATTAACCCTAACTAGATAAATAATCATGAAACTATCAAGATTCAATCTAACTAGCAGCATTCAACATCAGGAATATAATTGGATACAAACTAAGATAAAACAACCAGCTTTTACCCTAGGATGCAAATCAATTATCTTATGCATACAACTAACACAACCAGATATTAGCACAATGCAGTTGCTACTTATGAATTAGAGATGCTCAACCAAAACACTCTAAATCGACCAATAACCTAATAACAATAAATCCTAGATGATCAGACTAGAAATTATTGAAACAAGTCAATAGCAATTCAAGCAAGAGAAGATATTAAATCCATGCAATCGATAAGGAATTAGAAATCTCACAACTGAATCAGAACGAACACTTCAATTGTCTGTCTAAGCAAAGAGGCTTAGTTCTCCATAGGTCTTCAAAATACAAAATAATTCCAAACTCAAAAACTAGGTCTAAACAAAGGGTTCAAAAGCCCTTAAATAGGAGAAAACAATCTATCTAAAAATACATAAAAACCGGACCTAAAATAACATCCAAAAGGTCACTAAATAAAACGCAGTGTTTAAAGGACGAAAATCGCCTCGGAAAAGGCAGCGGTCGCCGCCAGACATAGATCAACTTTTTCTTCGTTTCTTCATTCCAGCTCTGAGTGATCTTTAGGGTACCTCGGCTCTTCCTTCTTTAATGCTCCAAACTTCAACTTTAGCACCTAAAACATGACTAAAAGTATGCTAAAACCCCATCTAAATACATAACATAAATATGTATATCAGTCACACCTACTTAGTTGCATAAAGACTCATCCTAGAACTCACCTGCTCAATAAAACAAGCAAGATATCATGATCACATCAAAAGCAACATCAATTTTAGAGGCTAAACTATCCAAAAATATGCAAAGGAATTTACATGCTCGCATCATCATTAGCTTTCATCTTTGGGCATCTAAGATGGGGATTTCTAGTCCAAAACTACAAAACACCAAATCTTTTTGTCATTTTCAACACAAGTTTGTAAATTTTTATGGATTTTTGCAAAAAAGTTCTTCTACCAAACCAAAAACTCATCCAAACAAAACCAAACTTAATCATCAATGTTACTCATCAAACCTCAATCCAAGAACAAGAAACTACCATCCCAAAAACACATGCTAAAAACCAAATATCCACACAGCAAAACACAAACACAGACTAGCAAAATCATGAGCACTTCCCCTACCCCATACTGGGGTTATTGCGTCTATATCCACGCTCGAGCCTCATGAGCCTCTCCCTCTCGTACACTTGGGCTTGATAGAAGTCTTGTGGTGGTGGTGGAAGTTGGGCGCTAGGTCGAACCCATTGATCCTCACGGGAAGGAAAGTTCCCGCTCATCCATGTGTTGAAGTTGTCTTGCACTCTCCACCTTTGGTCCTCCACTTCTCTAAGCTCTTCAACCTCACGCCTAGTGTAGCCAAGGGATCGGTTCATCTCCTCTTGAGTTGCTTGAAAGACACCTTGTTGTTGAAGCATTTGTTGTTGTTGTAGGTACATTTGTTGTTGTTGAAGGTTCACTTGGTGGACTTCATTAAGAACGCTCTCTTGTTGGAGTTGAAGATGGGCCATTTGGTTGGCCAAGAAAGACATGTCACCCGCTTGTTGCCCTTCATATCCTCCGCCTTGAGCTTGCTCATTCCTCGCCCCACTCCCCTGTCCATGCTCGAAGGGCCTAGGGACCTCATCACCGAAGAATGAACCGGACCAAATTTGGTGGAAGTCAGGCCCGACTTGCTGGGCATCGCGGTCCACGTCTGTGGGAGGGTTGTGCATGGCTCGGAGGTTGTCCATCAAGTTGTTGAAGTGCTCATCCTCTTCGTTTGGCTCATTGTCAATGTCCATGGCATCTCCACGAGGTGCTAACACATAATCCCCTTGCTCGGAAGCCGGTGAAGATGAGGAGGAGTTAAACCGTATGTGTTGTGGTTGTTGCCTCCCCTCACGAGCACCAACGGGATCACCAAAAGAATGGGGCTTAGCGGCCCAAACACCATACCAATTGTTGTGCCTTGAGCGATCAAAGAGGGCGGGCGTCAACCGGATGGATATGCCGCCAAAGCTTGAGTGAGGAGCCAAGAATGTCATGTAGGGCTTCTCTTTGATGATGTTGGCCTTCTTGAAGTACTTCATATTCATGAGCTCAATATCATTGAGGACCGGAGAGTACTTGCTAAGATCAACTTCCAAGCGCATAGCTAGCCTTGCAAGCATCCCACCGAAATAGATCCATGAAGAGCTTTGAAAGTCACGAACCATCTTGACCCACTCCCATGTAAGTTTCATGGGCTTCTCGGTGTGGAAGAGCATCTCATGAAGCAACATGATCTCTTCTCTCATCGGCTTGCTTAACTCGTGACGTGCAAAGATCGCACATCCCAAGACTCTCACCATGACTCTAAAGAGCGGGCTTACTATCTCGGTGGTGGTGGCGCCTTTCCTCATCTCATCTTTCCCGGCCACATATCTCCATACTTGATTCACTTTCTCATTGTCAACATTGGCCGCTTCACTTGGACATGGGAACCCGAAGTAGGTAGCCAAGTCCTCAAGTGAGACATTGCATGTAGTCCTCGTTCCCCATTTGAAATGTGATCTCTCCTTCCTCATCCTTCACGTCGTCGTAGGTGCACTCGAAAGTAGCCATGAACTCCGATGTGAGGGCGGGATAGTGGGGATTGTTCCATCTCAACATCCCATTGAGGCCGATGTGATTGTAGCACTTGGGAAGAACTTGATCCATGCTCAATTTCCTCACGGTTTCCCAATCAAGCCATCTAGTGTGATGGTCGAGTTCCCTATACTTTGAATACTTCTCGGCTATCTCCTCACTCTCAAAACGAACATCATCCAACCTCGGCTCCGTCCTCGACTTCTTGGACTTCTTCTTTGGCCTTTCGGAGCGAGATGATGAGGCACGAGTCTCCATTGTACCTACACACACTCAATCAAACAAAAGGAAACAAGATAAGTTCCATTCAACACAACAAAGACAATCATAAACACATCAACACAAGAGGTACCCCATACTTAATTCCAAACACACTTCTCACACAATCCAACTTGAATCAACATGGATATCTGAAGCAATGGCTAAGCAAATGGACATAATACATCATGATTAAGCCTTAGCCAACATCAAAACACATACATCCACATGATATCACAAGAAGAGGGCAAAAATCGCCCAAACGACATTCAACCTATGTCGGGCCCGATATGACGTCAACCTCGGTCCGGTCCCTGCTTAGGATCGACTTGGTGGACCGACTTGCCGAAGTCGGGCCCGACTTACTTGGGAAAAACACGACTCGTTCTTGCCTCGAATCACACAAAGGAAACCCCAAATCACTCTATCATGTCCCTAAGGCTCAATTTCAACCATCCAATATCCCTAATCGAAGTTCTAAGTGGATTCAAGCATGCATAAACAACTTCAAAGCCCAATTTCACAATCCAAGCAAAATCCACCATAGATGCTCAAGCTCAAGCTCTCAATCAAACATGGCATCACCCAATCATGCAATTAAAAGCACAAAATCTCTATAGAAATAGGTAGAGATCAAGTAATACATACCGGATTTGGAAAGAATTGAACTATCAAGCAATCTATTAGCAAGAACTCAAATCTTTTCAACCTAAGTTGAGATTGGGGATGAATAACAAGTATGAACTCGAAATTCCTTCCTGAATCAGGTGAGGGGAAGGTTTTTGTGGGTTGGAACGAGATGAAGAAGGGGGAAATCGTGTGGATCGAGTTGGAAGAGGAGGGGGGCGAGTTGTGAGGGTGAGGGAGAGGAATAGTACTTGGGAATGGTAGGTGGTCCAAAGAATGTAGGTAGGTGGGGGTTATGTAATGGGGAAGGAGACAAATCTAGGTCAAAGGGCAAATTGGGGACACCCACTAAAACCGGTCGGGCTTGGACCGATGTAGTGGATCGACTTTCCCTAAGTCGGGCCCGACTTACCTGGGCTTGACTTGAGATTGCTCGGTCCACCAAATTCAATACATCTTTTTGCAACTCCTTTCTCCTTTTTTCCATTCATGTTCTACCTCAAATCCTACACAACTTTGAAGAACACACAACACCAAAGATCCACAAGATACTAGATAGGGATTGGTTAGAGAAAATCTAGGCTAAAGCTAAGAAAAAATTCAAACTAAAATTACGAAAATAAATCTACTAACACGGGTTGCCTCCCGAGAAGCGCTCTTTTATAGTCATTAGCTTGACTTTCTAATCTTCAACTTCATGGCTGGTGAAAGACGGTGAATTGCTCGCCATTGTTTTTCTCGTTCCCATTACCCTCATACCTATATAACCACCAATAATGGTTTATATAAGCATGGCTCTCGCGCTCGTCGAGGCGTCTTGGCGATCTTGGGCTTTTGCATCCTCTTTCATCAAACTCCTGTAAAGAATATGATTTCACCTCCCTGCTTGCTTCATCTTGCTCAAATTTCCCTACTACAATGTCATTCAAAGAAATCCTAGAAGAATCTACCAAATCATCCTTCAAATCACTAAGGAAAATATAGCTATCACCCAAGTAATCCTTCAAATCACTAAGACAAATGTAGGAATCACAAGTTTTAAAAGAAGAATGATCATCACCCACATCAAAAGGATATTGGGAAGGATACTCTTCATCTTTACTTGGTTCTTCATGCTTCACATCTTGCTCAATCAACTCCCTTTGAGCTTGGGAGTCCCTTGCTTGCACTTGCTCATTGTACCTCACATCACTTCTCAAAGCAAAAACTTCACTAGCAACTTCAACTTCCTCTCTTCTCCTTTTGGTATTCTCCTTAAGCTTAAGAATTGCCAATGCATCGGGTTCATTTAAGGCTTTGTTGAAGTGGAAGTCTACTTTCTCTTCACCAATTTCAAAAGAGACCTTGCCATTCTTGGCGTAAAACTTTGCTCCCGCCGTGGCTAAAAATGGACATCCAAGGATAATCGGGACCAAAGGATCCTCATGCATGTCCAATATGACAAAGTCGTTGGACACAAAATACTTCCCGACTCTCACGGGCACATCATCCAAAATACCTTGAGCTTTGATGATTGAACCATCGGCCATGGTTAAAGCCATGTCGGCCGGTTCAATTACTCCTAAGTTGGCTCTTCTCCATATGCTTGTGGGCATCACCGAGACACTAGCCCCCAAATCGCACAAAGCTTGAAAGTTTTGCGAACCCACGCCAATTGTAATAGCAAATCGGCCGGGGTCTCCCAACTTTTGCGGCAACTCTAAAGTCTTGACTTCATCTTGCATCTCTACAATTGACCGCTTCTTGCTTAAAATCTCTTTCAAGAACTTTGCATATAACGACATCTCACTCAACGCGTCGGTGAACGGAATGGTGATGTTCAAGCCTTGCAAGAGCTCAAGAAACCGCTTGAACTTGCCTTCTACTACATCACTTGGCTTTCTTGAAGGATAGGGAAGAAGTGTTGCACTTGGAATCTAAATTGAATCAACTTCCTTGGACTTGCCCATCTCACTTGCAACTTTTTCAAGTTGGACCGACATAGGCACCACATCGGGCCCAACCTCCTGCGTCTCGGGCCTAAAGAAGAGTGGAGACAGAGTAGTCGGTCCGATATTTGGGCAACTCGGGCCCGACATACCCTCCATCTCGGTCCGGGGCAGAGGAGCTGATCCGGCTTCAAGGAAACTTGGACTCGACTTGCTGGGTAAGTCGGTCCGGATTTCTTCATTCTTCTTATGCACGTGTGGCTCGGGTAAATTGCATCCACTTCTTAATCCTATTGCCCGGACTTCACCTTGATTGTGTTGCACTCGGGGATTCTCCTTGGGGCACCCCGGGAGTTTCCCGTGATCTCTTGGGACTTAAGTTGCTAATTGAACAAGTTGGTTGTCAACTTGTCTCCTCCATGCACCGAACTCATTGAATTGAGTCCTCATCTCCTTGAATCCTTCTCTCATTTCTTGCAACCATGGTGGTTGCTCATTGAAGCCGGGTGGCCTATATGGAGGTGGTTGCGGCGCTCTTGGCTCATTTTGGTGGAAGTTGTTGTTGTAGCCTTGAGCTTGCCCATTGTTCCACCTACCATTACCACCGTTGTTGTAGTTGCCTCTACCACCAAAGTTACCACGAACGTAGTTTGCTTCTTCTATTTGCTCGGCCAAGCAAAATTGGCTTTCATTTGGGCAAACTTGAGTCGCGTGTGCATAGGATCCACACTCTTCACATGCTCGGGCATTTTGCTTGTAGTAGTGGACTTGCCTCTTAAGTTTACTCACTTCTCCTTTAAGAAATTGAAGCTTAACATCCTTGTCGAGGTCTTCACTTTTCGGGTCATACAACTTTCTTGCACCTTCGCCATGAGACTTCACTTATTTGTTGGCTTGACTAACTCCATACATTGCTTCATAGTCGGCGAGCTTGTCAAGGAGCTCCCATGCTTGATCTGGTGTCAAATCAATGAATCCACAATCCGTGTGGAGGTTGAGCTTGTCCTTTGTCGCCGGATTTATGCCTTGGAAGAAAATGTCTTGAAGCGCATAAGGTTGTTGGTCATGAGTGGGACATTGGCGCAACATTTCCTTAAAACGATACCAAGCTTCAAAAAGAGGCTCACTCGGGCCTTGTTGGAAACTAGCAATCTTCCTTCGGAGCTCGGTAGTTTTGGAGGGAGGAAAGAACTTCATCAAAAAGGAGTCGTGAAGTGCTCGCCAAGTAGTGATTGATCTCGGGGCTTGGCTTTCAAAACCAATGAGCGGCTTTGCCCCCTAGAGACCACTTGAACGCCTTCAATAACACGTACTCCAAGGTCTCCTCATCGGTTAAAATTGTCTCACACATGTCCACAAAGCGTTTGACATGCTCTATAGGACACTCGTGTGGACGGCCCTCGAATTGATCTCGCTTGATAAGGGAGATGAATTGTGTCTTGATCTCAAAGTTCTTTGCAATTTCGGGAAGCATAATAGCGGGCTCGGGGACCCTCAACTCCGGATGCATATATTGACGTGCATTCCGGGGTAGGGCATTTAGTTGAGCTTTGGCCCTCATCCTTTGTTCCCTTTCTCTCCTCATCATCGTCTCTTGGCTGTCCCGCTCCAATTGCAACCTTGCCGTCTCGGCTCTAAGACGGGCCAACTCATCATCACGGGGAAGAGCTTGATTACCACCATGGAGAGCTTGATTCTCCATCCTTCTTCTTCTTCGTGCTTGCTTGATGATACTCTCGGCATCACCTACAAACTCAAGCTCATAGGTTCCTTTGGAGGAACGAGCTCGCATACACCTACAAAGCAAAGACACAAAACAAACAAATCAAAAACCAACAAAGGGTTTGGGCTATTCCCTCACCCAAATCACTATCAAAACACAAAAGACTCAACTAATTGGCACTCAATGCACTTACACATCCCCGGCAACGGCGCCAATCTTTTGATCGCTCTCGAACGCAAGGGTCTAGAGATAAATTTTAATCGCTCCCGATGTAGTACGTGGTGAATGTCGAATGCTCAGGAAATCTATTCGTTGATGTGCCACAACACTAAGGGAACGAGAAAAGAGAACGAAAACAAAGGAAAACGAAAGAATCATCTGGGACCGACCTAATGGTCACATCGGGCCTAAGTTAGCTGAGAAAAAGGATGTCGGGACCGACTTACTGAAAGTCGGGCTCGAGGCACCTGGGAAAGTCGAACTTCAAGTTATGGAGTTAGATCTTGGGCTTTGGGTTCCTTCTCTAGTAGATTGAGTCTTTTCCACCTGTTGGGCCTAGATTTTCCTCACGAAGGTATCGAGACCCGGATGAGACTTCTTTAGTACTTCTTCAAAATACAGCGAGCGACGGTGAAGACTGAAGTCGGTTAAACAAAGATAGAGTTAAAGATATCAGATAGATCTCCTCAAGATATTTCGTTAAGATCATGATTAGTTAGAATCTTGTATTTTCTTATCTTTTCCTATAAGATAGATCGATCCTAAAGGGCACTATATAAACCGATTGTAAGCCTTAGGTCAAGATCATGCTTTCACGCACACAAACACACTTCAAATACAATTCAAGAGCTTTTACGTCTTTCTTCTTCTGAGTGATTCTCAACGATCAGGCCCGATTTAGGCCATATTCTCTTTGGGAGAATTTTGGCTCAAACAGTTTGGCGCCCACCGTGGGGCCGTGATCGGAACAATCACGCAAAAGACATACTGACACAAGCTCCCCGGCGACAATGTCAGGCGATGGAGACGAGTCACCAAAAACCCCCCTTGCCGACCATGGCAAGGATCCCGTGCTTCCTGATAACCGGTCGCAAGACGAGGAGATGACCGACCTCAGAGAGCGAATGCAACTCCTCCAAAAAGAGCTGAGCGACCAGAAAAGCTTCTACGACGCCCACGTGGAACGCCTCACACGGGAAAGCAGACAGCTAAAGCAACAGTACGAGGTTATCGCCACGGGCCGCCGTTCTCTCCGTGTTAATCGCCGCACCGACGGCATAGTCAGAAGGCTCGACTTTGGAGCGGGTGAAGGAACCTCCAAAGAGGACGAAACTCTAGACACGCGTGACAAGACCGCAGTGTTACCAGAGGACGCCCCAGAAGCTTTCGCTCGACACCGCCGCGAAGAAGTCCTCCTTGACAAAGACCCGCCAAGATATCCCCGGTCAGAGGTTAGGAGACACCGAACACCACCTCGGGATGCTTGGCCGGGCAGAGGAGATACCGATGAAGAAGACTTCGAAAGGGGGAGGCCCAAAGACCTCAACGCAGCCATACGGAGGAAGGTAACGGAGCAGATAGGGGTCATCGCTGATCAACTCCGGATCGGTCGAAAAGGTTTCCAATCTCTGGAACCAGAAGCCCCCGATGGCTTCGACGAGTCTCCTTTCTCCCGTCGCATCACCAGGGTGGAAATACCAAAGAAATTCACCGTGCCGAACATGACTCCATACAATGGTACCGCCGACCCTGACGAGCACGTCGCGATCTATAAGCAGAAGATGATGACAAGCCCGGTCCCATCATACTCCAAGGAAGCGGTGATGTGCAAGGGGTTCGGCACAACTTTGACGGGTCCGGCGCTGACTTGGTTCATAAAGCTGCCACGCGGTAGCATCGGCTCTTTCGCCGAACTGTCGGACTCCTTCCGTACCTAGTTCGCCAGTAGCCGCAAATTTGAGAAGCAATCCAGCGACCTCTACCGGATCCGTCAGAAGCAACACGAGACCACCAGAGAATTCCTAGAACGTTTCAACCGTGAGAAAGTCTCGATACAGTCTTGTGACGTTACTACCGCGGTGGAAGCATTCAGGCAAGGGATTATCCCCGATGGCGGCCTATACAAAGAACTTACCAAGCATCCCTGCTACACCTTTGAGGAGGTCCAAGCCCGGGCCCTGGCTCACGTCAGGTTGGAGGAAGACAGGACCTTGCGCAAGAGAACCTCAGAATTTGAGAAGTACGAGAAGAGGGGTTCAACCGACGGCCGCAAGGGCTCGCTCGATCAACGAAAAGATCGTCGAGCACATCCGTACTCCCGCCCTGTCCACGGGCAGGTGAACGCGGCCAGAGCACGACAAGCGGACGATCAATACCGCGACCCGCCGCCACCATCATTGGAATCACTCAAACTCAATATCTCCACGGATAAACTTCTGCGAAACATGGCGAAACAAGGAGAATACGTGAGGTGGCCTCGGCGGGACAAAGCCCCAAAAGCAGACAGGGACACCACCAAATGGTGCGATTACCACGAACATCACGGCCATTGGACCCGGGATTGTATCATGCTCAGAAAGGAACTGGCTCGCCTAATCTCAGAAGGGAGAATCAAGGATGTAGCACCAGATGCTCAAATACCCAGAGAAGTAGTGGA
Source organism: Polygonum aviculare (assembly GCA_934048045.1). Classification (NCBI taxonomy): domain Eukaryota; kingdom Viridiplantae; phylum Streptophyta; class Magnoliopsida; order Caryophyllales; family Polygonaceae; genus Polygonum; species Polygonum aviculare. Next base: position 10,982,713 of record OW204032.1, on the reverse strand, counting down.
GAATCTGCAGTCTGAACCAAGGAAAAGGAGGGACCCCCCAACGCCCGACAGAGTAGTTAATGTCATCTCAGGGGGTTCAAACATTTGCGGCCTCACATACTCAGCGGCGAAGCGACACGCGTGCGAAAGCAGCTACGATCGCCCGCGACGTGCCGGTGCAGGTTCATTCGGATCCGCTATTGTCTTCGACGACAACGACGCGGACTTCTCAGCCGAACCCCACCACGACGGCCTGGTTATCTCCCTACATATGGGAAACGTTCTGATGAAAAGAATCCTGATTGACACCGGTAGCTCTACCAACCTCATGACACTCGACGCCTTAAAAGAGATGGGGTTGTCCGAGAACGACATCCATAAGCATCCGGTTCCATTGGTGGGTTTCAGCGGCGAAGTCAAACACACAGTTGGAGACATTGCTCTCACTACCTTCGCTAAAGGGATTAACATGCACGTCAATTTCCTCGTGGTGGATTGCCCCTCTTGCTACAATGTCATCTTAGGACGTCCATGGCTACACGACATGAGAGCCGTCACGTCCACCTACCACCAGACGGTGAAATTCCCGACCCCCTGGGGGGTAGAGGAAATTCGTGGGGATCAACGGTTGGCTAGGGAATGCTACAAAGCAGCCCTCAAACCAACCACCCTAAGACCGCAAGCATAGCAATTACAGAGCGTCACCCCTCCACCTGCGCAAATCGAGACCGAAGAGAAAACGGAGGAGGTGACTCTCGAAGAAGGAAGGGTGGTGAAGATTGGAGAAAAGTTAGAGCCAGCCATCAAAGAAGAATTAGTAGAGTTCCTGAAAAATCACCAAGATTGCTTCGCTTGGAGCGAAGAGGATATGACAGGGATCGATCCCTCCATCATCACTCACAAGCTCAATGTCGACCCCGAACATCCCCCTGTTAAACAGAACAGGCGGAGGTTCGCGCCAGAACGGGTCCAAGCGATCGAGGAGGAAGTGAAGAAGTTGCTAGAAATAGGAAAGATCAAAGAGGTGAAGTACCCAGATTGGCTAGCCAACGTGGTGGTGGTACCAAAGAAGAACGGAAAGTGGCGGGTATGTGTGGACTTCACCGACCTTAACAAAGCCTATCCCAAGGACTCATTCCCGCTGCCACACATTGACACCATGGTAGACGCCACGGCTGGGTACGAACTACTCACCTTCATGGACGCCTTCAGCGGCTACCACCAGATCCAAATGGAGCCTCAGGACCAAGAGAAGACCTCCTTCATCACAGGACAGGATACCTACTGCTACCGAGTCATGCCATTCAGACTTAGGAACGCCGACGCAACTTACCAACGACTGGTCAACCGAATGTTCAAAGACCAGATTGGTAAAACCATGGAGGCATACATTGACGATATGGTGATAAAAAGCACAGAGAAATCCCTACATAGGGGCCACCTCGAAGAGACCTTCAAAATCCTAGAGAAATACAACATGAAGCTAAATCCGCAGAAGTGCATCTTCGGGGTACAATCCGGTACTTTCCTAGGGCATGTTGTGACCAAACGGGGGATTGAGGCCAGTCCAGACCAAGTGCGAGCAATTGCCTCCCTGAGATCCCCCCGAAGTGTGAAAGATGTACAAAAGCAAGCCGGAAAAATAGCCGCACTAAACCGGTTCATCTCCAAATCCTCAGACCGGTGCCGGCTATTCTACGAAGTTTTAAAGAAGAACAAGAGTTTCCAGTGGACCGAAAAACACGAAGCTGCCTTCGAAGAGCTAAAGAAGTATTTTTCCAACCCCTTGCTATTGGCCAAACCGGTCCCTGGAGAAGTCTTACAGCTCTACATAGCAGTATCAGAGAATGCCCTCAGCGGGGTACTAGTTAAGGATGAAGAAGGCCAACAAGTACCAGTCTACTTCGTAAGCAGAACCATGGTGTCTGCAGAAACACGCTACTCTCCCACCGAGAAGTTGGTGTTAGCAGTAGTGATGTGTTCAAATAAACTACGGCCGTACTTTGAATCTCACACCATCGTAGTCTTGACGAATTACCCACTCCGACAAATCATGCAAAAGCCAGAATTCTCGGGAAGGATGGCGAAGTGGGCGATCCAACTAAGCGGGTACGACATCAGATACGAGCCCAGAAGAGCAATCAAATCACAAGTTCTGGCTGACTTTGTTGCCGACTTCACCCCAACCCCTCAAGAGGAAGTCCCCGAAGAGGTCTTAGCGACCTCCAACAGCAATGCAGAAGGAGAATGGTTATTACACACCGACGGGGCCTCGAACGTGAGAGGAGCAGGACTCGGGGTTGTTCTAAAGTCGACAAAGGGGGATCTGATAGCCCAGGCAGTGAGATGCGATTTCGAAGCAACTAATAACGAAGCTGAATACGAGGCACTCATATTCGGCCTAGAGCTAGCTGCCGACTTATCCATAAAGAGAATCAAGGTACGCACTGATTCCTTACTCATCATCAACCAGATCTTAGGGGTCTTTGAAGCTAAGGACGACTAGGATGATCAGCTACCTCGGGATAGTCAAAACACTATCCGAGAAGTTTGACCAAATTGAATTCGAGCAAATCCCTCGTGAGCTGAACGCTCCAGCCGACGCCTTAGCAGGGCTAGGATCAACCCTGGACCCCCGAGAGTTCAGCAGCGTGCCACTAGTCCACCTTCTACAGTCAGCCCTCGTTGAGGCATCAGTAGCGCAGAGCAAGGACTCTCTCCCAGAGACTGGGGTATCGAAGAGGTATCAAGACCCCAACGAGGCGAGAAAAGATACCGAAGCCAGCTGGACGAAACCATACCTCGATTGGCTTGTCAAAGGGGAAGCTCCTAAGGATAAAGATGAAGCCAGGGCCCTGAAGTCCAAGGCTACGCGCTTTGCTATCGTTGATGGGATCCTATTCCACAAATCAGCGGCGGGTTTCCTTCAACGTTGCGTAGAAAAAGAAGACGCCGAAGAGGTCATGAGAGAAGTCCATAGCGGAGACTGCGGTAACCACACTGAGGGTCGGAGCTTGGCCAATAAAATCCTCAAGCAGGGGTGGTATTGGCCCACCATCCGTCATGACGCTAACAAGTACGCCCAATCTTGCGACGCATGCCAGCGCCATGCCCCAGTACCTCACCAGCCACCGGAAATCCTCCACCCGTCAATTACTCTCTAGCCCTTCGTAAGATGGGGAATGGACATCGTAGGGAAACTACCCCCTTCCACAGGGCAGAAGGTTTTCTTCCTGGCAATGACGGACTATTTCTCCAAGTGGATCGAGGCAGAGGCTTTCCGGGAAATCAAGGACAAGCAGGTCATCTCCTTCATAAAAAGAAACATCCTGAGCAGATTCGGAGTGCCCGCGGAGATCACTTGCGACAACGGCTCCCAGTTCATAAGCAAAAGGATGCGCGACTTTTGTAAGGCTTGGAACATTGACTTGGTCACCTCCACACCTAGATATCCTCAGGCTAATGGCCAGGCCGAAGCAAGCAATAAAGTCATCATCAACAACTTGAAGAAGCGATTAGCAAAAGCCAAAGGAAATTGGGCAGAGGAGCTACCTTTCGTCCTGTGGGCCGACCGCACTACACCCAAGGGCGCGACCGGCCAAACACCTTTCTCCCTGGTGCACGGTTGCGAAGCCGTCATACCAGCCGAAATTACGGTACCCACCGCTCGCTACGGACTCACCACGTCCGCAGGTAGCAAGGAAGAATTGGAAGCTGACCTAGATACGGTCCAAGAGCTCAGAGAAGTAGCACACGCACGTATCTCGAAATACCAACAGCAGGTCGCAAGGAGCTACAACAAGAACGTTCGCGTTAAGTGCTTCCAAGAGGGAGATTGGGTCTTGCGCAAAGTCTTTCAAAACACCACAGAAGCCAATGCCGGTAAACTGGGACCAACTTGGGAAGGGCCATATAAGATCACCAAGATAGCAGGAAATGGAGCATACCAGTTGGAGTCCAAAGACGGAGAAGCAGTCCCCCGCAGCTGAAACGCAACGCACCTAAAGAAGTATTACTTCTAAACTCAGTTGTTCTTGATAAGGTTTCAGTACTTTTCTTAGCGTTAGTTTTTGAGACTTCTTTAGGACCTAGTTATTTTCTTTTCAATAAAAGACTCTGGGGTCTTCACCCCCGACGTCGGTGTACTTTTTCTTTGTTTTTTCACATACAATCCAGAGTTTGTTTTTGTTAATGATTTGATAAGTTTCGTGAGAACACAACTCTCCTACAACTCAACATCATCTCACACAAATATCCTCACGATCACAACTTATGCGCGACCAAAAGCGTTTTACTCAAAACCAACCACTGTACGTTTGCATGGTTGTACCGTCTAAATAAGACGATGTCGTCACGCATACAACGTGATGAAGTAACCCATAAGTTGGTTACCCCCCATCTAAGTCCAATCAATGTAGTCACATTGGATTAGTACGGGAAGGGGAACGCTATAGCACCGATACCCAAGGCCACATTCACGGGACGCCGTGAACACATTACATCCTAAGGCATCACCCTTATGGATCCAAAGGATGCCTAATCATAAACAAACATGCACGGCCCTTTGCAGCAAATCAAGCGCAATAACCGAAAGCCTCTTTCGTGATAATTATGCGCTGGGGAGGAGTCACATAACGCTTTCCCCGGATGCTGACCTACTAACGCATCTAAAACTATCAAACATTGCTAAACTAAATGCAAACAAAACATATCACAAGGAAGGTGATCAAAAGCGCCATACAGTGGGCGTCAAAACGATTAATTCTAATATTTTCCGGCCTACGGCCAAAAATATTAGAAAAATACTGGCTCCATAGCCCAAAAGGTACCAAACGAGTCTTAAAGCAACCAGAAGTCTTAGAAGTTAACAGAAGAGCAAGAATTGTGCAAAGAAAAGGTAGAGGAGATCAATTATCTTTCGGGCTCGCCCTCCCATCAGCCTTGTCCTCGGCGTCCCCGTCTTGGGCATCTTCCTCACCACCGGTTGCCGTACCACCATCTTCAGCATCAGGGTTCTCCGCGGCGGTACCCGGGGTCCCAGCCTCCTTGGTCTTCTCCGAGTCTTCATCCTCGGCTATCTGATCGGCAGTCTCAATGAACTCCTGGCCTGGAGGAGGGTTGCATGACGGAAAGTACTCTTCCAGAGCTTCCTGCTCTGCGGCCAGTACCCAGTTTTCTCCTTTTCCCTCTGCCTGGTCTTGAAGAAGTTCCACCCGCGCCTTCATGGTATAGTATCCGGCCACCTGGGTCACCACCTCCGAGAAGTGCTTAACGGACTTCTTCGCTTCATACATCCAGGACTCCAGCGAGGCCTTCTCAGCTTGAAGGTCCTCCACCTGGATCGACAAGGAGTCGATGGTTGACTGGAGCTTACGAATCTTCCTCTCGGATGCAGCGGCGGCATCTCTGGCACCCTTAGCATCGGCCTCCGTCTTCGACAACTCTTCATGAGTGCGGTAGTTGGTCGCCATGAGTTCTTGAAAAGCCTGCAACAAGCATAACCCGCTGAGTACAAGGTAGCGAGGAAGTATTGATAAAGTGTGATAAAGGAGATTAATTTACCAGCCTAAGGGTAGTTCCCACACGGCTAAAAGCCGGATCAAGGGGCAACGATTGGAACTCAGCCTTAATATTGGGGGAAAGCTTGTCGCCGAAAACACTCAGGAGGTCCTTCGACTCTCTTTTCTTCATAGCAGGGGATGGGGTCTCGTCAGTCCTCTTGCGCTTTGGTGGCTGAGACTTCTTTGAGTCTACAGAAAGAGTCGGGGATGCCAGAGCTTTGATCCCGCTGGATCTCAGCCTTTTCCCCATCCCGGCGGCGGACATGTCAATCTTAGCACCTGCACACATCCACTAGTTAGCAGTTACAACCTGATGACGAATTTGGGGAAATGGGGTTTCGAATAAGCGGATCCAAACCTGATTTCTTCCCAGAAGAGCTCGCCATATCGGAAGATGTTGGGGTTTCGCTTGTCTCGGACTCGTCCTCGGGTTCCAACACCTTCACTTCCTCCGCAGGTTTTACAGGCTCAGGTTTGGTCTTCCTCGGCTTTCGCTTTTCAGCTTCAACCTTCAGCAATCGTCGGCAGACGCCTGTGTTTGTGCTCCTGGAATTGATTCCTACCGGAACTGCACAAAAAAGAAAAGGAAAACGAATCAAAATCAGTCACAAATGCAAGAACAGGGGGTAATAGTGAAGAAGAAGCTCAGGGCCTTACGGGACGTGTTCCATCCATCTCGAAAGACCGACAATACATCCTCATCTAAGCCCCTCAGAGATTCTAATTCAATGAAGAAGAAGCGAGCTTGCAAGCTCCGAGAAGGCATTTTCGTTTTAGGGACTAAAGGGTTTCTTACATCCCTAGCATGAAGAGTAATTTGGCCGGCTCTTTGAGGAACGATTTTATAGGCAAGAAGAAGTTCCCCCATCGTCATCTTCAGCCCACGTTCTGTGGCGAGCTCGTCGATTCGAGCAAGGGTCCGCCACGTTGTAGGAAGAATTTGACAGGGAGAGACCTTAAGGGTGCTAATGAATTCGCGGATAAAATCAGAGAAAGGAAATTTCAGGCCTAGGGTAAACGGGTAATCCAGGAAACAAACCCAGCCCTTGCGAACCCAATCGATCTTTTCGATCGTTGGGGCATGAAATCGGGTACCCCTAGGAAAACCCCCAAATTCGGCCCAGTCCGCAATTTCGTCACGGGTCATAGAGCAAGGAAGAAGGTCTTCCTCAGCAAGGGCTTTAGAAAAAGTAAAGGGAGATCTCGGAGCCATGGTAAGAAAGAAAGAAGCAAGAGAGGGTCGGAGTAGTACCTGAAACGATCGGAGAGCGGAAAACAGAGGAAGAATAGAAGAGGGCGGTCGAAGATGAGAATGAAGGAAGCTAGGAAGAGGGTTTAAGAGTAGCGCCTGCAAAATCCCGAGAATCGAGGGATGACCTTAACGTCAAATCACTTAAATGCACCTTTCGAAATTTGAAAAGGGTTCAAAATCCGAACGCTGCATTTAGGGGTATTGTTGGGCCAAGATTTTCCTCACGAAGGTATCGAGACCCGGATGAGACTTCTTTAGTACTTCTTCAAAATACAGCGAGCGACGGTGAAGACTGAAGTCGGTTAAACAAAGATAGAGTTAAAGATATCAGATAGATCTCCTCAAGATATTTCATTAAGATCATGATTAGTTAGAATCTTGTATTTTCTTATCTTTTCCTATAAGATAGATCGATCCTAAAGGGCACTATATAAACCGATTGTAAGCCCTAGGTCAAGATCATGCTTTCACGCACACAAACACACTTCAAATACAATTCAAGAGCTTTTACGTCTTTCTTCTTCTGAGTGATTCTCAACGATCAGGCCCGATTTAGGCCATATTCCCTTTGGGAGAATTTTGGCTCAAACACCACCCCAATTCAAGCAACAAGTGATGATCTAGGTTGGATCGCGAGGTTTTCACCTCGTCCAAACCACTCTACACATCGAACATGGGTTGATTGGCTTTCGCTTCTCCCCTTCGATGCAAGGTCTCGTGATGGATGCTTTTCACTTTCATTTCTTCGCCAATCACAAGCCTTGATCCCCAAATTTTGCAAGGGATTGTAGCTCTATGTAGAGTGGGTTCCTAGATCAAGCAGGCTTATGGAATTGGGGTTTCTAGCTCAATCTAGCTAGAGTTTCTCCCCATTACCCAAGATCAAGGAGATCTACTCCATATGGCAAGCAACAAAAGCAACAAAATCACAAAGCATCACAATCATCATCATCGATTTCGAATCCGAAGCAAGTTTCATTCACAAACCAAAATCAATCCACAATCATAAGGCCAAGTTTGCCAATTCCAAAGAGAACAAACTAAAATTAAGCTAGAACTAGACAATCCAACCAAGAAATTCTCCTCCTCCTTGGCCGATCCTCCTCTCTTCTCTTCTCTTCTTCTCCTTCTCTTCTCTCCTTGCTCCCCAAGTATTGTCTTGAGAAGATTGTGTATGAATGTGTCTAAGAGCTCCCAAATTAAGAGAACAAAAGGGGTTTTATAGGTGAGGGGTAAATGTGGAAGAGCCATCATTGTTGCCTTGGCGCCCAAGCCTAAAAACCGACTCGGACCGACACGGAGCAACCTCGGACCCGAGGTATTGGGTAACTGGGTCCAGGGCCGAAATCTCGTTTTCTGGCTCGACTTGGTCCAAACTCGATCCACACTTCGTGCCACCTCTTCTTCTTTGCTTTTCCCTCTTGTCTCTTCATGGCTAAGTCCTTCTCTTCCTTCTTTTAGCTCATGGCTTGCTCCGAGCTTCAATCCACCTCCAAGAAGATCCTTGATTCTTTGTTAAAATCCTACAAAATATAAACAAAACTCGCATAGTTCCCGAATCTCATAGAAATACGATTACTAAGCTAAAACGGAACAAAACACACAAGAAAAGAGGGGGAAAAGACAAAACTACAAAGGAAAACATACACTAAAACACCACCAAATATGAAGACATCATCCCATATGCTTTTGTCTTCACATGAGACTTGTAATTTCCACTACAATACTCTATTGTTTAGCAATCAATCATTTCAGGACGTAAGAGCCTTTGTAAATGAATTTTGTCTTTTTAAGAATGAATGATATGAATTTGTTTCCTTAATCACTTTTGTTGTATAACCTGCCTTAAACGACTTTGGTGGTAATGCTCATAAATTCATAATAGGGATGTTATACGGATTATCAAGAAATGCCTCCATGGCTTTATGAGAATTGACTTGGATCAATTTCCCGTTCAATACCTTGGAATTCCGCTCCACTCAAGGTACATCGGAGTGAGTGAATTCACCCCCCCCCCCCCCCCCCCTTCTATTAAATTACAAGTATTTCACATAGGTGTGGTGCTAAGAAGCTTTCTTACACCGACGAAATCCAAGTAATGTGATCCCTCAGTTAAGGGATCATTTCCTTCGGTCTAATGCCCTTATCATTCGAAATACGGTCATTAGGAAAATTAGAGGGCTTTATAGCTCCCTACTTCGGGTGGGAAACATAGGGGAAAGGAGAAGGCTTGTGGCTTGCATCAAGTTGACTTAACCACTTGATAAAGGTCACATCGACGTCAACGATGTTTTTGGTTTGAACAAAATACTCCTCAACTTAAACTAAATATGTGATTGATTTCAAACTTCTTTCGTATATTACTTTGTTTTGATGAAGAATAACCCACCTTCGGTGATAAATCCCAAGCTCATGAACAACAACAAGGATAAAAAATGAAACAAACAATCTTGCAACTAACAAATTCAGGCCCAGTGCAAGTACGATGGTCATACTTTGTTTTTAACTCAAGTCCTGACATCCTTCTCATGCCTACCATGTCCTTTTTAGGTGTTAGTTGATATTACATAAAATTAGGGACTAGGTATAACCAAAAATAAAATAATAAAAATTGGGAAAAACGAAATAACATGACATGAATTTAGGCAACAAAAAGTTATATTTACAAAAATATCATTCCACCATAGGCATAACTTGTCATCTTTTAGTAGTGCATCTTTTTGTAATCTACGATCCCGTTTCTTTTTTTTCTTAATGACCAAGGTCGAGATTTTTAGATCACACTATCCCGTTCCATGGTGGCAAGTAGACTTGTCAAATGTTGACCTGACTCATAAACCTAAGCTGATCTGATCCAAAATTTCAGGGTTTTAACCTAGAAATTTAGACCCGGAATTCAGTTTTAACCCGACCCGATTGAACTCAAATCAAGTTTCAACCTGACGTGATCGAATCCAAACCATTAGGTTAACCCAATTTAGTATATTTTAGAAGAATAATGCTCAAAGTAAAACATCTAATTATGGTACTACGTGCAATAAGAGGGGATATGTTAGATTATAAATGTTGGATGGTCAAGATTAAACGAAAAAGAGGTGCAAATAGATAATATGGGTGAGCAACACCAGATTGTGCCATAATATCTCTATAGCATAAGCTTAGGGATTGATTTACACAATTTCTCCATATATTTAATTCCTTATAAATCTGAACTAGTACAAACCCCGTACCATGTACGGGTAATGTAAATATAAAACCGAATTAACCGATTTGAGATCGAATTTTGATACGAATACGCTTTAAATTTTGAACTTATAATCCAAATCCGATAGACCAAAGTCCAAACCTATTGACCTATATATGTACTTTTATTCATACAATTTAAATTCTAAAACAATTCTATTCAAATTTTCAAATTTATATTATTAATGAATATACTATTGACACATGTGAAATTTTTTCACTATTCTTCAATATTCAATAATGACAAAAATGTATACTAATTAATAAGAAAAAAAATTAAAGAATATAAAAGAAAATCACTTAAATTTCCTTATTCGTATAAGGATATATAATTGAGTAAGATATTAAGTATACATAAGGAAATTGAATAAGATATCAAGAAGATATATAAGATATTTTTTGAATAGCAATGCACAAAATAAAATCATTATTTTATTCAGGGTTGATGACGTGGTACAAATTTTAACAAAAACTTGGGTTCTGCTTTATACTGTATTATAGTAGATAATCAACCATATTTACTCGGTCTTATCTCTCTCTATTCATCTCTTCTCTTCGGTTTCTCTCTCCATTCGAATGCCTCCAGATCTCCAACATCAGAATTTCTATCGGGCTTCGATAAGTAAGATGAAAACGATATGGTTGAGCATAATCAATTTCTACCGGAATTCCTCAAGATCGGCGGAAAAAAGTTGTAAGTTACATATGTTATTGTCAAGATCTGTTCATTATCTTACTTGTTGTATTCCGCATCTGACATTTTTCATCATGGTTTGATTACATTTGGTAAAGGTTGTATTTCGAATCCGACATGTGCTTCATGGTTTCGTTACATTCCCTAAAAATTGTGATTCGTAATGACGATTGTTCTTGTTTTAGGGTTCGATTACATTTGGTAGGGTCTGAATTGGGTTCTTGTGATTTGATTTTATAGACAAAGACGTGTATGGATACAACTTGAAAGAGATTGACATGAAGATGTGCATGATTTCTCTCTTTGAATCTTTTTCAATTATTTACACGAACTTATTCATTATAAGGTAATTAAAATGAGTGTTTTTAATTTCTGTTTCATGTATGTGTATTGTGCTTTTCAACATATTGATAACAACTTTTCAAATAGCAGATAATTGTTCTGTATTATTCTTGTTGCATAATAGTGTTTTTCACTTATTATAAGACAACGTTTTTCATATATGAGTTTCAAATATTTAATGGTTTCTCTCTTTGATTCTTTTTCAAATACAAGATGAAAAGAGTGCTTTGTCATTTCTGTTTCATGTATGTCTACTGTGTTTTTCTATATATTGATAACAAATTTTCAAATAAAATATATAATTGTTTTGTATGTTTCATATTGTACAAGAGTGTTTTTCAATAATTATAAGACACCTTTTATAATTGTGCTTTTCGTTTTGATAGTTATGCATAATATGATGAACAATTGCTCAACAATATTAGCACATATTCGTTATTCAAACTCAACTTATAATAAAATGCATGATATCTGACTTTTTATCCATGCTCGTACAATTATTTTATGCAGAATATGCACTTATTCATAAATATCAACATTTCTAGGCATTGACTCCAACTTATTGAAATTATACCATGCACTTATTTAAAAAAGGATTTATCTACGCTAACACTTATTTGTTATTAATATATGTGTGTTTTGTTATGCAGTTATTCAAGAAAGAGGATGAAATAGTAATGAATGAAGTTTGAAGACAAAGACAATGTTTTTTTAATCGTATCAATGTATATTCAAAAGTAGATGTACTTATTCAAGCTTGTTGTAGTATGTATTTGAGATGTAAAAATCCTTATTTTCATCTTATTTAATGCATTACATTTACTTATTCAATGCTCACATAAAGTCCTTATTATATTTGTTTAAACATGTAATCATTCAGCCTATAATGAATTGATTTTCATGTGAAGACGAATACTTATTCAACTTTGGTAATATAAGAGTACACCAAATTAGAAAAGGATTTATAAAACAATAAAACATGTTCAACTCTGTAATTATTCATGCCATCATACATATATAGTTATTCAAACGTTGTCAAATAGATTTTCTAGAATTCACTAATGATTTTTTTATTTTACGGTAAATTATTTATTTTCAAAAAAATATTCTCAGTCTTGTTAATCCCTAAAATCATGAAACTTCCATTTTTAATTTAAAAAACGTGACTTTTTAACGTGAATCTACAATTCAATCAGCTCCCAAAAATTTGTCACTTTCCATTTTAAAATTAATTTCCCATTAGTCCAATATCCCTCTCCCTATTTTTCTTATCATGTTGCATACTTTATCACCCTTGATTACCTCTAATCCAACGTCTTCGCTTAATCCACATGTTGCATCACAAAACCTATTGTATCTGAGCATCCCCCTAGATAAAAATTATTTTAAAGATTGTATTAATTTTTATTATCAAAATATATTATAAAACAATTTTCCATTACATTTTATTATTTAAATATAATATTATTCAAATCATGGTGAAAATTCGGTACTCACAACCCATTGGGTTGGTACGGCCCAACTTGAAATTCTACAAACACCGATACGATTGTCCCTTCACTACAAAAAAACCGTGAATTACCGAGAACAATTATCCTCGGTAAAACCTATTAGTTTCTCTGTAAATGTAGTTTGCCGAGAACTTAGCGGGAACATATATATGTTCTTGGTATTTGGCCTCCAGCTAAATTTACCGAGAACCATGTCTCTCGGTAAATTACCAAGAACCCTTGTTCTCGGCGATGTCTCGGTATTTCCTTGGCAAAAGAAAATTCCTCGTCATTTTTAATGAGAACATTTACCGAGAACTACTTCTCTCATAGATTACCGAGAACAAAAGTCCTCGGTAATGTCGTAGGTATTTCCTTGTCAAAAGCAACTTTCTCGTCATTTTTAACGAGAACATTTGCCGAGGACGTGTTCTCTCTAAATAACTCATTCCCAAAAATGCCGAGAACTCTTTGACCTCGTTAATTTAGCTAGAACATGTGTTCTCGGCAATTTGATAGTATTCAAAATTACCGAGAACAATTGTCCTCGCTAATTAATACGAACCATTTTCAATAATTAATTATTATATTATTTAGTATGCCTACAAACATTAATATTATCAATCTTGAAACAAAGCTACAAAAACATAAAGATCCAAAAATACTACCTTTTAATTAGTTGTTGAAAGGTACTAAAATTAGTATGCAATATATTACAAATATTCAAAAACCAAAATAAGCATTAGTTAACAACATTGAAACTAGAGTCATCATCTCATTTTGTAATATATTCAAAACCCAAAATAAGCATTAGTTAGTTACATTGAAACTAGAGTAATCATTTCATTGACCATTTTGTTCCTGTTGTTAGCGAAAAAGCTCTGCCATCTGTTGTTGCATCTTGATGAGTACTCGATTCTATTCAGCTATTTTGTCTTCAAAAGGCTCTCGAACCTCATTTGTACGCTCTCACATATTAGTCTAAAGTGTAGGAAGGAGCTCATAGAGCACAAATTTGAAACAAGACACAACTTTGTAATGAACAAGCAGCAAAACTCCAAAAAGAAGAGGAACTGACTAGAATTTTATAAACTGGCCAGAATTTTATCATCAAAAGCATCAACAAATTTCACAATTTGAACTCAAGCGAAAAAACAACGATCATAAACTGAAAAATACTCCCAAAAAATGATAATCATATGTATATTAAACATTTTATAAACTTACATTGACATCTCTTGCTTTGTCTGAAATAAAGTTTTGTCCATCATGACCTATAGTGTGGGAATGTAGAAATAACTGATATGTTGTTGGTGTTTTCTGTGTTTGCTCCTCCTGAATGTCAAACAACCAATATAGATAATTAGACAACAAAACATAATATCACACTTAAGAACCGTCTTCTTTTCTTATCTCTTCATGTTAGTTTAAAATAAAAGGGCTTTCAGAAAAACATATATGGACTGACTTTTCATTTATGAGCATTAAATGTTAAGAAATCAGATCAAAAGCTGTCTAAAATCATATATGGATAAAATACGTTACCAGTCTCTTTTCTGTGGTAGCATATGTGACTGAACCGCAAACATGAGTTGAAGGGGCCACTTCATTCTCCTTTCCACACCTACGGTTCTTTGTATTTCTTTTGGAAGCCGCATCAGCCTCCCTCATGTGTTTTCCAAAGCCTCACCCATTCATCCCAAATAACCGCTTCAGGCTTTTCTTTATTTGGGATATGAAATCACCATAGCGGGTCCTGGCTTTTTTATCGAATGCTCTTTCCACAAGAGAATTTATCGCGGGGTCCCAACTAAGGAACTTTTGAATTGAGATAAACAACATTAAATAACTAAGAAAATTTAAGAAATATAGATAAAATATGTAAACAATAAAGTATGAAGAGAGAATTAGTTTAAATTCTTCAAAATAGAACTTCTTAGTATCTTTAGAGACTAATTGATAAGATGCACCTTGCTTGTCCAACTTTTGCTTAATTATTGTAGTTATCAGGCGAAAACATTTCTCTGATGGTTGAAGGCTTCACATAGATAACATTATTAAATTTATAACATACGTAGATAAAAATTATAATACAGCTACACAAACACAATAAGTCTTCAGTTACTTCAGTATCATCCTCGGACACAAATTCCGATTCTTGTTCGGTGTTTTCTTCTTCCACTACATCATCAACATTTTCTTCTTCAATGTCATCAACATTGTCACTTTCAATCATTTCTCCACTTGGATCACAAAGTTCCCAACCTTGTTGGACATCAGAGTAGATATCAATTTCATGAGCATTTAAGTCTTCTTCTTGAAATGCATTATCCATAGTGGACTTCTTATTGTAACTTGCATCAAATTTCTTCTCCCTTACTTTGCACACAGCAAGCCAATCGAATTTGTCTCGCCTCTTACTTGGATAGGGGACATAGTAAACATGAGTTGCTTGACTGGCCAACACGTAGGGTTCATATTTTCTAAACCTCTTGCGATTTACTTCAGCTAATTTGTATCGTGGATAAACCCTTATGCCAATGTTAAGAGTTGGATCGAACCATTCACAATTGAACAACACAACTCTCTTGATTGGTAATCCAAGATACTCTAACTCCAAAACTTCTTTTAATCGGCCATAAAAGTCATCTTCATCATAACTATTATTGGAACCTTTTATGCACACTCCGTTGTTCATGGTGCATTTAGCCGACCCATAAGAATCTGTATGAAATTTATATCCATTCACAAAGCATACATTGTAAAAGTCATCTTGCGATAGCTGTTGCAAGATGCTACCAGGAGGCATGTTGCTCTGACCCTATATATACAAAACAAAAAAAGAATTAGTGTACTTACATATGCTTCAAAGTAATACATAACTCTAGTTTAATTTTAGGCGAGCTTACATATGCTTCAAACCAGTGGGCAAAATTATCTTCAAGTTGCTTGTCTATTTGCTCATTAGTTATTCCAGGAAAAGAACAATGTAGTTCCTCAACAAAAATGCCGAAGCACAAAAATATATATCAGAGTATTTATGAAATCAATATATTATGAATTGTAAAAAGTAAACACATTACTCACCTCTCGTATGGCCTAACCTTTGTAAAGTTGAGTAAAATATAGGTGTAAGCAGCTCAAAATTCCATTTCTGATAAGAGTCTTATTTTGTGACTTCCATAAAATCAACTTGGATGTGTAAAGATTGACAGAGTCCCATCATTACCGTAATAATCCACTCCATCATCATTACGAGGAACATCTCTACCTCTACACCTAACATGTGACGCAAAGTAGTGAGAACAAAAAGTTGAAACTTCCTCCACCAAGTAAGCATTATATATCGAGGCTTCCCCTTGTGCCTTGTTCTTCACATTATGCTTCAAATGTCGAAGATATACCTATTTAATAAAACATTTAAGTATAAAAGTGACGTTATTTTATAAGATGTAATAAAATAATGACAATTTGGTCAGGTACGTACCTTTTGAATGGATACATCCATCGATATTACACGGGTCTAGCAACCCTAGCTTCATATGGTAAGTGTATCGGAAGATGTTCCATTGAATCAAAGATTATAGACGGAAATATCGCCTCTAACTTGCATAACACTATTGGAATTTTTGTCTCTAACCTAAGCATATCGTCAACCTTGAGAACTATAGATGTCAGATCTTTGAAAAACAAGCTCAACTCTATAAGAGCTTCCCAAATATTACTTGGAAGTAATTCACGAAAGGCTATTGGTATCAACTGTTTCATGAAGACATGACAATCATGACTTTTCATCCTAAATGACCTGTGCTTGTTCATATCAATGCATCTTGCCAAATTTGATACATATCCATCTGGGAATCTTAAAATTTTAAGCCACTGTAGCAAGATTGTCATACCTTCTTTATCAAGTGTGTAAGAAACCTTAGGATATTTCCCTGTTCGGGGATCCTTCTCTAACTCTTGACGGCTAGAGAGCACACTCAAATCTTGTCGTGCTCTTGCATTGTCTTTTGTCTTGTCTTTCACATTCATTAATGTATTGAAGGTGTTGTCAAACACATTCTTCTCATTATGCATGACATCTAGATTGTGGCGAATCAAATTTGTAGGCCAATAGGGTAAATCTCAGAATATGCTTTTCTTCTTCCACACACAAATTTGTAGGCCAATAGGGTAAATCTCAGAATATGCTTTTCTTCATCATGTACCCTCATAAAGCCATAGTCATTAAACTGTTGAAGTATTTCATGTCCAGTTTGGAACGGAGGAGGAGGAGACATCTCTACTTTGTTCTTGATGAAGTTTCTTTTGTTTCTCCTATATGGGTGATTACGTCGGGTGCACTTCCTACTATTGTCGAACCAACTGGTCTTCCGTCCTTCCTTCAATGTAAACGCTTGTGAGTACTCAATACAGTATGGGCATGCGAGTTTCTCTGATGTACTCCAACCTGACAACATCGAATATGCGGGAAAGTCGCTAATTGTCCACATCAAAGCTTCTCGAAGCTGAAAGTTTTGCTTTTTTGACATATCATATGTTTGAACCCCTACTTCCCATAAGTCTTTTAGCTCATCAATCAGTGGTTGCAGATACACATCAATATTTTGCTTCAGATTTCGAGGGACAAGGACTATTACAGTCAAAAACATGTAAGGATCCTTCATACACATCCATGGCGGTAGATTGTATGGAGTTACAATTACAGGCCATGGGGAATATTGGTACCCCGACATACCAAAAGGTTGAAAACCATCTGTGGATAATCCCAATCTGAAATTTATGGGTTCATGAGAAAAATGTGGATGTGTTTCATTGAAGGTCTTCCATGCTTCTGAATCAGAGAGATGACACATTTCTCCTTCTTTTGTCTCATGTTCATTATGCCATCCCATGGATTCAGCCGTTGTTGTAGATGTATACAATCGTTGCAATCTGGTGGTAAGAGGGAAATAATACATCTTCTTATATGAACTATTTTACCTCTACGTATCCCTCCACATCTTTTGAATCGTTCACCCCCACAAACTCTACAACATGTCAAGTCTCTATCTTCTCCCCAAAAGATCATGCAACCTTGCAAGCAACAATCTATCTTCACTACTGGCAATCCCAAAGCTCGTATCAATTTATTAGTTTGATAGAAGTTGTCAACCATTTTATTTCCTTTGGGCAAAACCTCCTTCAATAGTTGACATGTGGCATCATAACACCTCTTTGACAAATGATGCTCTGACTTGATATTCAACAAACGAGCAACCATTGACATTTGAGAATGGTTCTCACACCCAGGCCATAACTCAGTTTCAACAGCCTCTAACATATTGAAAAACTTTTACGCTTCAGGGTTTGGAATTTCCTCCATATGAGCATCCGTATCATCAAAAACTCATAACTTTGCTCAAAATTTTCATTCTCAAATGAATGTTCCTGAGGACGGAATAATATACCACCTATATCAAACACCATCTATCGATATGGATTTTCGGAATCAAATTGCACCGGTTCGTTCCAAGATGAACTTGACTATGAGGTCTATTTTTCCGGCTTAATACATGTGTAGGTCCCTAAATTTGTGTCTATTAGTCATTTTGGACCCTCAACTTTAAAGTTTGCCAATTTGGCACATTAACTTAACATTTGAGACCTATTGGGTACTTGATGGAGGATTTTCACTTGCTTTACACGGGTGTGCATGACACGCGCTTTAGATTTAATTAAAATGTTGCCACGTTGGCGCCATGTATGTGCCAAGTGTACGCCACATCTTTTTATTATTAACAAAAAACAAAAAAAAAGGAAAAAGATGTTTTTTATATTTATTCTCTATCTCTTTTTATCCATATCATCTTCCATGGGTGTTCCGGCGATCTGATAGTCGACGAACGTGAGCAACGGAGCTCGCTCGGGATCTTATCCCCTGACGCCCCCGTCTCCTACTAGCCTACCTTCAAGCTCGCCCCTGATCTCGTGTTCGTCGAGCCCAATAATAGGTTCCCATGTCAATTTCTCATAATCTTACTCAATTCAAATGAATATGAATTAATTGAACTACGCTCTCATGTCTTTGTTCACGTGTTACGGGCAATTGCAGAGATGTCATTGAGAGGATCATTAAACTAGGGTTTTACTACCGAGAGTTGTACCGATTTGCCTCGAAATCCCGGAATTTGAGTTGGATTAGGTCAAAGAGTGCGTTACAAAATTTAAGACCATAATTATCCTTCACGTCATCCTTTTTTTGTACAGATGGTCACGAAGCGAGATTGACATCGGACTAGTGAAATCAAGAAAGTTAAAATGTAAAGAAACACAATTTATCTCATTTACACTAGATTGACATCATTATTGAACAAATTGAAGATCATCCATTATTTTTTGCTTGAAGATTTTTTAGGTTGAAGATCGAATCAACTAGAGTGGAAGCTGAATTGATTTAAGCAAATCAAAAGAAGACAGAAGGTCAATGATAAGGTCATTATGAATCAATGATAAGGTCACCACCAGATCAAAAGGAAGATCACTGAGAAGAGACACAAGACAAAGAGAAAGTTGAAAAGAAGATGAATAGTAATTAGACAATAGCCCCTTGATCTGATCAACCAAGCGATTGAGATGACACCTCATATTTCACCGTAAGGCATTGATGTGTCTGATCCACACTCCCTAATGTTCATGTTACAATTACTTATTTTTTAATATAACACATATTTCATGTAAGCCTAACTTCTTATAAAATGGTTTCATTATGCTTGTCAAAAATTAGATATCATAAAAGTATACACCACTAAAAAATGACATTTCATGTTTGAAGGAAATACTAATTTCTTATAATATAATTGTTTGTTCCATGTATTGTTATCTCATACTAGCCAATTTTGATTACTTTATTTCCTATAACATAATTTAGTGTTATACCTAGTTTTGTGCTATTCTATTGTACCTAATTTCTTGTAATGTAGTTCATCTTACCTAATTTCATGTATTAACAAGTAACATCCGAAAAGACTCTAAATTGTGTTCCTTAGTGGTAGGAGGAATGATAAAGATGTTGGGAGGTTTTGGGCTCCTCAATCCATATCTCTACTCTTTAATGAAAAATCAAATTCGATTTTCCTCCACACTAGGGAAAATCAGAGTTTGTTTACTTGATACGTGGTCTTGCCATCTAGGTAATAAGCTCGAGATTTGTCATCGAATGTGGGTTGTTCTCATAAGGAAAGAAAAACACCAAATTTTTGAAATTGGTCACAAATAGTTTAATCGTTTCGATCTTAAGATGCATCCTACCTTATGTAAAATAAGATTGATCGACCTTATGTAAAAAATACTAATAATAAGGATTTGTCTAGCGTCATGAAACTGAAATGGACTAAACCTGAAATTTATTTAGTAGCTCAATTTTATAGCTGAAAATTCAACCCATTTTATTTGATTTTTCTAATGTTCGGTATACAAGGCTGATTGAACTTGGTTTTTTGTGTAGTAGCAATAAAAATTACGATAAAGGATATTAAAATACACTAAAAATATGATTTTAGTTACAATTTAAAGGTAATATATCGAAAAAGTTTTTCATAAGCATCCTTCAACTCCTATAAGCTTGAAAGGTATAGCTTATATTTCGGACAATATTTCAACTACATTAAACTCCCATAAGCTTTGAAAAACTTCGATCAACTATGGACGTCAAACACTTGTGCGAGAGTTTTTTTTTATATATAAGCTTGAATTAGTTTACACAAGCTCAGTTCAAACTCCACTGAACGGACCCTAGAACCCATATAATCTCCTAATCCAAACAGTTAATATTTAATATGTAACTAGTTGCTACTTGTTTGTCAAATATAGGCATGCAATGCATAACATAAGAAGCAAAATAAAATACAAAAACCATATCTATAAGATTTTGATTTTCTTAATACTAAAATTTAACATCATATATTTGACTCATATAATAGGAAGATTGGCAAACAATAAAAGAAGGGATTATAGAAAGGGGGGGATAGTATCTAGTATTGGCTCAATTAATGGTGAGATTAGGATTTTAAGCTCTTTTTAAAGAGGCGGGAATCAAAAAATGAAAAATTAATTCAAATATAATCATCCTTGTATCATGAATGAAAATATTTATCATTTTTGTCATAAGAGATACTTATATTTTTTGTAACAAAAGAGGGTAAATCGAACTCACAACCTATTGGTTAGGTAAAAAATTTATGACATTCTAACTGTACAAAAAAAGCTTGACCAAATGTAATTTTTTTATCGATCATGCAAATGGTATCTCATTAAAAAAATATAGGGAAGCAAAGACCAAAAATCTTTGGTAAATAAAGGCTTGTTATTTATTGTGTGAAAAGTACTAAACATGATTGTGGAATTAAATATTTTTTGGATATTACCTTATCAACTTAACCACTTGACTCGATAGCCAAAGGTATCTAGATATCCTTGAAAGCTTTGGTAATAAGCTTCGTATTTCTATTTGCAAATATTTTTTTTTCTTCTACCCCACCAATTATACAACTATATATGCCCCCCCCCAAAGGTTATGCTATTGCCTTTTTAAATCATATTACACCATCAATTAAACTGAACTGAAGTATAAAGAGATCAGAGCGAGAGATTCTGATGGAATTGCCTCAAGACCAAGAGAAAGACACTCCTAAAAGCGTCAACACGTTAGTGGTGGACGAGACTTCCGAAGATCGAAAGAAAGCCAGGTTGGCCATCTTGGAGTTGGCCCTCATGACCAATGTCCCCATGGCATTGTGCGCCGTTGTTCGCCTCAATGTCGCCGATGCTATCTGGGACAAGGGAGCCAATGCTCCCCTCACACCAGAACAGATTCTCTCACGCATCGCCTCACCAGATGCTCCCGCCGATCTTGAAAACCTTCACTGTATTTTGAGAATTCTCTCTAGCTATGGAGTATTCAAGGAGTATCTCTCTCCCACCACAATCCCATATACTACTGAATGAAGGCAAATCCAGTTTCCTAACAATCAAGCATCTTAACCCCCAAGCCTTGTGTTAAATGGATTAAATTTTACAATGCCCAATTTGTCACTTAATAGATCATATGCCTCATGGTCATTGGTTGGCCAGTCCATTTGTCACTTGATAGATACTAGACTTATTTACTTTGAATTCCCGATATGTTATACATCAGTTCACCATAAGTAGGTATTAAAATTATGGAACTACTTTTATGCACCCATGTAGGTACTCATTAACTGAGGTAGGAAAGACACTAGTGACGGATGAGGAAGGTTTGTCCCATGGTGCTTATGTATTGCAACACAACCTAGATGCGATGATGAAGGCTTGGCCTCTTATGCACACATCGGTTCTTGATCCTTCTATAGAGCCCTTCATAAGGGCCAATGGCGATCCGCCTTACGTGTATTATAAGAAAGATGAAGAGATGAATAAGCTCATGCAAAGGGCGATGTCAGGGGTTTCTGTTCCCTTCATGAGGGCATTGCTAGATAGTGGTTATGATGGATTTGATGGCATTCAAACACTTGTGGATGTCGGTGGGAGTGTTGGGGATTGCTTGAGGATTATTTTGGAAAAGCATAGTGGTATAAAGGAGGCGATTAACTTTGATTTGCCTGAAGTAGTTGCCAAAGCTCCACCAATTCCTGGTAAGCCTTTTGTTATATTAATCCATCTTAGTCTATTCCCTTTAAACTAAATTTTAAAATGATATAAATCTATTTGGATGACTAAATTATTTTATCTAGGAAGAATGGATCTTATATGTTTTATTTAGTATAATGCGCCCATAATATCTTATATCCTAAGTTTATACATTTACTTGTAAACTTTTGCCAGTAAAGAACTTAATTGATTGTTTTGTAATCTTTCTTATATGTAGGTATAACCCATGTGGGGGGTGACATGTTCAAGTCGATTCCCCGTGGTGATGTTATCTTCGAGAAGGTGACACTTTTAGCCTTGAAAAAAAATTCAATTCCGAATAAAGAGAATCTCATGTTTGAAAAGCAACACAAGAAATGAAAAACAAAAAATAAGAGAGTAACAAAAAAATAATCAAAACATTTAGATTTTGTTCTTCAAGTTGAATTTTTTCTAGGGCATGGGTCGTATGAACTTAGCTAGAATCTTTAGAGTTGAATCTAAACATTAGATATTGTCTATATGCATTAACAAAGAGTTTAATCTGAAATGCCAACTCAAAAAATGAAGTACTAGATAAAAAAGTAAGAAGTTGAAGTAGCTTACAAAAAATAATTAAATACTTGTTTTGTATGAGATTCTATTAGGGCTTGAGTTGTGCAAACTTCAAAAGGACCATTCTAATGGTAGGAAAAACTAAGGGTGACATATTTAATAGATTCTCTTGTTGAAAAGGTTTTAAAAGAGAGCTTGTATACGACTCAAATGGAAATTGCCAAAAACATGCTTTGTGAGTGTTTGTAACAAGATTGGTCTAAGGTTGAGTCATCAAAGTTGGGTCATTTGGCCTAAATTAAACTCTACAATACCTTTATCTAAATAGGCAACCCTGAATACAAAGCTAGCAATCAATTATTTTACAAATCCCAAAAAGGAGATGGATTTTAATTAATTTTGTGAATAATGATGGATATTAATAAAAATGTGTTATATTTATTTGTATTAATGTATGTTCTACTTATCATCTTGTGGTGATTCTAGCAGTTAAGTTTTTTTACATGGACGGATGATGAACTAAAGCAGATCATGAAAAACTGTTATGATGCCCTTCCTACGGGAGGGAAACTAATAGCATGTGAGTCTGTCTTGCCTGAGCAATTAGGCGATAGCCAAAGGACAAGGGTTGCTCTACAAGGCGACATCTTTGTTATGACCATGTATCGAGCAAAGGGAAAGCTTCGAACTCAAGATCAGTTCAAACATATAGGCAAATTAGTTGGTTTCACCCAGCTTAGGGTAGTATGCGTTGACTATTTTTGTGATTTGTTTGAGTTTAAGAAGTGATTGTACAAGTGATTTATTTTGTCATCCTTGTTGTACATTAATAAATTCGCGTTATGTGATTGTAATGGTAGACCATCGCTACAACTTGCATAACGAATAAAGATAAAAAAAATGCTAATTAAGTATCTAGATTTACGCATGCGTAATTAAGTACGTAGTTATATCATGAATATGATATATCAAAATATTGCTTGTTTATATATTTTTAGTACCCACTAAATTATCTTAAAAAAGGGTACCGAGTCAAAAATGGATTATAATAATGCGGTGCTAGATATCCCAACAAAAATAAGGAGCTATCTAGTTGGTTTCAGGATGTACCCTTGAAAAAAAAAGTATGTACATTTGCAATGTTTAGCTATGTTCCAACCAAGCGCCTAAGCATGCAGCTGAAAACCGAAAGTAAAGGAGCAAGCGATTGAGCACAAAACTCCATCGAGCGACACTGATTTAAAGCAAAATCGAGAGATCGAGAGATGAAATTGAGCAAATTTAATGACGTGTTGGTAATACATGACTTTGAGAAAACAATCATGTAATGACATTTTTGTACATCAGGTTTTTTAGTTTATTAGGCTCTCACAGGATTATAATATTGTGATGACAACGTGCTGATGTCTCTCATTTTGGTGGTGTTTTAGTAGTTAATTTCCTTTGTAAATATGTGTTTTCTATTCCTTTCCTTGTGTGTTTTGTCTCTTTTTAGCTTAGTTCCCGGTTTTCTACGAGATTCGGAGACTATGCGAATTTGTTATGTTTTGTAGGTAAAATGGCGTAAAAGAGGACGTTTTGGAAGAGTTTCCAAAGAGGAGTCAAGCTCGGGAGCTAAGGAGCGGAAGAGCCATGCGAAGAATGAAGAGGAGCTCAAGGAAAACCAAGAAGAGAAGAGGACCGAGGCCCAGGATCGAGATCACACCAAGTCGGGCCCGAGTTCGAACACCAGAGCATAGGACCGACGTTCCCAGACGTCGGGCCCGAGGTTGCCCCGTGTCGGTCCGAGTCGGCAAATGAGAAGATTAGGCTCCAAGGCACAATGTTGTGATCTTCCAATTTTGCCCTTCTTCTAAATTGGGAATTCCTTGATCCCCAATCCATGAGAGACTATAATTAGAGGTGATTAGAGAGCATTAAAGGAGGAGAATCAATCCCACACACAAAATCACTCTCAAAAGGCTCAAGGAAGACTTGGAGAGCAAGGAGAAGAGAGGAGGAGGAGAAGAGAGAGAGAGATCGGTGGAGCTAGGAGGAGATTAGTGAGTTTTTGAACTTGTTTAGCTTTGGTTTTAGTAGAATTTGGATTTGGATATTGTGAACCTTTAGATTTGAATGCAATTTGAGTTGAATTTGAGTTTGATGATTGAGATTTGCTTGCTTTTCCATTTGATTGCTTATTTCTCTTACTTGATGGAGTAGATTATATTCCATAGTCTTGGGCTATGGGGGAATCCCCTAGCTAGGATTGGGTGTGAACCCCCAATTCCATAGCCTTTGAGTGATTGATCTATGAATCCTCTCTACACTAAGCTTCAATTCTCTTGTGGAGACAAGGGACCTAGGGCTTGTGATTGGTAAGAGTAAGCGAGAGCAATCTCGGACCCAATCACTAGACCTAGCATCGAAGGTGAGTGAAAACTCCCTAAGGTCGAAGTGTAGAGTGGAGGGATCGAAGGCTAGCAACCTCGATCTCACAAGGATTAACACTTATTGGTTGAATTGGGGTGGAATTACCCAAGTCTAGTTAGGGAAGGAACCCAAAAACCCAAGACCGATCTACTATTTTTGCCTAATCGAGTTACCCAGTCATCGGGCCCGACGTCGAGTGAAGTCGGTCCCGGCCAATCAACCTCGATCCACCCTCGGACCGAAGTGACCAGTGTCGGTCCGAGGTGTTCTCTTTCGATTTTCCTCGTTTTGCCTTTCTTTTACCTCTTTTTAGTCTTTTCGGTACACTCAACGCACGAACTCCCGTGTGTTCGACACCCTACCTCTTTTACTACAATTGGGGTTCAGTTTTATAAATTTAAATTTTGACATCTCCCGATCCGGACTACAACACTGACCCACGTCACGTGCCAATACTTTTGACTTTGATAAACCAATCATGTGATAACATGCATGTTAATACATCTGATTTTTTGGAGTTAATTCAATATGTCATTAGATGTTTAGTGCATTTGAGGGAACTTTGTATTATTTATTTATTGATGATGAAAATTTTAACTATTTGCTTTGTAGGTTAATGTAGTTGTGGTGGCCAATATGTTGAAAATACATCTTCTAAGACGGTGGTAATTAAAGATAATGTAACGTTGGAGTATTTGAGAACAATAATCACGCAAATATGCAACATAGATTCTAGATAGAAGGAAATTAGGTTATCTGCCTTGAATCCTTTCCAAACAATCAACCGTCTTTATACATTTAAAAGTGATAACGATTTGCTTTTGCTTTTGGAATTGATGCATGAAGTGCAATGGAAAATGATAGTATTAATGACATTGAAAGACAAGAATATTAGAATGGATGATAATTTCTTGGTTGAGCCATATATAAATAATATATTAACAGCACATGAGCTTGCAAACCTTAATAATGATTATCAAATAGTTGAAATGGAAGAATTGAAGCCAATAGTCAATGAAGATATGCCAAAAAATCATGATTTGGATGCCGTGTCCAAAAATAAGTAACGACGTGTACAAGCTATTATGCGTAGATAATGAATGTTCATGACTAATGGTGGATCCAAGAGTGAAAGAGTCCAATTACTTTCAGATCGGAAAGTACTGTACTATTGTTGCTCCTTGACACAATATTCCAAACGCATCACAAGTCTTCATACCTAACTACGGCTGAGTAAATAAAAACAAGGTAAACTGTTACAATAATGATAGATTTTTAAAATACATGTAGTAAGCTATATAAGGAGAACTCAAATGACACAATTTCTTTTTCTTCTTTGATAAATGTAGATTTAAAGGATTGAAAAATGGATCGGATGCATATTAAATATAGAATGATGTGAAAAAGAGTATAATGAAACAATAAGCTACTTGAAGGCAAGAAAATCGAGATGAAAAAACAAAAAAATATAATTAAATGATCTCAGGAAGAAAACTATGTATTTCATGCCTCATATTGCACATGCTCAAACAAGTCAATGTTGGTACATATGCAATACTGGTGATAGATGACAATTCAAACCAATTTAAGTATGTATTCGTTGCATTTGGAGTATCCATACGAGAATTCCAACATATGAGAGAGGTAAAACTGTGAGACTGTCATTATTCAAATGTTTAATCAACATTGGAATAAACATCTGATATGGTCATAACTTTTATAAACAATGTGATAAAGTGCAAATATTCCCCCACATTGAAACAGAGTGCAAGTGTTCTCTTAACTTGTCATCACCTAATATTTAATTCATGATTTTATGGATAATATCATTTGATGAGACATTTTTACATGAAAAATATGGGGGTAGTCTCGTGAGCATTCTTGTTCAAGAATTAGAGGAAATTACAAAAAAACCACCCGTTAAATAGGCCATATTACTAATAATCACCCCTTATTGGCGACTTTAATTATTTCAAAGCACCCACAACTTGAATTTCGTTAACAAATAGCCACCCATCCAGCTTTTCTGTCAAAAATTCCGTTAACTCGTGTACTTTGTTAATTTGGTCAACTTTGACCACTTTGGAGTTTGGACCCCACCCCCTTCTTTCCTCTCTTGGAATGCCGGCCGTCGACCCTCCTATGGTTCCTCCGTGGAAACATCTGTCCTTGCACAGGGAAGAAATCTCTCAATGTCAAAACCTCAAACTCGGAGATTGAAACCAACAAAATCCCACCAGCACCACCCACGTATTGTCGGCGAACAAGACGACGCCGGAGAGACTCCTCCGGACTCAATCGAGGTCTTCCAACCGAGGGAGAGTCCGAAATCCCGGCGAGCGGGCAACAACCACCGCTATTGTAGCGACGCCAGCTCCGATCTCTTCGAGATAGAGAGCTTCTCCACCACCACCGCCATCCAGAACTTGTTGATCTGAGTAAACAGTTGCTTCCTATTTTGAGAAACAAGAGAGTTCACTCCTGGACATAATTATGGTTTTAAGCAAGAGTAAAACATACTGAAATTCATGGGAAAAAACAACTAATAAGTATGCGAAGAACAACATTATAAGGGAGGAAACAAGTATGTCGGGAGACTTACTCGAATTGCAAATTCCATAGAAATCGTCTACATGTGCGAAGTGCGAAGAAGAAGAAATGAAAATCAAACGCAAAACCGGAAATTTGCGATAGAGAATAACGATTGTTGTGAATGAAATTATGAAACGGAGAAATTAAGGTTAACCAGTAGTGAGAGCACGAATAATGGAGGATCGACGACCACTGAAATTCTCGAATATGCCTTCGATTGTATGCGGATGTACGATTTTCGAAGACATTGTTCCTCTGGTTGGATGCGATTGCAAGATCTAGGACGGTCGGACGGGAACTACAGACGGTCGAAGATTTTGGACGGGAAGGCGAAATTGAAGGCAAAATTGTCAAAGTACACGAGTTAACGGAATTTTTGACGGAAAAGCTGGATGTGTGGCTATTTGTTCACGGAATTCAAGTTGTGGGTCTTTTAAAATAAAGTCGCCAATAAGGGGTGATTATTAGTAATATGACCTATTTAACGGGTGGTTTTTTGTAATTTTTTCCAAGAATTAACCATCAAGTATATATCCTCTTGTATTTGTTATTATTGATTCGGAAAATGATGATGAAATGGTTTTTTGAACAATTTATAAAGTGGTAACATGCTCCCCAATCTGGGTGGTGCTATTTGATAGACAAATCAACATATAAAAGATGGTAGGTAGTGAATGTCTATATTCAGTTAACACATTTGTTACGAGCTAGGCATCTAAAATAAAATTTGAAAACGGGATTCCATGATAGTGGAGTACCTGCCTTGCTCTCTCAAGTTCAAAAATCTTACACTACAAAAGAATTTGAAGGGTACCTTCAAAATAAATGCAAGACAGATCCAAAAATGGGTAATACCTAGCTGACGCAGACTTTAAAAAGTGGAGCAAGTGACGTTACGAAGGGGACATATACAATATGATGACAATAAACAATGTGAACTCAACTTTGAAGATTGCTAGATCTTACCACCTTGTTGCCCTCTTTGAAGTCATTAGGGAAGTAGTGACAAGGTGGTTCTAAGAGCCTAGGAAGAAAGCAATAAAATAACCCAAATCAACCCATTGAAACTATGATACAAATTTCGGAAGAAAGACATAAGATATAATAAAAGTATGATATAAAACCTCTAATTGATACAAAGTTTCAAGTATCTAGTGATAGTTTCTCTAGAATTGTTGATTTTACAAGGAAATATGCAATTGTAGAGTGTTTAATATGGGCAAAATACATCTTTGGGTCCCTAAACTTGTACGATTTTGTCAACCACCACCTTGTACTTTGGAATGTTCAAATAGACCCTTGAACTTAATCTTTTTGTGTCTTCTAAGTACAAAAATCCCTAAATTGTTGGAATATGCTCGATAGTGTTGTTGATGTCGATGTGGTAGTTGTTGGAATTTGAATTTTACATTACAGATGACATTCTATGTTCTCGTTTAAAGAATAAGACTTTTAAAAAATAATAGCCTTTTCTTGACTTCAACAAATCTATCTGAACTATTAATGCTCATTTAACACTATTCACCCCTACTTAATGTGCTCAAACGAGAGGGTACACCATACGTGCTCAAACAATCAACATTGAGTGCTAAAAAGACAAAAAATGTTAACTTCGGGGGCTTATTTGAAGATTCTAAAGTACAAGGGTGTTGGTTCACAAAAACATACAAGTTCGGTGACCTAGAGATGTAATTCACCGTTTAATTTGGATCAATTTCCATGCTATCTCTGTAATTGAGTATGTGCAATACATATAATTGATTTTATAAGTCGCTACTACACAAGTGATTCTTGGGTCAAGGCATACTATGAAAGTATATCCACTACCATCTAGATTTGAATGGGATGTGCTAGAAGATATAGGATGTTGGATCGTTCGTTAATAATCAGATAGAGAAGTAGTAAGGACAGCTTCACTAGGCATTGGAATAAATAAAAACTTAAAGTGCTGGAACTTGGGGACGCTTTCCTTAGATTAACTAGTCTAATGGATAAACGTCTACATCCGCTTGGAGCATTTCTGAATGACTTCCTTTTCTTGTGTTACTTGAGTCCTTAACATATATTACAAGGTGAAGTTCAAAATTCTTTGATCTATATAAATCCCTCACTATAGAATCACTAATGAACTCCCTCAGTCCTAGCTCTCTAGGCCAAACTCAATTCTATAGAAAAGCTAAATCAAACCTCATTCGAGTTCCCTTCTCCACAAGAACTCCTTCTCCGGTTTGGATTTCTTGGTTTGAATTGTTCTTATTGGACTTCTTCATTTTTGTGCTCTCAAGCTCTCTCTTTGTGTTCTTGAGAGTTCTCGTCTGAAGAGAGTCGGCTTGCATACAATACAAAGAGATGTATTTATATGCAAATCCTAGCTATCTCTTTTCGGACCCTTTTAGCCTTCTGGCGTCTTAGAGATTCCTCAGACTTCCTGACACTTTCACAGCGTTGTACACTACGAACTATTATCTTCTTGTGATAGTCGATGCTGGCTTTCCTGGTGAAAGCGACTTCTGTGCATTGGGTTGTGTTTGTCAAAAGCGATGTCTTGGCTTCAAGATGCGCTCTAGTCCTCGACAAGGCCAAAAGCGATGTCTTAGGTTGTGTTTGTCAAAAGCGATGCTAGCTTTCATGCTTTGAATGTGTCTTGTGCCTTTTGATAAGGGTCTAGACATCACAAACTTTCGAGGCCACTATGGCCATGAAGAGCAAGTGGTTGATTTATTATAGGCTTATTCCCAATATCAATCTCGTTACTTGTGTTTTTAATTTATCCTAGAAGTAAAATAAAGGGTTTCCAAAAGTTATTAAACCGTTACTATGAATATTTGGATTTAGTTCTTGAGGATGATATTAATGTTTCCAACATGATTGCTGGTGTTAGATCACAAGGGTGATGATGATTCAATTTCTTCACCTAGCTTACTTCCATCTTCCATCGGTTCCGAAGATTCGACTTAGAGGTAAGTGGGGTTTTGTAATGAAGGTAAGAGAACTACAATGACTTTGATTCCTCTATAACCCTGAGCGGATACGTATGCAAATTTCATTTATGCCATTGATTTACATTATTATTTTTTAAGGATAAGAGTTGATGTTGTAAATTAGGTAAATTCCCATGTTTTTTCAATTCATACCAAACAAAATGTAGAAATTTATTCACTAGATAATTAATTGTAACCAAACATATTTTCTCAAATCATGTGAAATCCAATATCTGGGAATTAAGTTCATGTGAATTAATTTCCAATAAACTTCATTTCCTATGTTTAACCAAACAAACACTAAAACTAACAAATTTTGTATTTATATGATAAACCGCGGTTGCGGCTAACTAGCTATTAGGTTTTAACAA
This sequence comes from Polygonum aviculare, assembly GCA_934048045.1. Lineage (NCBI taxonomy): Eukaryota > Viridiplantae > Streptophyta > Magnoliopsida > Caryophyllales > Polygonaceae > Polygonum > Polygonum aviculare. The sequence continues at coordinate 10,951,590 of OW204032.1, read as the reverse complement.
CTAGATTTAAAAAACTGCGACCACGTCTTGATGAATCACGGTTGCGGTTCCGAAACGCAATAGTGAAATCGTAATTTAATTATAAAAAAAAGCATTTCCGAACCGAAACCAACAAGAACCGGCAGGAAACCGGAACTGAACTAGAAGAACCGATACCCTACCGGTTCCGATTTCGATTTCAGGTTTTGGGGCCTCGTGATTAGCTAGAGGGCTACCTCTTGAGCGATTTGAGTTTTGGCTTGAGTTAAGGTCTTGTCTCACTTTTTTGGTTGAAAAGTAATTGGGTGGAGAATTTACCTCGGAAAACGTAAAAAGTTGTGATATGCATTGTAGAAAAAATAAAATAAATTTTTTTGGAGGGAATAATTTATTTGGACGAGAAGTGAAATAAGGATATAAACTCTCCATTATATTTTAAGTGTGGCCTTTTTATTTTTTTTGAAATTATTTGACGAACACGGATACACACATCCATTTTTTCACCCAATCTCCCGCCCTACTAGAGGGCTACCTCTTCAGCGAGTACTTTCCAAGCCGGCGGCCACTAGTGCGCCGGTTCTTCTGTTTTGATCTCGAGATCCTATCTCTGCCTTCGATAACATTGAATCTCGATCGTTAGGGTTTCACCTTCACGAGCGACTGGAAGAATGTTGCACGAAATCTTGCTAGCACTGTTAGGCTACACCGGCGATCTGATAATCGACGAACGTGAGCAACGGAGCTCGCTCGGGATCTTATCCCCTGACGCCCCCGTCTCCTACGAGCCCACCTTCAAGCTCGCCCCTGATCTCGTCTTCGTCGAGCCCAGTGACAGGTTCCCATGTCGATCTCTCATAATTTTACTCAATTCAAATGCAATTGAACTAATTGAACTACGCTCTCGTGTCTTTGTTCACGTGTTGCGGGCAATTGCAGAGATGTCATTGAGAGGATTATTAAGCTAGGGTTTTACTACCGAGAGCTGGACCGATTTGCCTCGAAATCCCGGAATTTGAGTTGGATTAGGTCAAAGAGTGTGTTGCCTATGTCGAGGTGTGAAGAGATTTCCAAGAAGGGTGTAGAAAATCAGAGTGTGTATAGGAGGGCGATTGCAAATGGGATTGTGGAGATACTCTCTGTCTACAGGTCTGCTGTCTTACAAATTGAGCAGAAGTTGTTGGCTGATCCTGTGCCTATTCTGGCTACGGTTACTCAAGGGCTTAATAAGGTTCGAGTTTCTATTTATTAATAAGATTCACTGCTTCGTGTGCTCTAGCCAGGGATGTGATTTATAATATTTGGAAAAGCAAAATCTATATACATGTCACCAATCTGTGGAACAGAAAATCAAATTAACAATATAGGTTTAACTTTCTAGTTGAGGTTACCAACGTTTGAAGATTTGCAATGTCTCTTAGCACAAGTGTACAATGTAGCATGATGTGGTAAAAGGGACTGAAGATGGAAAGAGTAAAATTGGTCTATCTGCAAAGTAGAAGCGTAGTAGAAACATTAGGAAGGATGAAAAGATTATGAGTTGAAGCCTATGCAATGTTGAGGGAAGATAAAGATGTAATTGTGCTTCTTTCTTATCAACAAACTTACTAGCAGCATATAGCCAGAGGCAAATCATCTTCTATAAAATGTGTATGAGATTTGAAGAGGTGCAGTTTTGTATATGATTTTACAAAGTCATGTTTTTGCTTGTGTTTACTGTCATTGATATAAGACCAAAGTGAAATACCAGTTAGATTGAGTTGCATGAAATACATGTACTTAAATAGCTTGCTTTGGTATTGCATGAAGGTGGACTCATTCTGTTGCTTAAATAAAAACTGAAGGAGCAATGAATAGTGGAAGTTTTGGTTGAAGAATATTTTGGAATGTACAAGTTTGCCATTGATGTTTGTAATACTGTGGATTAGGAAACTTTGATAATCTTGAAAAACTTGAAAGAAAGGGTGTAGAAGGATCTTGAGGTCCTTATAAGAAGGGTGTAGAAGGATCTTGAGATCCTTATAAGAAGGGCGTAGAAGGATCCATCCTGAAGGAACCTTGAACTGTTATTTTATTGGTTCATCTCTTACTATTTGTAATAAACACCTGAAAAATCTTCTGGATTGATGGCTATTTATTATTCAATTATTTTATTGTGTGAGCTTTTAGTTATCTTAGAAATTTGATTATTTAGCCTATGTTGTTGGTGGATTTCTATTCCAGTTTTTTGTTCTTCTGCCTCCTCTTCATGAGCTGATTTATGAGATAGAGCGAGATGATATTGGTGGAGGTCGACTTCTCAATCTGCTACACAAACGATGCCACTGTGGGGTGCCTGAATTACAAACATGTATTCAGAGGCAAGTAAAATAGTCGTTTTTACTTTAGATGGTATTCCTTTGTTATGTAAAAATGTGAAATTTCTCTTTTAATAGGTTAGCTACCTCAACCTTGTGAAGTCTTAATTTCCTGTTCTGATGTTTATTTCTTTTTTACTTTATAGATATATAAGCAGAGATACTTCTATTCTATTTGATAACATGATAAAATATTTTCATGCCTTTGGATGAAATCTGTGTTTTGGTTTTGTCTCATTGTTCATTGATACAATCAGCACTGATCTGAGATTTTAATATCAGGAATGATTTAGCTGTTTATTAGGTACATATTGCTTGGTGCCATGGTCTTTAGAATTATGTTTCTATCATCAGCCCATTATTTCACTGATCAACCCATTGCTGCATTGAAGTTTATTTCCCCTAGTGATATGATTTACACATACATATTTATAATGACCGCATTGATATTACCTGAGATGTCTTAAACTTATGGCATAGCTTGGTTCATTTTGAAGTTTACATATATGAAAAGATACATATATGAATTTAGTGCTGCAATCATTGTCAAAAATAAACCATGGCTGGTCTCTCTTGCTTTAATATGAAAAACAAAATAAACTATAATATGAAGAACGAACTAGTTATGCTAAATGAATATCCAACCAAAGTCATGGAAAGGTATACATACTGACATGTTCATCTTAGTTTCCATTGGGTATGTGTTTGGGCTTGTATGAAACTCAAAATTTCAATCTGTCACCTCAAGTATGTATGTCTGTTCTGAGAATATATTTGCCCATGAGCCCTCTGTACTATGTGGGTGGTTTTTGCTCACAATCTATATCAGCTATTTTTCTTTTCGGGCAAATTGTTGATTAGATGATTTTATTTGTCTCTGGCTCTTTCCTTCATTCCTTTGAGTTCAGGCTGCATTGGCATGGCCATCAAGTTATGTATAACCAACTTGCTTCTTGGATGGTGTATGGGATCCTCCAAGACTCACATGGAGAGTTTTTCATCAGAAGGTACTCCATTTCCCTGTTATGAGTTTTCATTATTGCATCTCCTGTAAGCCTGAAGCTCAAATTTTTACTTGGCCAGGCAAGAAAATAGGGATGAACAACAGGAGACAAATTCGGATACACTTGGCAAAATGGCACGGTTGTCGATTGATGATTCCTCACTGACAGATTGGCATTTGGGTTTTCACATATCGCTGGTATGAATGTGTGACATTCATCTGTCCAAATTACCATCTAGGTTGTTTTACTCTTAGCCAATGTGGTTGAATTTTTTTAATGCTCTTCTATTTTCTTCCTCTGATTTTTACCCTGATGCATCAGAATAAAATCATTTTTAACTTTCCTAGGAAGTAAATAATATTTTGTTGTTTACAACACTTTTTCCATACATTTATTTTATCCTCAACTTTTATGATGTTGATTAGACAAAAGAATTCTCATTAGGTAAGAGTTAAATGTTTTTTTTTGTGTGCCACTTTTTACGTTTTTAGTACATTGAAATGACAATCTTGTGAAATGCATATTTGGGTTGAGAAATGGTTCATGCTGAACAGTTAGTTTCAAAGGTTAGATATTGATGTGTTATTGAGTGTCAAGGATAGATGAGTTACAACCTACAATTACAAATAACTGGTCTCACTCAGACTATTAAATCTACTTTTTCAAATTTTCATGCTGTGCGCACAAACTCGTCAACTGGTTTGATCTTTCATCCCTACCTGTTTATACAGGATATGCTTCCAGAATATATTCCAATGCGTGTTGCAGAATCCATTCTCTTTGCCGGTAAAGCTGTCAGGGTTCTTCGAAACCCAAGTCCAGGTTTTCAGTCACAGATTCACCAGCAATTCCCAAGGCAATCCCAAAGAACTCTTGGTTTCAACACTCGCATGTCTCATGACAAAGATCTTTCTCAAGATTTTGATTCTATCGGTGAAGAACTGCTTCCACAATCTGAGGCTGATAAGATTGAAGTTCTTCTCCAGGATTTGAAGGTATATTTCTGATGTATCATTTGCACAGACTAATGGTATTCTTGCTGGACATATATCTTGAATTTTTCATTCCAATTTGGCATCCAGGAATCAACCGAGTTCCACAGGAGGTCATTTGAATGTTCTATTGACACCATTCGGTCTGTTGCTGCAAGCCATCTTTGGCAAGTACGTGTCAAATGACCATCCATTCCCTACTTTATTTCTTGGGATTTTTTCTTGATTCTTTTGTCACGATGCAGCTTGTAGTTGTTCGTGCTGACTTGAATGGCCACTTAAAGGCCCTGAAAGACTATTTCCTGTTAGCAAAGGGAGATTTCTTTCAGGTAAGAGAGAAATTGGTGCCTGTCATGTTATGTTTTAGCTTGTATTATATTTGCCGAAAAGGACACAGTGCTTGTGCCTAGGAAGGCAATCACTTACCATTAACCACCTATACAATGGGAGCCAATGTATAGGCAATTAGCTGCTACCAAGCTCCTTAACTAGAGCAGGATAAAATTGACAGTAGATATCTTCGACTTAGTTGTAAAGCTTAAATCCTTGCAAATGAATAGGATACAAATAAACTATTCAATGTGCACAACAAAACTGTGGTGAATCTGCTCACAAAGACTAAATAAAGGCCTCCATTTATCCACATTATAAAGCAAGAGGATACAAATTCTTTCTAGTGTCTGTATTATTTGACCTTATTAAGTTTCACACTGAGATATAGTGTGATGTTTAACTTTTTTTTTTCTCTTCCAATCTTTTTGCTATGTTTAGTTTGACATTTAAAATTCTTTAATGGTGATTCTTCTTTGAAGAAGAGTTTCGCATATTGTAATGTCAATGGTTCATATTTTATAGCACGCTGAATTTGTCAATAAGCTTGCTGATTTTGTTAGCTGTCTTCTTTCTGACAGTGCTTTTTGGAGGAAAGCCGAAGCTTGATGCGCCTACCACCTCGACAATCTGCTGAAGCTGATCTTATGGTGCCTTTTCAGTTGGTAAGCTTTGTCCTAAGAACGTATTTAACTTGGACCATTCTTCTTGCTTCTACTTCATCTCACTCAGTAAGGCCTTTTGTTTGGAAAACATCTTTTACCATATAACATTGATCATTCATTTTAAGATACTATGTCATTGAAGACTAGTATTGTGAGAGAGGGATGTGAATCAGGATTTCTGTGCATTTGATGTCCTAATTAAATGAATTCACTTCCCATTATAACCAACTGTCTTTGCTGTTTGTAAAAAAGGGGCCATTCTAGAACATGTGAGGTGCTCATGAATAAATTTCATTCATTACCAAAACACATCTTACATAGTATTTCTCTAGCCTATTTATAGATGAAGGCTAAGGAGAATTAGTAGGAATTCTCTAGTAGCAAACTCTCTGGAAGTACAAAATATCCAAGAGAATTCTCTAGATGTGCAAATTTAGAACATAACTAGGAATTCTCTAGAGTTACAATGATGACAACACCAACAACAACACCGACAACAACACAGAGTAATCTGCATGAGCAGGTTCTGGTGGTTTGTATATTCTCTAGTTACATAAGGAGAGAATGTTATAGCTAGTTTTGGATAGGTATGACTATTTGTTAATATAAAGAATATTTATAAGGTTTAGTATCACATGATTTGCATGTGAAAGTTGAATTCTTTTTAATAATACTAATTAGATAAAGGTGGTGTTGCATCAGCTATACTTTATAGTTCTGTGTGCTCATGGAAAGTGATCTGTAGCATGGTATGTTCCACAGTGATCTTCATATATTTGTGGTATTGTGATGGTTTGTAGCAAAATCACCCAGCATTGTCTGATAAGCAACATAAATGTGTGCATTTAGATTTTCTTGTTGATGAGAACTGCTTTCACATTTCTATCTTTCCTGAATTTGTTACATGATGTGATTTATACCTGTGAGAACAAAAATAGTTATTTATTTTTGTTTTCTATTCAGGCTGCCTTGAAGACCATAAGTGATGAAGATAAATACTTCCCGAGAGTATCCTTGCGGTTGGAGCCCTTACTAGCTATTGTTTGGTGTTAATTTTTTTTTTAGATTGGTATTCCATAATTTTTCCTAATCGTGGGATCTTGCTGCTACATATGTAATTGTTTTTTTCTTAATTGTTTCCTCTTTCAATTTCTGCTAGGATGCCTTCTGTAGGGGTGACAGTGAAAGCTTCTCAATCTGACTTGCCTAAATCAAAAGCTTACACTGATGGAAAATTAGCTGCTATGCCATCAACTACCTCCTCTGAGATGTTGCTAGATGGATGGGATGAGATTGCCCTGGAGTACTCAGTTGATTGGCCCTTGCAGTTATTTTTCACCCAAGAAGTTCTGTCTAAGTAAGATTCAAATTGTATCACTGATGTGCAATAGTTGAATGATAAGTTGCTTTTTTTTCTTTCTTTTTCCTTTTTCATTTTTTTGTTTCTGCTCCAGTTTCCATTTTCTACATTAGAAGATCTTTTGTGCTTCTTCCTCAGGTACCGCAGAGTCTTTCAGTATCTGCTGCGGCTTAAACGAACACAAATGGAATTGGAGAAATCTTGGGCTGCCGTGATGCATGAAGATCATACTGAATTTGCCAAACTTCGGAATCAACGTCACAAATACTCGGCATCTAAGGAGAGGAAGCAATACTTTAGGCCAATGTGGCGTGTCCGGGAGCATATGGCCTTCTTGATCAGAAACCTCCAATTTTATATCCAGGTGACCAATTTTATCTGATCTAAATCTGCAGTGATTTGCGGAACACACCCTATCTTTAATTCCAGAGATTGTACTACGTTGTCTATGGCTGTGTGTGCTATGTGCTTTGAAACTGTGAGCTCCTTGCAATACTTTCATGTCAAAGTTGTATATGTACTCTTCTGTAGTTGCCACTGTAAAAAGCAAATCATGTTGATAATGAAAGAAAGAGAAATAAGGGAACACTTGTGTAGTCATCATATAATTTGTGCATTTTGCTTCCAAGGACTTTCTTGCATATTTTACTAACAAACAGAAATCAGTGTAACTTTTAAGGCAAGGCTGTACTTTTGTCAGTTCTTTAGTACAAGAGGTGTGAACTGGAATACTTAATTTTCTGTTTTGAAAGAATACATTGATGTAATCTTAATGATAATTTTATCCTAAATAAGTCACAAAGAACTTTCTAATAGACATGCTGATGAAAGCAGAGAATCTCATGCCTATCAGACCATGCTGAAATTGAATGCCAAAAATATAGGTGAAAGTTTTCAGAAGCACTGTAGGAAGTTTATAGAATAATGTTAATGTGAAGGAAGATCAACATAATCTTGTTCCATAGTTTTTTGGTGTTTATGTACGAAAGTTTGTACAAATATCTTGAAGCTGGTGAGCTTGTAAATTAAAACTCCGTTTGCCTTTCAGGTGGATGTTATTGAATCCCAGTGGAACGTTCTGCAATCTCACATTCAAGAGTCCCATGATTTTACAGAGCTTGTTAACTTCCATCAAGAGTAAGTAAAGAATCTTTCAGTGTGTACTAGATGCTATAAATGAGTTCAGGTTGCATGATCTGCTACAGCAGGACATATTTGCTAACCTTGTTTGCGCCCATTATTAATATCCTCTTCAAGTTTAAGCTTACATTTTGACCAAAATAAAAAAAAGTATAAGCTTGCATATATCTGAAGTTGGGATGAACAGGATTTTACCAATATCCAATTAGTAAATATTGTGGTTTACTTAATTATTAAGTTTCACATGGGAAGTTTACATGGACCCCAAAAAATTCTGAATGTAAGGCATATCTGAAGTAACTTATAGAATGGAAACAGAGTTTTAATAAAGGTTTGGCTGAATAGCTCTTTCTGCAAGTATTAAATTTCTGAATTACTGAGACATAGTATCTTCTAGAAGTTGAATATGTATATAATAGGTGAACTAGAAGCTCCACATTCGTACTGCACTTGTGCAAAGGGATGCCCTTTGAGTGTGCCACTAGTAATCTCAGAGCAAACCTTGCAGGATAACTCGTTAATGAAACTTTGTTATTCCCCTCAGCCAAAGATCGCTTTTTCTGTCAAAAGGCATTTCTTGATTTTGATTTTGCTATTTCTTCCTCTTACCCATTATAGGTGAAAACCCATTGTCTTCTTAGCATTAAGTTAGCAATGAAATGATGGCCCAGATTATTGTCTTGATCTAGCTTCTATGGCATTATTTTTGTTATATCTACATAGTGGATATGGATATTCCATAGCTGCTACGTAGAGGCAGCCCATAAAAGAATTGCAAATAAAACCCCTTAATAATGATGATCTGTGCTAGACTAGAACTTACAGAGATGATTTCTGCAGGTATTTGTCAGCTTTAATATCCCAGTCTTTCTTGGACATCGGCTCAGTATCAAGAATTTTGGATAGCATAATGAAGTTATGTTTGCAGTTCTGCTGGAAGATTGAAAATGAAGACAATCCTAGCTCTTCTGAACTGGATGTTATAACTGAGGTAATCTCAGCTGATTTTGGTTTTTAATATGTGCTTAAATAAAACCTGTAACTATCATCACAACTGGGCATAACACCACTTAATTAGCCATGCATATTTTATGATAACGATTGCCATTTAGCTCTTAAATGTTATTTTTTCCTCCACCTCTACTGAAGATCAAAAGGAGATAGAGAGGAGGATCATGTTCTCTTCCAAATTATGGTTATTCATTGCTGACAAGCATGAGTATGCTCATTTTATTTGATAATATCTAAATCCATGTGCTCTATATGTCTTTCCTCTTCAAAAATTACTGTTGTGTAATAGACTTGGGGAAGGGGGTGTGATTTGAAGATAATGTACAAATGTATGTACAGATGAATGTTATTTTTCCCCGTCTGTTTATGTCCAGTGCCACACTCTGAATATTCTTCATTTAGGCCAGTTCACATCTAGCTTCTATATATTTAACATTGAATAAAATATGAATGAGTTGATTGTTTGTCATGCTTAAAGTCAGCATTTTGATGTGAAGTTAACCTTCAATGATATTTGCAGGAATTTAACAAAAAATCCAATTCCCTGTACACTATATTGCGTAGCAGCAGACTTGCTGGCAGTCAGAGAGCACCTTTCCTGAGGCGTTTTCTTTTACGACTAAATTTCAATTCATTCTTTGAGGTAAACATACGGATTTGTACCCTTACCATACTCAGTTGATGGCTTTTTGGATTTGTGCACAACTTTAAATATGTGAAATGAGTGTTTTTGATGTTTTTCTCAATTGAATATCTTCTCCTGGAAAAGGTAAATGCAGGCCTTCTGGTCAAAAGGCTGTTTTACTTGGTATTCAAATTACAGCATTATAATGTAATTTTTGAACAAAAATTGTTTGATTTGCATCAAAGTACCTAAATTGTTGCCTTATATCTAGTTAAGAGGCAAGCATGAAATAGGTTAGTAAGCAGTTACTTGGTTTCCAGAAATTATGGTTTCATTTTACTCTTTTCAAGGGTCTGCGTATCTGTGAAGTTACAACTCATTTTATATTTTATATTTCGATGCTGAAACAGGCAACCGCAAGGGGCGTGTTAAATGTTGTCCGGCCACGTCCATCCCTTCCAGTGCTACAACAGTAAATCAGATGAATGTATTTACAATGATAGCATTGTCGCTCATGCCCATGGTAAGAGCAAAAAACAGCAGGAAAAAAAATTGTCAGAGTGTTATGGTTGGGGTTTGACTCTTAGGTGGATGTTTTTGAGTAGCCTGGGACATGCAAAGTTAAATCAATCAGATGAAGATTCGCAGTGTAGCTGGGACTGACAATTGGAGGGATGGTTAGTTGGCACTGCAATCTCAAGTCTCATATTATTAGTGCAAGTTCTAAAAGTATGATGTGATCTAAGAGTATGATGTGATGAAGCTATGAAGTTTGACCAAGGAAAAAAGGAAAAGGGGGATGAAAAGAAAGAAGCCGTGCAAGCTGTGTGTGATAGGTTGCTGAGCACTGATGTTTGTTTTGTGTGAAGTTAGATAGGACGAGCTCAATGTTGTGAATGTGTGCTGGCCGATTTGAAGGCCAAGTTTGATGCTTGTAAAACTCAATTTGATTAAGGCTATTTATAGTTTCCTGAGTTACCACTGGTAGTTTGCCTCTTTTTTTTTTTTTTGTAGACAGTGCTAGCATTGGAGTTCTGAATAGGTATAACCTGGGTCATCATTGGACCTAAAACTTTGATGTTATGCCGTTGACCCTGACCACATAATGTAAATAAGGTTAAACTGATGTGACATTCTGTTTTATTATCTGACTAAAAGTAAATAAGGTTAAAATGATGTTATGCCGTTGTCTCTTGCTATGCAATTTGAGGTGAGAAAGAAGTGGGTAGGTAGCAACTAACCAACTAGCGTCACATTCAATTCCAAGGTCCATACCAAAATGGTTGGTGGGGTAATGCCTAATATAATTTTCTCATCAAAAAAGGACAGAAAAACAATCGGGGACATGCATTTTTATGACACTAGAGTTCCTCAAAACCATCTTCATCACCTCCCTCTTCCACCCTTTGAAATTCACTCCTCCAGATTTCCATCTGCCGAAAAAAATGAAAAAAATCACACATATGTTAGGACGAGGTGCATTTCAAGAATTTCGCTAACTTGCCATTACGAGTTCATCTTTCACATTCTATTCTATTCCACTAGTACAAAAAGAACATTGCTTGTTTCCTTCGTGTGAAAGTTGATTGATGCTCAGTCACAGCTTCTTGAAATTAGAAATCATTTCTCTGTAAATTCTTATTCATGCTAAAAAGCTAACAATATCCTATCCTTCTATCACCAGCTAATTGGGCAATGGATTCTTAGCAGATATATAGTACTGTACATGATTATGGTGCAGATTTTTTATCTCACCTGAGCATCAGAAAGCCTCAACTGCTGTCCAGAAAAGACTATTCGGTCTGCATCTCCTAAGGGTAGTTCCCGTCCTAAACCCCTCGCCATTTCCTCATACGCAAGCACATTGATCCTGAAACCATGACTGAAGAAGAGCTTGTCCATCCACCCATCTCCACTGGACTACAAACAAAACGAAACAATAAGCTTCATTAGATGTCTATATCAGCCAAATCCGATATCAATCTGCAAAAAAAAGTCTCACCTTGATAGCAAGTTCAGTTCCTGCAATCCAAGCAGGCAATTCACCCACCAAAACAGACCCCTTCATGGCTAAGCTACCGACGGTGAACAAAATATCCTCCAAGCTCGCCAGCCTCATCAGCGGCAATCCCTACACAAGCAGATGCGCGTTGATTTTTAGACTTGAATAATATTACATGATTAACTACTACAGTCGGACTGAGCGGATAAAACACAGATTGCTTACCAACCTGAAGAGACCAGATACTTGGGCGATTGCCGTTGAACCCTTTTCGGTAAAGCTCTTGCTGAATATCAGTAGACTCGATGGGAACATGAGTCAAGAAGCAGGCTTTCGGAATTCTGGCCCCAACATCTATTGGGTTCCTTGAGTTATGTCAGTAGGCATTGTCACACCCATGAACGAGCACAAATCAGTCATGAATCAAGCAAACAGAGTCTTCCAAACGAAAAACATTGCCTTGCATATCATTTCTCACTTGTTGTACATTCGTTGCAACTAAAAAAATTCATATGAATGTGTATGGATTATTTCACAGATGAAGAGTAGACAAACCTTTAAGCTTTCGAGCTGTATCTTGGTAAACTGTTCCAGGTGAAATGTCAAATATAAGGGTAGAATTAGGCCAGGAGAGCCTGTACGGTCGGGTGTCCATACCATCTGTAAGCAACACAACCTACAGCTTTTACAGGTAAACAATCGATCACCTGAATCATGTGCTCTAATCTGGTCAACGAGCAGGGAAAAACAGAATACCTGTTTAGGCCCATCAACATCTCTGGTTGCACTGAGCAGTTGATCATCAATGAACTTGGTAGCAATGCAATGGTGGTGGGTCCGATCTCGACCGTCAAACTTTGTACTCGGAGGAACCAAGCAACCCACGTATGGATCGACGAAAAGGGGTTCTGCAAAGGCGCACACATAGCAATCAGAGCCGTGAAAGCCTATAACTTGCCCGAGAACTGTTCGACGAAATGCGCGCTCGAGAAGGGGAAGATAAAATAGGTTAAAACCTGGTCGATTGGTCTCCAGGTAACGAAGGGTGGCATAATCGGTGGCCGATTGAAACAAAGGGCGGTCGTCTTCGCCGTTGACTTGGGCTCTTAGGTGCCCAATCCGTTTCTTTCCGGCGCCGATTGGACACCTCAGACGGTGGGCGGAAAGCGGAGTGGCGAACTGGGTGGAAGTGAAACCCCATAAGCATTCCATGGGCGGACTGGCTTCTTCAGGCTATCTCCATGGCCGTTGGAGATGGGAGACTGTCACGTTGCACTTTCGTTGCCTTATCTCTCGCGGGTAAAGTGTGATGTACCTCGTTAACTCGTTTGACTGTTTTTTTTTTTTTGGTGAGGAACTCGTTTGACTGTGAGGGAAACTATTGGTACTTAAATGGAAAAATTGTATTTAATCCTGTCTCGAGCAAGCGTGAATAGTGTAGAGTTATATTTAACTCTTTTTTTTGTATATAAGGTAAGAATTACTCCCTCCGTCCCATTAGATTTGTCCGTCTTTCCTTTTCGAGTGTCCCGATAGCTTTGTCCATTTTTCAAATATTTCCACTTATATCACTACATTTTTACACTCTTACCCCTACACAATCACCTAAATTACCTATACTTACAAACTCTTTCTTCCCCACTAATTTCTCTACATATCCTTAAATACATAAAATCACTACAATAAAAAAAAAAGCCTAGCCAAAATTAAACACAAAATTACAATAAAAATGAGTTATCAATTTTTTTTTCTATCTAATGAAATCAGTCATGAAATGGTTTGGGCCGATTTTTTGGACCCAATTTGGGGCCTCCATCAAAATGTTACCGTTGGGCTTGGTGATGCTGATCCAAATGTAGGAGAAGGTCCACCATGCTCACATATATACCAATGATACGCTAGCAAACCCTAGCTCCCCTCATTTGCTTGTGCCGTTTTTGTTGTCTGAATTGAGAGCTTTGCCTTTGTCTCTCATACGCTCCCTCTCAAACCCCACCTCTCCCCATTGAAGCCACTCCCTTCTCGTGCTCCTCTTTCTCTGTTCTTGTGCTTGTGCCGCTTTCCCTTCTCCCTCGCTTTGGTGTTGTTGGGCTCGATTAAGCTTCTCTGTTGAAGGTGGCTCGCTTTGGTGTTTCTCTGTTGAAGTTGCCGATTAAGCTTCCCTTGGCTTCTTCTTGTTTGGATCAACAGGTTCCTCCCTTCTCTGGTGCGTATTTGTTCTTGTGCTTCGATTTCGTTTCGATCTTTAGGTCTAATATTCCAGATCTGCGCTCCTCTTCACTTGTTCTTGCTAGCTCTCTGTTTGGATCGAATAATCTAATGCTCCTCTGTTGTGTTCTTGTTGTTGCATGGATCCCTCTCATTGTTCTTGTTGTTACATGGATCCCTCTCATTGTTACATGGATCGAATAATCTACGCTCCTCTGCTGTGTTGTTCTTGCTTTTGTGAGTCCTTCTTGCTTTGGTGCGTCCTTCTCTTATTCATCTCGCTAGCTCTCTGTTTTTGTGTTGTTTGTTTGTGAGTAAACTGACCCCTTGTCTTGTGTTTGATCTTGCATGCATGTTGTGCTCTGAATAAAGCGATTTTGAACCACTTCTGGTGAGGGATTCGAGATCTGTTTCTCTTGTACACTCCTTCTATGTTGATCTTGCTAGCTCTCAGTTTTTTGTGTTGTTTTTGTGATTAATCAGACCCCTTCTCTTGTGTTTGCTCTTGCATGCATGTTGTTCCTCGATCCAAAGAAGAAAAATCACTTGGTAAGTGAATTTCTGAGATTTGATCTTCTCTGTTTTTGGGGTTTTTTTAAAATCAAAGAACACTGACATTAATTTGTTTGTTTGTAGATTTTTGCTCCTCTAAAAAAATGGAATTGGACCCTGATGTAGTATTCAGAGATGATTCCGATGCTAGCTCAGATAAATCGTACATATGCTCTGAAGAGGGAAAGTGTGAGTTGGAATCTGCTTGCACAGGTGAACACTCATACAGTCAATGGAGGTTGGAACCAACTCCTCCAAGGTACTATAAGAAGCCAAAAATTGCTCCACAAAATGCTCCAAAAACTGCTTCTGTTGTTGCTCCTGTTGAGGTGAATGCTCCAAATAATGATGGAGATGGTGAAGTGGCTCCTGATTCAGAGGAGAGCACTGCTGACTCGGCCTTTAATGATGTTGAATTTCCCCCTGTTTCTCTGGGGGATGATTAGCTAAGTCTCCTCAGCTATGCCCTTTCCTTTCAATAATGTTGTGAGTATTTCAATTCCCTTGCATGATGTGTGTATTCCTTGCATGTTGGTTGATTTGTGTTGTTGCTGGATGTTTTGAATGATGTTTGAATGAAACTGAAGCTTTTAAATTGAGTGAATTGCATGGTTCTGCTGTGTTTCCGTTATTGATGGTCAGCTGTGAACCTGTTATTTAGTGTAGATCTACATTCTTTGCATATATGTTATGCTTGCAATGCTGAATTTTGTTTCTGTTTGATGTTGGCTTTGCTGTTTGTGATGGTCTTGTTTCTGCATATCTCATGTTGCCTTTGCTGTCTTGTGATTTTCTTGTTTCTGCAGACGTCATGTTGCCTTTGTTGTTTTGTGATGTTCTTGCCTTTGCTATTTTGTGTGGTTTTATGTGTCTTTTTTGCTTCTTTTGATCAATGATGACAACACTCACACTGAAACACATGTCCTTGATGACTCTTTACATGTGACAGTGTATAGGAAGCCAGTCATTTTAATGACTTTGGCATGCCATAGCTTTCATGTGTAGCTAGATGAAAGGGCCTGTGTTCATGATGTATGAGGAGCCCTGAGATCAAATTTGCCTTTTTTTTTATCAATGATGAGAACTTTGAAACTGAAACTCATGTCCTTGATGACTCTTTACATATGACATTTATAGGAAGCCAGTCATTTTAATGACTTTGGCATGCCATAGCTGTCATGTGTAGCTAGATGAAAGGGCATGTGTTCATGATGTTTGAGGAGCCCTGAGATCACTTTTTCCTTTTTTCCTTATTTTCCACAGTTCAATGCATGTTTGATTATGATGTTTGCATTTCAATGCTATTTCATGCCCAAAAACTGATTTCCAAAAGGTTTTTACATATCAAATGCATGCTTATACATGTTTGATTTACATACACAAAATATACCCACACAAAATACCCACATATATACCCAGCACCTTACATTTAGTTCAGTTCTTCAAAAGGATCATCTTGACTTCCTTGCATTTCTGCTTGCATTTCAGTTTCTACTTGACTTGCTTCATTGTTTTCTTGCATTCCTTGTTCAGCTTGAACCCCATTTATGTTTGCATGTATTATGTCCCATGCTTCCTGCACAGCTGACATGGGTGCTTGAACCTGTGTTGGTAGATTACCTTCAGCTTGTAGTCTTTTCTTGTTCACATGTGGTAGGTCATAGTCATTCCCCCCTTTAACTTTGAGCACTTGATTCATTACATATTGAAGTGACATCTATACATTTGCTAGAGTCTTAGGATCTAGCTCATGAAAAGCTCCATGTACAGCCTCCAACATTTCATCAATGTCTTTAGGCATTTCTTATGCATTAGAGATTGAATGCTCCTAAAAAATCCTAAGTCTAGGATATTTAAATCAGGACTGTTTGGTGGTTGTTGCACTAAAATGAATGTGAAACCTGGCTGTTTGTTAACCTGTTGCCATGCTACATCTTGTTGTGTTATGTGTGCCTTTGCATTGTCTTGCTGGATGAAAATGACTCTGTGTGCTCCATCTTCTTGTGGCCACTTTGCCATGATTGCTGGTACAATTTGCTCTATTAACATTCTCCTTGTAACTTTTTGGTTGATTGATTCAACCAACTTGGTCACCATTGTACCCTTCAATCTGTTTTTTGAGTTTCTTTTTGCTGCTTCTTTGTAAGTGAATGGGAATATCCCAATTTTGTCATCAAATGTGCATGCTCCTCTTGAATCAAATCTAGGCCTAGCCACTGCAGCAGTAAACATAACCTTTGGTATAAACTTGCTAGAGCTAGTTGACTTGTATTTGTCTCTCTCATGCTGTGCTAGATATACACGTTGTGATTTCTTGCTTAAGTTGAACCATTTCTCATCTATGTGCACAAAGTCATACATTGGATAGTAGTGGGTCTTTGTTTCTGGTGTTGCTCCATTTAAAAGGCTAAGAATCCACTCTAACCTTGTATGCTTGTTTGCATCCTTGAGTCCTGGTTTGAGAGGATTGGTGTGTGGTCTTATGATTCCCCTTTTCAGCAGTCTGTGTGTTGTGCTCTTTGACATTTCCAGCTTGCTTGCCAAGTCTCTTATGCATGTTCTGTCTCCCATGCTCAATGAAGTGATTTTAGCAATATCAACTTCTATTCTCTTTTTGCCTCCATGATACCTAGTGCTGACATTAGGCCTCTGGTTTGCTTGAGCTTGTTGTTTAGCCATGTTCCAGATTCTTGATGTTGTTCTTGTTGAGACATTAAATTCAGTTGCTACCTCTTGCATTGCTCCTCTTCTAAGTTGACCCCCTGTTGTTGGAATTTGATGCAGTTTCATCAGAATTTGGAACCTTTTCTCTGAGCTGAGCTTTGACCTCGATGGCCCATGATGCAAAGGTGGTATTGGTGGTTGTTGTGTCTCCTCTACTGTGTGTAGTCCCCCATCTTGCTCCATCTCCTCTATTAGCTCGTTAAGATCAAAGTTGTGTTGTGGTGGGACTACCTCTTCTAGAGGTGGGTCTTCATTCAAGTTCAAGCCTGAGGCCATCAGGTTCAAGCAATGATGCCTTATTTATTTTCTGACTTTTCTCTTTTTTTTTTTTTTTGCTGGAATTTATGGCTCTGTATTGTAAGGGAATGTTCTCTTAAGTCTAAGCTTTTGTGATTCTGCTGTGTATTTATAGTGCTATAAATTGGTTGTTTGTAAGCTTTGTAAGGTTTGAAAAAGGGTGTAATCTGTGTGCTCAAAATATTGCTATTCTATTGGTCCATTTTTTTTTGTCTGAATTCTGATTGGTTGACAGAATATCGCATGGATCCCTCTTTTAGCTTCAACTTCCCCTTTTCTCCAATCTGACACTGAACAGTATTGCATAAAATACAGTGCAAAACTGCTTTATGGACAAAACAAATGGGACAGAGGGAGTAGTAAGAATTAGGGGGTCTTGCTTACGGGCGATGTATAACATCCTTTTGGATGAAAATAATAAGTTCTTAATTGTTCGTAATATGATCAATAAAGAGATCATGACCTAGTTTTGCGATTTTATCGGTCACCATGTTAAGAGCCATATTCACATGTTTGATCTTGACAATCTCAAAACTTTGGAGGAAAGTCTAGATATTTGAGATTAACAAGTCAGTCTGTCAAGAGCATTTTCTTGTGCCCTTGTTGCCTAGATGACTGTCAATTTGTCATCTTCAATTTCAATTCCTTGTAGCCACATTTTTGGCTTGCCTGACTTTGTCACCAAGGTCGAGTGCTTCAGTGATTAGGATTGAATTATGGCCATATTTAGTAGTCCTCATGTCAATCACTTCTCCTTTGTGGTTTCTGAGAAGAAACCTTGCTGATGTAGAGTCATCATTCAATTTCGAGCCATCAAAATTAAGTTTAATCGGCTTTTGAGTTTTGCCATGTTGCATTTTGGCTCTTTTGTTTTTGCTTTTTTGGTCTTTTTCCCCAGTTTCCTCTTCTTCTATGAACTTTCTTGACCGTTTCCAGTTACTGATTTGGTTTGAAATATGCCGGGGCATGTCTATTATTACATTACCTTGATCTTGTTGGAATACCTCTAGATTTCTTTGATACCACAGGCAACACCATGTAGTGACGAGCTTCGTGAATTTTTTTGTGTCAACGAGTTGATGAATTTCTGCTAGTATGTTCTAGGCGTTTTGTCCGTGGTATCGGATTTTTGTAATATTTATGTTGTTTTTGAGTTAATTTGTTGAACTATGCACTGTGTATGTGGGCAGTCTACAAATAGATGTCCGATGTCCTCATTTGTTTCGTCGCATAATATACATACTTGAGGAACTGCCACTCGTTTTACACGCAATCTATCTTTGGTTGTATGGTAGACCATTCATGTCTACCTTCCATAGAAAGTTCTTAATTTTAACGTGTCTACTCTCCATATCCATCTACTATGGTTCGGGCTGAGCGTATCCATTTTTGCTAACAGGTTAACAACTGAGGTTGTTGAGAGCCATCTATTTTTATTATGGGCCGAATCTAAGCAGTCTCGTAGTGGGTTGTATGGAATTTGAATTGTGGCGATTTTGTCTACTATATTAATTTTGTGGAAGATTTTGAGAGAGTTGTTCCGTTTTTCATTCTTTTTCGCTGGTTTCCTCTATTAATTTGTTAGGGTTTAGTACTTCTTTAATGGTTCATTCCCCACCCAGTTATCCGTTCAGATATCAATGGTTTCTCCATCCTCAACTTGCCAAATTAACCCTTCAAAGAACTCAGGTCGTAGTTTCATTAATCGTGACCAGTGTCACAATGTGTTCGCTTGTTTTTTTATAGGTTAATAGCGCATCATCCTTAAGATATTTCTATGTGACTATTTGCACCCATATGTTGTTTTGTTCCGCAATGATTTTCCATAGTAATTTCATCTGAAGAGCTTTGTTCATATGCTTAGACTTTCTTAATCCTAGACCACCAAATTCCTTCTTCTTGCATATTTTGTCCCATCCAATAAGGGGCTTCTACTTTCGAGCCTTGTTTTATCAGAAACATCGATTTATTTGGTCAGCTCATAGTGGATGCTAGTGGGCAGCATAAACCTTTGCTTAATGTAGCTCGATTTTGCAACTAGGTTTGATCAGATTAGGGTAGCACGTCTCTCTAGGAGAAGTCACTTGCTTTCCATTTAGTGACTTATGCTTGTTATCTTTGTCATTGATAATAGTAGAGGGAAGGGGGTGACCCCCCATTCAGATAAATCCGAATGGGGGGTCACACCCAATTTTCTATTATTATTATTATTATTATTATTATTATTATTATTATTATTATTATTATTATCATCATTATTATTATATGAGTCTACTAGTTTAATAAATAAAATTATTTTCAAATCCACACTCTAGTCACCAATCATATCTTACATACTTTAAACTAATGAATAAATTAATCACAATTATATTAAGTAAATTAGAAAATAAAAACAAAACTTTGTACGATCATATGAGTGAGCAACAATAGATTTATTATTTTACTAAATTAGGAAATAAAAACAAAACTTTGTACAATCATATGAGTGAGGAACAATAGATTTGTGTTACAAAAGAAGTTATTTGGGCCACGAAGTAGTTAGTTAAGTTATTTGGACCCGAGAGTAGTTAACTAGCCATAGAAAAAGAAGAGAGAAAAAAGGAGACAGTGAGGTTCGAACCAATAGCTTCTTGGTATGTAGAGGGGGGACCGTACAAGTTGAACAAGGAAAGAATTGTGTGTTATATGTGATGGAATACATAATATATATTAAGCTGGGAGGGTAGAGGGGGCACCGGACTCCACAGGACCCTCCCTAGTTCCGCCCCTGTTCATGCATGGCTCATGAGAGATAAATGGTGTTTGATGTTGTTATAGTGGGTATACGTTGTTGTGAGATCCACACTTCAACAAGGGCCTTGGTTTCACTGACAAAGAGCGACGTTCTCACTATCTGTGCGAACGTCGCTCTTTGTCATTCTCTGAAAACTTTTTAATGAAATACACCCTAATTGTTTTTTAGTACTATTATTATGTTTAATTCGATTTAAGTTGTTTTTTCCATATAACTTTTAATCGTATTATATTTTCTTATTTATAAATTTCTCTCAATATTACTATTTGATTTGTCGCATAAACCTACTTAAAATATAACATTTAGTGTAAAAGGATAGTAGAGGGAAGGGGGTGGGGAGTGTTTATTACTAACTAATCGAAATAATCAGTATAAAATCCTTTTTCTCTCTCCTCCACTTCATTCTCAGATCTCCCTTCTCCCTTCATTCTCTCTCTCTCTCTCTCTCTCTCTCTCTCTCTCTCTCTCTCCTCCATCCCGTCTCAAATCTGAATCTACGCCACCTCCCTCCAGCCTCCAACACCTCAAATTCATGATCCATCCGTCTCCACGAGCTCAATGGCGGTAACATGAAAATCGACCAGATCCAACGATGGCTCAGATCTAACAAAGCCTCTGACGAAGGTCGCTTTCAAGGGAGTTTCCGACCAGCTCCGACAATGGCTTGGATCTAGCCACTTTCATTCACCGCTAATTCAGCATAGTGAGCTCAATGCTTTCTCCTTGTTCGCATCTGCATTTCTCTATCTCTATTCTTTTTCTTTTTTCTTTTTTCTTTTTCTTTTTTTTTCTTTTTCCTTTCATTGGTTTGATTTTGAATAGACGTTTGAATTTGCAATTTTTAAATAGATTTGTTTAATTTTGAATAAATTCTGACCAAAGCGCCAAATCTAGGCTCGTCCAAACCTTAGCGAGCCAAATGGGTTTTGGTGATGACAAGTTAAACGATGACAAGTTGTTAGTTTATGAATTTTGGTGATCACAAGTCAAATGATGATAAGTTCGGTTTGTTGATGACGCCTAGAAGCTAGGTGGATGCCTACAAACCGTCTAAGTGGATTAGTACAATTTTGATTTTATAGAGTTTTTAAATGTAATTTAGAAAAAATATTGAAAACACACAATCTCCTCATAATATTTGTATAAATCCATGCATAGGTTCCGTCCATCACAGTCAGAGCATGCCCAACACATGTAGCATGCTCACCTATACCCCCTAGGTTTCCGTCCAACCACCTAACCTATCCGTCCAGGTCATAATCTGGACGGCGGTCATCGCCTACTGCCTAGGTTGTTGGGACGCTATCAAGGACGCTTGCGTACTTGTTAGTGTACCACACAACCGTCCCTTAGTTTTGATATGACAAACTCACTTTGATTCTAATAAAATTGTCCAAGTGTTCAGGAACGCCAGTGACAAAAGGACAACAAGTGTGTGAGCGTTCCCTAGGCTTAGGGACACCAGCTAACAGGAAGTAAGGACCAACAAGAGACTACTTAAGCAAGGACGGAGTCCCAAGCAAGTAGGAACGCAAGAAAGGAGTCCTTACTCTCTAGCCGACAGGATGACATCACACGATAATGTTTGATCATCCGAGGACACGTGGAGACCGATTCTGTAGCAGAGTCCAACACTACGTGGCGGACGATCCTGTAGCAGAGTTCATCAACACGTGGCGGCCGATCCTGTAGCGGAGTTCATCACACACAGTTGGATACAGGAAGCTTCCTCATCACCGCCATACTACGTGGAGGAAGATCCTGTAGCCACGTCCTCGAAGGGCATGATCGTCCTAGAAGAATGACGCCCTTCCCCAAGTCCTATAATAGCCCCAAGGCATTTATTGTGAAACTAACGCTTTCAGAGAATATTCAGAGAGAATCAGAGGAAAGCGACTCACTCAAGAACACGAAGAACTAACTCAAGAACTCAAGAACAGTGTTTAGACTTGTGTTAGATCGAGTGAGATTTTGTATCCAAACCACAATACAGTTTGTATTAAGAAAACCCAAAAAGAGAAAGAGAGTTCTGCCAGAACGTAGGAATAGAGTCCTTTAGTATATTGAACCATCTTAAGTTGTAGGCTTAAAGGAGTTCTTTACAAGTGAACTTAGGGAAAAGCTAAGTGTCAGAGAACTGTAAAGACTCGCCAGTACAACTGTAAGAACGTTCAATACAAAGGAAAGAACTATTCAAAAATCCTCCAAGGAGGTAGAGGTTTACACTCAAGGACTACTTGGTCTTAAGTGGTTCCTTTATAATTCATTGCGTTCATCATTACCTGTTTAGTACTTTATTTCCGCTGCATTACTCAAGGACGCCCCTACTCCTCGTAGGGATGCCTGACCAAAGGACGCCTTTACTCAAGTAAAGAGCGTTCCTCAGTACTAACGATCCAACAATTGGTATCAGAGCGGGCGCTCTAGATTCTTACTGAGTTGCAGGTAAAAGATGGACATGGAACCTATTGGAATCTCCTTTGTGAAGCCTCCGCGCCTATGGTTAATTCCACTCATGATAAACAAATAGATAGGAGGCAGGTTTTTTCAAAAGATCCACTCATGATATAATCCCTCGATCATAGATTTATCCATTGATTTCATTCACACCTATGGTTAATTCCTATCCTGATCATTAACAATCGCAAGTCCACGGTCCAAGCAATTCTATAACCCTAGGCAAGGACGCTTAACCTAGAATTAGCATAGAGAATAAGGATATTAGGAAATCAAATCATGCAATCAAGCTACGAGTCTCATGCACAATTAAACCATTGAATACTCTTCCCTAAACTAGTCCACGGTCCTGAAATAGAGTTGTTTCGAGAAATAGGAAAGATGCATAGACAACAACCAATCTAAATCAAACGATAGATCTAAGTCAATCAAACAAGTTGGCCAGACTCATAAAAGCAAACATAAATCATGGGATAAAGCACAAGAGTATCAATATTAACCAAAGGATAGAAATCAATTACCAAAATCTCACGAGTTCATACATCAGAGCTTCTCCCTTGAACAAACCCAAGGAGACTAGCTCTCCAAAACTAAACTAAAGCTAAAGAATTAATTGAATTATGAAAAAGAAGATAGAAGGTAGAAGATAGAATGTAGAATGTATCTAAAATCTAAGAAAACTCCTCCTTATATAGACCTAGAGAACATGCTCCCCTAATCTAATTAGGAAAGGAGAACAGATAGAAAAGGAAAGAGGACAGATAAGAAGATAGAAAGAAGATAGATCTCGCCCGTCTCGGATCTCGGCATCACCGTGGTCGCGTCGCTCCCACCACGCCCGCGCTTTCGCAACAGAAAGGAACAAGTCGTCTCGGCAGCCACCGCGGTCGCGAAATCTCGACAGATTCGTTGGTGTGACTTCGGAGGCTGTTTTGACCATCTTCGGCTTGGAATCTGACTTCGGTGTAAAAAGATGAATTGAAGCCCTTGAAGTTAGCTTTCCAATGGCACCCGAATCAACTCAATCCGACCTTTGTAGCTCATGATATGGCCTTTGCAAGCAAGTGGTATCGCGCAGACAGCTCAAAACGCCTTAAAACTCTTGATTCTTCCATTCTTGTGTCTTCGGTCTTGATATTACAATTATGCACAACTCTAACCTAAACACACTCAAAATAGCCCTAAAATACAATAGTTAACCTATACAAAATAGAGCGAATCAAATTCCCCCTTACTTAGATCTTGCTCGTCCTCGAGTAAGCTCAAACAAATATAACAAGGTAGCACATCTAAGATCTCAGGAAATACAAGGGAAGAAAAAAACACTCAACTCACAACCCGAACCCAAAATATATAGAGAAATCATGAGCATAAAACAAGGAAGCTCAAACACACACCTCACAACAAGATATAACACTCAAGCTCTAAAAACATGAAAGAGAGCAACCTAGGATCTACCCAAATCTAACATGTAAGCCCCAAAGTCCCCAAGCAAGAATGATCTTAAACACTCGAATTTTACCGCTCAATTCTGCTTAGGCGCCCTTTTGGATTTTCACCTAACCGCTCTTTTCATTTTTCTCAAGGGTGTCCTCACAAATACTCACATCTCTCATGAACCTCTTATTACCCCAGCCTAATGCTGGTCCGGGTTACCTGCTTATTACCTAAGCCGCCCTTTCGGGTTTTCGACTCATCCCAGGATTTATATGCCTTTTTTCAATTTTTATGGCTTTTTCTATCTTTTTCTTTTTCTTTCTTTATTTATTATGCAAAAAGTATGGTGCAAGTGCTCCATGAAAAGAAGAAAATCAAAAATCTAAAGCAAATCACTAACTACGCTAACTAGGATAAGCGAATGCGAGTACTCCCTCCCCCGTACTTAAATCCTTCATTGTCCTCAATGAAGCAACGAGAAAGGATAAAAGCAAGGAAGAAGGAAATCAGAAGACTCACAATCGATGAAGAGAGGTAGAGTGAAAGAACTCTTCATAAGTGGGGTAGAAGAATGGAAGAAAAGGAACTTCGGAATACCGTTCGGATGGCTAACCGTGGGCGCGTTGAGAGTGGCGCGGTCGCGGAATCATGACAGAGAGCAGGAGTCTTGGGCTAGCGGACCACCGCGGGCGCGGATGATGGGGCGCGGTCGCGGTACTCGTGCAGGGACGAGTTCTTGACTTCGTCTCGAACAATGTGCTGTATAAACAACCTTCGTATCTTGGCTCGTTTCTTGGAAGATAGACAAATACTTGAACTCGAGCCTTGGAGAAGAAAACTCTCAGGGGAACAAAGCTCCCCCATACTTAGGCTTTTACACATAGCCAAAAGAATGAAATGACAAAGATGGATGAAAAGAAGAAATAGAAGGGTAGAAAAGATAGAAGATGGAGTAGAATGGATAGATAGATGGAAGATATAGAGATAAAATGGGACCAAAAAGTCCTCTTTTTTTTTCTTTTCTTTTTTCTTTTCTTTTTTTTTCTTTTTTCTTTTTTTTTCAAACCAACTGCATCACCACCGCGGGTGCGGTTTGTGGACCGCGATCGCGGTGTCTAGTACCTGTACGTCGAGAGTTCCTGTATTCAAAACGCGACCGCGGTTGCGCACCCGCGGACGCGGTTTAAACACAGAATGTTCTTTCGAACCTAGTAACTG
The DNA here is from genome assembly GCA_934048045.1 of Polygonum aviculare. Lineage (NCBI taxonomy): Eukaryota > Viridiplantae > Streptophyta > Magnoliopsida > Caryophyllales > Polygonaceae > Polygonum > Polygonum aviculare. The sequence continues at coordinate 10,926,441 of OW204032.1, read as the reverse complement.
CATGTTAGCCCGATTTTATTATTTTTTTATATAGTCAATAAAAATATCAATACTAGAAAGAAACCAAAGCTCCCCGACAACGGCGCCAAAATTTGACTCGGCTAAAGTCGTCGTGCCAAGATCAAAGATAAAATAACCCAAACTACAAACTAAGTATAGCAAGTAAGTAAGGGGTCGAACCCAAGAGAACTATGGCTTCTAGTATTAATATAATTATCAACCAAAGAAAGGGGATTTAGAGAAGAGATCTAAACTAAACTAACCTAGAAAACAAATAATAAACAAATAAGCAAATAGATAAGAAGCAGGTTCATTCAAAAGATCCACTCATAAAATAATCACTCGATCATAGATTCATCCATTGACTTCATTCACACCTATGGTTAATTTCTATCCTGATCATTAACAATCGCAAGTCCACGGTCCGAGCAATTCTATAACCCTAGGCAAGGACGCTTAACCTAGAATTAGCATAGAGAACAAGGATATTAGGAAATCAAATCATGCAATCAAGCTACGAGTCTCATGCACAATTAAACCATTGAATACTCTTCCCTAAACTAGTCCACGGTCCTAGAATAGAGGGCTTTCGAGAAATAGGAAAGATGCATAGACAACAACCAATCTAAATCAAACGATAGATCTAAGTCAATCAAACAAGTTGGCCAGACTCATAAAATCAAACATAAATCATGGGATGAAGCACAAGAGTATCAATATTAACCAAAGGATAGAAATCAATTACAAAAATCTCACGAGTTCATACATCAGAGCTTCTCCCTTGAACAAACCCAAGGAGACTAGCTCTCCAAAACTAAACTAAAGCTAAAGAATTGAATTATGAAAAAGAAGATAGAAGGTAGAAGATAGAATGTAGAATGTATCTAAAATCTAAGAAAACTCCTCCTTATATAGACCTAGGGAACATGCTCCCCTAATCTAATTAGGAAAGGAGAAAAGATAGAAAAGGAAAGAGGAAAGATAAGAAGATAGAAAGAAGATAGATCTCGCCCGTCTCGGATCTTGGCATCACCGCGGTCACGTCGCTCCCACCGCGCCCGCGCTTTCGCAACAGAAAGGAACAAGTCGTCTCGGCAGCCACCGCGGTCGCGCCGGTCAGGCCGCGGTCGCGGAATCTCGACAGATTCGTTGGTGTGACTTCGGAGGCTATTTTGACCATCTTCGGCTTGGAATCTGACTTCGGTGTGAAAAGATGAATTGAAGCCCTTGAAGTTAGCTTTCCAATGGCACCAGAATCAACTCAATCCGACCTTTGTAGCTCATGATATGGCCTTTGCAAGCAAGTGGTATCGCGCAGACAGCTCAAAACGCCTTAAAACTCTTGATTCTTGCATTCTTGTGTCTTCGGTCTTGATATTACAATTATGCACAACTCTAACCTAAACACACTCAAAATAGCCCTAAAATACAATAGTTAACCTATATAAAATAGAGCGAATCAGATGCGCGTTCAAGCTTTAAAAGAGATGGAAAGCAAGTCTAAGGAACAGCTTGACGAAGAAGAAGAACTTGCTCTTATTCATAAAGCTCTCCGTTCTTTTGGCAAAAGGAACAAATATTTCAACAAACACAAGATGCCCAAGAAAGAAAGTCCCAAGTACACTGAGGCAGAGATGAAAGAACTTACTTGTTACAAATGTAACAAGAAAGGATACTTTGCTAAAAAATGTACGACGGGAATGTCCTAAAAGGAAATGAAGACAAAGGCCCTCATTGGAGCGTTCGCATCTGCATGGGATAATGTCAGTTCTGATGATGAAGAACCCGATGAACAAGCAGCGTACGTAGCTATTGAGGACACTTCTGATAATGAACAAGTAGCGTTCATGGCTATGGAGGACGCCACAGTTGTTGAGGAGGACGCTCCGAAATCTGAAAATGAGGTAACTCGTGAATCTATGATGAGTTCTTTAGAAAATTGTTCCAAATCCATGCTCATTAAACTTATTGGTAAAATCATGGAAGAAAGTGTGGTCATGCAACATAGAATGGATGAACTTGAACTTGAAAGTGAATATATTGTGGTTGAATGTGAGAACTGTGCTACAGTATCTATTCAATTAGAGTCCTCATGTGAAGAAACTAAGTCCCTAAAAACTGAAACTATGTGTCTTAAACTTAAGAACGCTAAGCTTAGGGAAGAAGTGAAAGTGTTGGGTAAGAGCCCCATAGTTGAAGAAGTTAGACCAATGGTGTTTGTCCCAGCTAAGAGAGGTCTAGGTTATGAATCTGACACTAAGAACTCTCTACCTAGCGACTTTGAGGCAAGCAAAACTTCAGAACTTGAACTTTAAAGAGAGAAAACCAAAAACCTTCTTGAAAAAATTAGAGTCCTAGAGAGTGGAGAGATAGGTAAAGAGGACTACTACACTAACTCCACCAGTCATAAGATCTACAAGAAAATTGCTAAAGGGGAAGGTTCGAAAGTTTGTGATCCCCAAAAGATGAAGAAAAACAAAATCCAACGTCCCAGCAAGAAGTACTACCTTGGTACTTATTACAGGACGTGTTGGTACTGTGGACAAGGAGATCACTTCAAATATGACTGCTTAAAACTTAAGGAAGACATTGAAAGTGGAAAAGCTTCTAGGACTAACAATGAAAATGCTAAGTCCGTTCCTAAGGCTAATCCTAGGCGTTCTAGACGCTCTAGAAACTCTTTCCGTAAGTATGCCATTTCTAAGGATGTTAACATAAATGACTATATGCCAGAACCAGAGTTCTATTTCTGCAACGAACCAGGTAAGGAACACCTTGCCTGGGTCGCCAAACACTAACTTTGTTATGGCAAGTGGAAGTGAGGGGACGCCCATGGATCATTGATAGTGGCGCCTCAAATCATATGACAGGAAGCCAGATCCATCTCACTTCTATCCAAAGTAGTGCCACGGGAGGAACTGTCTCGTTTGGCAACAAGGGCAAAGGAAAGATCAAAGGGACGGGAACTACCATTCTCAACCCGTCCATCAAAGCAACAAATGTGAGTCTTGTTGAAGGACTTGGCTTCAATCTTCTTAGCGTCTCCCAAATGTGTGATCAAGGTGAAAATCTAGTCACATTTGACTCAAAGGAGTGCCTAGTCATCAACAAGAAGTCCAACAAAGTTGTTCTCAAAGGAGTACGCCAGAACAATGTCTACATCTTCAACCAGGAGTTCAAGCCTAAATCTGAGTTGTGTCTATCTGCTTCAAAGGAGGACGTTGATCTTTGGCATCGCCGTCTTGGCCATGCTGGACCAAGCACAATCCTTAAGTTACACCAAAGAAATCTTGTGAAAGGACTTCCCCGAATTGATCCTGAGAAAGTTGAACAGTGTGAAGCCTGTATCAAAGGGAAGCAAACAAGAACGTCCTTCAAGTCCAAGAACGAAATCAGTACGAAGAAGCCTTTAGAACTTCTTCACATGGATCTTTGTGGACCAATGAAGACGCTGAGCTACGGTGGAAAGAGGTACATTTACGTTCTCGTTGATGATTTTTCTCGATTCACCTGGGTTCTTTTCTTAGTGTCAAAAGTAGATTGTTTCAATGCATTCAAAGTCTTCATCAAACAAGTGGAAGCTGCCCTTGAGACGCCTCTTAAAGCCATACGATCAGACCATGGGACGGAGTTCCAAAACTCAGAGTTCCTGGCCTACTGTGATCAACATGGTGTTTCTCACAACTTCTCAGTTCCAAGGACTCCTCAACAAAATGGAGTTGTGGAAAGAAAGAACAGGACGTTGGAGGATATGACAAGAACTATGCTCCTGGCAAATAGCGTTCCCAAGTACTTCTGGGCGGAAGTTATTGCTACAGCTTGCTACATCATCAATCGTGCCATGATCCGTCCTCTGCTGAAGAAGACATCCTATGAGTTGTTGAATGGAAGGAAGCCTCGCATTGACTATCTCAGAGTTTTTGGGTGCAAGTGTTTCGTCCAAAAAAATGATAAAGAAAAACTTGGAAAGTTTGATGCAAGGAGTGATGAAGCCATATTCCTTGGGTACTCTCTCACCAGCAAAGCGTATAGAGTTTTCAACAAAAGGACTCTAAAGCTTGAGGAGAGTATACATGTTGTGTTCAAAGAGAGTTCTTCTCACAAAGAAAAACCTAGTAAGAAAGAACGCTCTTCTTCACAACAGCAAGACGACTCTGAAGACGAAGCTGAAGATTGGTCCTCTGGAAAATACTATGTTCCTAAGGACGCTTCTCCAAATCCTGAAGAAGTCTCAGTGAACGCTCCTAGTGTTGTTCAGGGAGTTCCCTCTCATAGTGAATCCCCAATTCAACAAGATGTAGCTGAATCAAGTCAACAAGGTGAGCAACGCCAAAGTGTGGACGCTCTCTCTGAGGGGGAACATACTGAGGACGATGCTCAAAGTGATAGTGATGATTCAGATGGAGACATTGATCCAAGATTTGCTCAATTGTTTCAAAGAGAGTCCCGCTTTTCTAGGGACCACCCAACTTCGCAAATTGTCTCAGATCCTTCTCAAGGAGTTCAAACCAGGTCAGCTGCAAACAAGTCCCAAAGTGCAAATTTAGCTTTCTGCGCTTTCAATGCTTTTGTGTCTATGGTGGAGCCAAAGAGCATCAAGGAAGCACTCCAGGACACTGACTGGATTCAAGCAATGCAAGAAGAACTCAACCAGTTTGAGAGGAACAAAGTTTGGACCCTCGTTCCTCGTCCCAAAGGCAAAAACATCATAGGGACGCGATGGGTGTTCAGAAATAAGCTTGATGAAAGTGGACGTGTGTCAAGAAACAAGGCAAGACTGGTGGCTCAAGGATTCAAGCAAGAGGAAGGCATAGATTATGATGAAACCTTTGCCCCTGTTGCTAGAATTGAGGCCGTTCGTCTTCTTATTGCTTTTGCCGCCCACAAAGGATTCAAGTTATTTCAGATGGACGTCAAGACTGCCTTTCTCAATGGAAAGCTAAAAGAGGAAGTGTATGTTGCTCAGCCGCCTGGCTTCGAGGATGCCTCTCACCCAGATCATGTGTACTACTTAGACAAAGAGCTCTATGGACTCAAGCAAGCCCCTCGTGCATGGTACGACAGGTTTGCGTCCTTTCTTTTGTCTCATGGGTACATAAGAGGTTCAATTGATAAAACTTTGTTCATAAAGAAAGTTCACAAGGACATTTTAATTGCCCAAGTCTATGTTGATGATATAGTCTTTAGTAGTACTAACATGAAACTTGTAGATGAGTTCAAATCCTTAATGAGTAGTGAATTTGAGATGTCCCTCATTGGAGAACTTAATTTCTTCCTGGGACTTCAAATAAACCAACTCAAGGAAGGGACGCGCATTCACCAACAAAAATATGTCCGTGAAATGCTTGAGAAGTACGGGATGAATACGTCCAAGCCTGTTGCAACCCCATGTTCTACCAACTCGCGTCTTAACGCTGATGAAAAGGGAAAGGACGTTGATCAGAAGATTTACAGAGGAATGATTGGTTCTTTGCTCTATTTGACCGCAAGCCGTCCCGATATCATGTTTGCCGTTTGCTTGTATGCACGCTTCTAGGCGAATCCAAAGGAGTCCCACATGCAAGAAGTTAAGAGGATCTTTCGCTACCTCAAAGGACGCGACGATCTTTGTCTTTGGTACCCTAGGAAGACGTCCTTCAAGCTTGTTGGCTACTCGGACGCTGATTATGCTGGTCATGTGATTGATAGAAAAAGCACTTCAGGAATGGCACAGTTCCTTGGTTCATGCTTAGTCTCTTGGGGATCTAAGAAACAGAACTCTATGGCGCTTTCAACTGCGGAAACTGAGTACGTTGCTGCTGCCTCGTGCTGTTCACAAGTCCTCTGGATCAAATATCAACTAGAGGACTACGGTATCAATCTTGAAACTATTCCCATTCGCTGTGATAACACTAGTGCTATTGAAATTTCTAAGAATCCTGTTTTTCATTCACGCACAAAGCATATTCATATAAGACATCATTTCTTGCGTGATAATGTTGAACTAGGACTCATTAGTATGGAGCATGTAAGAACTGAAGACCAAATAGCTGATATTTTCACTAAGGCGCTTGATAGACGTCCCTATGAGCATCTCAGATTACTCTTAGGGATGATAACTTTTAAGTAGCAAGTCCCGTTCTACTATTCCCTCGATGCTTGGCTATGTTTTGTAGATTCTAAGTATTTAAGGACTGTTATGCATTGAATTCATATTTGCAAGGACGCTAGTCTAAAACTTCATATGTTTGCTACTTTGGAACGCCATTCAAATTTCTCTATTTTGTCTTGAAAAGAGTATCCCTGATCACTCAACCCTCATTATAAGCCGAAATGATGGGAACTCTAAGCTTACCCTAGCTGAGAACTTTGCAAAAGCGTCCTATGAGCTTCATATTTTCTTTTACGGGACGTACTTGCCTTGTTTTCAAATGGTTCGCAAGGTGATCACAAGGACGGTGAAATTGGTTATTGGCTTGCTTGAAGAGGTAAATTTTTTCTAAGTATGAGAGAACGCTCAGTGTTTGTAAGAGAGGACGCCAGTTCAGTTTTGAGAAGAAGTTGAAGAGTCAGAAATTTGAACTTTTGAAAGTGTGCACAGTGACCGTTGTAATTGCTCAAATCTTAAGGGGGAAGTTTTGCCACGTGTCGCACAGTAAAACAGTGTTAATTACAGTTTGTGCCACCGCTTCCTCTATATAAGGCCAGAACAGTCGCTCTCAGAATTTATTACACTCAACTACTTCCCTGCTCTCAAATTTTCTCTGCCCTCTCACTAGAATTCCGGTGACTTTCTCTATCTAAACTTTGTCAGAATTATGTCTCAAAGACTAGTGAACGTGGCCGGATCTTCTACCGGCGGGAAGCGAAGAAGATTGGTGAAGTCCCACTACATAGAGAAGCCCAAACCTATCGTCCTGAACAAATCTCTTGTAGACTTCATCAACAGGAAGCCCAAGACTTTGTACAATCTGATAAGGGCACGCATGGACAAACCTGACGTGAAGCAGGACGCAGTCAAGACAAGGAACTATGAAAAGTTCATAGAACGGTTTGTCATTCCAGACCTCCACAAGACAAACTACAAGGACTTACCCGGGAGGATGGACGACGTTCTCTTCTTTTCGCAGTTTGGTGGTGAGAACCTTGGTCCCTTACTTGACTTAATACCAGACTTGCATAACGCCGTCCTACCAGAATTCCCCATGTACCCTAGGGACTCCTTGGCTTACAAAATGCTTCAATCCCGTGTGCCAAGTCCCTCTCCCCCACCTCCTCAAGTCCCCTCAATCACCACAAAAAATATCCTTCCTTCCAAGCGTCCAGCTCCCTCTTCCCCTCTCTCAAAATCTTCCAAATCCACCTCCTCAAACCCAACCCAGATTGTGGACAAGTTTCCACCTCACCTTAAGGAGGGACGCTCCAAGAAAATTCATGACCCAAGGCCCCTCAAAAAGGCCAAGTCCTCAAGCGTTCCCCCTACTAAAAGCTCCACAAAACGGCCTAGCACCACAAAAAGGCCCTCCAACCTTTCCAAGGAATCCACTCCTCCTCCTCAATCCCTAAAAATCACTCAACTCCCAACCCCTCCTACGTCCCCCAAGCCCTCCAAAGCCAATGCCCTTATACCGTTCCAACCTAACCCTCACTCATCTCCCCTCAATTTTGCCAACTTCCCTTCCGCCCCGGCCCATATCTCACCTCCTAAGGACCCCGAGACTCCCAGGTCTCGCCGTCCTTCATCAGAAAGCGGACCAGAGGACGTCGAAAACCGTCCAGCACTTGAGCACACCTTCAAACGCCGCAAAGCCGGTGAATCACCCAAAGTGCTACTGGTCCAAGCAGCTCAAAAGCCCGAGCACATCTCCTCCTCCTCCTCTAGCTCATTTGAGAGCCAAAGAGGAATGCCTGCCGGTCAGTCCTCCCCATTCATTGATGTTGTTGGGACTCCGATGACGAGGCGGAAGGAGTCGAGAATGCTCCTGTTGCACAAGAGGTTGAAGTAATTGAAGTTGCTGAGGACGCTGGTGAGCACCAGGTCGCTCACAAGGACGCCGAGCCCACTCTATCTGATGAGCTCGAGCGTGATGCTCAAGAAGTACCTCCCTACAACCAATCTCTCCCAATCCTAAATCCCCTCCCAACTCCACAAGAAAACCCCTCCCCTCAAATCCAAACAGAATTCCAAGTCCCTACGGACGCTGAGCCCTCAAATGCCAATCAATCAGAGGTTCAGGACGTAGAGGAGACGTCCCAAGGAAGAGCTCCCTCTGAATCAGAACAGGCCACAGCTGGTGGCAATGAAGCAAATGAACAAGGCACAGAGGACGCTCCCTCCAAGGACGCTGCTGAAAGTGAGTCCGAGGACGCCGATGATGATTCTGATGATGATGATGAGGACTCAGAGTCCCCCAAAGGAAAAAGAAAACGCAAGCCTGATGGTGCGCCCGTTAAAGTTCTCAGCCCCTTAATCTACTCCGAAGAATGGCTCTCATCCTTCGACGATGACAAAGTTCAGGAGTTCCTTGAGCTCCTAAGGTTTCAAGGCTGGTTGAAAGTTGGGCCTACGCCTACAGTCGTTGACAAAGAACAGATCAAGGCGTTTTACAAGAATCTGCGCTACAAGGCTAAGGACGGCTCTCTGCATTTCAAGATAGATGATGAGAAAGCATCTGTCACTGAACGCCAAGTCCGAGCCTTCATGGGACTGAGCACACAAAAGCCGCCGTCCAACGCAATAAGCTCCCTCCTTGAAAGTGGTTTTGAGACAACTGATGAGGAACTGCCAGTGCTTCAAAAAGTGTTCCAGGGTAAAATGGACTTGACAGAGTGGCTCATGTGTTGAGCAAAGTTAGCGCCATCGCACACTACTTCATTTGTCACGCCGTCCTTCCCAGGCAAGAGAAGCGTTCGATCGTTCAAACTCATGATCTCATTCTAATTGACGCTCTTCTCGACCGCCGTCCCATAAATCTTGCCAGAATTGCCATGCAACATATGGCTAAGTGTGGGAGGAAGCGACATGCTTTGCCATACCCCGGACTTGTCAAGCTAATCCTCCAGGCTCAGAACGCTTATGATGACAGTACTCCCTCTGAGGAACTTGGTCTGAACTAGAACTCGAAGAAAGGCCTTGTTGAAATCAGGCACAACGAGGAACTACCCTCCATCAGGAAGCAGTTGGAAGCGGAAGCTGAGGAAGCTAGAAAAAAGGCCGAGCAAGAACGCCTGGCAGCTGAAGCTGAAGAGGAACGTCTCGCTTCTATGTCTCAGGAGTTCGTTCCAGAAGAAGAGCCAGCCGTCGACTTTGCCACTCTTGATCAAATGCTAATGGCTCCTTCTCCTCCTTCAGTTCCTTCTTTGGACGCTCCCTCCTCAAGTTCCGGTCCAGTGCCTCGTTCTGCTCCTGCTCATCCAGAACAGCATCCTCCTGCAGAACTCATGGGTGCCATTATGGACAATCAGTGTCTTATCTTCTTGGCTCTCAAGGATTTGTCCGCGGCATTCCCTAAGTCGGCGGAACTGCATGAACAGCTTCTTAAGTTCTATCAAGATCAAAGCCGTCCTCAGTGATCGCCGTCCCCCACCCTTTAATCCCTTATTGTTTTGCTTTTGCTTCTTTTGACTTTCAAACACTATAATCTGGTTTGTAATAACCGTACTCTCATTTTGTTTGAATGGCAATTCAATGTTTGTGTGCATGTGTTTGTTTAAGCGTTCCACTGCTTTTAGTTGTGTGTTTGTGCTAACGTCCTTATCACTTGTTATCCTTTTCGATGATGCCAAAAGGGGGAAGTGTAGTTTTGCAGAGATGCGCTACAAATTAGTTATTTAGAATAAGCAAGTGTTAAGGGGGAACTATTAAGTGTCTAAGGAACGCCCATGCTAGAATAAACTAGAGGACGCCTAGAAAATTTTAGGACGTTTTTCTCTCCTTAAAATCCAAAAGTTAGAGAATCAAAGAACGAAAACTTGTGCTTACTGAATTTTCTCTAAGTATTAGAGGACGCTTCTAAGTTTTCATGCATGCTAAGTTCAAACGCCAAAACTATTTTGCTGAAGAGTTTGTCATCATCAAAAAGGGGGAAATTGTTGGGACGCTATCAAGGACGCTTGCGTACTTGTTAGTGTACCACACAACCGTCCCTTAGTTTTGATATGACAAACTCACTTTGATTCTAATAAAATTGTCCAAGTGTTCAGGAACGCCAGTGACAAAAGGACAACAAGTGTGTGAGCGTTCCCTAGGCTTAGGGACGCCAGCTAACAGGAAGTAAGGACCAGCAAGAGACTACTTAAGCAAGGACGGAGTCCCAAGCAAGTAGGAACGCAAGAAAGGAGTCCTTACTCTCTAGCCGACAGGATGACATCACACGATAATGTTTGATCATCCGAGGACACGTGGAGATCGATCCTGTAGCAGAGTCCAACACTACGTGGCGGACGATCCTGTAGCAGAGTTCATCAACACGTGGCGGCCGATCCTGTAGCGGAGTTCATCACACACAGCTGGATACAGGAAGCTTCCTCATCACCGCCATACTACGTGGAGGAAGATCCTGTAGCCACGTCCTCGAAGGGCATGATCGTCCCAGAAGAATGACGCCCTTCCCCAAGTCCTATAATAGCCCCAAGACATTTATTGTGAAACTAACGCTTTCAGAGAATATTCAGAGAGAATCAGAGGAAAGCGACTCACTCAAGAACACGAAGAACTAACTCAAGAACAGTGTTTAGACTTGTGTTAGATCGAGTGAGATTTTGTATCCAAACCACAAAACAGTTTGTATTAAGAAAACCCAAAAAGAGAAAGAGAGTTCTGCGAAGTACTACAGAACGTAGGAATAGAGTCCTTTAGTATATTGAACCAGCTTAAGTTGTAGGCTTAAAGGAGTTCTTTACAAGTGAACTTAGGGAAAAGCTAAGTGTCAGAGAACTGTAAAGACTCGCCAATACAACTGTAAGAACGTTCAATACAAAGGAAAGAACTATTGAAAAATCCTCCAAGGAGGTAGAGGTTTACACTCAAGGACTACTTGGTCTTGAGTGGTTCCTCTATAATTCATTGCGTTCATCATTACCTGTTTAGTACTTTATTTCCGCTGCATTACTCAAGGACGCCCCTACTCCTCGTAGGGACGCCTGACCAAAGGACGCCTTTACTCAAGTAAAGAGCGTTATTCAGTACTAACGATCCAACATAGGTGATCGCTTAGTACAGTTTTTATACATCTCATGCATGTCCACCATGTCCATTTGTTTCAAATAATAGATGAATAATTCATCAAAAGCTAGTATTTCTCTTTTTTTAGTAAAATACTCCCCATCTTTGATATTTCTTACCCCAAAGCTTCTTATTTGATCATTGGAGGAAGGCACCGACTAACTATGTCAAACTTAATTTCTACGGTGTTGTTACTTCTGACAGTGTCGCTTCCTTTTGTTTTATTTGCGGAAGTCTTTACGCTTTGCCAGGGGATTCTAGAGGCCATCAACCATGACATTCCCCGTTTGTGTATCGAGGATGACAAGCTGCAAGTAATCAATGTGGTGGATGGTGATAAGAGCTGCCCATTGGAGGCAGATATTCTGCGTAGACACTCAAGGACTACTATGCTGTTTTCTGGACTGGTCGATCTCGCATGCTTTTCGGGAGGCCAATTCTTTTGCAGACTTCGTTACAACTTCGTTGCATCATCAATCCCTTTGTATTCTAACCCGGTCCTCTGGGACCTCATCCACAAGGATGTTTTGGACTAGGGTCCGGTCTGTCGGGACTAGTCTAATTTTTTTCCGTATCAAAAACAAAATTGACCATTCGAATACCAAATCTTAGTCCTCAATTATACTTAACTATACAGTATATACTCCGTATATTGTAATCCTATAATAAAGTTAAATTCTTTCTTTAATCTAAAAACAATAAAAGATAGATGGTTTGTACATCTGAGTCTTTACCAAACCATCTACCTACTCTTCAAGTCAAGAACTAATTATTAGGTAAAAATTTAAAGTCTGTACTCCTTATATATGGGTTCTTAGTACAAAAACGACATGTTTATAGAGGGTAAACCTCAAAATGGAAGGAATACCATTCCATCACGGACGAAAACACGTGCTCATAGCCTACCGCCTACAACCTCCGTAGTATAACATTAGACAAAAATCAGACTACATTTTGTGATTTGAAGATTTAGGATATACACCACATGCTCAATGCAATGTACACCATTTATAGTATGCACATGGAAAACTTAAGGGACCGCAAGTCATGACTCCATTTGGCAAGACATGATACGATCCTTATATATCGAACATGGAAACAAAAATAGAAAAATGTTAATGCTCAAATTTAGTCATATTTTTTTTCCTTAACTTGGTGGGGAAAGATGTACAAAGCAGCTTAATCAAAAGGATTGTAATATCAATTTTTGACTTGCATGTAAGGAGCTGAGTTACATTCGTTGGTTTGGGTTTAGCATAGAATCCTATAAAATTTACAAAACAAAAAAACTTGACCCTAAACTACCCAAGATCGCTCTAAATTACACATTTCTTTTTACATTAGGTAGGGTAGGTGCATCTATCATCTTAACCTCATCATTATTATAACTATGTACTAAAGTAGAGGTTAAAAATAATAACTATCACAACACATGTCAATTTTATATTAAGCCACATTTTATTATCACAACACATGTCAATTTTATATTAAGCCACATCACCAATCTCTATTAAAATAATCTAATTGGATAAATTTTGATTATAAACCCCTCATGTCTCACATTTCGCTCTGACATTTCGCTCGTCTGACATTTCGCCCGTTGCGCTCGCCGTCCCCTAGCTTTCCTCCGGCACGGTTTCCGGCGACCGCCCGTCGCCCCTCGCCTATCGCCCCTCCCTGCCCTGGTCCCGCCTCAAGACCCGGCCCCATCTCCGACGACCTCCGGATCCGCCCCTCTCCCCCACTCTCAGATCCGGTTCTCTCCCCACCCCCACCCTCTCTCCCGTTGGTGTCTCCTCGTCGGCCCTCCTCGTTCCTCGCCGGCCATCGTCGTTCCCACGACGGTCCACGGCGCACCCGCCAATCCCGACCACTCGCGGCCCTTCTCCCTGGTGACGGTGGTGTATCCCGACCACTCCTGACCCCAGCCGTGTCAGCTCATCGCACCCCGGAACCCCTGCCGACGGTGGTGTATCCTCAGCGGACTCCCCATCTCCCTAGCGTCCGGAACCCCTGCCGTCGGTGGTGTACCCGCGTTCCCTAGCGACCGCGGCTAGGTGTCGTCCAGAGGTGTTCAGCTAGGTGTCGTCCATTTCCTGGGCCAGCCAGAGGTGTTCGGCCGGCTACCCGTTCCCGTACCCGTCGGCGTCCAGGCTCGGCGGCGCACCGCCCTATCGGTTGTACCCCTCTTATCCCTGCTTTTTCTAGCTTGTATTCGTTGCAGATTTTGTGTGGATTTTTGTTGTTTGGGTTGGTTTGTTGATTGGGTGCCCTTTCTTCAGTTTTTTGCCGCTTGGGGCCATTTCTTTGGTTTTGATTTTGGCCATCGCTTGTCTCCAAGTTGTTTGATTGATTGGGCTGTTTTTATTTGCCTCCTTTAGTTGTTGTTTTTGTCTGTGCTGTCCTCTGTTTTTGGTTTCAGTTTTTGCTCTTGATCTTGTCGTTGTCTTGTTGCCTTGTTACCTCCTTTAGTGGCCTTAGTGTTTGTAGGGGTTTTGTTGTTGTTCTTGCTGGTGTTTAGTTGTGGTGCTGTTGTTTCCGATTGCCTGCCCCTTGCTAGTTTTGTTGCGTTATGTTTATCGCTGGTTTGTTATTGGCTGAGTTTTGTTAGTTTCTCTAACCCTTTATTTGTTAGTTGCGCTCGAGTGCATAGCTTTTGGGTGGCCTAGTGGTTTTTTTCCCTTGCTACTTTTGTTGCGTTGTGGTTTTTGCTGGTGGTTCTTACAGGAAGTCTCGTTTTGTTCAGGCGTGGTAGGTTTCAGTTCCAGTAATGGTTCAGCCTCGGAGTAGTGGAGTGGCCATCCGGGCCTTTAGTGATGTGAGGATAGGGTCGTGGAATATCGGTACCCTTACAGGGAAGTCTATCGAGTTGGTTAAGATTCTCCAAGGGCGGAGAGTAGCGATTGCTTGTCTGCAGGAGACTAAGTGGAAGGGTAGGAAGGCTCGTGAGGTTGATGGTTGGAAATTGTGGTACTCTGGGGGTGATTGCGGTAAGAACGGAGTTGGTATTCTAGTTGACAGAAAGTTAAGGGATCAAGTGGTGCAAGTGGTCCGCACAAGTGATCGTTTAATGTTGTTGAAGATTGCTTTGGGGGAGAAGATATTGATCATCATCAGTGCTTATGCCCCGCATGGGGGCTTGAGTTCAGAGGAAAAGCGAAGGTTTTGGGATGACTTAGATGGCTTGATGAGGAGCATCCCGAGCTTAGAGCAGTTAGTTGTTGGGGGGGGGGGATTTCAATGGGCACATTGGTAGAGCGAGCGACGGTTTTGATGTGGTGCATGGAGGTTTCGGGTTTGGTGTCAGAAACGAGGGTGGTCGGGCTTTGTTGGACTTTGCGGATGCTTTCAGTTGCATAGTGGTAAACTCTTGGTTCAGGAAGAGAGAAGATCAGTTGGTAACTTTTCAGAGTGCATCGTGTAAAACGCAGATTGATTTCTTTATGGTTAGGAGGGCGGACAGAGGAGGGTGTAGGGATTGTAAGGTGATCCCATATGACGGTCTTTCGACGCAGCATAAATTGTTGGTTTTGGATTTTAAGGTTCTGGGCAGACTGAGAAAGATGTCCAGTAGGCCGCAACCGAGAATCAGATGGTGGCGTCTTTCGGAAGAGAATGGGCAGAGTTTGAAAGATAAGATTTGCGAGGAAGCCGACGCAAAAGGGGCATGGCAGGAAAGGAGTGATGCAAACGAGATGTGGGGTAAGATGGCAGAGTGCATTCGTAGAGCAGCGTGTGGAGTGTTGGGAATGTCTAGAGGCGTTTCTGGGCATAGGAGGTCGGTCTCGTGGTGGAGCGAAGAGGTGCAGGAGAAATTGAAGAACAAGCAGCTGGCTTTCAGAGCTTGGATGAGGAGCAGTGACTCAGACAGAGAGGTGAGATCGGTAGAGTACAAAGCAGCGAAGAAGGAAGCGAAGAAAGCAGTGGCGAGTGCAAAGGATAAAGCGTATGAGAGCCTTTATAAGGCACTCAACGAAAAAGGTGGAGAGCGAGTTTTGTATAGGCTCGCAAGAGAGAGGGATAGGATGAGCTCGGATTTGGGCAAGGTTCGTTGCATCAAAGACGAAGATGGGAGTGTGCTAGTGGATGACGTAGAGATCCGACAGCGGTGGGAGAGGTACTTCTGCGGCCTTCTTAATGAGGGTTGTGAGTCGCTAGAGGGACACCGAGTCGTAGGGAGTCAGGGCAGTTTTATCGTCTACAGGAGGTTTTCTAGGGAAGAAGTCAGTGAGGTGATCCGCAGAATGGGTAGAAAAAGGGCAGTGGGTCCGGATGAGATCCCAGTAGAGGTTTGGAAATGCTTGGGTGCGAGAGGCTTTGATTGGCTAGCGGCGCTTTTCAACGCTATTTTCAAGAACGCCAAGATGTCGGAGGAGTGGAGACTCAGCAAGTTAATCCCGTTATACAAGAACAAAGGAGATATTCAGCATTGTAACAACTATAGGGGTATTAAACTCCTAAGCCATACAATGAAAGTGTGGGAGAAGGCAATTGAGCTGAGACTGAGGCGGCTAGTGCAAGTGTCGGAAAACCAATTCGGCTTTATGCCAGGGGCGGTCGTCCATAGAGGCGATCCATTTGTTGAGGAGATTGATTGAAGCCCATAGGGAGAGAAAGAAAAATTTGCATATGGTGTTCGTAGACCTAGAGAAGGCCTATGACAGGGTACCGAGAGAGTTGATTTGGGAGTGTTTGGAAGCCAAAGAGGTGCCGGGTTCTTTCATCAGGATCATTCGGGACATGTATGAGCAGTCGAGGACAAGTGTCTGCACGCCAGGAGGGGATCTAGATTTCTTTGAAGTGGGGGTGGGTCTCCATCAGGGTTCAGCTCTGAGCCCCTTCTTGTTCACGCTGGTGTTGGATGTGCTGACTAGGGACATTCAGGGAGAGGTTCCGGGTTGCATGTTGTTCGCAGATGACATAGTTTTGGTGGAGGATTGCAGAGAAAGGGTGAGCAGCAAACTGGAAGTGTGGAGGGAGAAATTGGAAGGTAAAGAGTTTAGGTTGAGTAGGACTAAGACGGAATATGTGGAGTTCAGTTTCGGTCAGGAGGTTGAGCTTAGAGGTGAGGTGCAGTTGGGCGGTGTTCACATTGCGAAGAAGGATTACTTCAAATATCTGGGTTCTATTATGCAGTCCGATGGGTGTATTGATGAAGACGTTAGGTCTCGTATTCAGAGAGGTTGGCAAAAGTGGAGGACGGCCTCAGGTGTTCTGTGCGACAAGAAGGTTCCTCTTAAGCTCAAGGGTAAGTTCTACAGGTCTGTTGTAAGGCCGGCAATCCTCTATGGTGCAGAATGTTGGCCAACGACGAAGGTTCAGGAACAGAAACTCGCAGTTGCAGAGATGAGGATGCTCAGGTGGATGTGTGGGCACACAAGGATGGATAGGATTAAAAATGAAGAGATCAGAAGCAAGCTCGGGGTGGCTACCATTGGAGACAAGTTGAGAGAAGCTAGATTGCGTTGGTTTGGGCATGTTCAGAGACGGAGCCCTGATGCTACGGTTAGGAAGAGCGAGCATTTGGATTTAGGGGCTTTCCGGAGGGATAGGGGTCGCCCGAAGAAGCGTTGGATGGACAACATAAAGCATGATATCGCTTTGTTAGGGATTTCAGAGAGTTTGGCTCAGTGTAGGGAAGTGTGGAGGGAGAAGATTAGGGTGCTAGATAGCTAGTCGACTTTTTTGGTCTTTTCCTTTGGGTTGTTTTTAATTTCTATCCTTTGCGTTGTATATTTTTGTTTCAAACCATGTTAAGTTTTTGTTTCTTTCTTTTGGGTCGTATTGGGCGCATTTCATCTAGGTCTGGAATGCCCCCATCCAGACCCCCCAGATCCTACCTTGGCGGGATTTCCCTAGGTACATGTTGTTGTTGTTGTTGTTGTCATGTATGTGAAATATGAAAGAATATATATCATTGAAGGTATATCTACGAAGTTTCCTTGAATATATTTATAATTAATCTTACTATATAATAAATTAGAGATTAAATTAATAATATAGAACAACATATGTCATCTCCAAATAAATATATAATTAAATTAATAATAGTATATCAAAGATATAATAAATTGCATAACCATTTTATTAAAACAATTTGATTGGTTAACATTTAATTGACTTATTTTTAATATTTAAATTTTTTATTGTAGATTCTACATATATAAAAATTATATATATGATTTAGATTTGAATTGTCTTTTCCAAAATAACTATATAATAATTACTATTATTATAAAAAAAAGAAAATTATTTATAAAAACAAATATTCAATCCTTATGTAAAAGTTATAATCATACAAATCTTTTTTCAATTAAAAAAGTGTATTGTAATAGAAATATTTGTTCAATTATTTATAATCAATACAAGGTTGTATATCAAACTATTCTTTTGAATAACTTTATATAAAATTTAAAGTAAGTTTTTAATTAAATCAAAATCGTATATTCATTAAACGGGTCTATATACTAAAGAAAAAGTTAAACTAATAATTAAAATGACACGTGTTAAATTTACGTTGAACTATATCACCCACTTTTACGAAAGTGACCTATGTACATAAAATCTAAAATATATATTATTGAAATTCTATCTAATAAGGTTTTCTTAAGGATATAATTAATCTTATTATATACTATATAAGAGGTTAAAGTAATAATATGAGCAACACTTGTCAATCACAAATTAAATGACATCATCATTTTTGTAAATCATTCTAATTGGTTGAAATATAGTTTACTTATTTTTAAGGGTTTAAATTTAGTTGTAGATTCCATATATAAGAAAATATTTATATAATTATGATTTGAATTTGAATTTACTCCAAAATAACTGTAAAATAAAAAATAATTTATTAATTAAATAATCATCCAAGATAGAATATATCATCAAAATATATCTTATAAGAAATAAATTAAATAAAACAAGATTTTACATCCATTTATTATATTTGGGATAAATGTATACAAAATCTGATTTTTTTAAAAATCAAATCAGATACGCATACCAACACTAGTTAGTTACAAATGAAATAGGGTGTACAAAGCAAGTATTTTTTAAAAGCATTTAGACCGAAATGCCATATTGTTATTAAAAAGTGTTACAAATATTATTTCCATTATAAATAAAATAACCATTAGTACATTGAGCTGTCAAAACCTGACCCGACCCGAAAAATCGATCTGAACCGATCGAAAATTTTTGGGTTGAAACCTGACCCGAATAGTAGCGAGCAAAGAGAAAAACCGAACCCGATTGGGTTGAAACCCGAGACCGACTTGACCGACCCAATATATTATATATATGTAGAATAAATATATTATATTGTAAATATTATAATATACTTTATCATAAAACCTATTATAAATAAAATATTATTATAAAAATCTATTAAACATGGTATTTTACTATTAAATATTATTATTTAATCACAATATTGTTTTAATAATCATTAAAAATTCAAATTCTTGACCTGTTAGGTCGACTCGAACCCGTACGATAACCTATCAAGACCCGACCCGGCTTGACCTGTAACCCGATAGACCCGAACCCACACTTAACCCGAACTCGAAAAGACCGAACCCGAATGCACCCGACCCGACCTGTTTGACACCTCTAATAGTACATATATTATAATTAAAGACGGACTAATCAAATTATGCTTTAAAGTAAATAATACTCTTACTTGCATGGAAAAAAATATTTTTAAATATCTATTAAATGTTTAAGCATTTGCGATTTTTATTGTGAATTTTGAATAAAGTTTGAATATAGTTTTATTAATTATAAATAATAAAACTAGCTTTAACCTATAATAAAGTTTTTTAATTAATACGCAAGTGTTTGTTGCATGTAAATTTGATTATTTTCATGCAACAAACACTTGATCTTGAATAAACACCAACCATTTTGGCTATTTTGGCTATTTTTATTTTTGCATTAATTTCATGGAAACAAGAAAGCGAAGTTTGAAGGTTAGTGGACCAAAATGGTAGGTGCATGTATACACTAATAAAAGAGAGGGTGCAAAGTTAGGTCGTCACATTCTTGAATAAACACCAACCCCCATCATTTAACCAAAAAAAAAGAAAAAGACCCATAAATCAGAGGAGGATAATATTCCACCAAGGACACCATAGACTCCTCCTCCTCTCTACTTTCCTCACAAACTTCACCATCCCTGTGCAATCCAATCCCAATCCAACAAGACCTCTTCATCATCAATGGATCCCCAAACCCTCGCCCCCTCAGACTCCGGAGAAACCCAGAACCAGAGCACAGAGAATGAGTCCGCCATTGTTGGAGCTCGCCCGTGCAGGCCCTTCCTCCCTCCGACAGCCTCCATTTCCCTCTCCCTCTCCGCAATCCTGCCCTCAAGCCTCACCAACCCGGCCTCGAAGCTCACAAGAGTCTTCTCCAACACCCCCACACAAGTCAAGCTCTCCAACTCCCAAATCTCATCCTCCTTAATCCACCTCTCGCTCTCCTCACCTACCCTCACCCCACAAAAACCCTCCTTCTCCAAGAAGTCCTCGTTCTCGGCCATCCCCCTCCAGAGCCCGCTCTCGGTGACCCCCCGGCGCCCCTCGGAGCCCTCCAGCGGCGCCGCCCTCCGCCGCTCCACCATCGTCTGGTTCCGCAGCGACCTCCGCGTCCACGACAACGAGTGCCTCAACTCCGCCAGCAACGACTCCTCCTCCGTCCTCCCCGTCTACTGCTTCGACCCCCGCGACTACGGCAAGTCCTCATCCGGGTTCGACAAGACCGGCCCCAACCGCGCCTCCTTCCTCGTCGAGGCCGTCGCCGACCTCAGAAAGAGTCTCCAAGCCCGAGGCTCCGATCTCGTCGTCAGGATCGGCAAGCCCGAGACCGTTCTTGCTGAGCTGGCCAAGGCTGTTGGCGCCGATGCTATCTTTGCCCATAGGGAGGTGTCCAAGGAGGAGGTGAAGTCTGAGCTTAAGATTGAGAGTGCCATGAAGGATGAGGGGGTTGAGGTGAAATACTTCTGGGGGAGCACGCTCTACCATTTGGAGGATCTGCCGTTTAAGCTGGAGAATATGCCTACCAACTATGGTGGGTTTAGGGAGAAGGTCAAGGGGTTGAAAGTTAGGGATACCATTGCTGCTCTTGATAGGATTAAGGGCTTGCCTTCTAGGGGTGGTGTGGAGCCTGGCGACATTCCTTCCTTGGCTTCCTTGGGCGTTAACCCTACTGCCTCTCTGTCTCAGGTCTGCCTCTCTACGTTTTACTACTCCTCTATGAGATTCATGTATGTTTGGATTTGGGATTGGGTCTTCTTGCAGCGGATAATGTACGCCCTTGTGAGAAGTATATTAGTAGTCGTTTTTGTGATTCATATATGTTTGGATTTAGGATTGGGTCTTCTTGCAGCAGATAATGTATGAACTTGTGAGAAGTATGTTAGTAGTCGTTTTCGTGATTCATTATGTAGTTCTTGTTTGTAAGGTGACTGATCGTATCATAAAGATAGATACTAGTAGTTCATTGGGTTGTGTTTTCGGTTCTTGCCTACGCCTAAAAGGCTAAAACTAGCTTTATTGGCACAACCGTATAGGATGGGAAGCCCGGTGCTAGCGCATCCATGGTGGGAGGAGAGACCGAAGCGCTTCAGAGGGTCAAGAAGTTTGCAGCTGAATGCCAAGCTCAGCCGCACAAGGGGACCAAGGATGGAAGTGACAGCATCTATGGCGCTAACTTCTCTTGCAAAATTTCTCCATGGCTGACCACCGGAAGCCTTTCTCCTCGCTCCATGTTTGATGAACTGAAGAAGACTGCATCTAGGTACAGAGCTGATACAATCTGTTTGTGTAAGGCATTTTGCTATATATGGTCATTGGTTGTGTAGTGAAAATAACCTGATTCTGTTTGACAGAACAATCTCTGCCTCCTCAAAAGGGAAAGATGATGGTGGTGATGGGATGAGCTGGTTGACCTCTGAATTGTTGTGGAGGGATTTCTTCAGGTAGCCAGATGAGTAATGATTTATTTTTATTTATTATTCAGAATATAGTGCAAAATCACTAATAGAATTTTCCTTGTCTTCAGATTTATCACTAAGAAGTACAGCTCTGCTACGAAGCTTGAATCTGCTCCGGCAACTGCTTGTACTGGTGCTCTTGCCTAAATGACACTCAATTTGGCTGGTTGAGAACAAGAGCCATCTCACTGAAATCGAGTTCTAGTTCTGTATTTCCCTTGTAGGATATTGAAGCGCACTAGCTAGGTTTCGAGTCTGGGTTGATGGAACCGTTTGTGCCCCCCTTGTTTGGACTTTTTTGTATATCAACCACACAATGGTTGAATGTCTCTTCAAGTTTTTTATCCCCAATTCCTTAAAAATAAGGCTTTGTTTCAGTATGTGACTCCATTTGTTTGCGTTCTGCCATGTGAATAAGATAGATATCCATCAGTTCTGTTCTGAGTGTGGGAGGAATTTGGTGCATTTGCTTCTTTGCTCCATCAGTTCATGTTTTTGTCCTGGATTCAAGCTTTTTACTTTCAGAACCTCAAAGCATATGGGTTCAGTAGTTCAACTCTGAGGGTTCCTTTGCCAAATTAAGGGCTGGTTCATCAATGTAGCCTAGTGCTGCTTAGATGAATAATACTTTCACTTTACTGCATGATTTATCAATTATACATTTTTTATAAAGCCAAAAGGTTACAATGTTGTTTGTAATACTGCCTTTATGATACCAATTCAATGTATGCGGTGTATACCCAAAAGATACAAGATGTGGATCATCTAAAGTAACCAAGAAAGGTATGGCCGTATGGGGTCTCAAAATAGTAGGAGAGAAGAAAGTGTAGTATGACAAAGAATGGCTAGCACACATTATATGATTATATGATACCAGAAACCTTGAGTGATGATAGTACCACAAAGACAAGCCAGAGGAGTATGAAGTAGACGCTCGTAATCCATGCCCAAATCCTGGGCCCACCAAGCTCGGCACCCAGAGTTAGCCTCCTCAACACTAGAACTGAGATACACCCTGCTGAAGTACAAAAGAATACCAGCAATGAAAAGCTGAGCCCCGTTGCGTTCTTGATGTACAGAGGCTGCTTGTATGCAAAGTAATTGTATGTTGTATCAATAAGCCATGGGATACCAATGCCGAAATATATGTTCACTGAGTTGCTGTACAGAGAAACAAAAGTGTAAATTAGAAAAAAAAAATGTAAATTAGAAGATTGTAACATGTTTTCAACCCAAAAGGAGGATTTGAAGGGTTTGAGACCTGCAAGTGATGTTTGCAATGGCAGAATCAGCCGTAGTCTGTCGTTCAGCAGCGATCTTACTGGCTACTAGATCTGGCCAAGAGGTTCCAGCAGCTAATGCTGTGAATGCAATTACATAATCATTTATTCCTGCACAGGCAGACCACATATTTATTGTTTATTCAGTCTCAAAGAATCAAAACAAAAATGTGTATATTTAATTTGTTTCAGTATCAAATTTCTAACCTGTGACGCAGCTGATTAGATTAGACAGTTTCGTCACAATATAAGCTATTCCACTGATGAAAATTAGAGAGCAGATGAAGGCAATCCATCCATGAGCTATGTGATAAGGAGGAACGAAAGCAAACAGAAGCCGCCATGGTAGAAGGATCAACTGCCATGAAACTTTTCCAATCCTTATGCAGATGCTCCTGTTCTTTTTTGTATCTGTGTTTTCCAGCTGAATAAAGAATCATCAACAGATGGAAATAAAGGTGTAAGGAATGGAAAATTGAGCAAAAAAGTATGTGATATATATGTAGATATAATAATTTGAAGCTACTGAAAGCAAAATCCATATTTCCTAGACTCTACTGCAGTAGACACTTGAATATTGATCCTATAAATAAGGATATGATGAACATGTGACACTTGAATATTGATCCTACAAATAAGGATGCGATGAATGTGTGAAAAGCCTGTAAAATGCAAAATGAAATTCTGATGCACTTGGTATTCTTTCTTTGAATTTTGACAATTGTGGTGGCAACTACTCGTCTGAGTAGTACAATACTTTCAAAATTAACTCTTCCATTGAACTGAACTGAGGATAGTCCTACAATAATATGTGACTAAGTGCCGATGGATCCACATACTAAGTTGGATTCTTAGGAAAAGGTTAGAATATACTGTATACATCCTTCCTACTGTGATGAACACTTGGATAGAAAGAGATTCGATAACCTAGCACCAAGCAATGCAAATCTGTTACATGCGATTTAATCCAAATATTTGTTTCATCCCAAAAGTAATCATATATATTGTAAATCACGTACCACCAATGCGTCCTGATATTGCTGTTTCCATGTCAAGAAGAAACGCGCAACATCGCTCGTAGTTTTCCTCTGAAGTAGGGCACCAGATGTTTCATCCACTTCATCCGTGGGCACAGCTTGATATTCCAGGTGTGCAGGTTCAGAAAGCATACTCTCTAAGCATGGATGCAAAATTTAACATTTGGACAGAAAGAAACGACTGGCAATTGATCTCAAATCTTCAACAGAATTGGTCACTGGAACTTTCAAATGCAGAAAATAAAGCTACAGTGGACATAATTAGAGTTTATATCAAATAAGTCAAATTCATAACCAAAATGAGGTTACTGATACATAATCCGGCCAGATTCAGAGTCCATATAGTCAAATGAATTAACACAAGAGAATATGAGCTAGCTGAGAAGTGTTGATGCACAAATATTAGGAAGATGGCCAATGCTCATGATTAGCTTTTAATTTTATAAAACATGAGATCATAGGAACAAACGACAAGTTACTGTCATAATAACTTCAATTACCTATGCTAGTTTGTGAATGGACAGAAAATATATCAACGATAGCCCTCTCTTCCATGCCATCAGTTGCAATTGTTTCTGTATATTCATTCATAATCACTTCACATGATTTCTCCTCCGGCACCCACTCTAATGGTCTCTCAGACCTCACACTGAAAGACAAAGAAAGATATCAAACAACCGAAGATGGAATGATGCAACCTAACCTAATGCAAGAACAAATTTACAAGACGGATGATAAATAAATATAAAAAAAACTCACAAAGGAAAGGACACATAAGGCCAGCGCTTGTCCTGAACATAAGCATGCATTACTAACAAGAAAAACTGCAATACAGTTAGCAGTGACTCCTGTAGTGTAATTACATCTGGTGTCCAGACCTGAAAATATCAAGTAGCAAATTTCAAGCAATTGGCATATAGCACTAGCTTCAACACCTAATGTGCTAATAAAGCCATTGAATTATCTAATTGGTACGGATTTCCATTTAGTGACATATTTGATATAGTAATGCAAAATGGTTACTAGGACAATATATTAATACATAACGAAATAACAACACATCATATCAGCTTCTGATGACTTTTTACTATTTTCATATAACTGACGACTACATGCACTTCAGTTTATTCAACATTCAGATTACCTTTAAGATTATATACAGCCATACATAAGCCCAGAAAGACCAAAAGAGCTCCACTAGCCAAACTCCAATATCAGATATCTTTTTCAGCTCTCCAGCTTTTGGGACAACTACACACACGGCATGGATAGGGAAGAGGTCAAATGCAGCTGAACCAACAAGTGTTCCGGGTCCCAGACCTGCTCATTAAAGCAAAGATCCCCATTTAGTTAGAGAAGTATAATCTAGTTCAAATGACAAAGAATCCTTAATTTATGAACTAAATTACACTTTGATCATGCTGCAGGTCATCATTTAGTTGCATTTCTTGTTCCCAATAAAGAAGCAATTTCAAACAGCAATTCACATACAAAGGCAGCAACTTATTAGTCTGCTCATATTTAAGGTCTTCTACAGAGGTGATCTACTATAAGCTTGTCAAATGTAGACTAAAACCTTATACATTCATAAAGTGAACACACATCTGAGATTTTGCAAAACAATATGTTACATTTACACCTATTAAATTTGATAACCCTAAAATGATCGAATGGATGGCAAAATATATGGCCCGGTATAGTAAGTAGATAGGAAGCATCCCTTTTCACCCTATCACATTTAGATGAAGATCTAGGAATTCCTCATCAAACCCTCTCTTTTTCACGCTGCAAATAAAGGTTAAGAGCATTACATTGAATTTCAACATTGAAACTCCAGTATAAGGAGAATTCTGTCATACAAACCTCCAGCATACAGGCACCCAATATTCTGTATAGAATCGATGATAGACAAACATATTTGGGGGAAGCTAGTTCCAAAAGCCAGAAGGGTGATATCTGCAACCGTAAAATTCCACACGTTCTCATGTTTAACAACTTGAGCTTTTGTTGCAGGGTCTGTCGTCGTTACTCTTCGTGTATGCTTAACAATATTCTCCATGGAGCGGAAAAATTTAGAAGTGATAGCTGATAACCCAATGAAACAGTATGCAAGTCCTAAGAAGTAGAGGAATGTGCGTAAACCATCCCCCAGTGAAGTCTCTATACTGAAGAGTAGGTAGTCTTCACAACTTGTGCCATACAATGACCCACTCTTCATTGCATGCAATTGTTGTGTGTTTTCAGCTAACACTCAAGTACTTGGGCAGCAGTCAATCATTGACAGTTTACTGGCACCTAATAAGTCGAAAGAGTAACAATTTCGTGAGAAAGGTGATACATTATCCTGAAAGTACATGGCAATGTGAAGCTAGAGATGTTGCACAAGCCCATAAAAACGCAGCCATATATGATATACACAAGCAGCCATATATTTCAACCCATAAATAGAATAACTACGAAATATCAAGAAATAGGCTGATTACTCCTGAGTCACATCTCTAGAGGTAATCACCAATTTTGTGGAATTCCTCTTCCTAATAAAAACATGAGCATTACATTACAGCATTGCAATTTCAGCATTTCTACTTGTTTCCAGAAAAAAGGGAGAAGAAGGTCTCATTGTTGGAATAAAATTCAGTTAAAACCGCTACTAAACTAATCACCACAACTTCCCATTGCAATGTTTGTGCCAAAACCAAGACCGAGTATAGTCCGACACAGCAAGCAGGATATATATATGAATCCAAAATTAAAATCTGATAGATCTTCGCAATCGTCTACTCTCAACACCTAAAGCAATTGCACTAAATTAGGGTTTTTTCACATCATGCAAAACCCAATTCAGAACCAATGAATGAAATACATACCCACCAGTCGCCCGAAAAGAGCAGAAGGGGTCGGTGCCGGCTATGAATTCTTCAAGTGGAGTTGTGAATTGAAAGGAAGAGCGATGTGAAGAGTAATCCGAAGAGAAGTTGAGGGAGAAAGTAGAAATAGATAAGCTATCGCTTCTTCCTGTGTCCGTGTGTGATAGCCTTACAGAGTTACAGGCAACACAGCACGAGGGACACGGGGGAAGGAGGCGACGAACATCCAATGATTTTGGAGTCTGGAAGAGATCTCGTGTTTCACCTTTTTGCTTATAATAATATTTTCGTTTTGCTGATCATTGCTTATAATAATATGATACTGTAATATCTATCTCACCAAAAAAAAAAATGATATTGTCTCAAAAAAAAAAATGATAATATCTATGCTAGTATTAGTCCGGTTACAACTTACAAGAGTATATCTACTATAATGTACTATAATCTATCTACTATAATCTATTACTATATACTAAAGCGGAAGCAAATTCCGCCACCATATTGCGCCACATCACCCCTTTTATTAGAATAATATATTTTATATAAATCTTGTTATCATCTATTAAATTGGAAATTTTATCATTCTACTTCCTACTTAAAATTTTTATCTTTTGTTATCTATTAAATTAGAAATTTTATCTTTCTACTCCCTACTTATTACATGTAAATTTATCATATATGATCCAAAAGCATGTACGTACTATATTATCATTAGTTAAGTTATTTATAATTTATTTGATATTATCATCTATCTCTAACTCTATACTAAAGCGGAATCAAATTTTGATCACCACCATATTATGCCACATCACCCCTTATTAAAAAAATTATCTTATCAATCTTAGTTTTAAGCTCATTCTTATACATATTTAATTAAAATATTAGTTCTATCTTGAATTTTAAGTTGCTTTGTATCCTAACATATTAATATCAATCTTATTATTATATGGTACAAATTACAAAACACCACCTGCATAATTCGTACATGGAGAGTTGATTGATAATGGAGAGTTGGTTAATCTTATTATCTACAATTTAAAATATAGTACCGTATTAATCCAAATTTTTATTTTAAATAATTTATTTATTTATATAGATTACTTTATAAATTTTTAATTTAAATTTCAAAATACTTTTATCAACTTTTTATAAAATTTGATAATGCATCCTCATCTTATTGCATTCTTCCTCGATATATATGTTTATGTATGTATAAAAATAATTAATATAAAAATACAATATTTTTATATAAATATTTGACGATATATGAGAATTATGTTATTTTATAATCTAAAATATATTATAGTGAATTTATATACAAGATAATAAAATAAAAAAATACCCCCGTACAAGGTACGGGTCATTTGCTAGTACAGTATAAAGCGGAACCTATGTCTTTGTTAAAAATTGCGCCACCTCATCGATGTTGAATAAAAAAATACTATTTATGCCATGTAATTTAGGCTGAATAAAATAATGCTTTTATTTTAGCAAGTATTAATAAAATCAAACTATTAACCAATTAAGAGGATTTTGCACTATATTTGGATCACATATCAAAATGGAAAATGGAAATTTATGCTAGCTAGAATCTCTCGCTATATTTTCGGTATCAAGAAATCAACTTCTTACCAAGGATGAAAAATTATTAACCAATTAAGATCTTATCCAAT
Organism: Polygonum aviculare; assembly: GCA_934048045.1. Lineage (NCBI taxonomy): Eukaryota > Viridiplantae > Streptophyta > Magnoliopsida > Caryophyllales > Polygonaceae > Polygonum > Polygonum aviculare. The sequence goes on along the minus strand of OW204032.1, from coordinate 10,898,384 downwards.
TAAAATATCATGGTAAATTATCTTTTGCACAAATCTCATATAATTTATATCTTTTAATGTACATGTTAGATATTTGAGGATGAAACATTATCTTTTACACACATCTCATATAATTTATTTCTTTTAGATATTAATATAATCTTCATATAATTTATATGAGTGTGAAAAAAATGAACATTATCCGTACATGGTACGGGTTTTCAACTAGTTACTATATACTAAAGCGGAAGCAAATTCTGTCACCATATTGCGCCACATCATCCCCCTTATTTAAAAATCTATCTTACTAAATCTTGACTTTATCATAATCTTATACATACTTAATTAAGATATTTAAGATATTAGTTCTATCTTATAATTTGAGTTGTTTACTTAATAATTCTATCCATATTTAAAATCTCTATCTTATCATTAGACACATTTAATTAATGCATATATCTATCAAAAACTTTATTTAGAAAAAATTTCTTTTGTCATGTATAAATCATAACCATAATATTTTAGCCATTTAATTAAATATCATATTAACTATAGTTTATTTTTCGTAATTTTATTATGGTAATTTTTTAAATCATCAATGGTAGCAAATTCTACCATTATATATGAGAAAAATATTCATTATATTAAAATAATATATTAAATACAATTTTTTACTATCATATCATATTAAAATATCAATAAAAAAATAGATGTTATATTTACTATATATATCGCTAATATTACATATTGATTACACTTTAGAAAAAAAATAGATTTCTTTAATTAAGATATTGATTCATTAACATTTTTATCAAATATTTAAGTATTTATTTTTTCAAAAAACAATAACATATATACGAGATAATTTGGTTTTGAAATTATCTTATTAAATATCATCTATATCTTTAATATTATAATATATTAATCCGAGTTTTTATTTAAACTTATTGATTTTTATTATATAAGTTAGTTTACGCAATTTAATTTAAATAACAAAAGATTTGTATCAATTTTTTTATAAAATGTGATAATGCATCTTATCTTATGTCATTCTTCCTCACTTGTTTAAATATATGTTTATGTATGTATAAAAAGGTAATATATAAATAAATTTTTACATATATATTATGATATACAAGAATTATGTCTTTTTATAATCTGAAAAATAAACACCGTTTTTAAATTAAAGTATGCATATGATAATATTTGTAATTGTTATAGTAAATTCATACAAAAATTAATAAATAAAATACACAACATCCCCGTACAAGGTACGGGTCATCTGCTAGTACAGTATAAAGTGGAACCCAAGTCTTTGTTAAAATTTACGCCACGTCATCAATCCTGAATAAAATAATGATTTTATCTTTTGCATTGATTTTCAAAAAAATAACTTATATATCTTCTTGATATCTTATCCAATTTCCTTATGTATACTTAATATCATACTCAATTATATATCATTATACGAATAAGGAAATTGAAGTGATTTTCTTTTATATTCCTTACAATTTTTCTTATTAATTAGTATATATTTTTGTCATTATTGAATCTTGAAGAATAGTGAAAAAATTTCACATGTGTCAATAGTATATTCATTAATAATATGAATTTGAATACAACTATTTTAGAATTAAAATTGTATGAATAAAAGTACATATATAGGTCAATAAGTTTGGACTTTGATCTATCGGATTTGGATTATAAGTTCCCGAGTTAAAAGCGTATTCGTATCAAAATTCGATCGATTAATTCGGTTTTATATTTACATTACCCGTACATGGTACGGGGTTTGTACTAGTTAAGTGGTTAATCCAAATTCTCTAGCCTTAGTGATATAATATTGTATAACCAAAAAAAAAACGCTCTCTATGTCTGTTTCTCTCTCTGAGTCCGATGGTTTGAAGGCGCTGGCCGTTCCGACGGCAATGGCAATTGATCATGCCAATGGGGTACGCCCGCCTGACAAACCTCCCGATCAATTGTCTTCATGGAAAGACGTTGTGTCTGGAGGGGCGGTGCAACTCAAAACTGAAATTGATGAGAACTTCGTCAAGGGAAGGATGTCGCTATCTTTCCCCGAGGGGAAAGAAGGTGACCCGGAGGTTCTGATTGCCGATGATTTGATGGATGCACTAGCAAGTGTATGGACGACATCGGTGGTGGTCAAGCTATTGGGACATCCGGTGGCATTTCCAGTGATGGACAGAAAAATTCGTGATATGTGGCGGACGGATAAAGCTTTGCAAATCCTGGATCTCACCAGGGGTTGCTTTCTTGTCCGGTTCGAACGTGAGGAAGGTTGCATGAAGGCTCTAACTTTGGGTCCATGGACCGTTTTTGGACGATGCTTGACGGTTAGGAGGTGGAGTCCAGCGTTCCGTACTACCGATCCAATCACTACCACTCCGACGTGGATCCGTATTTTTGATCTGCCGGTCTCCCTTTATCAAGAGCATGTTTTACTGGGTATAGCGGAAGGGGTGGGGATCCCAGTTAAAGTGGATAGGAAAACTACGTGGACAAACAGAGGTAAGTTTGCTCGTATTTGTGTCGAGGTGGATTTATTGAAGCCGTTGAAAGGAACAGTTGGTGTTAACGGAGAGAAATTCTTTGTCGAGTATGAAGGCTTGCCGACTATATGTTTCGACTGTGGGAGGTTCGACCACCTCAAAACTAATTGTCCGTTTCGGTCGAATCAAGTTGTGATCTCCCCGCCAACTCAAGCTCAGACATCTCCTTCGAGTTCTGCGGAGACGAGTACCAATGGAATTTCTAGGGGGGAGCCGGAGGTGAGTATCAAGGCAGTCGTTTCAGATGATTCTCCGGTGCCGATGACCGCCCATGAGGCGGCCAGGACCGGCAAGGGTACGTACGGGGAATGGATGAAAACGGTTAGGAAAGTTCGACCGGCTAAGGAAAGTCCAAAATCCGGAGCGGATTCTAAGGATGGTAAAGGAAAAGATATTTCCAAGATGGGATCGGGTAGTAGAGAAGGAAAGAATGGAGATCACAAAACTTCGGTTAAGGCAGGTGGAGGTAATTCTGCTAAGGGAAAATCGCCTGCTACCTCTGTCGTTATGGAAACTAACAGATTTGCAGCGTTGAAGGTTGCTGAGGAGGATAGGAGTGAAAATCCGGGTAAGGAAGGTGATGGGAACAGAGTTTCGGTGTCTGTAGAAAATCAAGGGAGCCTAAAGATGGATAACGGAAAGAGAAATAAGGGGGGAGGATCCAAGATTGATTCTGGCGAGGATAACGCAGAACCGATTGCGTGAGAATCCCAAAATTTAAGGGCGGTTACTAAGGATTTGGTTGTTGCGGTGGGGCCAGAGAATGTTCAGGGAAAGGTGAACCCGGTTTTCATTTCGACCGGGCCGGTCAATAGTGAGCCGGTTTCGAAGCCTGTTTCGCAAGGAAAGCGTGGAAAATTCAATCGGAAGCAACCATCAAGATCGTCGAAAACAGAGGGTGATTTGGGCCTGGTGGAAATGATCAGTGAAAAGAAGATGGATATGGAGATCGCAACTCGTAGGTCGAGTGGCAAGAGGCGTAGGCAGACAGAGGGCGTGAACCCTGATGGGGATCCTCAGCCTACTCCTACGAGTTCGACAGTTCCGATGCAGCAAGGTTTTGACCCTGGTGATGTCAGTAATGGCCAAGACACTGCGATGGCGTAGGGAGCTACGATGATCAGCTCGAATCCTCTCTTCGTCATGGGTGAAGGCGGTATTTAGGAGTCGAATGATACTTCCATGGGTGATAGCGACGATGCCCAATTGGGCTTGTCCTGCTGATTCCTTTCGACCCTTTCGGTTCCCTTTTCTTGTGTTAATAGTTTATCCATGAATCTTCTAATGTGGAATTGTTGTGGTGCAGGAAAGCCGGGTTTCCGTCGGGCCATTCGTTATATGCATAAACATTTTGATATTGATGTGGTGGTTTTATTTGAAACTAAAATCTCCGGTGTTAATGCGCAGGCTGTTTGTGTTCGAATCGCGAAGAATGGTTTCTTTGGCTGTTGTCGGGTGGAGGCTAGAGGTTTTGCTGGCGGCATCTGGGTCCTTTGGAAGAGTGATAGGCTGCATTTGAATGTGGTTGCTCGTAATGATAATTTCATGCAGATGTCGGCTGATTTACAGGGATCTACTCTGCATTTTTTCTTGGTTTATGGCCCTCCTTCGGTGAGCAAAAGAGTGACGTTTTGGAAGGAGTTGGAGGAGGCGATTATAACTGTCTCTGGTCAGATTATTGTTGGTGGCGATTTTAATTGCATTCTCTTCAATCATGAGAGGTCTGGTGGAACCGGTGGATTACATGCTGATTCTCATGTTTTTCACAAAATGGTGAATACGCTAAATCTGGTTGATATGGATTTTTCGGGTCCTAAATTCACTTGGAGTAGGCGTTTATCCCCTTCCTCTGTGGTCCAGAAGAGATTGGACAGAATTTTTATGAGCACTGAAGGGAGAGTTACTTGGCCAGAAGCTAAAGTCAGACATTTGCCTAAATATTGCTCGGATCATTGCCCTCTCTTGTTGAGTGTCTGTCCGGTTTACAACATGAACAAGTCGAGGAGGCCTTTTCGGTTTGAGGCGGCTTGGCTTTCTCATCCGGATTTTCACAGGAAAGTGAATGCTAGCTGGAGGGATGGAGAAAGAACTACTACTGCGCTTGCTAAGTTGAAGGAGGATCTTGTTATCTGGAACAGAGAAGTTTTTGGCAACATCCTTAGAAGGAAAAAGGAGTTGATGCAGAGTCTTTCTAGGGTGCAAAGTGCTATCGCCAGGAGAGTGTCGGATGATCTTTTGGACAGGGAGGCTACTATTCAAAAAAATTTAGAGCTAGTGTTGGAGCAGGAAGAGATTCTTTGGTTTCAAAAGTCCCGGGAGCAATGGCTTCGTCTTGGAGATCGCAATACGTCCTTTTTCCATACCTCGACTATCATTAGAAGAAAACATAATAAGGTTGAGGCCCTTAGAGACGATGATGGTTGTTGGGTTGACAGTAAAGAGGAGCTGGAGAAGCTGGCTGAGAACTACTTCAAAAAGTTGTACTCTACTGAGGACTCCGTTAGTGGGGGTGGTTTGTCCATTTCCCAAACGTTTCCTGATATGGAAGAGGGTGTTTACAGAGGGCTAACCGAAGGTATAAAGGACGTTGAGGTTTGGAGGGCCATCAAAGGCATGGGGTCTTACAAGTCGCCAGGGATTGATGGTTATCAACCGGGATTCTTTAAGAGTTGCTGGTCTACGGTAGGCGATTCGGTCATCAAGTTCGTTAAGAATTTTTTCGTTTCATCTCGCCTCCTTGATGGGGTGAATGATACGTTGATTGTCTTGATTGCCAAGGTGGCGAATCCCGAGCATATTAGTCAGTTTAGACCCATTAGCCTCTGCAATGTGATCTATATGGTCATAACCAAAGTGATTGCTAATAGAATTCAGCCTCTTATGACCAATATCATTGGGCCTACTCAGGGTAGTTTTGTTCCGGGTCGGCTCATAACCGAGAACATTGTGATTGCGCAAGAGGTGGTGCATTCAATGAGGAAGAAAAGAGGTCGTAAGGGATGGATGATCATCAAATTGGATCTTGAGAAAGCTTATGATCGCTTGAGTTGGGACTTCATTGAAATTACTCTAAAAGACGCTGGCTTCCCAAATTGTCTTATAGGCTGGATTATGGAGTGTATTTCGACGCCAAAGATGCAGGTCTTGTGGAACGGAGAGGTTACCAAACAGTTTCCGGCTTCGCGTGGTGTTAGACAAGGGGATCCGATATCCCCTTATATATTCCTGCTTTGTATTGAGCGTTTGAGCCATATGATTCTTAGTGCGGTTGGTGAGGGGTCCTGGAAGCCTATCAAGTTGACTCGATCAGGTCCGACGCTTTCTCACATTTTCTTTGCGGACGATATCCTCTTGTTTGCGGAAGCCTCTGTGGAGCAGCTTGAAGTCATAAAGAAGTGTTTAGATAGGTTTTGCTCTGCCTCAGGACAAAAGATAAGCAGTAGTAAATCAAAACTGTTTGTGTCTAGCAATGTTGATAGCATATTGAAGAGACGGCTGCAGGCGAAGAGCGGGTTCGCTGTTACGTCGGATCTAGGAGTGTACCTAGGAATGCCGATTCTTCAAAAAGCTATAGATAAGGATACGTTTGGTTTTCTGTTGGATAAGTTCAACAAAAAGCTTGCAGGTTGGAAGTCGAAGACTCTTAGTTTTGCGGGAAGGGTCACGTTGATCAAGTCTGTGCTGAACTCGCTTCCGGTCTACTCCATGTCTTCATCCTTAGTGTCGGTTAGTACCTGTAATAAAATTGATAAGTTGACGAGGAGGTTCCTGTGGGGAGGTTCGAATGATCAAAGGAGAATTCACAAAGTGGCGTGGAATGTTGTTACAAAACCAAAGGAGTTGGGAGGGCTTGGAATTAAAACGATGAGAGAACTTAATCTTGCTTTGGCTGGAAAGCTTGGTTGGCGTTTTCTCATGGAGGAGGACAGGCTTTGGGTCTCTGTCTTGAGCTGCAAGTACACTAATACGGCGTTAGGAAAATCAGCTGGCTGCTCTAATGTGTGGAAGGCTGTGAGAGCGGGGCTGAATGAAGTTGTGTTACCGGGGACTAGATGGATTTTGAAGGATGGGCGTTCGATCAGGTTTTGGAAGGACGTGTGGCTTATAGATACCGCGTTGGAAGAAGTTGCTATTGCTGCTGTGGATCCTGGCAGGTTGGATGATTTTGTGAGCGACTACTGGACAAGTGCTGATTGCTGGGATTGGCAAGGGCTTACATCTCTTCTTCCCACTACTGTCCTCATGAGGTTGGTTGCGGTTGCTGCTGATAGTGATGGCGAGATGGTGGAGGATGAGATTAGTTGGAGATTCACGGCGGATGGATGCTACTCGGTGGCTTCGGGATACAATACCTTGCTGAATTTTAATAGTTATAACACTAACGATGTGCAGGTCTTTCGCAGGTTATGAAGGGCTCGAACTCATGAGAGAGCCCGATCATTCGGATGGCTGGCTTGTGTGGGCGGTGTTCTATCAAACCATGAAAGACGGCGTCGACACCTTACCAACAACGGTGGTTGTGTTCATGGCCGCGGCGTGGATGAATCCCTTGAGCACTTATTCAGGGATTGTAATATGGTCAGACCTATGTGGGTTGAGATGAAGGTTACTGATTTTTATCCTGAATTTTTTCAGGATGGTTTCGCCACTTGGTTTCGTCAAAATCTTGTTAGCAAGAAGAAGGTTGGGAGTTTGGACTGGCTTGAAGTATTCTTGATGGGTCTGTGGTGGACTTGGAAATGGAGGAACAATATGGTGTTTAGAGGGGAGGCCACGACGATGGTGCGCGCTACTTTCGTTGATCTGCAGGCGCAAGAGGCTTTCAAGGCTATGGCTGAAGTCGAAGGCAACAGGAAAGGGAACAAGGATGAGGTGTTGGTGAGCTGGCGTGTCCCAGAAGAAGGGTGGCTGAAAATTAACTCGGACGGAGCGGTTAGAGACGGCAAGGCTGCAGTTGGAGGTGTTCTTCGCGATGAGTATGGTAAGTGGATCGGGGGCTTTGTTCATAACATTGGAATTTGTTCGGTTCCAATGGCGGAACTTTGGGGGGTGTATAATGGATTGAGGTTAGCTTGGGACTTGGGGTACCGAAAGGTTTATCTCGAATCCGACTCTCAATTAGTTATACAATTCCTAAGTTCCGGGGTGAAGCAAAGTCACCCGCTTAGTAGCTTAGTCGACAAGTGTCTAGGCTTTATTCGTAGGGATTGGTTCATCCAATTTCGCCATCTGTATCGAGAGGCGAACTCCGTAGCGGACCGTCTCGCGTCTAGTGCTTTGGATTTTCCTTTAGGCTTTCATGTATTGGGTGCCCCGCCTGAGGGGGTTTCTTTATTGCTCTTAGATGATGTAAGGGGTCGGGTTATCCCCCGCTTGATGACTACTTAGCCCTCTTTATTTTCGTATTAATAAAACGCTCCCTCGCGAGCCGGAGAGTGCCGCCTCTCCTTCGACAAAAAAAAGTGATATAATATTGTTCTCTATTTTCTTGTTCTTTAAAGTATAATTATTTAAATAATAAAATAATGTTTCAATGCACTTGTCAAATGCTAGTTGAAAGACCTACTTTTATTTTTATCATCATGATGACGGCTCATTAATTTTTCCTCTCCTTTTTCCCTTCATTTATTATTTTTTATGCCTTCTCTCCTAATGACCAAATTTTGGTCTATTGATAATTGTGCTCTAATAGGCATATTTGTGCTCTAACAGGTACATACTTAATTGATCTTTCAATTAAGAATATCTAAATCAATTGCTTGGAACAAGTCAATGAAAAAGAATTGCTGTATAAAATCAAGATTAACCTAAAATTTGGAGGAAGAGTTAGTGGCTGCTAACATGGCAAGTCAATGGAATCAGGTCGCTGGCGTCAAGAAGCGCATAATATTGTTGCCGACGGCGAGACTTAAGGTTTGGGGTTGGTGCCTACGGCGAGATTTAAGGTTTGGGGTTGGTGCCTTCTCCACTCTCCGGCGGCAGCGTTTTGCCATTAAAGAAGAAGGGTAAAGCAGAGCCATTAATTAATTATCTATAATTATTAGATTTTCAAATCTGATATTAGTATTTAACAAAAAAAAAAAAATTAATGGACATGTAATACTTGGTGCGAAACATTGGCGTAGGGCTGAAAATCAACATGTACCAAAATCTTTGTGCTTAAGAATATCACCGGATTTCTCACAGCTGTCTTTTCCACACTATCAATGTTATGAATTATATCCCGAATTCTATAGGAAAATAAACAAATGAACTAAATCAGTCCACAAGTAAGCATTCAGAAGGACCTTAAGGCATGCAAGAAGGAGTTGATGCAGCAAGGAGTTCGCAGAAAAAAAGTATAAGCAGACAAATTTAAGGCTGTTCTAGGTGTGGAATAATCGCTGGACAGCTCAGAAAACACAATCTTGGTTGAAAGCCGAGAGATAATTCATACAACTTAGATACAAGAATATTGACATATCTCAAATTGAAAACAAATACGAGGTGTTGTGAAGAATGCTTGCAACTAGAAACATTTTAAGTTTTACTTTGTGGCCTGTGCAATAATGTTGCTTATTGAACTTTCTTGCTCTTTTGCTGCCTCGACCAGTGAATCCTGCAAATACGTTCAAGGCACCAGGGTAAAAAATAGTGAGTAGATGAAGAATGACTTCAACGGGATTCACAGACAATGCCGGTTCAATCATACCTGCTCAGCAATTAGCCGTGCCACTGTCTTCTTGCTCGTCTCTTGTAGTTCACCAGCAATCAAGATTTCGTCTAGTATATAGAATGCCTGCCAGATTCAGGGTTATAAAGGGTGATGCCAATATATAGCACAATGGAAGCAATACAACAAAGGCATCTCCAGAAACGTTTTCAAAATTATTGCATTGTGGTGATTTTCCCCTACCTTGTGAAAGTTGAAGATAAGGTCCAGCTCACACACCTGTTAAGAATTAAAAAAGTTTCATTATAAACAGGAACCCAGAAGATACACTATTTGTAAATTTATTCACAACGAAACTCACACTGCCAAAATATCGATCCAAGATTTCAACATAGAGATGGATCATTTCAAGGGCCTCCAACTCATTGTCCTCTTGATCAACGCACATACAGAAATACAAACTGGCATACCTGCATATTGAATACCAATTCCTCAATGTAATCGGATTAGCAGTACAACCAATCAAAAACATAAAAGAAAAGGGGATGGCAGAACAGAAAAGGAAGGACGAGTAAAATCCAACAAGAGTCACTTAACAAAAGGATAATAAGTACATTGTTGAGGAAAAATCCATTAAACTGCAAAACATTCATGATTATAGTTATAATCAACACATAAAAAAATACACTTTGGCACAATTTTTCAACCTCGATAATGCAAGTAGAAGGTTAGATTAAATAACCAATAACACATGAAGAGAAAACCAAATTATAAATTCTGAATGAGCCACCTAAGGTGGTATGATGATTGAAGTCAAGTTTTGAACATATAGACTAATGTCTTTTTTAAAAGAATTCTCTGACTATACACAATTACACTAGCATACTAGTTGCAGCAGTACAAATTAAGACTAGAGGATTCAAGAAGCAAGTCTCCAGGACTTCACCATGGTTGCAGGATCTATTGCATGAAAATATAGAGAAAACCGGTCATGAGCATAGCTACACTCATTTATTACAATACCTCTTATAAACAACTTTTAATCCTTTCCACTCCACAAAGTTACAGAGCTTTGGCCCTCGGGTGAGAAACATCCCACTAAGCTCCCTGATAACCTAAAAAACCATGGATTAAGAGAACTGTAACATAACTCAGTTAAATACAAGCAATGAAGAATATACTATTGAGAATACAGTCATGTGTTTATTATATATATTATAGCATTAGGATTTTATTGTTAGTCAGTATTCTATCTCCTAATCTATAGCAACTGCATTATCATAGCTTATGTAGGTCATTGCCTCTGTATATAAGCTCAGCTTCCCTACCAATACAATCATGGCTGTTTTACACAATTATACCATCTCTCTATATATATACACCCAAAATCAAGAGTAGGCAAGAGACCATACGTTTTACGAAATCCAGGAATGCACTATAGATTGAGAAAAAAATGATCACCACATAGTCATCTTTCCCAAGTACATCTCCTTGGTAAATATAGCAGTATTCATACTCTTGCAAATGAAAATAGGTAAAAAGAATATAAATGCAGGCTACATTGTCTGATCTAAACAATACCTTTGATCTTTCAGTCTGTGTGTATGGTGAATACCATTTTGTCAACCTCACTTTGCCTTGTCGATTAATCAGGAGCACGAAATGAATCTGAAGGAAAAGTAGAATGTTACAACATCACCATGATCATAAGAAAAACTTTAAATAAAGCATGAATTGAGATGCTGTGCTCTCTCTAGATCAAACTACGAGTATACCTAGGACATCAAAAACAGTTTCCAAGCAATATTAATTGTTCGATCCACAATAATAATAATAATAAAACAACAAACTCTTGGGGAGATTTCCAGCATTTTACGTTTAGCCAAGAGAGCAAGTTTCGAGTGACACATAGCGATTATGGAGGAAGAGGATAAGCTAAAGTGCAAACGGCAATACCATTGTTGAGTTGGCTGTACAGCTACAGCAACTTGAGCTTCCTCCTACTGTTCTGTGATCTCCTGCAAATACGCGAAGTAAACCCTAGAAATCAGAGAAGTAGAGCACAAGCTTAGATCTAGGCTCAGAGATCTCCATCGTGAATCCAGATCCAGTCGAATACGCCACAATAAAATCTAATCCTGAAAAGGTAAAAGGAAAAATGAAGTTTTTTCACTCGGATCTAGGCAGAGAAGAAGATCTCACCGGAAAGAGAGCTGGAAGCAGCGATAAACGGCGACGGGAGTAGTTAGCACTCAGCAGTAACGCGAACGAACAAAGTTTGGCGTCACAAAAAGACCCATCTCCGCACAATATATATTAAAAATACGAAGCTTAAAAGACCCGCACAAAATTATCAAAAATACCACTTGTGCGGATGGCCAATCCGCACAAGTGGTGTAATTTAAAATAAAACAAAATTCAAAAAAAATACCGCGCTTGTGCAGATCGGAGATCCGCACAAGAGCTGAGATTCTGCGAAGCGCCGTCCTCAACCTAGTTTATAATCGGCCGTCTTCAATGTTCCGCCGCACGTCTCTCCTTTTATCCAAATATTGAATTCGATTGTTTCTCTCCCAATTCTTCCATTCCCAAGCCAAATTTCGATTTATTTACGCTCCATATGGATTCCAACAAACTAGATTCGTCGACGGCTTCGGATTCCTCTCAAGAACCGAACATCTCGTCGGTGGCGGCCGAGCAGTCGACGCGGACGACACCTCCTGCAGCGCATTCGGTGACAGACGCGACGACGACGATCGAGCAGTCGGCGGTCGGGCGCGACGGGAAGGAAGCGACGGCGGTGGCGGAAGAGGAGGTAGTTCCAGCGAGGAGGTCGGGCGGAGGAGAAAACCACCCGAAAGCAGTGCCGGTGGCGGCAACAGCGGCTGGTCGGGCGGAGGAGCAGGACCCGGTGGCTCCGGTGGCGGTAGTGATGACGGGTTCGAGAAGACCGACTGACGAGGTATTTTTCAAGATATTTTTTTAATGTAATTTAGGGTTTTTAATATATCAGCATGTTATTTAATTAATGTATTGTTTTTAATAATTCGTATGTTAATTTAGCATTTTATTTAGTTAATTTATCATTTTAATAAATTATATGTTAATTTAGCATTTTATTTAGTTAATTTAGCATTTTAATATTTCATATGTCAATTGAGCACGTTGTTTAATTAATGTACAGTTTTTCATACGGAGTAGTTCGTAGTTTAGCTTTTTAATTAGTTAATTTATGGTTTTAGTACTTCGTATGTTAATTTAGCATTTTATTTAGTTAATTTAGTGTTTTTAATATTTCGTATGTTAATTTAGCATTTCATTTAGTTAATTTAGCGCTTTTAATATTTTGTATATTAATTTAACATTTTATTTAGTTTAGACAAACACTTGACTAGAGAAATATAATTTATCAATTAAAAACAAAATATTATCATGTATTTAAAAAACAATATTAGACAAACACTTGATTAGGACAATATAACTAATAGGCAAACACAAGTATAAACATATACATAATTTATCAATATAATTTATGATTTAACTAGTAATAATAGGTCATAGAAATTAAAAAAATATAATTAAAAAAATATTGTAATTAGAAATTAAGAATTAGGTATCGAATTTTTATTTATTGATTCTATAGAAATTCGGATAAGAAATAAAAATGGGCAAATTACATTAAATAATCTTTTTTACATATTTTAAATATTAGGCGATAGTTGCACAGATTCAACAGTCTACACTCACTGGTAGACATGTCGATCATCGACCAGTTACAACTTCCGGTCAAAAGAGACGACTTGAGGAGTCGTCATTAGAGGATATAGATAGCGTAGTCTCATATCCCTCGCTCGCTCAGCCGTTGTCTTCCCAGCGCGTACGCACCGACTCTCAAATCTCCGATCTGACGCAGACTCATTTAGACAAGCTACACATTGAGTCCGACACTACTCCTCAGTCGACCGATACTGCTCCTGATGAGGCCGCAACTCCTAAGCCCACATATACTAGTCCTGTTGAGGAAGTTGAGGATGAGCTATATGGCCTGAGCGATCGGTCCGTTGCTCAGCCCCGGGCGGTTTCGGATCCTCTTCCGGTCATTGACCATTATAGGGTGAGGGTTGTATTATGTGTTTTATCATATCTTATTTTCGTTGTATTCTTTTATCATATTTAATTGAATTTGTTATTTTATTGTAGCGTTTCCAGCTCATAAGGTCACATGTGCGTTCGTGCCTAGAGCTGGGCCATGACGTTGATCCCGATCACTTAGTTAATCTATGTGGACTACGTGAGACGCCGCTTGCTCCTCCTCTTAGTCGGGTGTCACAAATCACCAGAGAGTTGTCGAGGGCAGCCGGGCCACGGGTCCTTTCTATTTATGAGCGAGGGGAGATGGCGAGGAGGGCGGAGGAGATGGCGAGATCTGAGACAGTGGACGAGGATCGTGGATCAGCTTAGAGCAGACCTGAATGGGCAAAGTAGTTTGTTTTTTTATTTGGATTCGTAATTGGACTTTTGGATTCGTAGTTTGTTCTTCACTCGTAGTTTGACTTTTGGATTGTTAGTTTGTTCTTGACTCGTACCTCATATTTTGGATTCGTAGCTTTGTTTCATTTTTTCTTTCGTAACCCGAAATATTATATTTCTTTTTTTCTTTCTTAACCCAAAATATTATACTCCCTCCGTTTCAAAATACATGACCATTTGGACTTTGCACATATATATTAAGAAAAAAGTGTTATTCCTATATTACCCCTATTAAAGGTAGAGTTAATCATTTGTTTAGAGAAATATGAAAAAGTGTAATGATTATGATAAAGATAATTATTAGGGGTATAAATGGAAAGAGATGGGTAAAAAATGTGAAATGGTCAAGTATTATGAAACAAGAAAAAGTGTCTAAATGGTCATGTATTTTGAAACGGAGGGAGTATTTCTTTCTTACCCCCAAAATATTATATTTCTCTCTTAACCCCATAAAAATCTAGGAAGAAACAACTAAAACAAAATATGATATTTCTTTCTTAAGCCCAAATAAAATATATATTATTCTTTTTTAAAAATAATATTATGATAATTTAAGAATTGTATATTGTTTTTTTGAAAAGGTAAGAATTCGGAGTACCATATAGAAATGGTAGTCCGAGAGGCCGTTAAAAAACGGCAGCCGTGAACAGCTAAGAGGGTCAAACAAAGGGACCACAAAAGACAGCAAAAACGACAAGAAATTGTATAAATCATCGAAAAGAAAGAGCATGAAACGAGATTGAAGTCGGGATGAGTAAAGCACTAAGAAATAGCGCCGCAGGCGACAAGTCAACCCATCTCGGGCGTGCGTAATGGACAGGTGACGTTCCCTCCACCGAGATGAAGGATCTTCAGAAGCCTCGAAGCACCATGTGACTTGGCCTAATACAACTCGGTCCGATTCCAACCACAACTCCAACTTTTCAAAAATTTGTACCAATTAAGAACGAGCCATCTTTGCAGCAAGAAGAACAAGACTTTCCCCACAAGTAGTACAATACTTTTCCCGCAAGTAATACAAGACTTGTAAAGCAAGTAAAATTGTCAAACATACTTCCCAAAAGATATGACTTGACCTAGAGGAAAAAAATGTCATTATTAAATTCTTTATCCATCCTTGCCTTACAAGGACCTTTTGACAAATTAAATTCTTAATATTTCAAATTTCTTTATTCCATTTTTTCTACGAACCAAAAGAACACAAAGTCTATAGTCTGGAAGATCAATTACTAGAGATCCCTTTCAAACTTGAGAATTCTAAAAGAAACTTGAGTATGAAATATACAACCAAGCACATGGACTTTAACAAATTTGTCACAAAGAGGTTTAAAAAAGGAGGAAAGAAGAGAAAATTAGCCCCAATTTACACAACGGGAAATTTTATAGAACTTCTTTCATGAGGTTTTGAATTTGATCTCTTGTGAATAACCTTATACAACTTCTTTCATAAAGATTTCATGTAAATTAACACACTTGTAGGTTGTCCTAAATCTCCAATCAAAGATCATTCTATAGTTTTCATCTGTGTTTTCTAGAGTACAGTATATGAATTCAGGAATGGCCAAAAAAGGTCTAGATATTCCACTTATTGTAACATCCCCAACCAAACTGCATACGTCATAGTGCATTCATTGTATACACATAACATATTTGCATAAGTACATGATAAATGTTTAAAAAGTAATACTCGTTTTCAAATTAAATTTATTTACGTTTTAAAAGTTTTTAAAGATAAAGTTAATTAATTAAAGTTTTTGGGTAAGATTTGTAATAAAGGAAATTTAAGGGTGGAAATTGTAGTTTTCCTCAAAATTTGGCCGACTTCCTTGTAAACCGACTTTGGAGCTGTAGGTGGATATATATAAACATTTGATATGTGATACGTGTAAGAACATAGCTATTGTGTTGGTCTTCCATCCTAAAGAAAGAAAGGGAAACACATGCACAAGAAGAACGGAGGGAGCAGAGGGTACTGGAACGGAGTTAGAGTTGGATTTAGGGTATCGTATTTTCGTATTTAGTCTTGGTTTGGAGTAAGGATTACTTTTGGTAAGTTTTAATTAGTATGTTGAATAAGATTTAATTAGTTATTTGTTTATTTAGGCTTATTTCGTTTCCAGATCTAGGTTTATAAATGATACTGAGTTGATAATCAATTGATCTATAACTGTTAGTGGATGTTTTCAATAATGGTTATATAGTTTGTTAAAGGTTTTGTAATGGTTTTAGGGTTTCGTTGTAATAATATTTCGGTGACCTTCGGTCAAGATTTTTGAAGGGTTTTCTACTAGAAAGACGATCTTTTATATGCCTAGTATATGCTGGTAAAATTTCACAGTAATTGGAACTATATAATGAAAGTTATAATGCATCCTGGCATTTCATTGCATTTAGGGTTAGGGTTTGTAAGAGTTTATAGGCTAAAAGTGCATTGGGTTATTATATAGGAGCACGAGGGGTAACTCGTGATCAGGGGAAGGAGTCCGAGCCCAGAAATCTTTCCTAGAAGGTGAGTATAGACCGGAGATTCAACCTTATGTGTTATATGATGTGTTACTATGTGTATATATATGCTATGTGCTATATATGCTATATGGATATATGTGTGATATGTGTTTCTCTGGAATGTCCATGATTGTTTATATTGATTGTGCCATTGCAATTGATACATGATATATGATGCATTTGAGCATACCACATTGGCATAAGATTAAAGGCTCTGTGGCTGTCTTGCCCTGAATTTGTAATCACAGGAGACCTAAAATAAGGTCTAAACACATGGGACCTATAAGGTCAAATTACAGGAGGCCTAAAAGGCCAATTCATATGAGACCTACGGGTCTAAATCACATGGGACCAAAAGAGTCCATTCACAGGAAACCCGGGGCAGATTCAGGCTTGCACAGTTCACAGAATAATAATTGGACACATGAGCATTTGCATATGCATAAGTTTATTCATATGAAATATAGATATGTATATTTATATGTGTATGTACATGGATTGATTAATTGAATTGGCTATGAGTGAAATAATTGATGATGGTTTATATTCACTGAGTATGCGACTCACATAAATCGCAACCAATTTTTCAGGTTCAGCTAGTTATACTAGCTTGTGTTTCATAGATGTCAGATATGCACAGGTCGGCCGGCTAATGCCTTATGCAACCTTCTCCTCCTCATTTTGCATCATAGACATACGTCTTGTAATAGAAGTCAGAGAGTTGTTTTAGTACAAGAAGTAACTAGAGATACAAGTGCGTGTATCTGTGTGTTTTAACTTATGGTTGTTAAGTTTTGTTATATGTTTATGTGATCAGATGTGAAATTATGTGAATTATATGTTTGTGTAATAAGTAAGATATTTATAGCATACGTCAGAGGGGTGTGAGGGTGTCACAATAAGTTTTTGGTATCAGAGCAGGGATATGGTCTTTTAGGGGCATTATGCATTCATCAGCATCATATAGCATATGTAATTGACATTAGAATTGGCAGAATACATATGTGGACCCCCTAACTTGTCACTTTTGTGCAAATAGACCCCCCAACTTCACGAGTTACCTATCAAACCCCCGAACTTAACCTTTTTTTTTTTCTATTGAGCGCCTTTCGCTGACCTGGACGGGCGCGTGTTTTTCACTCGTTAGGATGGGCTGTGATATACCGCTAAATTGCTGACATGGAAAAAAATAAAAATAAAAATACATTTATAGTATAAGTTAAAAAAAAAACACAACATTCATCTTCATCATCCCTCTTTCAACATTCATCACCTCCGACTAGCTTCCACCGGCTTACCTCCGGCCAAGACCCGACGGCAGCCCGTCCTCTTCTCTCGATTGACTTCGCCGGACAACAACCCTCTTCAACCACTCGACACCCCCTGCTCGCCCTCGCCGCTCTGCCCCGACCATCCCTTTCACGCCCATCAACCCGGCCTCGACCCCCTCTGCGCACAACTCTCTCACGAGCTCCACCCGCCGCCCAAATCCAGATCTAGGGTTCCGACCCATGCTCGCCGGCCTCCTTCCCGACGCGACCCACCTCAGACCCGACCTCGCTCTTCCTTCCTCCTTCCGCCCGCTCGGTCTCCATGCTCGCGACCTCGCCGGATCGACCCACCGCTTGGCTCTCGCTACCATGCCCCGACGCGACCCAGCCCTTCTCCCTCTCTCCCGACTTCGCCGGCTCGGTCCCATCGCCGAGCAAATCTGCGCCTCCTCCGCTCTCGCTCAAGGTTCCGGCCGTCGCCCCGCCGTCTCCAATCCTGGTGTGCGCAGCCCCGGAACCGCGAGTTCGGGTCTTCCGACCCTTGCCCGACTTCCCTGCGGCCACCGCCCTTGCTCCACCCTCCTTCTTCGTTCTGGATCCAAGAACCCCAAATTTCATTTTCAATCCAATATTTTCAATCTCATTTTCAATCCCATATTTCTCTTTTATTGCAAATCTTGCCCAGAAATTATACAAAATTTATATTATATTACATTTTCTTACAAAAACATAAAATGAGCTTTTTTTAGGTGACATGGATACACGTGGCTGCTGATGTGGCTGCTGAGTGGGACAAAAATGCCCAAGTCAGCGCGCGTGTACCTCAACACTCTCGGAAAATGGGCTCAGTTGCAAAAAAAGGGGTCAATAGGAAAAAAAAGGTTAAGTTAGGGGGTTTAATAGGTAACCCGTGAAGTTGGGGGGTCCATTTGCAAAAAAGTGACAAGTTGAGGGGTCCACAGATGTATTTTGCCCATTAGAATTGCATTGATTTAGGAACATGGACAATCATGAGCATGATCCACAAAGGAGAGAAGGTTTAGCCGTGCCAAATCAATCTATAGAAGCATCTCATTCTCCTATGCATCCACATGTATCTCGTACCCATGATCTAGTAGAAAATGAAGTTCAAGGGCCAAGTATAGGGTCTAGAAGCAGAAATTTCAAAGAACTTCGTAAGTTAGGAGCAGTTGATTCTATGGGACTACTGATCCTGTTGAGGCTGAAACTTGGCTCAAGAGAACAGAGAGAGTTTTTAGTATGATGAGATGCACAGAAGAAGAGCGGGTTGACTTTTCAGTATCACTCTTACAAGGGGATGCATATGACTGGTGGGAGACTATTTCATATAGTGCAGTACTGAATTCAGTGGTATCATGGGGTGAATTTCTCAGTATCTTCAAAGACAAGTACATGCCAGAGGTATATCGAGATGCAAAGCAAAATGAGTTTTTGTCACTGAAACAGGGGAATATGTCAGTGGCTGAGTATGAAGTTAAATTTACTCAAATGTCGCATTATGCAACTGCTATAGTGGCTACAGAGAGAGATAGATGCAGACGTTTTGAGGAAGGACTGTCCTATAATATTCGAAACAAGATTACGCCATGGGATCTTCTTACCTTTACTAATTTGCGTAGTGCAACAATTAGAGCAGAGACCTTGTTAAAAGAAAGACAGGTATATTTTCAAAAGCAGAAGAGAGAATCAACAACTCATATGGGTGAGTCAAGTGGAAGGCCAGCTAAGCGCCAAAAATTTTCTTCTCCAGCACCAACAGTTGGCAGAGGTGGTCCATTCAATCAGAGAGGTGGACACATCTCAAGTTCTGAACGTGGTAATGACCGAGGATCAGGCATGACGGTACAAACACGACCCATGTGTACGTATTGTGGTCGACATCATACAAGAGAATGTCGATTACTTACTGGAGGATGTTATTACTGTGGACAACAAGGACACTTTTACAAAGAATGTCCAGCTAGGTCTGATAGATCAAATGTTAGAAGGGTAACATCTGAAGCATCCGTTCAAAATTTTCAACCAGCAGCACCAGCAATGAGTATTGGTAGAGGTCGTGGAAGAGGTCAGACCATGAGTACTCCTGCTAGTACTAGAAGATCACAACCACAGGAATCTCGACCACAGGGTCAAGCTCGAGTTTTTGCGATGTCACAACAAGATGCATCTATAGCACCTGAGGTGATTACTGGTAAACTTTATTTAAATGATCATGAGATACTTGCATTGATAAATTCTGGATCCACTCATTCATTCATATCATCTACCATAGCATCTAAAATTCATAAAGAACCTGAATTCCTAGATCATAGTTTAGGAGTGCATACTCCATTAGGTGAAGTGGTAAAGGTACACACAGTATATCGGGATTGTGTAATACAAGTGGATATAGTAGAGTTACCAGCTGATCTGATACAGTTGTTCTTATATGAGTTTGATGTCATATTGGGCATGGACTGGTTGTCAAGGCACCATGCCAAAGTGGATTGTTATATGAAAGAAGTAGTGATAGACTCACCTGGGAAAACTAGAGTGATCTTTTATGGTGATCGACAATTGGTGCCTACTTGTTTAATATCTACAGCATAAGCTTTTCGCATGATCAGAGAGGGATGTGATGCATATCTGGCACATGTTATAGATCGTACTGTTGTATATGATGAGGTTGGAGATATTCCCGTGGTTAAAGATTTTTCTGATGTTTTTCCAAAGGATCTTCCAGGATTACCACCTGATAGAGAGATAGAGTTTAATGTTGAGGTAATACCAGGTACTACACCGATTTCTATTCCTCCATATCGGATGGCTCCACTAGAGTTACAAGAGCTGAAGAAACAGTTGTAAGAGTTATTAGAGAAAGGGTTCATCAGAGCTAGTGTATCACCATGGGGTGCACCAGTACTTTTTGTGAAAAAGAAAGATGGTACATTTCGATTGTGCATAGATTATCGAAAGTTGAATCAGGTGACAGTGAAGAACAAATATCCGTTGCCAAGGATAGATGATTTGTTTGATCAACTTCAAGGTGCACAAGTATTTTCTAAGATAGATCTTCGATCTGGGTATCATCAGTTAAAGTTAGCTAAAGATGACATTCCTAAGACAGCATTCAGAACAAGATATGGGCATTATGAATTCCTAGTGATGCCATTTGGTTTGACAAATACACCAGCAGCATTCATGGCTTTAATGAACAAGTTATTCCAACCTTTCCTTGACAACTTTGTGATCGTCTTTATTGATGATATATTGGTATATTCACGAAGTACAGAGGAACATGTTGATCATATGCGTACAGTATTACAAGTCCTACGAGAGAAACAATTATATGCCAAGCTGAGTAAATGTGAATTCTGGTTAGATCATGTGGTATTTCTAGGGCATATAGTATCTGGAAGAGGTATAGAAGTTGATCCTAAAAAGATTGAAGCAGTGATAAACTGAAAAGCACCAACTACAGTTACAGAACTTCGTAGTTTTCTGGGTATGGCTGGATATTATAAACGATTTGTGGACGGATTCTCTATTGTAGCTGCACCACTCACTAAATTGTTACAGAAGAATGCTTCTTTCCGTTGGGATGATGCATGCCAACAAAGCTTTGATGAGTTAAAGCATCGTTTCACTACAGCACCAATATTGACCATTCCTACAGGTACAGGAGGATTTGTTGTTTATAGTGATGCTTCATACCATGGTCATGGTTGTGTGTTAATGCAAAATGGAAAGGTGATTGCTTATATATCGCGGCAGTTACGACCACATGAGGTTTCTTATCCTGTACATGATTTAGAACTAGCAGCAGTGGTATTTGCCTTGAAGATTTGGCGACACTATCTATATGGAGAAACATTTCAGATTTTTACTGATCATAAAAGTTTAAAGTACTTGATGAGTCAGAAAGAGTTAAATATGCGACAACGACGCTGGATAGAACTGCTTAAAGATTATGATTGCACAATTGAGTATCATCCAGGAAAAGCCAATGTTGTAGCAGATGCTTTAAGTCGAAAGTCCAGTGTCACAATGGCAAGTATGCACATGACTCCATTTTCAGATTTGATTTCTTTGAGATGTCTAAATGCGAGACTACAGTTGAACTCAGAGGGAGTACTGATTGCTACTTTGTATATTCGAACTGTGTTGAGACAACGAATTCAAGAGGCACAAGTGAGAGATGGAAGATTGGCAAAAATTGTTGAACAAATACGGCAGGGTAAGGATACACCATTTGTTATGCAGGATAACACATTGATGTTTGGGACTCGATTATGTGTACCAGATGTTGATAATATGAGGCGAGAAATTTTAGATGAGGCACATAATGCACCTTATGTTATGCATCCAGGCACGACAAAGATGTATCATACTTTGAAACAACATTACTGGTGGCCAGGGATGAAGAAAGAGGTTGCCCAATTTGTTTCTAAATGTCTTACTTGTCAACAAGTTAAAGCAGAGCATCAGGCACCTACAGGTAAGCTAAGACCTTTATCTATTCCGGTTTGGAAATGGGAGCGGATTACAATGGATTTTGTTGTGGGATTACCACGTACACAAAAGGGAAATGATGCCATTTGGGTGATTATTGATAGATTGACTAAATCAGCACATTTCTTACCTATACGATGGGGTTGCTCCTTGGATCAGTTGGCAGAGTTATACATGAAAGAAATTGTTCGACTTCATGGAATACCAGTGTCCATTGTATCAGATAGAGATCCGAGATTTACTTCCCGATTTTGGGAAAGTTTTCAAACAATTATGGGGACCAAATTACATTTTAGCACAGCTTACCATCCTCAGACAGATGGACAGTCAGAGAGAACCATACAGACACTAGAAGAAATGCTTCGTGCTTGTGTTATTGAATTCCAGGGTTCTTGGGATAGATACATTCCTCTAATGGAATTTGCATATAACAATCAGTTTCATAGTAGTATTGGGATGACACCGTATGAGGCGTTATATGGAAGAAAATGTAGAAGTCCGTTGTATTGGGATAAAGAAGGCACAAATATTCTAGAAGGGCCTGAGATTATACATGATACAGTTGATAAGATTGATATTGTTAAAAGTAAAATGAAAGCTGCACAGGACCGACAGAAGAGTTATGTTGATCAACACCGAAAGGAGATGGAGTATCAGGTTGGTGATAAAGTGTTTCTACGAGTTTCTCCATGGAAAGGTGTGATGAGATTCGGTAGTAAATGAAAACTGAGTCCTCGATATGTTGGGCCATATGAGATTATAGAAAGAGTAGGACCATTAGCATATAAGTTAGCATTGCCTGCAGAATTGGCTCAGATTCACAATGTTTTTCATGTTAGTATGTTGCGACGGTATCGGTCTGATCCATCACATGTGTTAAGAGATTCTGAAGTGCAGATTGCAAAAAACTTGAGCTATATAGAGGAACCGGTCAAAATAGCAGATTATAGAATCAAACAGTTAAGAAACAGAGAGATTCCGATGGTTAAAGTAATCTGGAAAAATCATGGTATAGAGGAAGCCACTTGGGAAACAGAAGAGAAAATGAGAAACTCTTATCCGCATTTGTTCAATGGTAGTTGACATCATAACATACTGCATTAGATAAAGCATTAGAGAATTTTGAGGACAAAATTCTTATAGAGGGGGAGAAATGTAACATCCCCGACCAAACTGCATACGTCATAGTGCATTCATTGCATACACATAACATATTTGCATAAGTACATGATAAATGTTTAAAAAGTAATACTCGTTTTCAAATTAAAGTTATTTACATTTTAAAAGTTTTTAAAGATAAAGTTAATTAATTAAAGTTTTTGGGTAAGATTTGTAATAAAGGAAATTTAAGGGTGGAAATTGTAATTTTCCTCAAAATTTGGCCGACTTCCTTGTAAACCGACTTTGGAGCTGTAGGTGGATATATATATATAAACATTTGATATGTGATACGTGTAAGAACATAGCTATTGTGTTGGTCTTCCATCCTAAAGAAAGAAAGGGAAGCGCATGCACAAGAAGAACGGAGGGAGAAGAGGGTACTGGAACGGAGTTAGAGTTGGATTTAGGGTATCGTATTTTCGTATTCAGTCTTGGTTTGGAGTAAGGATTACTTTTGGTAAGTTTTAATTAGTATGTTGAATAAGATTTAATTAGTTATTTGTTTATTTAGGCTCATTTCGTTTCCAGATCTAGGTTTATAAATGATACTGAGTTGATAATCAATTGATCTATAACTGTTAGTGGATGTTTTCAATAATGGTTATATAGTTTGTTAAAGGTTTTGTAATGGTTTTAGGATTTCGTTGTAATAATATTTCGGATGCCTTTGGTCAAGAATTTTTGAAGGGTTTTCTACTAGAAAGACGATCTTTTATATGCCTAGTATATGCTGGTAAAATTTCACAGTAATTAGAACTATATAATGAAAGTTATAATGCATCCTGGCATTTCATTGCATTTAGGGTTAGGGTTTGTAAGATTTTATAGGCTAAAAGTGCATTGGGTTATTATATAGGAACACGAGGGGTAACTCGTGATCAGGGGAAGGAGTCCGAGCCCAGAAATCTTTCCTAGAAGGTGAGTATAGACCGGAGATTCAACCTTATGTGTTATATGATGTGTTACTATGTGTATATATATGCTATGTGCTATATATGCTATATGGATATATGTGTGATATGTGATTCTCTGGAATGTCCATGATTGTTTATATTGATTGTGCCATTGCAATTGATACATGATATATGATGCATTTGAGCATACCACATTGGCATAAGATTAAAGGCTCTGTGGCTGTCTTGCCCTGAATTTGTAATCACAGGAGACCTAAAATAAGGTCTAAACACATGGGACCTATAAGGTCAAATTACAGGAGGCCTAAAAGGCCAATTCATATGAGACCTACGGGTCTAAATCACATGGGACCAAAAGAGTCCATTCACAGGAAACCCGGGGCAGATTCAGGCTTGCACAGTTCACAGAATAATAATTGGACACATGAGCATTTGCATATGCATAAGTTTATTCATATGAAATATAGATATGTATATCTATGTGTATATGTACAAGGATTGATTAATTGAATTGGCTATGAGTGAAATAATTGATGATGGTTTATATTCACTGAGTATGCGACTCACGTAAATCGCAACCAATTTTTCAGGTTCAGCTAGTTATACTAGCTTGTGTTTCATAGATGTCAGATATGCACAGGTCGGCCGGCTAATGCCTTATGCAACCTTCTCCTCCTCATTTTGCATCATAGACATACGTCTTGTAATAGAAGTTAGAGAGTTATTTTTGTACAAGAAGTAACTAGATACAAGTGCGTGTATCTGTGTGTTTTAACTTATGGTTGTTAAGTTTTGTTATATGTTTATGTGATCAGATGTGAAATTATGTGAATT
Organism: Polygonum aviculare; assembly: GCA_934048045.1. Classification (NCBI taxonomy): domain Eukaryota; kingdom Viridiplantae; phylum Streptophyta; class Magnoliopsida; order Caryophyllales; family Polygonaceae; genus Polygonum; species Polygonum aviculare. The sequence continues at coordinate 10,873,453 of OW204032.1, read as the reverse complement.
ATATGTTTGTGTAATAAGTAAGATATTTATAGCATACGTCAGAGGGGTGTGAGGGTGTCACACTTACTCGCACCATATAGAAATGATTTTCAACCCAAAGGTCAATTTCTATAGAGACAAAACCAGTCATAAAATAGCCTCGAGAGGACTTGTTCAAGAGAACACCACCATTAATTGTTTCCTCAACCATAGTTGGTTCGGGTTCAAGTTGTTCATGAGGTATGCGTTCAAAGGATTGGTCATCGGAATGTTTTTTGCCAAAACGTAGCACAAGCTTAAACAACACCTTATCGCTTTGGTTCTTCACCATGATAGTGTTCCATAAGAACACACACATCAGTAATTAGACAGTAGGAACATAAGACATTACAACTTCACAAAATATGAGCATCTATCAACCAGATCATTGCTTGTTCGTACAAGATGAACCTAAGGTAAAGGGCAAAAACATGAAAGCACCTTATTCTTCCGAGGATATTGCCACCTTCATGAGTCGAAAGAGGGCAGTGCTTGCTGCTTTGGGGGAGCCACCAGTAACTTATGCGGTCCACTGGACCCTCCTTGAGTGAAACCCGCGTGCCGACTCCACCTTCCTTGCCACTCCGCGTTCCCTTTTGGTCGCCTCTTTTATACTCGTTGTTTAGACTTAGCTAGCCATGGGCAAGACTTTAAAGCCCCTCTCCAGAGTCATAGTCCTTGACTCTTTCCATTTTGTTTCCATTGTTTAGGATAAGAACTCTTCCTAGATCGAAGCATCCTAGCTAGGCACCGAAGCTCGGATTTTCTGATTACACTTTCTAGGGTTTGGGCTAGATTTCAATCTGAAAGAGAGATGCCCCAAAAAGGCTCTCTTTGGGTTCTAAAGTGATCTCCATTGCAAGATCAAATGGAAATTAGTCAAATAACGAAGAAAATGGTATAGAGTTTGAAAGATTTTGGGGTATGGTTATTCACCATTGAAGGGGAGGGGGAAAGGGGAACAAGGAGTCAGGGGTCGGGTTGGCACCATTAGTTGGTTTGATTTTATTTAAGAATTGTTTATGTTTATGGTAGTTTAACAAGTTAGTTATTCAATATTATATGAAAAAACAGAATGGCATATTAGTCTAGTATTATACAATATAAAGCATAACCCAAATCTTTGTTAAAATTTGTGTTACGTCCTAACCTTTGTTATTTCATACCATAAAACTGTATATATCAATTCCACGCTTATGATAGAATCATATATTAGGGTTTTAGGGTTTAGGTTTTAGTAATTGACCCTTTTTGCATCATATGAATGAGCATAAAGGTCCAAGAAGTGCACAATATGTGCGGCAGGTTAATACGCATAGGGGGTCGAAGCTAAAACCCTATATGCAGCATATGGATGAGCATAGAGGGTTTTGTAACCCTTTGTGCGTTTTTGAAATTCATTTAAAAGGCATAGTAATTTATGGTTTAGTTTGACGTTTTCTCTTGAAAACTATTTAATAAGGATCGATCAATGACTTGTCCTACACCGCACATGCAATTCTCGTACATAAGATATGTAACTTTAGACTAACTCTTCGAGAAACATATCAAGTATGCTAATCTTTATCTATAAGAGTTGGACTCGAGCTCAAGTGAAGTTGAATCAATAAGAGTTGGACTCGAGAAACATATACCGTATAAAAGGATGATACATAGAAATTAACTTTTGATATATAATATATCCATCTACTAAACAAGTTCTCTAAAAGCCATCAACTTTGATGAATTCATGGGTGAACGAAGATTGAAGACTTTTTGGGGACTTGGTCTCCACTTGCAAACAGACAGAGTATTGAAAATCATGAGTGAATGCACATGGTTGAACATTACGGTGAGTGTATTTATAAGTGAGTTTTCGATCTAACATATGTTTTAAGACATGAGAATCCGCACAGGTGACACATCCCATATAATTTATACCTAGGCTAAAAAAACATAATTTTTATCTTTTAGTTATTAGTATAATCCTCATATAATTAACATAAGCATATGATCATGGAAAAAAATAGTCATTACCCGTACATGGTACGAGTTTTATACTAGTTCGCAATAAAATGTCAATAAAGTTTTTGGCGCATTCTCCAATCTATAGGCGGGAATATATATTAATAATACAAAAAAAGATCAAAACTATATACAAAAAAAAGAGGGAATAGAAAAAAAAGGCTCCATATTTGAGTTTTTGGCCCAGCTCACCGGCGGTAAATTGGGAATACTAAACCCTGATTTTCTATTTACAAGTTACAACACGCCTCCCTCAATCCAAATACTCCGTCCCAACTCCGAGTGCTCAACCCTCGCGGCGTCGCATCTAGTCGTGGTCGTTGCATTGCCGTTGCTTCTCCTCACCGGTGCATCTCCTCTCAAGTCCTCCCAATTACACTGCCCCTCATTCGGTACGGTATTTTTACTTGAAATCTAAATTGAGGTCTCCGAATCGGTGTTAGAGTCCGAGGACGTGGTAGTTGTTTGGTGGAGAGTCGAGTGAGGATGATGAGGGCTGTGAAGAAGAAAGCCTTGGAGGCGATGGAGTCGTCTGACATGTCCCTGTAGCGAACTCGTTCGGCCAATAAGATGAGGGTTTGTACTCGTCAATGCTAAATCCATCCTTTGTTTAGTTTTGATCTGAGATATAACTATTCAGGAACTGATATTAGCTATTGTTGGAGTATCTACTCAATTAGGGCTTCTAGGTTTACTAGTATTGTTTTAAATTTGGGGCTTTCAATTTCTGTGGAACGTAGAAAAGAGATGGCTTTGAGAGGGGTATTAGATGATCGATTGCTAGAGGTTGTAGAAGAGTACATGTTTGAATCCGATATACTTTAATTGGCTATTTCTCATCAATGCTAATTGCCTCGTTCGTATGTTTCTAATAATTTTGTTTGTCACTTTCTTTTCCTTCTTTGCTTCATGTGTGTTTCATCTGTATTCTTACATAGTGCTTGGGGTTTTTGTTCATTAGAAAGTATGAAGAGATAAATCTGCCATAAGTTGAGTTTTGCTACAACACAAATAGCACATACACCAAAGAAGAGGTAGATCTCTCTCTGATTCAATTTGTATTTGTGCTCCAAGAGGTAGATCTCTGAGTGTTTTATCTAGATTTCATTCATTTTCACAATGTGTGAGATTTTGTTTTCTTCTAGTCAATAGTATATACTTCTTGAAATCTGGACAGTTGCAGAGTACCAGTCACAGCCACATGGACTTGTCAAAACTCGGATATGCTTAGATTCACTTTTTCATGATGTTGATCCTTTTATACTGACTCTAGAGTATGGGGTACGGGAGAAACCTGATTTAATTAAGCATCTGGATGCAAGCCGGTCTTGATTAATTATATAGTGGTGCAGTACCTGAATGTTGATGGCATTCGTAGAATAGGCAGTATTCTACTATTCTTGGTCAGAGTATAGTTCTTGATTACTATGTGCGCCAGGTAGGGATAAGCTTCATTAGTTTTAGTTATCACATTTATTGTCGGATTCACCATACGTGCAAGGGTTTGTATTCACCTAGGTTGATTGGATGGTTGTTGACTTCACTAAAATAAATCAAGCAATGGAGAAATCTAGGACATTCACCATAATGAGGATAAAACTTTTCCAGTTAGTGGGGAAGGCAATTTCTAATCTAGCTGATATTATCATTAAGCTTGGGCTTTTTGAAAGGTGATTGTTTTGAGTTCTGGTCCTTTTTTCTTCTTAATATTGTGTTTATCAGTTTGAATTGAAGTACTATTGTCTTATAGTGAGTGTATATTTGCTTTGGACTGATTGTGTGTTTGATACTAACTTTTGTGCTTCCTGAATTTAATTATTTTATTCTTCCCTATATTGAGAGTGATGTGATACATTGACTTTTCAGATCTGACATTGCCTGGAAGGATGCTAAGTATGCTCAGATATGGAAACATCTCCACGATGAATTTGAATTGACGCAAAGATTTGCAAGTCTGGATTACAAGCTGAAGTTCGTGGAGGTATAATAGTTGACGCTCTAGCCCACCCTTAGACGCTTTGATTCACGAAATACTACTACTACTACTCTTTATGGCTAACTGATCATAAGTGGGGCTTTGCTGATTGTATCTTGGCAGCACAATATTCGGTTTTTGCAAGGAAGACTTCAGAACAGGAGGTCGGACTTTTAAGGAATGGGTGATCATCGTACTGCTTACTGTAGATATTATTATTTCTACGTTGGGGACGTATAAATGAGGTGGCTTCCCTTGAAAGTGTGTTTCTTCCCCTTGTTCGAAATGCTTGTTCTTATCCCTGCTAGCCTCTCTTTTGGAGCTTGATTGGTGTGCACAACTTGTATTGCCACCTAAAAATCTTGTTTTGTTTACTAAGCATTAAACGTTAGTCTTTAATTAATGGAACAATTTTTTGTTTATTGGGTGGTCCCAGTGTTGATTTCTAGTACATTGTGGCTAGTGTATTCAAATAGTAAACATTTGAAGAAGGAAAGTATTTTTTGGCGCCCAAAATAAATAGCAGCGCGCTCATGTATGTATGGCGATAACTCTACATCTAAATTTCTTTTGTCGCCGTTGACTTTCGGTGATGAATTTCGTCGGGTACTCCCTCACAAGCAAAGCCTATAGAGTCTTCAACAAACGGACTCTTAAGCTTGAGGAAAGTATTCATGTGGTATTCAAAGAAAATGCTTCTCTCAAGAAAGAACCAAGTAAGAAGGAACGTCGCTCCTTTCCTAGGGACGATGATGAAGATGATGAAGAAGAACCAAGAGGCTCCTCCGACAAATATTACGTTCCTAGGAACGCCCCTGAGTCTCGCGATGAGGTTTCAATGGGAGTTCCTACTGAACAACAAGAGCCTTCTCAAACTTGGTCGCTAAACCAAGTAGAGACCGGCGAATCAAGTCAACAAGGAGAAAGGCACAGTGTGGACACTCCAGCTGAGGGGGAACATACTGAGCCAACCAATGAAGACAATGGCTTTGACTCCGATGAATCTGATTGGACGGACCCTAGGTGTACTCCTACAAGGGACGCTACTCATAGGGGATCCAACCTCTCAAGACTTCATTCCACAGATCAAATCATCTCAGACATTTCAAAAGGAGTCCAAACAAGATCAGCTGTGAATCAGTCCCTCAACGCCAACATAGCGTTCTGTGCCTTCAACGCCTTTGTGTCTTTAGTTGAGCCTAAGAACATAAAGGAAGCACTCTAGGACGCTGATTGGATTCAAGCCATGCAAGAAGAACTCAATCAATTTGAGAGGAACAAGGTTTGGACCCTCGTCCCTCGTCCAAGAAACAAAAACATAATAGGGACGAGGTGGGTCTATAGAAACAAGCTTGATGAAAGTGGCCGCGTATCAAGGAACAAAGCAAGGCTTGTGGCTCAAGGCTATAGGCAAGAGGAAGGGATCGATTATGATGAGACCTTCGCCCCTGTCGCTAGAATTGAAGCCATTCGCCTCCTCATTGCCTACGCTGCTCACAAAGGGTTCAAGCTCTTTCAAATGGATGTCAAGACAACCTTCCTCAATGGCAAGCTTAAAGAAGAAGTGTACGTCGCTCAACCTCCAGGATTTGAGGACGCTGATCACCCTGATCATGTGTACTTCTTGGACAAGGCACTCTATGGACTCAAGCAAGCCCCTCGTGCATGGTACGATAGGTTTGCGTCCTTTCTCTTGTCCAACGGGTACACGCGAGGTAACATTGACAAAACTCTATTCTTAAAGAAATTCCTTAAAGATGTTTTGATTGTCCAAGTCTATGTCGATGACATAGTCTTTGGAAGCACTAACATAAGACTTGTAGAGGAATTCAAGAACTTGATGAGTAGTGAGTTTGAGATGTCCCTCATAGGAGAACTCAACTTCTTCTTGGGACTCCAAATCACCCAGCTCAAAGATGGGACGCGCATTCACCAACAAAAGTACATACGTGAAATGCTTGAGAAGTATGGAATGAATACGTCCAAATCCTTTGATACTCCCATCTCCCCCAACACTCGCCTTTATGCTGATGAAGAAGGCAAGAGAGTAGATCAAAAGCTCTACAGAGGAATGATAGGGTCCCTGCTATACCTAACGGCAAGTCGTCCCGACATCATGTTTGTTGTATGCTTGTGTGCCCGCTTTCAAGCAAATCCAAAGGAGTCCCACATGCAAGAGGTCAAAAGAATCTTCAGATACCTCAAGGGACGGGATGACCTATGCCTATGGTATCCCAGAAGGACGTCCCTCAACCTGGTAGCGTACTCTGACGCAAACTACGCAGGTCATGTGGTGGATAGGAAGAGCACATCCGGCATGGCACAATTCCTTGGCTCATGCCTTGTATCTTGGGGATCCAAAAAGCAAAACTCCGTGGCACTCTCAACCGCGGAAGCTGAGTACGTTGCTGCTGCTTCGTGCTGTTCACAAGTCCTATGGATCAAGTACCAACTTGAAGATTATGGTACGTTCCTCAACACAGTCCCTATTTTGTGTGATAACAAGTATTGCAAAGAATCCTGTTCATCATTCTAGGACAAAGCATATTCATATAAGACATCACTTTCTTCGTAATAATGTTGAACTTGGATTAATTAGAGTGGATCATGTTAGGACTGAGGACCAAGTGGCCGATATTTTCACCAAAGCACTTGATAGACGTCCCTATGAGCACCTCCGGTTGCTTTTAGGGATGATAACTTTTAAATGATCAAGTCCCGTTCTATTATTCCCTCTATGATTGGCTATGTTTTGTTGAGAAGTTGTTTTTAAGTGTGTCATTCATTTAAAGTCATCTTTAAAGGACGCTAGTCTAAGACATATGTTTTGCTTGTGTTTTAAATGTCATTCATTTCGCATTTCATCTCAAGAGTATCCCTGATCAAACTACCCTCATTATAAGCCGAAATGATGGGAACTCCAAGCTTACCTAAGCCGAGAATCTTGCAAACACGTCCTATGAGCGTTCTTTGTCTTATCTTTACGGGACGTACTTGCTTGATTTTCAAAAATGGTTCTAAGTGATCAAAGGGACGCATGTTAAGAGTTGAAGGCTGTCAGGAAAGAGTTCTTAGTTTGGAGATTGGGATCAGTATTTGGGACGCCGTGGTTCAGTTCCGAGTATAGCAGTGTTGTGTGTTGAAAGGACGCCGAGGCAGAGTCCTTTGCAGTTGTGAAAAGTTTGAATTTTGAAAATGGGAAGTTGAAACGTCCTAGAGAAGTTGAACGCGGATCTCGAGATATGTGTACTGGGTGCGAAACAGCTTTGTTTCTTAACAAAGAAGTAAGCCACATGCGGGATTGCGGGTGGGAGAAGCCAAAGGAAAATACCCTATTACCCTTGACTGTTCATCTTCGTCTTCTTCCTATATATATGCCCCTGCACAACCTGAAAAACCTTCTTCGCTCCTCTGCTGTTTACACAATTTTAGCAAACTCTCAAATCTTCAAACCCAGATCCCGAAATCACCTTCTCAACCCTAATCTTCATCTATAAAAACCATCTTCTCAAATGGCCAACACAAGAGCAACCAAGAACCCATCTTCATCTTCGGCGACGAAAAACCCTAGCTCCTCGAAGTCTCCTCCGGTGAAAGGCCGGTCACTCATGGACTCGAGAGGGTGACCTACTGGGCGCCAAGAACCCCCTCGCCACTATTCCTCTTCACAAACCACCCGACGCCGCCACTCCACCACCCCTCCCCAGCCACAACGCTCCCTACCTCCTCCACAAAAATCCCAGCCTTCCCGTTCCCAATCCAAACCCGCTCAAAAACGCTTCCAATTCCTTGAGAAGCCTTTTAAACCAGAGCCCGAACCCGCAAACTCCGCAAAAGGCTCTATCCAAGGTCTCCCTGCCCAACCAAAACGCCGTCCTCCCCTCGACCCACTCATTGAGGACTGGCTGGAAAAAGAGCCAAGGACGCTCGCCAATATCTGCCTACGGGCGTCCATTAGCGACTACCCTCAAAAAATCCAACGCCTCCTCCACTACTTCATGATAACCTATGTCCAGCCTCGCCTCAAAGAAACCAATCATACCAACCCACCCTTCATGGGCCCTGACATAATTTCTGACTCCTTCGGCGGAACCGTGGAGGAGCTCGCTAAATTACTCCCCGACATCTTGGAGTTCTTAGTCGCTCCTGCGGGCTCCGTCCCATCCCAGAAACGCAAAAGGCCTTCTTCCCCCTCTCCATCCAAACAACTCCAAGTAAAAGGCTCTTCCTCCTCCTCCCAAGCCAAACCAGTCCCTTCCTCCCCGCCTCCTGCTCAAAAGAGAAGGCTGAAGACGTTTGTTGAGCTGGAAGGCATCACCGAACAACAAATGGCAGCTATTCGCCTCTCGGAGCTGCTAATAGAGAAAGAGGAGAAGGCTAGGCAAGAGTAAGCAGAAAAGGACGCCATTGCTACGACAATCCAACAGAGTCTACCAGACGTCTCTCTACTTCCTCCACCACCACCACCAAGGGTAGAGGACGTGACTCCCGCTCCAAAGGAGGCCGCGGACCCGCTGGATGCGGAAATTGAGGCGGACCTGGCTAAGCCTATGCCAAAGGTCCAAAGGGCAGCTCCTCAAGAACAGGTCCCGGCCAAGGACATTGTTCCAAAAGTTATCACTCTAGAGGACTCCCCTGCTAAGGCGCCTCCTCCCCCTCCAGCTCCGCTCAAGGTCACACCCATTTCAGTGCCTCCGCCTCTCCCCTCTGCCCCCGCCACCAAAGCTAGAATAAGAACCCCCTCTCCCTCTCCTCCTAAAGCTTCTACTCCTCCTCCTCCGCCTGCTTCGGTTGTGAGGAAACTACACAAGTCCAAGGGACGCCTCCTTCAAACGTCCCTACAGAGTCCTTGGCAAGGACTCCAGCTGCGGACGCGACTTCTTCAGCACAGGCGTCCGCTGCTGAGGACACCGAGATGGTAGAGTCTCATGCGCAAGGGGACGACGCCTCGGATGAAGAAGATGCTCCTCACCAGGATGAGGATCCTGAGGACGAGGAGGGAGACGGTGAAGAAGAAGACGCTGGTGATGAAGTGATTGTGAGCAACGGCAGTAAGCAGAAAAGATTGAAGAAGATTCTGTCGCCGCTCCTCTTCTCCGCTCAATTCTTGGAAGAAAACCAGCGCCAAGAGTTCTTGGAACTGCTTGAGTTCCAGGGATGGACGCACCTAGGCGCCGAGGCCGCTGCAGTCGACCCCGAATAGGTTCTCCGCTTTTACTCCAAATTTGAGATATCCGAAGTAAAAGGGAAGCCTCAAGGGACGTTCGAGATTGATGGGGACGACTACTCAATTGTTCAGGGTACCGTCCGAAATATGCTAGGCCTGCGTCCCTCTCCGCCCGATGCTCTACACGACCTTCCCAACAAGAATTTTGGTCGTTTCTCCCAAGAAGAGATCTTCAACCGCATTTTCAACGGGAGACAGCCAGTTGCTAAGGATAGGGTCGCTCACTGTCTCTCCAAGACGGGCGTCCTTGCGCATCATTTCATCGTGCGCATGGTCGTCCCCCGCTAAGAAAAGAAGTCGATAGTCCAGATCACTGATAGTATCTTACTGGATGCCTTCTTGGAACGCAAGCCCATCAATTTGCCGCGGGTTATCTTGGAGCACATGGGCAAGTGCACAGGCGGAAGACACTCGTTCCCCTTCCCCGGCCTAGTTAAGCAGATCATGAAGCAGCAAGGCCTCTACGTCCCCACAACAGAACAGACCTTCGGGATTCATTGGGACGTCCGGCAAATCACACTCCCTCCAGTTGGAAAATTGAGGTGTGATGAGCCGCTCCCGTCGGTGAAGAGGCAGCTGGCCAAAGAGAAAAAGGAAGCCGAGAGAAAAGCTAAGGCCGCTGCTGCTGCTGCTAAAAGAGTTGAAAGTGATCCAGAGGCTGAAAACCTTCAAGTAGTTGGGACGCCAGTTGAGGACGCTGTAGAAGACGAGGATGAGCTCGATGGTATGAGCGTCCCTCATGAGGCCGAGAAGCACTCTCAAAAGTATCTGCTGGGAATGATGATCGAGAACCAGTGTATGATGATTGATCTAATCCAACAGGTTCACGACACTCTCCATACCCACACAGAACTTCTGGAACGCAACAATGAGCTCCTTGCACAAAACAACCATCTTCAGGAGCAAAACCTCAAGGCCCTTGGCAAGCGTCCCCGAAAATGATCACTCTCCCCATCTCTATCCTGAAAAAGTTTATTTTTTTATTGTGTTTGTTAAGACTTTGGGACGATGTCCCCTTTTGGAACTTTTCTGTGTAATGATCGTACTCTTCTTATGTATGCAGTTCATTACGTTTGTGATCCCTTATGTCTAAGCGTTCCTTTCTTTAATTATGACTTTGTGCTTACATGCTTTTCAACTTGTTCTCCTTTTTGATGATGCCAAAAGGGGGAAGTATAGTTTTGCAAAGATGTGATTGCCTTTAAGCTGTCATAGAAAGCATGTGTTTAGGGGGAATTTCGGCCAAAGTCCAAAGGACGCTAGTTAAGAATAAGATAGAACGCACTCAAAAGAATGTGTTGCATGCCAACCTAAGCTGAAAAGAAAATCAAGTGTAATCTCTCATGCTAAAAGCTTTACCTCTGTGCGTATTATTTGAAAGAGTTTGTCATCATCAAAAAGGGGGAAATTGTTGGGACGATATTAAGGATGCCAATCATTAATATCTAAACCAATAATGATCATCCCTTGTTTTGATAATGACAAACTCAAAAGTATTTAATAAGTTGTCCAAGTGTTGATCTCAGGTAAGTCCAACGGACGCACATGAACGAAAAGGACAACAAGTGAACGGCAGTCCCTAAGCTGTAGGGACGCACGTCATCAGAACTTCCAAAGCTGAACGTAATTGGCGAAGTCCCTGCGCAGATAGGACGGCGTCCTCATCAAGAATGGACGCGCGCCCCAACATGATTACATCATACTCGGCCGTAGTCCTCAGAAGGAAGCTTCCCTTGTCTGGGCACGTGTAGACAATTCCAAAGATGTTGCTTTCCCATCAATGGACCCCTATCCACGCGCAGGCTTCCCAAGCGTCAACATAGTTGACTTCCTCAAGATGCTCATCGCACCGTTGATGAAAGATCAAGGATCCTGCAAAGCCTTAGAGGACCCTAGAGGACAAGAACCACTTCCGCTATAAATATCCCCCCAAGGGTATGCATAGCGGTGTGGACTTTGAATACTTTCTCTCAAGCTCTCCCGAAGCATTCAAGTACAAGAACGAAGATCAAGAAGATCAAGTGAGCTTGAAGCAAGAGAAAGAAAGTCCAACCACATCAAATCCAAAACAAACCACAAAATAGTTAGAGTTGTAGTTTGTCTCTCACAACGGACCGTGAGAGACGTGTGTGATAGCTTCCTTATAGCTAAGAGAGTTAGGTTACTTTGTTAGGTGGAAAGGAGTGTTACTAGTGAGGCTAAGGACGGACGCTTAACTCAGTGAAGTGTAACGACTCGCCTAAGTTGTAAGGACTCTCTCTTAATAAGATAAGGACTGCTATTGAAAATCCTCCAAGCGGAGGTAGAGGTTTACCCATAAGACTAGTTGGTCTTAGTGGGGTTCCTCTATAAATTCTCGTGTCCTTTATCTCATTACGTTTCCTGTTAAGTCTATTTTTCCGCTGCACCTAAGGACGCCCTTAACCCAGTTAAGGACGCCTTCACTAACAGACTTATGATCCAACACTATTTAAGTGAGAAAGTGTGATACGATGATATAATGAAATGTGGAATTAAAATTCATGCAACTTATAGTCCTATATTAAATTTTTTCCATTCGACTCTTGTAACGATGATGTGTTTCCCATCCTTCCACTCGGGTGCTTGTACGTTGTCCATTCTCTAGGCGGCGGTGGAATAAGACATTGATCGCCTTTTAACCAGATCTGCACATGAAAAACCGAATCAATAGTCAGTATAAAATTTACATCAACAAACTAGCTAGACTCGTTTAGAAATACATACCGGTACAAAGTGCATATATGAGGGGGTCTCAACAAGTGCAACCGCATATATCGTCAATGGAGGCTCGACCCCCTCAGGTGCCCACAATGGGAGACAAGTGTATGTTGAGAGGGTAATTCTTGATCCTAACAAGCAAATAAATTTATAGATCAAGACCTCGCTGAGTACAGTGAAGTCAGGTTCGTCCACGGGAATTAGAAGAATCTCAATCTAGCAATCAATCCTAGTGAGAACAAAGAAAACTCAAACAATACACACTCGGAAGAGGCTCATTACCGACCTTGTCAGGGTCGTTAACGACCTTCACTCAACACACAAACACACATAAATCTGGGAAACTAAACTGCACGTTAACGACCTGAAGGGGGGTCGGTACGACCTATTGGGATATTACAAAAACCATGAAAAATCAATATAAAATAGATCTAGGAAAAAGGATCCACCACAACACAATCATGCATGCAAACATAAAGCAAAGATCAACCAACCAATAACCTCATAAATGACTTTCGCCACAAATCAACAAGCACATATCTCAACTTTCATAAAAATAGAAACTTGAAATCCTACTTATCATCTAAAGGTTTTAACTTTCGCTTCAAACCCAAATAATTATCCAAATTCACAACTTAATCTTTCAACTCATTCATGAACATGAACATGCCTCAACTTTCAAGGAACTAAGCACAAACAAGATGGATAAAGGATAGAGATTAAAGGTAAGATTTTGATCAAGGATTCATGCTTTAACATGCACAATCATGTTGGGTTTCCACCCAATCCCAAAATAGAAGACTACTCACAAGTCATCATGCATTCATCAATCAAAGAGAGGAAAGAAGACATGATTAAAAAACAAAGCAATCTTCAATTAAAAGAAATAAACTTACAAATCTCCAAACAATCTTCCAAAACTCTCTCAAAACTTATCCAAGAGCTTGGAATAATCCTAGAACATGAGTTCAATCTCCTAGATAATGATATGTGTCTCCCTAGAAAAGCGTAGAACATAACCTAAAGGCACCCTAAGGCCCTTTATATAGTAGTAGGAATGTTCTTAAAAGGAAACTAAAATCTATCTTCAAAGACCGATACATAAAACATCTTTTAAAGGCTAACTTAGGACGCAAGTAATTCTCATCAGCCCTAGAGGAAGCTCGGTACCGACCCAAAGTAGGTCAGTAACGATCCCATCAGTGATTTCTTCCTTTTTCTTGATCTAAACTCGTCCAATCGTTCGACTTTTCTTCGATGCTTCTTCCTTGAACGTTCTTGGTCTTCTTAGACTTCCTTAAGCTTCTTCTAAGACATTTTATCTCGCAATCTATTCTTTAAAACACTAGGAATCTCCAAAAACTTCTACTCTCGCCTCTCTAGCCACCACCGCCATAAGTTTACTCCAAACCACCTCCTAGAAAGCATGGAAAAGTCCGGGATATCTCCTCCTCAACGCTCCAAACACCTGTGAAACAACAAACAAGCACAAAACAACTCAAACTCTCGAAAGAGAGTCGAAACCACATGCAAAACAAAACATACTACCTAGAATAGACCCAATCTAGCTAGAAAACAACCACCAAAAGCTAACTAGAAAGTGTTACATTAGTGTGCGGGCCATATTTACACAACATAACGACAACGACCTGGTGCAAGGTCGCAAACACCAAACCCATCATGGGCATAAGCATTCAAGCGTCTCGAGAGCAAGAGGATATTGTCGTGTTCACCTTCTAGATTAGCTTGTCTATTCCTTCAACCTCCTCGTACACCAACTCCCATGTGAGTGGAGCTTGTTGAAAGAAGGCCGAAAGCTCCAACCGAACCTCCTTGTACCTTCTCTCATCCCAACCACGTACCTTGGCAAGTGCCCGATATCCACAATGGCGCCATCACTCGCCACATCTTTGACCCATGAGATGTAAGGAAGCATGAAGAGGTCAATCATGTTACAACCCCAACCACAATTGAGATAATAAGTGGACTCCTTTGCATCCAACCTCGGCTTATGTGACCTCACAAGCTTCTCTTCCGCCTTCTTCTTCTTCTTCTTTTCTTCATCCTTCCTCTTCTTCTCGTCCTCCCTTCCCTTCATCTTCTCCTCAATCCTCTTCTTCTTCTTCTCTTTCTCCTTCCTTGTCTTCTCATCTTCCTTCTTCTTCTTCTTCTCCGCAATCGTCCTTTTCCGCTTCCTCATCCTCGACTAGTCATTAACGTGCTCCTCCCAAGTCTTCCCCCTCTTAGTACTATTCTTTTTCTCACTCCCCTTTAGCCTTCCCTTTTCGGTCTCACCGGGTGAAGGCTCTTACAAACAAGCCGAATGCGGGTCTTCACACTCCAAGACCTTTTGGGCGATCTTAAAGATAGTACTCTTCGAAATGGTGAGTGAGCCCGGATCCCGACAATGATGAGTGAGCCCAACGAGCCAAGATGGACGACATCAATCACTCATGTTCAAGACTGATTTTGAACATGCCTATCTTATTTACTATATTTGAAAACTTTCTAGATTAGTCGTATTTGTTTTTTTGGCCCTTGCCATTTTTAGAAGACTATGCCTTTTCCTTATCCAAGGCACTCTCTCGAAACACTCCCCTCCTATGGGCCAATTCTCTTCTTTGGAAGGCAAGGTGTATCTTCCTAGTTTTCTATCTTCTAGACTTAGCTTTTATCTTAAGCATAAATCTATCTCTTTTCTAGGATAGAAAACATAGAATTATTGGTCATGCTTGTGTCTAAGTAAACTCATTCAATTCATTCAATAAAATCATATTTGAACCTTGGAATATTTATGGAGAGCTAGTCTCCTTGGGTTTGTTCAAGGGAAAAACTCTGATGTATGAACTCGTGAGGTTTTGGTAATTGATTTCTATCCTTTGGTTAATATTGATTCTCTTGTGCTTCATCTTATGAATGTTTATTGTTTCTATAGGAGTAGCTAACCTATTGAATTGATTGATGTTCTATTAATAGACTTATCTTAAGTCTATTAATAGACTTAAGATAAGTTTATTCTTGGGGTTTCAAGTCCAAAGAATTTCGTGTGTCTTCAAATTGCTTTCGGCTGATCAACATCTCTTCCATCTTCCATCTTCAAGATCAATTCAACTCTTCTTCTCGAGTTTATTATGCAAATTAATTTTGATGAAATTTTGGTGAATTAATTTGTCTAGTGTTGATTTTGTAGGTGGGCGAGAGTTCCACTTCTCTCTCGTTCGTGTTCTCTTCATACAAAGTTGTAACCTTTGTTGGATCCATTCCAATCCAAAGGCATGCTTTGTGATCTTCTCTCCCTCGTGTCTGTGCTCATGAATGTGGAGGTTCAAGGACTAGACAAGGTCGGATTTGTAAGCTGTTCTACATGAGATTGGTGGCTCCTATGTGACGATAAGCAATCACGTATCATTTGGCTAGTGTGAACATATGAGCAACCTCGTGACCCTCGATTGACAAACCCACGATGATGGTAACGCTATGGAGTGTAATAGTGATCTCGGCCCACAGAAAGTGAAAGTTGGCCTATCGACAAAGGTTGACTCTTAATATTGCCTCTTGCGACTGGAAGCCGTGATTGTTCGCCTATCGACATGTATACTGCCACCCTTAGACTATCGTATGTGTGCTACTACATCTTGTTGTTTATTATATTCTTAATATATACTTACTTTTAATCATTTCATTAATTTTACTCAAACTAATCATAATTTTATTATTTCTATTTAAGATAATTATTACATATAATATAATTATTTCTAATCTAATAAATATTTTATATCTAATGTATGACTTCTACATTCTATAATATGATTTCTAATATAAGAAATTATATAATTCAATATAATATAATTTCTAATGTAACAAATATTTTATTTCTAAGGTATGATTTCTAATTTCTATAATATAATTTCAAATCTAAGAAATTATACAATTCAATAAAATATATTTTCATTGAGACTTTAAGGCACGATTTCTAATTAATAACATTTTATAGCATAAAGTACGATTTCTAATAATTTACAATTTTAATATGCATACAACATAACCCATTTGGAATATACTTCGCTAAATTGAATATATTTAACATGAATTCGCAAATTAAAATATAAACTCTCAATCTTTCAAACAAACCGATATATTCGATATATTCAAAATTTATTTTATAAAATACTTGATGAGTCAACGCACTTGACGACTTAGATCCGCATCCTCCGTCGCAGCCGACCCGCTCAGCCCCACTCCCTCCTCCATCGGTGTCGTCGTGCTCGTCTCCACCTCCGCCTCCTCTCTCACCGTAGGCGCCATTCTCACTATCGGGTTACTAAACAGGTTTTGAGGCTATCTTTCTTTTGGACATATTGTCCATAAATTTAAAACTACCTATCTACGTTAATTTGGGCTATTGATGAGGGATTTGCAGATATAGGCGAACATAGAGCTTGCTATTGGGCATGATAAAAAAAAAAAAAAGGGTTTGCTATTGGGCTATTCTCATTGGCCTTTCCTTTGGACATTGATCCAGGTGAGTCAATTGAAGAGGAAGATTAAATAAATAGATAAATTGGACAATTCGGCAAAGAGGTTCGGCTTCAGAAACTGTAATTTATACTATCTATATATATATATAAAAGTTAAGCGGTGTCCTCATTTATTGCTCCATTAATTTTTATTGCAATCTTCCCTATATAATTTAACAATATGAAATCATAATCAAATCGATCACAATGGCATAGCGGTAAACCCTTCCTTTAATAACCCAAAGGTTTGGGGTTCAAACCTCTCTTTTTTTGATCTGCTTTTTTTTTTTTTTGATCTGCTAGTTCAAACCTCTCTAACAACATTTTTGTGTACTTTTATAAAATCATTAAAATATAACCTCTTCATCTCTGTTCATTAACCTCTCTATATCTATATATATATAAAAGTTAAGCGGTGTCCTCATTTATTGCTCCATTAACTTTTATTGCAATATTCCCTATATAATTTAACAATATGAAATCATAATCAAATCGATCACAATGGCATAGCGGTAAACCCTTCCTTTAATAACCCAAAGGTTTGGGGTTCAAACCTGTCTAACAACATTTTTGTGTACTTTTATAAAATCATTAAAATATAACCTCTTCATCTCTGTTCATTTTTATATTTACTTTTTTTTGGCGATTATCGGTCTTTGTATTTTTATAACCTTTTTTATTTGTGTATTTTTTAATTCGATCTTTATTTTGGATTGACACAGGTATATCAAACCTGAACTATTGTTCAGGGCATATGATCTCAATTTTGTTTTAAGATTTAGTGATTGCTAATTATACTTCATCAAATTCTACCAAAAAAAATATACTTCATCAAAGATACAGGTATATCGTGTACGTATTTTCACAAAATAACTATTGTACAACATTTAAGAATAATAACTTTTAAATGTCTATTATTAAATAATAATATTTCTAATACATATATATATGTAATAAACATATGAAGTAGACCTTTAGAAATCATTGTCCGGATAAAGTTGAGAAATAAATTTATTCTTACTTAATAAAGAATGAAAATTCCCAATGTTAGTGAACAAAAGGTATTTAATATTTATTTCACGGGTCATTCCAAATTGTTAATATAGATTCCAAAAGGTTCATCAATATGTCATGAAATTGAGTAACCTAAGATTGATTGTTTTTATCTCATTGATAGTTGATAAATAAAAGGAATTAAAATATGTTTTTTAGAGTTATGACCGGTGAGTTATGCTTTAAACTTTGATCATTTTTTAATTTAAAGTTATGCTTCGAGAAAATGACCCGAATTATCATTTAAAGTTATATTTAACAGACTTTTCAATTAAAATTGATTAATAAAACTTAAAAATAATTTTTAAACCCGTGCGTAGCACGGGTAATGACTTCTAGTATATATAAAAGTTAAGCGGTGTCCTCATTTATTGCTCCATTAACTTTTATTGCAATCTTCCCTATATAATTTAACAATATGAAATCATAATCAAATCGATCACAATGGCATAGCGGTAAACCCTTCCTTTAATAACCCAAAGGTTTGGGGTTCAAACCTCTCTAACAACATTTTTGTGTACTTTTATAAAATCATTAAAATATAACCTCTTCATCTCTGTTCATTTTTATATTTACTTTTTTTTGGCGATTATCGGTCTTTGTATTTTTATAACCCTTTTTATTTGTGTATTTTTTAATTCGATCTTTATTTTGGAATGACACAGGTATATCAAACCTGAACTATTGTTCAGGACATATGATCTCAATTTTGTTTTAAGATTTAGTGATTGCTAATTATACTTCATCAAATTCTACCCAAAAAAATATAGGGGAATTAGTACCAAATGCCCTTATTTGATAATCCGTTTGCAAATATGACCTTTTTATTTTCGATTTGCAAAAATGCCTAAAACAATTGCGATTATGCCTAAAAATATTACATTTATGTCCAAAATGACTAATTTTTATCAAATAAAATAAAAAAGAAATATTTTTAAAAAAATCGAAAATTATTATTTTTATTATTATTTTATTTGAGAAATAAAATATTTTAACAAACTTTATTTTTATCCAAATTTGAAAAAATATATAAATATTTTAATGTTAAAAAAGATTTCGTTTTTTTATCTATCCTCATTGTTTCCAAAAAAACTTGTGTCAAAACTATTTTCTTGTTTTATATTTTTTTTCTTTGTATTTTTCAATTATGTATTTAGAAATAAGTTTTAGTGAAAGATGAGAAAAAGCAATGTTTTTTAGATGAAACACATGGTTTTAACACGAAAAAAAAATGATAGTATTTTTCAAGTGGTGACAGGATATTTGGTTGTGTATGACAAGATTTTCATTGAGGGTGATAGGATGAGTCTCACCCTACTTTGTGATGAAACGAATACAATAACGAAGATAATAATGATCCACATTTATTTATGTTTTATATTTTCAAAAAATATCTTCCACCATATCTTCTACAACATGTCATTGTTTCCAAAAAATCTTAATGTTTCAAAGTAGTGACAAGATATTTCGTTGTGTATGACAAGATGTTTACTCAGGATGACAGGATGAATTTTACCCTACTTTGTGATGAAACGAAGATAATCACGAAAAAGGTTTTGAAACAAAGATAATCTTCAACAAAAAAATCTTCCACGTTTATTTACTTTTATATTTTCAAAAAATATCTTCAACAATATCTTCCACCATATATTCTACAATATCTCATTGTTTCCAAAAAATCTTAATGTTCTAAAACTATTTTCTTATTTTATATTTTCTTTTTCTTTTTTTCTTTTTAATTTTGTATTTAAAAAGAATTTCCAGAATTTATGGCTAAATATTTTTATTGTAATTATAATGATATTTTAATAAACTTATATTTAAAAGAAAATACAAAATAATGTACATTTTATTGCAAAAACGTCCAAAACAGCAAGCTTCGCTATTTTTTTGTTTTAAGGGGCGTTTTTGCAAACTGTTTTTCTGGGTGGGGCATTTTCGCAAATTGCCCAAAAATATACTTCATCAAAGATACAGGTATATCGTGTACGTATTTTCACAAAATAACTATTGTACAACATTTAAGAATAATAACTTTTAAATGTCTATTATTAAATAATAATATTTCTAATACATATATATATGTAATAAACATATGAAGTAGACCTTTAGAAATCGTTGTCCGGATAAAGTTGAGAAATAAATTTATTCTTACTTAATAAAGAATGAAAATTCTCAATGTTAGTGAACAAAAGGTATTTAATATTTATTTCACGGGTCATTCCAAATTGTTAATATAGATTCCAAAAGGTTCATCAATATGTCATGAAATTGAGTAACCTAAGATTGATTGTTTTTATCTCATTGATAGTTGATAAATAAAAGGAATTAAAATATGTTTTTTAGAGTTATGACCGGTGAGTTATGATTTAAACTTTGATCATTTTTTAATTTAAAGTTATGCTTCGAGAAAATGACCCGAATTATCATTTAAAGTTATATTTAACAGACTTTTCAATTAAAATTGATTAATAAAACTTAAAAATAATTTTTAAACCCGTGCGTAGCACGGGTAATGACTTCTAGTCTATATAATTTTGTGTACATGAGGGCTATTTAATGCTCTCATCACACATTAATAATTTTTTGATCATTTTATTAGAAATGAATAGCATTTAGCATTTAGAAATAAGCATATATACTATTACATTATAAATAAGCATAAAAACAATAATAATAAAAAAGGGGTTATGATTTAAGAGGGAAAACTATTATATTAGAAATGAATAAGATTTATCATTTAGAAATAAGCATGTATGTGATCATTTAAATAAACAAAAATTATATTATAGATGTATGTGAACAAAACTACTATTTTAAAAGGTGGATATAACTATTATATTAGACATGAGCATATAAAAAACTATATAAAAAAAGCTATCACTTAAAAGGAAACTGTATTAAATTAGAAAAAATGATCATTTATGAGAAAAACATATTATACTAGAAATGTATACCAATTAGCATTTTCTTTCCTATAGAGAGCTACTTCAATATTGCATTAGAACATTTTTTTGGGTCCAAATATTGCATTCGAAAATAAAACATAGAATGTTGAGGTATTTGTATGTATATATTGTTGTTAGATAAAGTTTGCAATTCGTTTCAAATTTAAAAAAATGTATCATCCCTAACAAATTAAAAACGCCTCAATTCATAATTGACAGGTTCAAATCTAAACATCCCCACAAAATTAGCATCCATAATCAATTGATGTTATAATCATCCATAATGACCCATTTGAAAATAAATTATACGTTACATTTCATTTCTAAACATCCCACAAAATTAGCATCCATAATCAATTGATGCTATAATCATCCATAATCACCCATTTCAAAATAAATGATACGTTACCTTTCATTTCTAAACAACCCCCACAAAATTAATTAGCATGCATAATTAATCAAATTGAATGTGTATTGATATTCGTGTCTACCGTTACAACACATTCACTCAATTTCAAACTACCCACCCCAAGTATATTCCTTTCCTCTTCCTATATAAATTTCGTTGATTTAAAAAAAATAGAAAAGTAAGTTAATTTGTGTAATATTGAAAGGGGATAAGGGTATTTTTGTAGAGAAAAAAGTGATAAAGTTGATGTGAAAGTTGGATATTGGGAGGTAATATGTGATATAAGATGAGGGTATTTTTGTTGAGAAAAGTGATAAAGTTGTTGGGAAAATTCGATAGTGCATAAGGGTAATATTTGAAATTGAGTAGGAGTATTATTATAAGAAAAATTGGATGTAAATAGAAAGATGGAGTATATATTACGCATTCCCGATTTAATCAATTTTACACATTCCTTTTGATTTTCGGCTGAAATTACGTATTTCATCCACTTCCCTATATTTCACATGAATTCTTTGTACATTATATACCTATCACTAATGATAAATTCTTAATCAAGACCCACTTATTACCAAAAATCACTAATATATAACAACTTATTTAATCAGGCTTACATACTTTGATATTTCTTTTAATTTTGACTTTAATATGTCAAAAATTAATATTTCATCTTTCATCGACCAAAAACAATGTTACAATTACACTTATACTAAGTCACTATACCTAAAATGCACAAAACATATACACACATTTGTTGTGAAAATAATTAAAACTAATATGGAATATAAGTCTGTATTTTGATATAACGAAGGACCCGTGCGTATGCACGGGCCTGATTACTAGTTCCTTATAAGATTTGATTCCAGAGAATAGCCACAAGAGTAATGAAGTTGTTGTACAATATTCCATGTATTTCAATTTCATAATAACGATAAGATAAACAACAAACAATGCTGGTGTCCGGTGATGACGCTGCTTGCCTCTACATCTCTCTCTTTCTATACTATAACCAACTGCCACCAACTCAAGAAGAAGCATACTAAAACAGAATATTCAAAAGACCAATCAACACCAAGCGTGATGTGATTAGATTGAGGTCGAGGATGAACCGCTGCCTTGCTTGTGGTCTCCGAAGATACGCTGCCTGAAATCAGACACCATCTTGGGAAGCCCCTTTCTGAGCGGGATCTTGGGCTCCCACCCGAGCAGCTCCTTCGCCTTCGAAATGTCGGGCTTCCTCTTGTGTGGGTCGTCCTCGGTGTTGGGCCTGAAGGCTATCTTTGCCTCTGGGTCGATGGTTTCTTGAACAACCTTGGCAAGTTCAAGCATGGTGAATTCGCCCGGGTTGCCCAGGTTGAAAGGACCAACGTGTTCGCCTTCCATTAATCGCATCAATCCCTCAACCTGTCCAACATTTAGCTTTGTCACTATGTATATATCTCACAACTCTAACTGCCTAGATGCATACTAGTTCAATTAGCACAAACCCATCATCACCAAAACAATCTATATTTCAAATCTGAAGCATACCAAATCAGAAACAAATTGGAAGCTCCTAGTTTGCTTCCCGTCTCCATAGACAGTCATTGGCTCCTTCCTCAAAGCCTACAATAGCACACATTGTTGAATATCAAATTCAGAATTTCAAACAAAGGAATCTGAAATCGGTGAGATGAATATGGTGAAGGTAAACAATCACACCTGGGCGACGAAGTTACTCACGACACGTCCATCGTCGATGCACATACGAGGCCCATACGTGTTGAATATTCTAGCAATCCTCACCTACCCATTTGAAATCCCACACAATAAATCAATTGTTCCAATGAATAATGGAACCCATGAACAAAGCGCAGACACAGAGAAAAGCAAAAGAAAAATGAAGGCGGCCACCAACCAACCTCAACGTTGGCACCACGATGATAGTCCATGGCCAAAGTCTCGGCCGTACGCTTGCCCTCGTCGTAGCAACTTCTCACACCTGTCGCACACCCATTGGCCCGAATTTAATAATATTTCTTCGATTTGCACAAAAGTAAAATTGCCGCCTAATGTGAGCTAGCGACACTTGGCCAACCCAATCACATACAAAAAACAAGTAATAATGGTAGACCCGGAAAAAGCGGGTTGAAGGAAGCCCGGGTAGTTTGGATGGGCTTCCCGACCAGATCTGGGGCGTTCATAAAACGAGTTCCACCAGAAAACACCCACCTGGCACCACAACTGACAACGCTATGTCCCACGTTGCTCAGACTTCCGAACAGAAACGGCCAAAAAAAAAAAAAATGACTAGTCCGAAGTACTATTATTTCTTACCAATGGGATTGACGTTTCCCCAGTAGGTTTCCTTTTGAGGGTGTTCCAATGGGTCACCGTAGACCTCGCTGGTGCTGGTCAGCAAGAACCGAGCTCCCACCCTCTTCGCCAGCCCCAGCATGTTCAGAGTTCCCACCACATTCGTCTTGTGCGCTGCTGAGTCAAGGAGGCCCAACCCAACCAAAACATTCCCAAAACTCAAGAAACGAAATAAAACTGATTATTATAGGAACAAAAAAAAGGATATGATGGTCTTGACGGGATTGTGCTTGTAGTGGACGGGGGAGGCGGGGCAGGCGAGATGGTAGATCTGGTCGACCTCGAGCAAGATGGGCTCGACGACGTCGTGTCGGATGAGCTCGAAATTAGGGTTTCCGAAGTGGTGGGCGACGTTCTCCTTCCGGCCCGTGAAGAAGTTGTCGACGACGATGACGCTGTCGCCGCGGGCGATGAGGCGGTCCACGAGGTGGGACCCGACGAAGCCGGCCCCGCCCGTGACCACGATCCGGAGGCCCTTCCTCTTCAGGCCGAGTGGGACCTTTCCGCTGACCGACCCGAGTCCGTAGTAGGGGCGGGCGGTGATGCGGGTCGACTCGGCCGAGAGGAACGACTCGGCGCCGAGCGAGTCGCGTTCGAACGCGGAGGGGTGGGTTGATGTAGGAGCGGAGGAGGGGAGGAGCGTGAAGAAGACGGTGGCGATGGCGACGCCGATGAGGGTGAAGAGGAGCCGTTGGTCGCGGAGGAGGTACCGGATCGGGCGGGTCACGGCCTGCCACGGCTTGTTCGGCTTCGGCGAGTAGGCGTCCGCGGATGGGTGCTCGCCATCGCCTTCGTGCCCGCGGTATGTCAGCTCCGATTGCATCGAGGGAGCGGGTCGGGTCAGCTGGTCGGAGCTCTGTTTGTAGGGGGGATTGGATAGTCAATCGTGAAGAAGTGATTTGGGCTAGATGGGATTTGGGGTTTGTAGGTTAACGGAGAGGTTAAATAAGCATTTCGAAGGCTGTGGTTATTTACTATACTGCCCTTTGATATTTGATAAAGGGAAATTTGTGGAACTTTCCTTGTTATATGGATCTTGTGCATGAACCCCCACCCCAATATCTATGTACAGTTGTAAGGCTTCGACTTGAAGTTAAAAAATGTATGAGTGTATATATTAGTTTACGAATATGGTGAGGGTCATGTGCGTCATTTGTGATGAATTTGGGGCGCTAAGTGAAAGAAAATTAGAGGCGTATTAAAAAGGTAAGCTCAAGTATGGATGAATTATTTACCTTTTTTTTTTTAGAATTAAGACGACGTATACATAAATGCAAACATTGTGTTTTGATACGGATGTAGACAAATCTTCGTGCACATTGACTTTATTTGGCTGCACTAAATGCATGTAAATTTTATTCTCTAAGTATATATAAAAGCTACAAGGTTCAGATCATCACATTGCATCGTTTATAATGATTTTTCCATGTGTCGTTTTCACATTTCGCCTTAGAATTTAGATATTTGTCGATTTATCATTACTTTATGTCGCATATTATTTAATTTTTTATTCAGTCATATCAAAACACAAACCCGTGGTTTAAGCTACCGTGCCCGCGGTTTGGCCGGTTCACGGGAATTAAAACTAAAAAAATATAATTTATTTTTAAAAAAATTCGTAAACCGCCAGTTTTTATCAGGTTTTGGTTCTGGTTCCGGTTCCAGTTTGAACCGCCGGCTCACCGGTTTGGCCTAGCACCGAACCTTAACCTAAACCTAGCTCGGCCGGTTTAGCGGTTTAGGTTAAGGTTCCGGTTCGATTCCGATATTGACCGGTTTTGACCGGTCTGGTTCACCGGTTCAAACTGAACCGGACCCAAGACTATCTATAAGATACTAATCAGGATACTAATAAAGAAAGAAAAGATTGTAATGATTATATATGGGTCAATAGTTATTCTTATCAAATAGTAAAAATCTTTGATGTCTTAATTACTATGTTGATTTTTCTTTTCTTTCATAATTACTAATTTGATTGTAATATAGCCTATCCATTTATGTCTTATCAAATAGGCAAAAAATTTCATTTCTTAATTAATGCTAATTAGTCTTTTATTTATTAAATAAAAAATTGATTGTATATAATTTATACTTTTAATTTTTTATATGATCGTAATCTTTATTTTTAAACATTACTATATCAATAAGTACGATCATAATATCTCAAAAATCTAATTATGTGATGCAGACCATGCACCCATGACGCCGAAAGAGATCGAAGACTTAGCTCATGTTCATTTTAAGTTTTTAACCCATCACAAGAGATCGAGCTAAGAAACTAAGGCAAGTCACTAGAGCTCTTCTAGCCTGGATTCTGGCCATGATGAGCGAGCTATGCGAGCCACGATGGACGACGTTAATCACTCAAAGCTGATTTTTGAGCATGCTTATCGTAGTTACTATTAGTGGAAATTTTCTAAAATTAGTTTGTTTGTTTGTTTTTGGCACTTGCCATTTTTGGAAAGATCTTGCCTTTTCCCTTCTAGGGCATTCGGTTGACTCCTATTCTTCTAGATAGGCCGAGCAATGCTTTGGATGATAAGGCATACCTTGTTTGCTCTTATCTTCTAGTTAGCTTTTATCTTAAGCCAAAGTTCTATCTTAACTCTAGGATTAGATTATTAGAAAGATGAAATTTGTGACCTAGTTTGTTCTTATTTAAACAGTTGTTTTCATCAATGAAAAATCAGATCAAACCTTTGGAATTTACTTGTGATAAGTTTGATTCCTAGGGTATTAGTCCATTCAAGATCTCTCTTGTGTTCTCCTCTCTCGGTCGAGCCTACAACTCCTTTAAATTCTCTTCTTCTCGCTTTTCTTCCATTCTTCTCTACAATTGCCTTCGAAAATTCATGTTTTTTTTCCAAGTAATTTGTGATTGAAGGGGTTCTTTCTTTCTGGATGCAGGCTTTGGTGCTAGGGCTGGGCAAAATCCGGTCCGGACCGGTTGATCGGTCCGGATTAGGGGGGTCAAAATTCAAATTTATAACTGAACCCCGTAGTAGTACAAGGGTAGGGTATCGAACACACAGGAGTTCGTGCGTTGAGTGTACCTAAAAGACTTTGAAAAGGGAAAGAAAGGCAAAAACAAGGAAAATCAAAGGGAACTTCTCGGGACCGACTTGGGTCACCTCGGTCCGAGAAGGATCGATGAGAGTTTAGGTGGGACCGACACAGATTGAAGTCGGGCCCGACGTCTGGGTAACTCGGTCTTAGCAAAATAGTAGATCCGTCTTGGGTTTTTGGGTTCCTTCCCTAACTAGACTTGGGTAATTCCACCCCAATTCAGCCAATAAGTGTTGATCCTTATGAGATCGAGGTTGTTTGCCTTCGATCACTCCACTCTACACATCGACCCTAGGGAGTTTTCACTCTCCTTCGATGCTAGGTCTAGTGATGGGCTCGAGATCGCTTTCGCTTACTCTTACCAATCACAAGCCCTAGATCCCTTGTTCTCACAAGAGAATTGAAGCTCAATGTAGAGAGGATTCGTAGATCAAGCACTCAAGGCTATGGAATTGGGGGTTCACACCCAATCCTAGCTAGGGGTTTCCCCCATAGCCCAAGACTATGGAATCTACTCCATTTGGAAAGAGTAAAAAGCAATCAAATAGCAAAGCAAACAAATCTCAATCATCAAACTCAAATTCAACTCAAATTGCATTCAAATCAAAGGAATTCACAAGATCCAAATCTCAAATTCACTAAGCACAAACAAAACAAGTTCAAACTCACTAATTCCTCCTAAAACCCCACCGATTTCTCTCTTCTTCTCCTCCTCCTTCTTCCTCCATGCTCTCCAAGTCTTCCTTGAGCCTTTGAGAGTGATTAGATGTGTGGATTAGCCCTCCTCTCTCTCTAATTGTCTTCTCCTTTTAATTAGGGACCAAGGATTCCCCAAAATAGAAGAAGGGCAAAAGTGGTAGATCACAATTGTGTGCCTTGGAGCCCAATCTTCACCTTGCCGACATGGACCGACACGGAGTACCTCGGGCCCGACATGCTTTGACCTCGGTCCGAGCCTCCAAACTTCCAACTCGGGCCCGACTTGCTGGGCACGTCGATCCGGGCCTCGATCCTCTTCTCCTCTTGGTTTTCCTTGAGTTCCTCTTCGTTCCTTGCTTGGCTCTTCCGCTCCTTTGCTCCCTAGCTTTTCTCCTCCTTAGAAACTCCTTCCAAACTTCCTCAAAACACGCCATTTTACCTACAAAACACAACAAATTCGCATAGTCTCCGAATCTCATGGAAAATCGGAATCTAAGCTAAAAAGAGACAAAACTAGCAAAGAAAGGAACAAAAGACACATATTTACAAAGAAAATTAACCACTAAAACACCACCAAAATGAGAGACATCACTGGTTTTTTGGACCAGACTGGACCGGAACGGCACGGACCGGGAGGATACCGGTCCAGTCCCCGGTCCATTAAAATCAAAGTTTCGGTCCCGGTCCCGGTCCGGACTGGATTTTTATAAAAACAAAGTTTATATTAATTTTAATGTTATATAGTGTATTTTTAATATAGAAGTTTCACATTTATATTATATACTTAATAATATTATACTTTCCATCAATCATATATGATTTCTTTAACTATATTATAATTTTTTTATATAAAAAAATATTTTTTCATATAAAAAAACAACAATCCGGTCCAAACCCGGACCGGACTGGATCGGGACCGGACCGGACAGGAACGGGACCGGGACCGAACCGGACCGGATTTTCCCGGTCCAGTCCCCGCTCCATGCTTTTGCATGTTCCCGGTCCCAGTCCGGTCCGGTCCGGTCCCGGTCCGGTCTGGTCCTGGATCGGTGCCCAACCCTACCTGGTGCTTCCTAAGCGTTGTTCAAAAAATAGAATCCCTTTGCAAGGCTTATTTGTGGGCAGGGGTTGAAGAGAGCAAGATGTGTTTGGTTGCTTGGTGTAGGGTGTGTAAACCTTTTTGTGAGGGAGGCTTGAACTTTAAGGAATTGCTTTCTTGGAACAAGACAATCCTCTTTAAGCTGAGACTGGATATTATTGCTGGAAAACAGAATTTGTGGATGCTGTGGGTAAGACAAAACATTATCAAGAACCAAAATTTCGGGGAGATTGGTGTCAAGGGAGACAATTTTTGGATTTGGAAGGAGTTAATCAGGCTCAGGGATAGGATGCTTGATAATGTTCAACTTGATAGAACTAAGATTGCATATCTTGAAAGTTTCAACAAAATTCCGAAGGGGGATGAGAAGCTAAACTGCAAAACCGCCTATGATTTATTAAGAAATCATGCTAGAGTTCAGTAGTGGAATGATTTGTTATGGGATGGATCTTTTGCTAAGAAATGGAGGTTTATTAGTTGGTTGGCCACACTAGGAAAGCTTCCTACTATTGAGAAACTTTTTAGCTGGGGCATTATTCAGAGTAATATGTGTGTGCTGTGTGGTAGTAATGGTAAAATTGAATTACATCTTTGGTTTTATTTTGACTTTGTGCAGCATGTCACTAATGTGGTTTTGTCCTGGCTGGGGATTGACATTCGTATGGGGTCTCTAATGGACTGGTGGAACTGATTTCTCAGGACAAGGAAAAGGAAAAATAGGATCTTAGCTACTTTCAGGCTGAGAGGAAGAAGGGTTCAGGCTCTCAGAAACCGTCTGGGCATTTAGCTGT
This sequence comes from Polygonum aviculare, assembly GCA_934048045.1. NCBI lineage: Eukaryota > Viridiplantae > Streptophyta > Magnoliopsida > Caryophyllales > Polygonaceae > Polygonum > Polygonum aviculare. The sequence goes on along the minus strand of OW204032.1, from coordinate 10,844,553 downwards.
TTTGTTGTGTCTGTTGGGTGGTTTAGGAGGGTTGAGAGTGTAGAGGGATCGGAGCTCATTCTCCCTTTATGTTGAGTGTTCGGGATTTGCCTTAGCATGAGGATGCAAAAAGGGGTTTGGCCTTAGTTCATGCATCGTGTCTTAGGCTATGGCTTCTCTACTTTGGAGTGGTTATGATCTAAGACCTTGTAGAGTGGTTCGGCTCCCTCTGGTCTGCCGTAGTGCAGTTGGTGAGGTTAGTGTGATTGTCTCTTGTTTGGGTGGGTTAGGTGTTGGGTAGATTGTATGCTCCCTCCCCTGACCTACTCTTGTTGAGCATCAAGGAGGTTTTGATACTAGGATGCATGAGTAGGCTTGTTCCTTTGTTGTGGCATCGAGCTGCATGTGGTTTGCCTTGTGTGAAGGTGAGCTATATGTAGACTTGCTGGGATTTTGGAGGGGCGTTAGGCCTTAATGTATTTTATGTTTCTTGAGTTATTCTTGGATTAGAGGCTTTGCCTTGCTTAATAGAATTTTTGACCATTTGCGAATTATTTGTGAATTTTCGTACGGATTTAACTTAAGTTTTGTGTGTGATTCATAGGTGTTAGATAAGAGAAGTGATAAACATGATTTATCGTTTTAAACCACAATTATGTAAAGAAAACGAAACTAACTTAAACCACAATATAAAGCAAGTAAGGGTCAATTCTACAAAGAGGCAGATTACCTTTCGTAGTGAAATTTGTGTCAAACTGAAGTAACAAGGGGATTTTTGGATTAAGTAACACACTAGTGTGCGAAACCTAAGAATTCAAGAGTTTGATTAACAATATTTAGAAACAATTCAGGCAAACAAATATCCACACTAGCTTGACAAGTTGATCATGGATTTCAATCAATATCTATGCAATGGAAATTCCAACTCCTTTTCACATATAACTAATAGCATAACGAGATACTATTAACCCTAACTAGTTAAACAATCATGAAACTATCAAGATTCAATCTAGCTAGCAACATTCAATAACAAGAATATAATTTGGATAGAAAACTAAGATAAAACAACCAGCTTCTATCCTAGAATGCAAATCAATTCTCTTATACACAACCAGATATTAGCACGATGTAGTTGCTACTCATGAAATAGAGATGCTCGGTTCGTGTAGGGTTTAGGGTAGGGTTTAGGGTTTACTACCCATATTCTATTTATAAGAATAGTGTACATGTGTTCGGGTCAGTTCGGTTCGTGTCAGTTCTGGTTCGGGTCAGTTCGGGTTCGAGTTCGGGTCAGTTCAGTTTATATTTTATTTGGGTCATTTCGGTTCGGGTCATTTCGGTTCGGTTCGGGTTCAGATCGGGTCTGGGTCATGTTCGGATGATTCATTTTTCATTGTTCGGGTCAAATTTTGGGTTCGGGTCGGGTCAGTTCGGTTCGGGTTTCGGGTCCGGGTCACTTTCTGCCGGGTCTAGATGTGATGCATTGAACGATTGCATGGTATAAGATAGTTATAAATAACAAGACACACACACATTACATACACACACGTGTATATATATATATATAGAGAGAGAGGTTCCGGTGAAGACTACTCTTATAGTAAGGATAACCCCTTACGGTAAGGAGTAACCTCATCCATTGGATTTATCTCTTTACCTTATAATGGATGATCTATATTATTTTATTTTTTTTTATTTTTCAAAAAATAAAAAACAATTTTTTTGTTGAATTTTTTTTGATTTATTTTCATTTTTTGAAAAAATCGGATAATATAAAAATTGAATTTACAGTAACAAAAATTGAACTTATTTTACAAATAATTGAACCTGCACAAATTACAAAATTGAACTTCTAGTACACATAATTGAACTTCTAACATAATCAATTGAACACTTTGGTTGTAAAAATTGAACTACTTAATTTCAAGGTTATAATCATTGTTTTTGTGAAGAAACATATTTTTTTTTATCTTTGTATATTTTTAAATTTTTAGTTTCTATTTGTGTATTACAGTTGTTATTTCGTAGGAAAAAATATTTTTGAATTAATAAAATATTAAACTAAAATAATTTTATTTTTGTGAAAATCGAATTATATATAGAAATGAACTCAAAAGATATAAAAGTTGAACTCATAGTATTTATTAAATGAACTGTATAGTATATTTACTTGAACTCTTTAGTGTATAAAATTGAACCGTCGTACTTAATTGTTCTAACGATATTTTTCAGAAAAGAAAATAATATCGTTTTCGTAGAAAAAAAACTTTCTCCTGAAAACATTTTAGAAATAAATAAATCTAGACCGTCCATTACATAGTAAGGAAGTAAATCAAATGAATGTGATTACTCCTTACCACAAGGAGTAGTCCTTACCATAAGAGTTGTCCTCACTTGACCAAAACCCATATATATATGTATATACATATGTAAATAATTTTTCTAAAGAAATATTATACGAGGCTAATTTTAGAAAGATGTGATAAATACTTCAAATTTATTTAGGATTTTAGTAATTAATTTTCGATAAGTGTAATACTTTTTCTTCAGGGTTTGGTTTCTCGATTTAGTATTCTTACGATGTGTCTTAGTAGTTAGTACGCTTAATTGAAAAAACAAATGTTTAAAATACATTAGTGATTTCATTCAATAAAGGAAACTTAAAAGATGACTTACAATAGCATACCTCTTTTAAAAAATTCCCGATAAAGGGAAGCCCCCCTTCCACTTAAAGTGGAATTTGGTGCCAAATAATTCTTATCTTAATTATTCATTGTTATCGATTTTTTGGAGTGTTATGGACGCCCGATCGGGTGAGTAGTTGACTGTTGAATTTTTTTTATCGATTTTATGCAACTTCGCTGAGGAAATTATATTAATTTCTTCTGTTCATATCATCCATATATCATTAACCATATGTATATAATTATAAACTATGGGCAATTGTTGTTATTGTCATGATCATTGACCTCACCTGTATCTTAAAATGAATATTGAAGAGCTCGATATGGGAATCTTAGATGACACTAAATGTTATTAGTTTGGAAGATAATGACCCATGACCATATACGAGAGAGATGAGGCCACATGTGTACTTTATAATTGGCAAGAAGAACGTGATCACCTAATAGTTGAACTAATTTTGTTTAGGATACTTGATTATTATACTTTGGTTAAATTTTTAGAATACAAAATTGAACTAGTGTGCTTTAGTGTCATGCAAAAGACTAGGTTCATAAGTAGGATATTGATAAGAAATTATAATACAAATTCAAAATATCATGATACAAAATCTGCCCTGAAAAAATTGTTCGATACCACCCGAAAATTAATGGGTTGAAACTCATAAAAGTGAATCCGAAACCTACAAAAACCAAACCCAATTAACCCAAATGTTATTGGGTAGAAACCTCAATATGACCCATCCACACGATTTATTATGAAATTGTAAAATTATGATTTATTATATTATAAAAAACTATAAAAATAATTTTTATTTAGATATTATTATTTTATCAAAATATAATTTTGTTAATCATAAAATATTTAACATATTTGACTCGTTGACCAACCCGAACGATAACCTGTTATGACCTGACTCGGGCTTGACCCGAAAAGTCGAATCCGCACTCAATTCAAACTCGAAAAGTCTGAACCCGAATTCCAATGAATTGATCCGTTTGACAGGTCCATTTATATAGTATAAAATTAACACTATATGATTTTAATGCCTTCAAATATTTTATTAAAGAAAACAAATATAATTTAATATAAGCAGTATTTATATATTGTGAAAGAAAATATGAGTTATTATGTGAATGATAAAATACAATGAATTTATTAAATAAGATAAAATAATATTTTCTACAAACTTTTAACATAGAAACATTAGTTATTAATAAAACAAGATCTCAATGTTTCATTTTTATCATAATGAAATTTTAGAAATGTTTTCTTACATAACTTGATATGAAAAGGGAATTTGTGATATATTTAAGTATTAAATAATAGTTACTTACTTATTTTTGATGAAGTGGACAAATAGTTTCTAAGATAAAAGTATTTTTTAGATAAACGGGATGTTCATGTGAGAATGAGTTTCCAAGTGATGAAGGATCATCTAGTCAGCCACCTCCAAGTGCCCCTACACTCTTTGATGAGCTAATCACTAGATCCCAAGCCAAAAAGCTACAAAGTGGAATGCATGCTTTTGTGTGTTATATTTGTGCTAAGGAGGTGAGAGAGAACAAAGAGCCACAGGCCAAGGCTGTTTGCCTAGCAAGTGTTGACGTTGTCCATGGAGAGTGTCAAGGCAACGACACAAGCAAGGGAAGTGGCGTCGCATACGCCACGGGCCGGGGCCGCGTGCCAGTGCGCGAAAGTGCCTCGTTTTGGCACAAGTGTGCCTGTTTTAGGCACTTGGGTGTGCTAACCTCTTTTGGGCCGATTACTTTGTATTTTGGCCTACTTATCCTAGTTTAATTAGACTTTTATTTATTGTCTTTATTTCGGAATTTGGAACATATAAGTATGGGTTTTTCAGATTGTGACACTTAGACAACTTTGGAAATAGAAATCATTTTCTCCCTTTGAAAAGAGAGAGTTCGAAGCTTGGCTTCATTGAGTGTGTATTGCAGCTTGGTTTGCTTGAATTGTGTCAATACTCGTTGAAGATTGGTGCCTTGCAACGATCACGAGCCCCCTTCTTGTGCTTCAAGGTCTCGTTCCTTGTTGTGTAGGATTGTATAAGGTTGGTTCTTCGTCCATTCTATTAGGATCTTGGTTGAAATATACACCAAGGGTTTAATAGCTGTCTCGGAGGGTTATCCTTCTTGTTTTCGCTTTGGTTTTCCTTCTTTGAGTCATCGTTCTATTTGTTTTCCCATTGTTGCGTCGTTTCCATTTTGTTGAGTCGTGTTCTTCATTTTCGAGTCTCATTTCCATTCGTTTCCGACCATTGTTCCATTTGTGTTTCCTTTTGAGTTGTGAACGTCGAACATCGGGCATCTAAATGGCTCATCCCGTATCAAATTGGTATCAAATCCAGGTTTCGACGTTCTCTTCGTTTCCACCAAAAAGAGTCTGCAAAAACACCAAAAAGAGTCCTCCGGAGATCAGGTTCGATTAATCTAATCTCTTTGAATTGAACTTGAAAGTACTAACCGGTTTGTTCTTGTGTAGTGGTTTGTTTTTGTCTAGCCAAACAAATTCTTATCCTAAGAGAAACCACCACCCTCAGTGATGTGTTTCGAATCCAGGATCGGCGGAATCTGATTCGACTGAGTCTCGTGGAGGCTTTCTTTGTTTGATAGTGTAAGAGAACCCAAATTGGATTGTTATTAAGGTGGCGGAAGCAAGTGTTTACAATGTAAAAGAGAAAAGGTTTAGATGAAAGAACGGATTGGAAAGAACAAACAAGAGAACGATTCCAACAAGAATCGGTGGAGCTAGAAGCCAACGAAGGGGACTCCCCCGGCCCGTTCTCCCTTGAAAGAACGGCCCGCTCTTTTACTCAAATTCCAATCTAAGTCAAAATGAAGGAATAGGGCGTCCTTATATAGTGGCGAGAAGAGGGGGAGGGCGGCACACTTGGAGTGGGCGCCAAGCTTCATCAAGGAGTGAGGAGGTGATGAAGATTGGCAGCCAAGGCAAGCACAAATCAGCCAACCCTTGATGGCGATCCTTGGCGGCCAAGCAGCTTGTTAAATGCTTCATAGATGATCAAACTTGGCGGCCAAGGAATTGATTTAGTGTGGCGGCCAAGGAATTGATTTAGTGTGGCGGCCAAGCAATCTCCCAAATGCACTTTTTAGGCCCATCTTCATAACGGGCTTCGGGCCTAATAGGATTTGTACTTGGGCTGAGCACTTGAAGGCAAGTAAACACACCAATGGGTTTGTTGTCTGAGGCGTGGGGCAATGCTAGTTGGGCCCGAAGTTGCTCTTGCAAGAGTTTAGCCCGTTGCCTCGTCAATGGCCCGAGAACGTGGCTTGATTCCTCTTTAGACGAGACCGAGCTCGTGTCGGGTTGCGAACGACCAAATGGCAGGCGCCCATGGGAGTGCCTCGAAGGGGCACCGGCGTCATGCGGGGCGTCGCTCGTGGGGTGCCTCGAAGTGGCACCGGGCCGCGCCTCGGCGTTGCTCGTGGGGTGCCTCGAAGAGGCATCGGGCCGCGCCTCGGCGTCGTTCTTGGGGTGCCTCGAAGTGGCACCGGGCCACGCCTTGGCGTCATTCGTGGGGTGCCTCAAAGTGGCACTGGGCCGCGCCTCGGTTCTATGATGTGAATCAGGCAGAATCACATCATCCTCCCCCAGTTGAGAAGGATTCGACCTCGAATCCCTTTGGCCTATGAGATAAGAACAAGAAGACCAGAGGAATAATATATGCAATAATAAGGATATAAGCACATTATAATTGTAATATCCGCAAATTTTATACAATGGATCATGAAATTCTCCTTAGTTTTATGACTCAATTTTTTTTTTGGAACGATAAGAGAAAGAGCAAAGGTCACCCTTAACCGAATAGAGTTGGATAATGCTAAATGGATACCTTAACTTCAAAAATTCATAAAACCTACATTAGAGCTCGGAATCGAGTGATTCCAAAGCCTAGTGGTAGATAAAGGAGTCTAGTTTCATCCCTCAAAATTTGAGGTAATTCCGATAAGTATCCAAAAAGTTATGCCAATTTTACTAAAATATTGCCCAGTCCCCAGAAGGCAGCGACCGCCGCCAAAATGGCAGCGACCGCCACTTTGCTGTAGACGCAAGTGGCCGACGGGACGGTTTTCTTGTGGGTGCCGGAGTTTTGAGGGCTGTTGTAGTATTGCTTGGAGAGAAATCCTAACACCTTTTGGGCAATGTCAACTATGGATTTGTCAACCCCTCTTGGCTTGTTAGGCTAGAAGTCCACTCTTTTTCTTGGATTGTTATGGAGGTTGAACACTATAAATAGATGTTGAAGATGAAGGGGAAAGGCATCCGAAATGCTCATCTCTTCCTCTCAAATCTCTCTCAATATAAATTAGAAGTGTCAATTTTGCTACTGTTGGCACCGGTTCTCCTAGAAGTGGCCGGAGTCGATCAGAGAAAGCTTGCAAAATCGTGCCGTCGTCACTGCAGTAGGCAGCGACCGCCACCAACAGGGGCAGCGACCGCCACCAACAGGGGCAGCGACCGCCGCCAGGGGCAGCGACCGCCGCCAGAAGGGAGCGCCCGCCGCCAGTGTATTTGTTGCACTTTGTGTCCGAGCTTCGTTCTATGCCATTGCCCGGGCCGTTCCTCGCTCGTGCCTTTTGTTTTGCCTTGCCTTAGACCTTGTCTAGTGCCTTGCTAATCTCGTCTTCTTGCCTTGATTAGCGTTCTTAATCTCGTTTTAAGGCAAGTGGATGGTTCTCCTTTCCTCTTTACTCGATAATCGTGAAATTGCTTTCCGTTATCAAATTAAATGTTGGGAATAACCTTGTTTGCTAATAATCGAATTAGGATCATTATGCTTAGGTTTAATGACCATTGTTTTTAATATCGTACGCTATAGTACATGAACTTAGGACCGCTGATGTGTGACCTCGGATTGTTTCAAGTCTCTTTTCGAGACTTTGTTGTGGACTAGTCTAAGACTAGGAATGCGAGATTTAAGACTCTCGTAATTTCTTAATAACTCATGTTACGAGGTGCAATTAGTGCATGCTCGTGATATTAAGGTCGTATGACTAACGCTCGTTCCTTAGGATGGGCTATAGCACTCTAGCTAAGTGCTCAGGAGACGCTTGCTTTCCTGTTAATCCTTGGCCAAGCTCCGATGAGCCGTCACTTAAAATTCGTTAATTGAATTACTCTGTTTTATGATCTAATAAGATAAGTGCCCAATGCACATTAATTAATAAATGCGGGGTGATTAGTACAACTTGGAAAATCACTTCGGGTCCTCATTATTGACAGTCGGCTATCCAATCTGAATGCATGACTCGAGTTGTTAAAACGCCTATAAAATGGCAAGATGGGCTCAGGTGTATAAGCGTCCTTGTGGCCACCTCCCTATCGGCATCTTCGAGTTATGATGAGGTTGATACGATTCGATTAATGTTGGATGCTTTTTCACTATTGCTTGAATTAATTAAGTTCCCAACAAATCTTAAACACATACCTTTCTTAGGTGCTACTTCCATGTAGTATCCTACTTCCGAGAAATCTCATTTCTCATAAGCCTCACATCTCATAAAGCCTCAAGCTAAAACTATCTTTTCCTTTTGAGCCTTGCGCACCTAAAGCCTCTCGCTTAAAGAGCCATATGCGTTCCGCATTAAAGAACTCTTGACTGTTGGACGTCAGCCGATTTTCAATTGGTCTGTGATGCCCTCATGTCTAAACATTTATGAGAACCGAACCCTATTCTACCACTTGCTTAGTCTCGCGTCAGACTAACATCCATTCTTTCTTTTCCAACTTTGTTGGCTGGTATTCCTTGCCTTTATGGGGATATCAGATAGGAAAGGGAATCTTGTTCAGAAGGAAGCCGAAAACATCAGGATCCGCAGGAAGGAAGGAAGGAAGGAAGGAAGAAATCTTTAAAACATCTTTTGTTTTGACCATATTTATGGGTCCCACATGCTTTTACATTTTAGGAATTTTTTTTTTCCGCTGCAACTCTTTTAAATGATTATTGTAACCTTACGGGAGGTTTATCCCACTTGTTTTGACCATATTTAGTTGGTTATTCTCAAATCATCTTTAAGTTACCCTTTTTAGCCTTGGGTGACTTTGGACGGTGAAATCCGAGGTCACTGGCGGTAATACCCACTACAAGGAAAAGGGTTTTTAACGACCAAGCTATAACGACAAAGTGAAAAGTTTGTCGTTAAAGGTATATGTATGCCACCCAATAACGAGAAGTATAAATGTTGGTCGTAATTAGCATGAAAACAAAATGAATAATTGTTGGTACCGTCGTTATTGGTATTGAGTAAAATAATTATATATATATAAAAAATACACTCGTCGTTATTTCGATTAAAGATAACCGCGGGTTTGTTCTAAAGGGCGAATTTCACTGAATTCTAAATTATACGCAAAAGCTTTCCAATTTCACGCTAAAATCTTTCCGCCACCAGCCACCCCTAGAGCACATCAACTTCTTCTTGCGAGCAGTGGGCTGTCGGATCGGATTTATGGACTGGCCATTCGACGAACAGGTGAACAGATCTGTGAGGAAGGGTTGTAGATCTAGAGTTTGCATTTCGACGAACAGGGCAGCAGCGGCTGACACGAGCCAGGAAAGGCGGCGGCCGAATGAGGGAAGAACGCGATGGCGCAGACCTGGTGTGCGAAGGGCAGATCCGGTGCCGGGGAGGACGGATCGGCAACGGTGCCGTAACTGCCGTTGATGCTGGCTGATTTGCGCAGTGATGGCAGGCACCCAGATCCGGTGTCGGGTAGCCCAGATCCGGCGATGGGGAACTAAGATCTACGGTCGTGAGTGGCGGAGATGGCCGCTGTTGGTGCGAGCGAGAGGAGGACGGCCGAATCTGCGACGACGGCTTCCGGTGGAATGCGAGGGCACTAGACTGCGACTGGGATGGCGGTGACTGTTGGAGGCAGCAACAAGAGGCGGCTGGTCGTGGTGGTGGAGCGCAGATCTGCGGTGGCAGTGGCTGGGGTGGTGTTTGAATTTTTTTGAGGATGGTGGCGGAAATGGGCGGTTGTGTGGTGGATGGTGGCGGCCGGTGGTGGCTACGGTCTCGGGACGAGCGGAACGGGGAGGCTCTAGTGGCTACGGTCTCGTCGTTACTTCTCTTTGACGAAAACCTAATCAGATCAAAACCGAGTTTGTGCGCCGCTATCTATCCATTGTTCTTCGTTTGATTCACGTAAGTTACTTGTTTTTTAGGGTGATTTTTCAAATTGGCCGTGAACACTTCTTAAACCGCTAATCCATCCATAGCTGTATTGTTTCTTGTTTGTAGGCGAGTTCGACCTCCAATGACTATGAAGATCTTAATCACATTTTTCTTTCTTGGGCTAACAAGGTGTGTATGATGTATTAGTTCTCACTTCCTATTGATTTTTTTTTAACTTAAAGGATACTTGTATTAATATAACCAGGATTGATTTTCAAAACTGACGCTTGTGTAATCTTAGCCTCTAGGGAGTTCGGAACATCTTTCAGTTAAAGTCCGAGACGAGGCGGGCAAATGAGACTTCCTCTCCGTTTGGATCGGGTGATTCATTAGTCTGGCCAAGATTCAAAGCAAGGTTTCGAGGTCACCGTTCAAGGTCATCGGTTTTCTTTCCTCTTGGATCTTTTCCCACAGGTATGAAATGAATCCCTTGCTTGTTTCACGTGCTGATGGATAGGCGTAAATCCCAAAATGGCCTTCAAAGGCTTAATTTCTCCTCCCATACAGGGAGTTTTATATTTGCAAGTTCCCTTTGCTTATATAACTATTATATTATACAAATAGGGTGGTGGTAGATCTTGTGCAAGAGAAACAATTGGTCGAGTTATAGGTGAAGGCGTTGCTAAGAAAATCATAAAAGAAAAGGCTAGAATTGAGGTTTGTTTCTCCGTCATATTTTTGTTGGTCTTAGGATGGTCGTACCCTATATTTCTTTAGTGGTGATATTGTTGGTCCTGCCATGTAGCATCTCATGTATCCAAGTTTGAGAGAATTATGCCCACTGCTCTTATCCTGCATTTTCTTATTATGGTGCCTGGCAGGTTCTAGAATTTGTTTCTCAAGCTCACAAAGTTGTGCTTCCTGAGAATTTGGTTGATTATATATGAAACCTTGACGCTTGAACAGGTATTACTTAATAATTGCAACCTGTAGTCAAATGTTTACCACATGTTTGGTACACATAAGTAAACCAACCATTGAAGTGGTAATTCTTCGGAGTTATGCAAATAATGAAGAAATATTGTGAATAATAGGAAGTAAGTACAACAATTTATGTGATACCAGCTACTGTAGTTCCTTGAGATTGTAACTTTAAGCCATGGTTATCTTTTCCAGATTGAGAGCAACATTGCAAGGTGCCTTAATCCAGAATATGCAGAGAAGATGATTGCTGCTATTGATGCCGTCAGAGTATAGGGGGGAGATTTTGTAGGAGGTGTTGTCACATGTATTGTCTGAAATATTCCAAGAGTAAGATCTTGCACCTATTATTGATGGACGTTGTTGTCATTTAAGATAATCTCATCCAAATGGTGTTTTTGGCTTATCAATTGTCTTCTTGACACTGATTTTTCCCCCTTCTCAATCAGGGACTTGGTACTCCTATCTTTGACAAGCTTGAAGCTGAGTTTGCTAAGGCTCTCATGTCTTTACCTGCTACCAAAGGTTTTGAGATTGGTAGTTGCTTTTCTGGTAATTCTCTTATCATCGTAAAGTAAACCCCTTGTTCTTACTAGGTGGTTATTCATTTCATAAACTCTTACCTGAAAACGCATTTGGTTCTTCATGACAAATCATGAATATGTTTGTTGTTTGTATTCTGTTAGGTACATTCATGACTGGGAGTGAACACAATGACTCATTCTACACAGATGAACATGGAAGAATTAGGACGAGAACAAATCGCTCAGGCGGGATTCAGGTCAGTACGTTCAATCATTGAATAGCCAAGCTAAAGCATCTCGTGACGTATCTGTATGACATGCTTCTTGATTGTTTCACTTATATCATCCTTGATTCTGTTGTATTGACCAGGGTGGAATATCCAATGGAGAAACCATTTACATGAGAATTGCTTTCAAGCCTACACCTACTATCGGCGTAAGTTTTTAACAGTAAATGCATATATGTAATCATTTGCTTCAGAGATTGAAAAGAGTAGTATAGCAAATAGTTATTGCAACTCCAAAAGATGTACCGTGTGGTATTAGTCATTTTTTTAATGCTTATATATCCTGTACATATTGTATCCTACGAGCATGAATGCTGGAACATGTTATAGTGTCAAGTACATGTGTGAGACATTGATTTTGTGTAGTTTATTTAATACAAAAATTGATTTTTTTAAGTGGCATATCAAACCGATCTGTAGCAATTACTTATACAATTTTTTATAGCAAATGTAGTGGGATCCGTGTGCATTTTTTTTTTACAAATTTTATACCGGTTTTCCCAACCGGTATGTGAATAAAATAATAATTTTTTAAAGCGATGAAATATTTATACCGGTTTTTAAAAAAACCCGTATCCGTGCTCATTTTATATCGATTTTAAAATAACCGGTATCCTAAAATTTATTACCCTAAGATTAAGAACGGATCAAAAAGCGGTATCTACGTCATTATAAAATCGGTATTAGCTTACAGTTTTGTTCTAGTGATTGTGGTTAACCAATAACAAATACAAGCATGTCCTCGTTAACCAATAACGATGACAAGGCATGTCGTCGTTATTAGTTAACGACAACATAGCCGCTCGTCGTAATTGCATTAACGACAATCAAGTATGTCGTCGTTATTGATTAACGACGAGCTTGGATGTCGTCGTTATTGATTAACGACGAGCTTTGAAGTCGTCGTTAGTAGTTAACGACGAACATGGTCGTTATAACCAATAACGTCGGAAGCTATTGCAACGAACAAACGACGACTTTTATGTGGTCGTTAAAATGTTATAACGACGAGATTCATAGCTTATAACGACAAAATTGTTGGTCGTTAAAAGCCCTTTTCCTAGTAGTGACCCTTTTGGCTTTAAAAAGGGGGGTGTTACAATAATCCCCAAGTTCAATATGATATAACATGATGCATGCATAAGCTTGACCACTTTTCTCTTTCGACCTATATTGATTCAGATCAACCAAATCTTTAGATTGATTAAACAATGTCATAAGATGAGACATATGCATCTTGGATGATACATATTGAGAGAGAGAACTATGATGTATGCATGAATATCTACTTCTAAATGTGACATAAACATGACATAAAGTTGAATAACTTAGACTATTTGCATGTGTCACACCCAAGTCAGAATCATAATTAAAGTACGTAGGAGTTGAGAAAACTCCCCTAAAGGATGAACTCCTTTCATTCATGGGAGTTGGTGCGATGAGATCTCTTCTTTCAACATTTTTAAGGGAAGTAGTACACAATTGCTCTTGAAAGGGTGCTGGCATATTGTCTTTTATTGCCACGGTTTCCAAAGGAAAAACCAAGGCAAGTCTTGGGTGAGCATCCAGTAAAGGAGTGTGGATGGAATTCAAGAATTTAGAAAGACCGGGTGGTGGAAGCTCTTTGGTCCTTGGTATGAACTCAATGATTCTAGGCTTCGAGGCATAGTCACCCTTGGTCTTTGTCGGAGGTATATGGGCCATTTCACTCATACCATCCACGGGGGCCTTTGGTTTTGGATCTATGTCGTTGGTGACTTCGTCGAGCCCTCCAACACCTTCTTCTCCATGAAGCTCTTGGACTCAGTATGGTTCCACATAGAACTCCTCGGAGGACGATAGGCCGCCCATTGGGGTTACCTCCTCAACGACATCCTCTTCGTCTTGGCTCATGAGGTCCTCCAACTTGATGAAGTCTTCCACCTCGTCTAGGCCATTCCCCTTTTCTTGCTCGGTGGACCCCTCACTTGAATTCCCCACCATGAGCACATCTTCACTTAATTCTTCCTCAGGGCTCGAGTCACTTTCTTCATCACTGGAGATTTCAATGGTCTCTACTCGCTTTGCCATGCCACACTTGGTGGCGACTTGAGGGAGTGGTGCTAAGGGTGCGCCTTGGCTGAGAGGGCTCTTGACCTCACCTTGGGCCTCAGGATCCATGTTCTTGGCCAGCTCGGTCTTGGCCTGGCACTTGCTCAAGTCAACCTTCTCTCCATACAACGTTTCAAAGTTCATTTCTAAGTCTGGGCGAGTTGCGGGTAGGTGGCTTCTTCCTTGCATCAACTCGGTAACTTCTTTGAAACCGGCAACACCCAAGGGTGATTTCGTAACTAGCGAAGGTTCAACATAAGAACTCCATTGTTCCTTAGGTGTGGGTACAATGGCGGACTTCACCTCAATCAGCCTTGAAAAATCGATACATGAATCTTGAGTCGTTGGTTCAACCCTCTTAGACTCACGTCTTGGCTCTTCGACCCTCGAATGTGGCTTTGGCAAGATAGGTTCAAAGCTTGAAGGAGCAAACTTGGTGGAATATTTCCGTTGTTGAACCTCGTACTCCTTGTTAACTTCTTGTAGGACATATGATAAGGGCATCCTACTCCCAAGCCTATGCTTCTTAACATATAAACGAAGATCAGTGTTCAAACCATCAATGGATTTAGTTAGAATACACCTGTCTTTGTAGAGATGGCTTGAAAAGAACATAAGCTCTGACAACTCTTCGTAGTATACCCGGGGAGAGCGATCACGTTGCCTACACCTATCCCATCTGACTTCAAGGCGCAATCTATAATCGCGAGGGAAGAAGGAACTTCTAAGGACAGTTTTTAGTTCCTCCCAAGTGCGGATCGACGGATACCCAAAGTAGGAACAATCTACTTTATATTCTTTCCACCAATCATAGGCTTTTTCTTCAAAGCAACGGATGGCAAGAGCCACTTCTTGCTCGATCGTACATTTGTAGTACTTAAAGAAGCACTCAATTTTATACTCCCAGACCAGGTACTTGACAAAGTCTTGAGTTCCATGGAAGGGCTGAAGATTAGGCTCTTCTTTAAGATAGTGTTCCATTATGTCCTACACAACACAAAAGACGAGAAACATGGAACTAGTAAGGGTTAGCGTAATCCAATGATGCACATGTGTTTGACTCAATGTGTTTTCATTATTGTACACTCCCTCACAACTCCAAACTCCCTCCAGTAACTTGGAGAAACCGGGTAGTTAACTCCAAGTTTTCCAAACCTCACCCGATGTCTCCCACTCACTCTCGAAAAGCAAGTAAAATAGGAGGACTGACTCGTGTTTTGACTCGATTTTTATGTGGCGCTCAGTCTCACACACTCTAATGGAAAGAATCCTTTCGCCACCGGAGTCTCTTATAAAGGAGTTATCCTTCACACGAGAGTTAGTCTCCACACGATCAAAACATCAATTCTAGGTGGGAATCAGGGCAAGCGACTTGAGCTTGTGGGCAAGTATTTACCAGCACCACAAGTCAGGCATTTAGTTCCTCGGGGCTGAGGGAATAAAAGGATGGAAGCACCTTGGTTTGACCACTTGATGAGGTAAGGCTCGCCCTCTTCTTCTTCTTCTTATTTTATTTTATTTTATTTTATTTTATTTTATTTATTTTTTTGCAAAGGAGATATACTATATCCCTTTCTTTTTCTTTTTTCTTGCCTTTGCTAAGAGAAATACTACTTCTCTTTGGTTTTTTTTTGAGGGGTGAGATACTATCTCACTTTGCTAAGAGAAATACTACCTCTCGTTTTTTTTGGAAGGAGGTCTAGCACTTGAGGCTCTTTCCGCACCAAGTGGTGCTTGTAATCAAAGTAGATGAATGTTTAGGGTGAAGGCACAAAGGAACGAGGCTGTTTTTTTTTAAACGTAAAACAATCGAAAATGGACAAAGGGTTAAGAAGAAAACAAAGTTGGCTTCAAAAAGGGCTAGAAGGGGTTTCGAGCAACCAAAAACCAGAATTGTAGAGAAGTAATTCGTACCCCCACAACTTGAGAAACTCAAGTCGACAGGCTCTGATACCAAATGATGTGTTTCGAATCCAGGATCGGCGGAATCTGATTCGAATGAGTCTCGTGGAGGCTTTCTTTGTTTGATAGTGTAAGAGAACCCAAATTGGATTGTTATTAAGGTGGCGGAAGCAAGTGTTTACAATGTAAAAGAGAAAAGGTTTAGATGAAAGAACGGATTGGAAAAAACAAACAAGAGAACGATTCCAACAAGAATCGGTGGAGCTAGAAGCCAACGAACGGGACTCCCCTGGCCCGTTCTCCCTTGAGGAGAAGAGACCGGATGAGTAAGGCTTAAAGCTCTTTTACTCAAATTCCAGTCTAAGTCAAAATGAAGGCATAAGGCGTTCTTATATAGTGGCGAGAAGAGGGGGAGGGCGGCACACTTGGAGTTGGCGCCAAGCTTCATCAAGGAGTGAGGAGGTGATGAAGATTGGCGGCCAAGGCAAGCACAAATCAGCCAACCCTTGATGGCGATCCTTGGTGGCCAAGCAGCTTGTTAAATGTTTCTTAGATGATCAAACTTGGCGGCCAAGGAATTGATTTAGTGTGGCGGCCAAGCAATCTCTCAAATGCACTTTTTAGGCCCATCTTCATAGCGGGCTTCGGGCCTAATAGGATTTGCACTTGGGCTGAGCACTTGAAGGCAAGTAAACACACCAATGGGTTTGTTGTCTGAGGCGTGGGGCAATGCTAGTTGGGCCCGAAGTTGCTCTTGCAAGAGTTTAGCCCGTCGCCTCGTCAATGGCCCGAGAACATGGCTCGATTCCTCTTTAGACGAGACCGAGCTTGTGGCGGGTCGCGAACGACCAAATGGCGGGCGCCCATGGGAGTGCCTCAAAGGGGCACCGGCGTCATGCGGGGCGTCGCTCGTGGGGTGCCTCGAAGTGGCACCGGGCCGCGCCTCGGCGTCGCTCATGGGGTGCTTCGAAGGGGCACCGGGCCGCGCCTCGGCGTCGTTCTTGGGGTGCCTCGAAGTGGCACCGGGCCGCGCCTTGGCGTCATTCGTGGGGTGCCTCAAAGTGGCACTAGGCTGCGCCTCGGTTCCATGATGTGAATCAGGCAGAATCACATCACTCAGCCACCAACGCCCACCACCTCCACTAAATTTGTCCACCACCATTGTTTTAAGTCAGCCACGAATTTTAGTTAAATTAGAAGTATAATCTAATTTAATTAAATTCAAATTCAAGCTCCTAAGTCCATTACTACATTTAAGGTTGACCAAATCTTTTTCATATTACCAGCCACCAAATCCACGCCAACCTCCTATTCTTAAGGGAGAACCATTCAACCCATTTTTGAATTCAAAAGCTTCTACATCCTATTCGCTCTCCACAAAACAAGGGATTTCGTCCAGCACCATTTCAAACTCAACCGCCACCTTTCTATATCATTTTGCATATTATATTTGCATCTTAGGTTAATATTCTATTTTCAAAATGATTTGTATTATTCTGATTATTTCTGATGAAAAAATCAAAATAAATAAATAAATAAAATCAGATTGATATTTCTCTTTTATTTCATTTATATCATAATATAGTGTTGCATTTCATTTCATTGCATAGTTGTAATTAAATCCGTGCAAGCATATCATCTTCTCTCTTCTCTTCTTCATATCTTGACTTGGACGCCACCATTGGAGTTGATTTCAAGCCTTCCATTTTCGAGCCCTACCCTCACCCAAACAAACCACTCCAAGTTCATACTTGGTTACGGAAATCGAGGTGAGAAAGGCTTAATCGAGGTTGATTTCTTTCTCTATTATCTCCATTCTTAAACACATTTGAGTCTTCTTTTCTTGGACGATTCTTCCCCAACCTCATTTTCTCGTGTTTTGTTGCCTACTAATCTTTGAATTGAGTTGTTGATCATTTCAAGCAGATTGAAACAACGAGCTCAATCACACACCGAGAGTGAGAGTGAGTTGTGAGGTTGATTTGGATTAAACTAACTTAACAAGTATGCATTGAAGTGTGTTGTGTTGCGTGTTGCAGAATCATGTCCATCGAGATTGAAGGAATCCCACGTCACACCACAAGTCCGGAGCCTATCCATCTCAAGGTGTTCAATGTGTTGAACTCACTCAACCAGAACATCTCTCGCCTTAACTCTAGGATGGTGGCATTGGAGACCAGGGTGTTGGCGTTGCCTATGCAATGCACCGTGCCAAGCGTAGCACCGGGTGTCATTCCAGCGGCACACCAACACGGTACGGACGTTAGCCTCGAGAAAAGCATGATCAACACGGGCAAGCAGCCCCAAGTTGATCCCCTTTTGGTGTCCACATCCCAACACCATGGTTTTCAAAGCCAGAGTAGGGAAGATCCTCTTAACTCTTCTCATTTACATAACTCTACGGGCAATTTTGCTCAAAGAGTCCCTAATGTTGCCCAGCCCACTCCCCTTCGGGATGGGTTCCCTCCCACTAATGTTTATCAAGGATTTCAAGGGCAAGGTAGTGCACCTAGTGACATGGAGACATCCTTTGATGACTATGATGCCGAGGACGATGACTGGGAGCACTATTCAAGGAGGCAAGAGAGGGAACACCGAGATGGTAAAGATAGGTGTCCTAGAAGGCCAAGGGAGCATGAGCAAGATGGAGTTGGCAAGGTCAAGGTGAAGATCCCCGCCTTTGAAGGCAAGTGTGACCCGAACACTTACATGGAGTGGGAGACAAAGATCGAACAAGTGTGGAACTGCCACAATTTCGCCGAGTTCAAAAAGGTACAACTCGCGGTCCTTGAATTCTTCGGTTATGCACTAATATGGTGGGATAACTTGGTGAAAGAAAGGAGGTGCAACTTGGATGCACCCATAGCGAGTTGGGATCAAATGAAAGCGTTGATGAGAGGGCATTTTATACCATAACGTTACGCCCGGGAGCTAAGGCAGCGGCTGGAGAACTTTAAGCAAGGCTCTATGAGCGTCAAGGAGGCCTACAACGCCAAGCAAGTGGCGATGGTGAGGGCTAATGTGGTTGAGGATGATGAAACCACAATGGCCAGGTTTCTTCGTATTCTAAATCCCTCATTATCTAATGAAGTTGATCTTTTTCCTTATTCTACAATGACTGAAGTCTTGCATTTAGCTATGAAGATAGAAAGGAAAAATAAGCTTAGGTACCAAGGAGGGAAGCGCACGAGCAACCAACCCCATTCATGGAAGGGAGGTCATGGCCAACAAGGAGGTTCCTATGTGAAAGAGGTCACTCATCATAAGGAGAGGAGCCATGCAATAGGCGGTCCAAGTGACCAAGCTGGTCGAGCCAAACAGCCTACAAGCTCCACGCCTACACCATACATCAAGAGCAATTCTAGTGGAGTTTCAGCAGCTCAAAGGGGGAGTAATCCTAACTCTAACTCTTCTAATAGAACTAAGGACATTGTGTGTTTCAAGTGTCAAGGTAAAGGACATATAGCGAGGGATTGCCCTAATAAGAAAACTATTTTAATCAATCATTTGGGTGAATATGAATCTGAAAGTGAGCATGAACATGATGAACCTAATGATGATTTGCATGAAGACGATAATGTTGATGATGAGATCAAGTATGACTCTGGTGAATCTATAATTGCTAGAAGAACTTTGCATATTAAACCACAAGCATGTGATAATAATCAAAGAGAAAACTTGTTTCATACTAGATGCTTGATCAAAGGGAAAGTTTGTAACATGATGATAGATAGCGGTAGTTGTTGCAATATTGCTAGCTTAGAAATGGTTAATAAACTGAAATCATCTATGACTCATCACCCTAGACCCTATAAGTTATATTGGATCAATGATTGTGGTGAATTGTAAGTGCATAAACAAGTAAAGGTTCCTATTAAGCTAGGACATTATGAGGATGATGTTCTTTGTGATGTAGTACCTATGCAGGCTTGTCACATCTTATTAGGACGTCCATGGCAATACGATAGGAAGGTTGTGCATGATGGATTCACCAACAGAAACACCTTTACACATAACGGCCATACCATAGTCCTTAAGTCAATGACGGCTCCAGGTTTCGGAGGAGTGGGACCGGAAGCATCAAGGTATGAAGGTATGTTCTGACCTTGAGGGGGAGAATGGGAAGAAGGGGAATGCTCGGGGTAAGACGAGCCAACCTCTGGGCCCTACACCCTCTCCGCTCTTTTAGCTTCCAAGAGGGAGCTAGAAGATGAGTTTTTAGATGGGGAAACAGCGCTTATGCTCTTGTGCAAGGAGCTGAGCTTGTTAAGTGAAGAGCTCAAAGCGTCACTACCCCCATGCATTTTGGGGCTCATTGAGGAGTACAAGGACGTATTCCCCGATGAGATACCGGTTGGCTTACCCCCAATTAGAGGAATAGAGCATCAAATCGATCTCATTCCCTGGACGTCGTTGCCAAATAGACCAGCCTATTGTATGAACCCCAAGGAGACCCAAGAGGTCTAGTCCCAAGTCCAAGAGCTCGAGGATAAGGGATACATTATGGAGAGTATGAGTCCTTGTGTTGTACCGGTGCTATTAGTACCTAAGAAAGACAACACATGGAGAATGTGTGTCGATTGTAGGGCCATTATTAACATAACAATAAAGTATAGGCACCCAATTTCTCGTCTTGATGACATGTTAGACGAATTGCATGGAGCCACAATGTTTTCAAAAATCGATTTAAAAAGTGGTCACCACCAGATTCGTATGAAGGAAGGGGACAAGTGGAAAACAGCCTTCAAGACTAAGTTTAGTCTCTATGAATAACTCATTATGCCAATCGGGCTCACGAACGCCCCTAGCATATTCATGCGCCTAATGAATATGTATTGAGACATTATATAGGAAAATTTGTAGTGGTCTACTTTGATGATATCTTAGTGTATAGCAAGTCCCTAGAAGAGCATGAATGTCATTTGATAGATGTGATTACTACTTTGCATTTTGAACACATGTTTGCTAATTTGAAAAAGTGTGAGTTGTGCATTACTTCTATCACCTTTCTTGGTTTTGTAGTCAGCTCACATGGATTGCAAGTGGATGAGGCCAAGATCAAGGCCATAAATGAGTCGCCCACGCCTACTTCTGTTGGACAAGTGAGGAGTTTCCACAGGCTGGCGAGTTTCTATAGGAGGTTCGTCAAGGACTTTAGTACATTGCAGCCCCATTGACGAAGGTCACCAAGAAGAGGAGTGAGTTTAGGTGGGGACGTGCCCAGGAGAGAGCCTTCAACACTTTGAAGCTCAAGTTGACGCAAGCTCCTTTGTTGTTGCTGCCGGATTTCACACGTCCTTTTGAGGTGGAGTGCGATGCAAGTGGAGTCGGCATTTGGGGCATGCTCATGCTCCCAATGCCTTCTTTTTTTGAAAAGTTAAAAGGGGAATGTTCAAACTACTCGACTTATGATAAAGAGTTGTATGCTTTGTATTGAGTGCTTAAAACATGGCAACATGATCTTTGGCCTAGGAAATTTGTGCTTAAAACTGACCATGAATCCTTGAAACACTTTAAAAGCCAAGATAAGATGGATAGGAGGCATGGTAGATGGATGGAGTTTATTGAAACATTCCCTTATGTGATTAAGTTTAAACGAGGAAAAGATAACGTTGTAGTTGATGCTTTGTCTAGACGCCACACCTTACTTGTTTCATCGGACTTTAGAGTATTAGGATTCACTTATATTCGTGAGTTATATGAAACTGACCTTGACTTTGGTGATGCGTTTAAGGGTTGTCGTGAAAAGGGTTGTGATGAAAAATACTATATTCATGATGGTTTCCTTTTTAGAGTTGATAAAGTGTGTATACCTCGTTGTTCATTGCGTTTGTTGCTTGTTGAGGAAGCCCATAAGGGCGGCCTAATGGGACATTTTGTGAGGGACAAAACTTATCATAATCTTAGGACTCATTTCTATTGGCCACATATGCTTAGGGATGTTGAGAATGTTGTTAAGAGATGCATTGATTGTCTTAGAGCTAAATCTAGACTTATGCCACATGGACTTTACACGCCATTTCCCAAGCCTATAGCCCCTTGAGAGGACCTTTCTATGGACTTTATAGTTGGGTTGCCTAGGACTAAGAAGGGGAGACATTCAATCATGATGGTAGAGGATAAATTTAGCAAGATGGCGCATTTTGTAGCATGTCATAAGACCGATGATGCTACTAATGTGGTTGGATTATTCTTTAGGGAGATAGTCAGATTGCGTGGGGTTCCTAAAACCATAGTTAGTGATAGAGACACTAAGTTCCTTAGCCATTTTTGGAGAACCTTATGGAACAAGCTAGGGACTATGTTGTTGTTTTCTACCTCTAGTCACCTTCAAACTGATGGGTAAACCGAGGTGACCAATAGGACATTAGCTACGATTCTTAGGCTATCATTAGGAAGAATTTGAAGTTGTGGGAAGAGGCATTACCTCACGTGGAGTTTTCATATAATAGGATTGTCCATTCTTCTACTAAATTGACTTCATTTGAATGTGTTTATGGTACTAACCCTCTAACCCCACTAGATCTTACCCCATTGCCAACGAGGGAGAATGAGAAGTTTGATGCATGAAAACATATGGAGTTTATTAGGGAGTTGCATGCTCGAAACAAGCTGACATTGGAGCAAAAGGCCGAGTACAATGCAACGAGAGCTAATCATGAGAGGTGTCACATTGTTTTCCAGCCCGACGATTTGGTGTGGGTTCACTTGAGGAAGGAGAGATTCCCGGAGCAAAGGAAGAGCAAGCTGTCCCCTTAAGGAGATGGACCTTTCAAGGCGCTTCAAAGGATCGGGGACAATGCATACAAGCTGGATCTGCCTGGAGATGGACGTTTCAAGGTGCTTCAAAGGATCGGGGACAATGTAACGCACCACACGACTATCACTTAACATGGCAGTCTCATTTTAATTGACATGACTATGCATGCTCTATAGAAAATACGACCTTCCCAAACCCCATGCACATCAACTAACACCTTATGATATATGACTAAACATGATAATCGAATAATAACATGAATTAAAATAATTAGCAACACTTCCCAACTCCCAAAGCAATCTATGACTCACGTCGCCCCTCCGCACATCCAATCTATCAAGTCTCCTACACGAATTCCTGAATACCTGGAGTTTGAAAAATAGTTTCCTCGAAGGGTCAGCCACTATCCTAATTCAAGTCAGAAAATATACGGCACTAGTAGAACGTTTTAAAACGAGTTTCCTAGGGTTAGCAAAAAACACGTCCGCAATCACACGCATAATTCTAGTCTGATCCTAAGTCTAGTTACTCATGTATAATCACATTCTTAAATCATTTGTACATACACAATCACACGAGCGCACACATAGTCCTCTACGGAGTAGTGTTAACGGCTTCCACCCACACTACCCGCCTCTAAGGCATCCTCCAGCCAATCTCTTTTCCACACACAACTTCTAACCCCTGGTCGAGTTCCTACTAAAGCACTCACCAAAATATTATTATAAATTTTGAAGGCGCTCTCCTTGCCATACGACCATGCCTCGAAAGTCCCCTTCACCTTGAAAATCCAAGATAAGGCCGCACCGGTAGATGCCAACACACAGAAATCACGTGAAAATCTTTTAATACGATAAAACCCTTTTAAAAACCAATTGCACATATATCGCACATGATCTCACACACACAGACACACACACACACAAACATATATATGAACAAAATATTTTACTGAAATAATACTTTACGAACTAATTCCCCAAAACCAATCCTACCAGCACAGTATGAAATTCAACAAGAATTGAATAGAGCCGAGCAAGTCGCATAACGACTTACGATGAAGACAAAGGGATTTTTTTACGAACGATGAATTGCAACAAGCTAGAACGAACGACCTCCCAAAAATACAACGAAAATTATTAAACGTCTCTTTTTTTTTATGTTTATTAAGGTACATTTTAGGAGAATTATTAAGACTGGATTAACCCTGAACTGAATGAATAGGTTGCACAACTTGCGCACCCCACGATTCCGGCTTGAATGGAAAGAGCCCGAGAACTTAATTTGACGGCGGTGTTGGACTTGCGGGAGAACTCGGTGTACAACGAAGAAGAAAATTGGGAAAAGGCTGATTACTTATATAGCATGTGGCTCTCAGCTAAAGATGATTAGGTTAAGATTAATTTACATAATTATATATGATTCTAGGCTTTAGCTAGAGATATAAATCCACAATTAGATTTATATTTAACTAGTATTAGTCCCGCGCCTTGAAGGCATGATTTTGATTTAAATAAAAACTTGTTTTAAATTTTATGTAAAGTTATTCAAAAAAATAGTTTGATATAAATCTTGTATTATTTAATTTTATTTTATTTTTAGATGATTTATGTTAATGATACAGTATTTATGTTATAATACATATTCTTTTAATCGAACAAAGATTTGTAGGATTATAGTTTTTGTATAAGGATTGAATACATGTTTTTATCATTATGTTTCTTTATTTATAATTATTATTTTTATTTTATAGATATTTTGAAAAAAAAAATCCAATCTAAATTATATGTATACATATAATGTTTATATATGTAGGATCTACAATAAAAATTTAACTGATAAAAATTAATTCAATTAAACGTCAACCAATATAATTTAATAAAATGATCAAATTATATGTAGAATCATTCAAGTCATGTGTTTCACGTAGGTATGCATACTTGGAGCAAAGAATCGAATTATAGAATTCTTGATAAATGATCAAGAAGTATGTATAAAACTTATAGTTTAATATCTTTTAAATTTAAAATGGAAACTACTAGATAAGAAGAGTTCCAATGTGGGTGTATAATGAAACATCAACCAATTAAACAAATAAATTATTTTAATAAAAATGGATGATGTGGTCCAATGAGAAGTTGACACATGTTGTGATAAATATTATTTTTAATCTCCACTTTAGTATATAGTTATGATATGATTTGTCCTTAGTATATTTTATTGGATGCATACATGTATTAGCACCATACCAGCCATTATTATTATTATTATTATTATTATTATTATTTTTAACTCATTAAATTTTTATATCTAATAATTTACTTAACTAGCCATCTACGTCCGACGTTGCCCGGACCAGTAGTTTAATATTAGTTTGGTTTTTATTTGTATGTTTATGTTTGTACTTTCGTCGATTAATATCTTGATATAAAAATATACAGTTTGTCTTGGTTTTAATAATTCGTTAGACAATGTTATCCGTCTGTATGCTCCATATGAGGGGTTGTTCAAATTAAAATCGCTACAACTATAATCAAATGATTTATAGAATTGTACCTAAATCATAAAATCCGATTAGACCTGTCAATCGGGTTGGGTCGATCGGGTTTGGGTCGGGTCATCTCGAGTTCGGGTCGTAACGGGTCACGGGTCAATCAGGTCGGGTTGTTGCGGGTTTTCGTGTCAAGTCGGATCAACTCAACGGATCAAGAGTATCAATGTTTTTACCAAAATTTAAATAAAATATTATTTAAATAATAAAATGTAATAGTAAAATAGTATTTTAAAATATTTTAATAATAATAATACATAACATAATTTTCACAATAAGTTATATAAATTGTAATATTATAAATTATAATAAATCGGGCTCAAGCCAATGGGTTCCGGTTTAGCCCAACGGGTTCAGGTTTCAATTGGGTCGGGTTGAAATTGGGTTACGGGTCTAAGATTTCGAGCTGAAACCAAAAAATTTCAGGTCGGGTCAGTTTGGGTTTGTTGGTCTGATCAGCTTTTGAGAGGTCTGAATGCAATCAAACAATTAACATAATATATTATATATTAATATTAATATATACAAATAATGTAGTAATGATGACATGACAATGATAATTTGAACATCAAATGTATGCATTTATTGTCAAAAAATACAAAAATACAAGTAGGTATGATTTATAAGAGGCTTGTGTCTCATGTGAATATGTCATCTTTAATTACAAAGACTTTTAAGGGGTGTGTCATATTATTACGGTGAGATTCGAAGAGAATATTCCATGCTATAAAAAAAAGGATGTGTTATGTTGATTATTACAATAAGATAATATATAATAATATAATAACATATATGCTATAACACAGTAGGATGAATTGAAGTGTTTGTATTTAATGGAAACAATTCAAATTTATAAGTAGATTACATAAATGAGAAATAAATTTAATAAGATAATATATAGCCTTAAATAACAATGATTATTTTATAAACTAATAATAACAATAGCATATTACATTGAACATAATAACTTAATAAAAAATAAATCAATTCAAAATATTTAATGGGGAAAAATCCAATTTACATGTTTGTTAGATAGATGAGAAGTAAATTTAGTTAGATAATATATAGTATTAAATAATAATTATTATTATTTTCTAAACGAATAATATATATATCAGTGGCATATTACATTAAACATCATACAACTTAATTGAAGTAAATCAATTCAATACATTTCTGTCAAAAAAAATCCTACTTTACATGTATATAGATTTGCAAGGCATAAGATAACTTGGGACCCAATCAAGAAAAATTATCTATGGAATAAGGAATTGAAATGTTGACGATGATAAGATAGATTCAGATACTATACATACTACCCCCTAAGAAAAGTTTCGTCCCGAAACTTTACCCTAAAAACGGACGAGATCGAAATAGTGAAAATTCGAAAATGGAATCGGTCCGAGACCCTGGTCTCACACAAAGCCAATAACCTTCAGATATGACTCTTGCACTTTATTCGTAATGGAAGCTTAAAGAGCAAATGGAGCAAAAGCAAATAAACAAACGGCAAAGGCCGAAGTTACCAACCTGGTAAAAACCAAGTAAGGGTTGAATAAAATTAAACTTTGATGGATCTCAAAGGTCCAACTTGTCCACGGATATTGGAAACATTCTGAGAGACGAGGACTCTAAACTTTTTGCCTTGGATCGGCGGAGAATAGCCGCCACTTCCATCCTCTAGACTGAAGCCTTGGTGATTTTGGAAGGGGCTCAAAAACTCAAATCCCTTAGTATAAAAAAATATAGTTATTGAGGGTGATAACCTGTGTGTTAGTATCACGGGGGCGTGGAATTGCCCTTGGGAAATCCAGACAATTTTTGATGACATAAGAGGGTTCTTGTGTTATTTTAAGGAAATTCAAAATTTCCATTGCTATAGGGAAAGTGAAAAAGCAATTGAGTACTTGGCGGACAAAAATTTTGACCCGAAACTTCTATTACTTAGCATGTCTATGAAGTGTGAAGCCCCACTTTGTGAAAATTGGTTGAAGATAGTGCTTAACATGAATGATGGGAGAATCCGTGAAGCTAGAGATTTTTCAAAGATCATTTCAGGCGGATGATTTAGGTTGATCTTATTCTTTCTAGGAGGCCTATTGTTTTCTCGTGTTATACAAAAAAAAAGTACTAGATCAAAAAAACAATGACATTTGTACAAGGACATTTATACTGCATTGGTTCAGCACAAGAGCACTACAACAATTACCTTACAAACGAAATATTCTTGGATTACATTCATGCACGACGATGCCCCTCGTGTAACAACCCCAAATATACATGGGAATATTACCGCCAATAATCCCAGGTTTAACCAACCTAAGACTATTTAGGCCTTTATAAAGTGCATTCAAAACAAATACGAACAATAATACAATTTGAAGTCGGCCAGTTAGATGAAGTCTGAATATACATTAAAAGAACAAAAGGGTGATTGGCGTTGTCGATGACCTTAGCCTTCGCTTCAGCTTCTCCTTCATCCTCTAAAGGTTGACAGCTCCTCAGCATCCAATCTTCAACCTCTTAATTTGACCACTTCCTCTAAATTCTGATGTATTGTAAGTCAGTGAAACACACCAAACAACCATGCAAAATGAGTCAAATGGAAGAGTTAGTCTAAAGTAGACTAACAAGTGGGGAGGACGATTGTACGTTCTTAAAAAGAATGGATCAACACGATGAACTGAACTTCGACTGGCTAACGACTAGGGGTTCCATGATCAATAGGTATAACAATGAGTCGAAGAATACAAGTTTCAACTCATGGGACACATCCCGGTGTGCCGTCTTGAAACTTCTGAGAAAAGACACAGGTTATCTGTCGATAATGAGCTAAGCATGTCGAATGGCCCCTCTTACAATTGACTCTATGGTGCCTGCTAAATTAGTCCCTACTAAGGATTGATTTCACAATGAGAATACGAGCTAAGTTTCACTAACTAGATGAATCAAAGTGCAATAAGCACTAATCACACAATGCCATAATAACCTAGTTAATTAGACAACGTGACTCTCGTCGAGGAACTAGAGCATCCTAATTTGCTCAATTAACATAGCTATAGAATCGAGAATCAACATGTTCCATTAAGGGAACGATATGTGAGGGAATACCATTCTAATCAATCGAAGTCCAAGAGAGGACCGAAATCATCATTTATATACCAATGTGCTAGTGGAAACACGTCCTAATTGGTAGAAGAATACGTCCTAACCGATGGAAGAACACGAGGATTGATACCGTCCTATAAGTATCGATACGTTAAGGGAAAAACATCCTAACCAGTAGAAGAATACAATAACTGACACCGTCCTTTAAGTACCGATATATTAGGGGCAAAACATCCTAACCCGTGGAAGAATACAAGGACTGACACCGCCCTATAAATACCGATATGTTAGGGGGAAAACATCATAACCGATGGAAGAATACAAGGACTGACACCGCCCTATAAGTATCGATATGTTAGGGGAAAAAATATCCTAAGCGGTGAAAGAATACAAGGGCTGACACCGTCCTATAAGTACCGATATGTTAGGGGAAAACCTTCCTAACCGATGGAAGAATACAAAGACTGACACCGTCCTATAAGTACCGATATATTAGGGGAAAAACATCCTAACCGGTGGAAGAATACAAGGACTGACACCGTCCTATAAGTACCGATACGTTAGGGGAAAAGCATCCTAACCGGTGGAAGAATACAAGGACTGACACCGTGTTGTAAGTGCCGATACGTTAGGGGAAAAACATCCTAATCGGTGGAAGAATATGAGAAATATCTTTATACATGACACTACAAACAAAGGTCATCCTATTATTAGGATATGGACTACATTTGATGGAGTACACGAAAGTAATTCGCTTTAAGCAGATGTCAGGATATGAATATTCATAGAAAAATACGTAGAATAGGATTCTCTCTATATCTATTCGAATCAAAATCGACATTTCAATTGAGACGTAATGACAAATAAGGTTGTACCTAATAACTCAAGTTCTGTTCTAGCATAGTGCACCCAACAAACAACTAGTTTTCAACACTAACAACCTAATCTATTTCTTATGGAGCAATGACAACATATAAATATACATACATAGGTATATGCATATTGAACATTATCATATATCACATACATCAAGATAACATATAGGGCTATACGACATTCCATAATCGTCAATAACTAAGCCACAAATGAACCAATCCACTTGCTTGGAAATTATGGCTAATGAACCACGAGACTAGATTTGGTGATGAACAAACGATAGGATCCAAAGTGACTTCTTTATCTAATTGAATTTTGGTACCGGAAAATAGGACGATAGCTTCATGAGTAAATAAGAGCATGACCAAATCGGGTCTTTTGAAAACGGAAAAACGAGAAGATATTTTAGCACCAGCAGCCAAAGTAGCCTACAATAAAATAATTGATTGACTTAAACTCATGACCAAATCGGTTTACTAGACATAATTCCCTTTAAAAGGAGTTAACCGAAGTTCGATCAAATTAAGTCAACTCAAATTCATCCACATCAAAACTATGTAACTTCTGGTTAATTCGTGACGATTTTTCGTTGTTAATTAATGAAATAACCCCAAAATAAGCTTCCGCAATAATTCATAATTTTCCTTTTAGTCACGGGGTCCAAATTGACCCTTTAATCCTAACTATATACTAAAACAGAGATTATAAATAATATTTAGCACGATACGTGTCAACTTCAATCTTATTGGACCGCATTACCTATCTTTATTAAAATAATTTAAAATATGAAAGAATTTATATTATTGAAATTGTATTTATAAGTTCTCCTCAGTGTTCTAAAAAACGCTAGGCGGAAGCTGGGCGGTGGGATGGGGCCTAGGCGGCTAGGCGGGGGTCTAGGCTGATTTGTAAGTTATTGGAAATATAAGATCATTATTCTTATTTGGTGAAAATATAAATAAAAGAACAATGTCATCTTAATATTTATGTATAAATTGACACCGAAAGCCCCATCTAGCCTCAATTTAGACCCGGCCAGCCTGCCTAGAAGGTCGTCTAAGCCGCCTAGGGGCCCGCCTAGACCACCTAACCAACTAGCCCAGCCGCATAGGGACCCGCCTAGACCACCTAACCAACTAGCCCAACCGCCTAGGGGCCCGCCTAGACCGCCAAACCAACTAGCCCAGCCGCATAGGCGCCCGCCTACACCGCCTAGGCGCCCGTCTAAACCGCCTAGGTGCTCGCTTAGCCCACTTAGCCGCCTAGCCGACCGCCTAGGGCCTAGTCGGGACGGTGGGGCACCGCCTAGCGCCTAGACGGGACCTAGACGGGCGCCTAGACCGATTTTTAGAACACTGGTTCTCCTTAAATATATAATTAACTAATCTTACTATATACTCAATTGGAAATTGAAATAATAATACAGAAAAATATATGTCAATTCCAATTGAATATATAATTAAAATCATAATCCATAAATATTAAAATAAATCTTATGAATCTTAAAAGTATTCAATCCTTATACAAAAACTATAATTCTACAAATCTTTATTCGATTAAAAGAATATATTATAGTAGAAATATTGTATCATTAAAATAAATTTTATAAGAAAAAAATTAAATAAAACGATATAAGATTTAATATCAACCTATTTTTTCAATAACTTTATATGAAGTTTAAACTAAATTTTTAATTAAATAAAATCCGTGTCTTCAAGACACGGGACATATACTAGTCAACTTAACTAAATCCATGCATGCAAATCAAATCAATAGCCATGCAGATTGCTCCCTAGTAGAGGTGTCAAACAGGTCGGGTCGGGTGGATTCGGGTTCGGTCTTTTCGGGTTCGGGTTGAGTGCGGGTTCGGGTCAATCGGGTTACAGGTCAAGCCAGGTCGGGTCTTGACAGGTTATCGTGCGGGTTCGGGTCGACCTAACAGGTCAAGAATTTGAATTTTTATTGATTATTAAAATAATATTATGATTAAATAATAAAATTTAATAATAAAATATTAATTTTAATAGATTTTTATAATAATATTTTATTTATAATAGGTTTTATGATAAAATATATTATAATATTTACAATATAATATATTTATTCCACATATATATAATATATCGGGTCGGTCGGGTCGGTCTCGGGTTTCAACCCAATCGGGTTCGGGTTAATCGGGTTCGGTTTTTTTCTTTGCTTGCTACTATTCGGGTCGGGTTTCAACCCAAAAATTTTCGGTCGGTTCGGGTCGATTTTTCGGGTCGGGTCAGGTTTTGACAGCTCTACTCCCTAGTGACATGCAGGAGTATTAGTATGTATATGCATATATATAAAACAAGATAATTTGATGCCTACGCACCTAAGCCCACCACAATTCGATCGCTTCTTTTGAAAACTAAAAACCCACCAAAATTTATGTAGTTTACAGAGCCAAAACGATTAACAATGGCTAGTCTAGGCTTTAATTTAACCCTAGTCTTATTAAGATAGCTTAAATCACTTAAATATTTATTTAACTCGATCGAACAACAACAAGAGGGTAGGGTAGGGGTTGAGGAACAAACCGAACAAGCTAGGATTAAGAAGAGTTGGCTATAAATCTGGCTGATCCGACCAAAATAAAGGCGGCGACGACCGAAAAATGAAATGAGGGCGGCGGACTTAGCGGTTGCTGGCAGGGAGAAGTGAAGTGGAAGAAGACAAGAGTCTGCAGAGAAAGAAATAGAAGAAAGATACAATGAAAGAGGGAGCAAAGGAAAGGGAAAGAAGAAGGAACGGGGGACAGGTGGCAACATATGTGATTGACTGATTGCCCGTGTACACTACTAGGGGCTGATGCTAATTGCACGCGTGAACAGTAGCTATCCGCACGCGCGCAACCAGGTTCCGTGAAGATCCACGCAACATCATTCCGTGAGGACACGTGGGGAGCAATTAGTGGCCCAACCGTCCCACGCAACCACATTCCGTGGAGTGGTCCACGCAACCTCATTCCGTGGACTTTTTCACCTGATTCCGGGTATCCGCTGAGTCCCACTCAACCTGGTTGTGTGAAGCCTACGGAACCTTGTTCCGTGGATTATTTTTTGAAAATCCTGCCGTTGCCAACGGCTACAATTGCAACGGTAATAATTTTCTCTATATATATGAACGAGGGCTTTGCATTTAACATATTTTCCATATAGAGCTTTCACAGAAAAATCTTCTAAAATGTCTTACTTCGGTCTAGATGATATTGAAAACTCGTCGGGATCGGTAGAAGAGGAGGAGGTGAATGATGACGGAAATTTGTCCGGCGAAGAAGATGACGAGTATGATCCCGGATATTGGCTAGAGGTACGTATTACTCGACGAATTATTTTTGTTTTAGTAATGTAAAAATAATGTAGTATAATAATAATTATTATTTTTAATAGGTAAACATTATTTAATTTGGAAGAATAGCTATATTTATTGCTTTTCAACCATGATGTTAATACATGTTAACAATATTAGTAATGTAGGGTAATATTAGTAAAATAGGTAAATATAAAT
This sequence comes from Polygonum aviculare, assembly GCA_934048045.1. Lineage (NCBI taxonomy): Eukaryota > Viridiplantae > Streptophyta > Magnoliopsida > Caryophyllales > Polygonaceae > Polygonum > Polygonum aviculare. Next base: position 10,812,121 of record OW204032.1, on the reverse strand, counting down.
TCAATTGGAAAAAAACAAGGCTTAAGGAGGATGTATAGTTGTGTTATTAACATAATTTATTGTGTTTGTTGAACTAGGATGTAGGTATGGATTATACAGAAATATTTGAGAACGATCTAGAGTGGGATAGCAAAGCTGATGCCGTAGCTTGGGCTAGGGAGGTTGGTCGCCCGTATTGGATGACCTTCACCACTATGAATTCGAATGAAAGAATGGTGAAATTGGGTTGCGATCAAGCCGGCCTCTCTAGATCCGAGACGAATGCAGGTAATTCAAAAAAGTGTAATTGCAAATTCATATTCATGGGTCGACGAGACATTATCACAGGGAAGTGGAGATTGAGGTTAATGCATGGGTTCCACAACCATGACCCCGCTAGTAGTTACCTTGGGCATCCATTTTCAAGTAGACCGACACCGGCAGAAGTGGATGATATAGCCACTGGTACAACTATATTCGTGGGCCCGACACGCATATCACATATGTTGGTTCTGAAGAACCCCCAAAACACCACATCGACGAAGCAAATTTCGAATTTGAAGCAGAAATTACAAAAGGCTGAGCGCGGCAAGTTGACCGTGTGCCAATGGACACTACGATTCTTGGCCGAGCGGAATTACATCGTGCGTAAAAAAACGCGTCCAGAGGACAACTCCATTCAAATCTTGATTTTTTCCATCCGGGATCGTTGCGCTTAATGAAGTTTTTTCCGTATCTTGTCATTATGGATTGCACATACTGCACCAACAAGTAAGTTTTAATTTAATGTACTATTAGTAGTCGGTAAATGAGTTGTGATTTATAGTAGTGTCAATCACAAATTTTTTTACTATGTGTATAGGTACGGCATGCATTTGTTGCAGATTGTTGGCATGACTTGCACTAACAAGACCTTCAACATGGGATTTGCATTCTTGTGCAATGAAGACACCCCGAACTTCACGTGGATATTGCAACATTTTAGGGAGATATTTACTAATCATGTTGGTACAATGCCGACGGCTATAATGACGGATCGAGACCTGGCTCTGATCAACGCTGTTCGCGATGTTTTCCCAAATGAACAAGTGATTCATCTTTTGTGTTGGGTGCACATTAAGTCCAACATCAAAGCATATGGGCGTAGGTTTTTATCTAAAGAGGACGCTCTTCGGTTTGCGAACAGATGTTGGACCCTGTTTATGTCTACCACTGAGGCTAGTTATGAAGCGAGGCTAGCTAATCTAGTGCAGAATTGGAATACCGGTCTTGTTGGTTATGTCGAAAGGGTTTGGCTTGTTCCTTACAAGAAGAACATAGTGCGAGCTTGGACGGATCATCGTCTTCACTTCTTTTGTCGAACCTCAAACAGGTATTCCGCGAGTTTCTTATGCTTTAGTCAATTGTCATGGTTGTCCTTGTATGAACGTTTGTGTATTTGCAGAGTCGAGGGTATGCATTCGGTGTTGAAGAGGTTGTTGGACTCGTCTGTACTACGTTTTAACACGATTGTACAAAGGATGCACCAGCACTTGGAGGGACAAATCAGGAGTGTGAGATGTGCGATGGAGATGTCTCGAATTAAGACTCCCAACGAATACAAGCTGGTTCACCAACAATGGAGAGTGGTTTTCAAAAACCCCATCCATAAAGTCTCTGAAAAGTGTTTCAGGCTACTGCTGTCTATGTATAACGGTGTGATCGCCAACAAGTACAGTGACGAGTGTAATGACCATTGGTGGAGAGACTGCTACGGGGTTCCTTGTATCCACAGAGTGTTCGAAGCCATGCTTTCTTTTGACTCCATCAGGTTGGATGAGATACACCCCTTTTGGCAGCAAGTGGACTGGGGAAGGGTTCCCGTCGGACATGATGAAACAATACCCGTGTCCACTGCGCGCAGACGATTTAGAGACATGTTTGGTGAAGACATGGAGCGGCCATTGTCTGAAGATCAGTTGCTCCAGGTCAGAGGCGCGTTTGACGATGTGATAGATCCGAGCCAATCGAGGGCAGCGGAGCCACAAATTCCGCAACAGGGGCAACGTAGAGGTTCAACAGGGTTTTCTACAAGGAGGGATCCAACGTGGGAGGAGCATGTGGAAGCGAGGCGATCTACGGAGGAGAATATAGGTGGTCGCAACCCCCCACGAAGGGCACCCCGTCCCCCACGGCGTGGAGCTTCCTCTAGAAGAGCGAGTCCCCGCAGCTCTCCTTCAGCCCCGTCCAATCCTTTTGTGCCGACTCCTGAAGCCGTTCCGTGTTATCCTGTTGGTGGATCAGGTACTATGTCAAATAGGTGGCATATGGGCATAAACTTCGGCTACCAAAACGTGGATGAATTCATGTTCGTGTTCATTTCAAACGTCAGTGACGTGCTAGCGGACGGTCACTGTGGGTACCGCTCTCTTGCATGTGTACTCGGTTGGTCTGAATTCGCCTACGTAAGAGTTAGGCAAGAGTTGGCAGCGGAGCTCACTGAGCGGCCTTGGATTTACCAAGTTCTGCCACTCCTACGTTCATCCCCGACGTTTATATCCGATGTCGCATACACCAGCAGTCCTTGTGAGTACCAGCACTGGATGGAGATGCCAGATATCGGCTTGGTATTTGCTACTCGATATAACGTCGTTGTTGTGCTACTATCATGGGATGCACCCCACACTTGTCTACCAATGGCGGCAACTAGCGAAAACCAAGGTCCTCCGACCCAAGATGTTGCTTTGGCGCACGTGTGCAACCGGACACATTTCATACCGGTTAGTGATCCCTCACACAATTTAATTTGAAATATTTACGAATTTGTTTTATGACCTTTAACGTCTGTTTACACCATTGTAGGTGTGGTTGGCGCAAGCATGTCCATTACCTCCACCTACAATTAGTTGGTTAAACTACCATCACCCAAGTGTAGACGGGTGGGATGCACCGTTTCGTGAAAGGATGAATTTGTATTGCTATCTTCGAGGACAACAAAATCGCCCGACTCAATGGGTGGCTTGAAGACATTCATTCGTTCGAGCTTTTAAATAGTTGCAACTTCAAACTAGTAACTGTATTAATCTTATGTGTTTGTAAGGAACCTTAAATTCACATGTTTTTTAGGTGTATGAACATTAATCTAATGAGTTTGTAACCAGTAATTTATTCCGTTTCATTATGTCAATTTTACTTTTAAGGGTTTCTAATAATCATGTAACTTATCAATCTATTATATATATTTAAAAGCACTAAGGATTAGAACTTCTTTATTGCGCCACGTCAGATTTTACCACATGGTCGTGTTATGCAAAATTATGTCATGATCGATCTCCATACTTTTGATGATGAGGTAAGTTGATCTCCGTACGAGAAGAAGAAGAGGAGGTAAGTTGATTGATAAAAAAAAACTAAATTAATTGATAATTAGGATAAAAAAATAATATCAATTCAAATTCAAATATATCCTAAATAGGTGGAGTACTTCTTACTAATTAATCAAATTAGATCGTGAGAATCTTTTTTAATTCCTATAAAAATGGTTTTACTTTTATTTCTCATACTCTTTCTATGTGTAGCCGTTTACTTCTTACTATCTTAGTGCTTGATCTGAACAAAATTTACACAACAATCTTTTTTATTAGAAAAAGGATAATTATGTCTAGGGTGCAATTCATTAAATTAGGAAAACAAATCATTTTAGCACACAAATCATGTGCAATCTATTCATAAGAAGATTTTTTAAATTTCATTGGGAAATTTAAATGCAAATCAAAAAGATTTTTATTGTAATTGAACAAACATAAATTAAATGTATTTACATGTCATATTTGGAACACAAATGGGAACAAACATAAATTAAATGTATTCAGCCCATTACGAATTCGGCCCGTTGGAGGCCCACATGTCTCACGGAACTACATTCCGTGAGATTTGCACTAGGTCAAAATCGCAATTTTGACCGGTCGCCCACCATCTTCGTGCGACATCGGCCGAAAATCGCGTCCCCAATTCGGCCGTCGTCGTTCAAAATTGCAGCCGTGGATCCATGGCCGGCGAGCAAGGGAAACACGGTGAGGGAGGAAGGGCAGTAAAGGTGGGCGGCGCCGGTGGATATCCGGTGACTCGGGCTTCCGTACGAGCGGCCGAGCGAGACGGTGGGGCTTCCGTGCGAGAGGGCGAGCGAGGCGGTCGGGTGGGGGAGCCAGGGGCCGAGGGAGGCAATGCGGTGGGGGAACATGTGAGCGACGGCGGCAGTCGGATGGGCGAGCGGCAGCCTCAGGCGACCCTTTCTCGTGCCAGTTTATCTACACCTCGACCGAGGGTTATCTTCACTGCGTCTACATCGGCTGCGCGGTCCTGGGGCACAGATACTGCTACAGCACCAGCGACTATGGCTGCTACGACTACAGAGCCTCCACCAGCCTCTACTTCAGCTCCTCCGACGCCTGCGCCGGCTACATCTCAGCCTACGTCGGATGGTGGGCCCCGTTACGATGACCTCATTCAGAGCTTCGACACACATGTAGCTCACGACATATGGCGACAGACTTTTGCTGCGTACACTGATCCGATTGTCACAGATCCGAGGGCTCGAGAGGCACTGATCCCGTTGAGGCTCATCAAGGCTTATAGTCGACCACCTCGTCATTTCCGGGATCTACATGCTGATAGAGATGATGTGGCGGGTCACTGGTGGGATTTGGCCGGCCGTAGCGGTTTGAGGTCGCTGACCCATTTGCACTTCGGGGGTATCGATCACGTCTTATTATCTGCGTTTATTGAGAGATGGTACCCTGAGACCAACTCTTTTCATTTCCCGTGGGGAGAGTTGAGTATCACGCTGCACGATGTTGAGCAGATTCTACAGATTCCCGTGGACGGGGTTGCGCTTTCAGGAGGTTTTTCAGGCGCGGATCTAGACCAGCGGGTAGCACTGCTTTTTGGCATATCGCTTGAGGAGTCTGTTCGCCGGAGGAGGAGTGGGGGGATACACACTGAGGATATTAGAGGCCGATTAGTACCCCGTCCAGGAGGTGCTCCTGGTGAGCAGGAGTGGGACTTTGGCTACTTTGAGCAGATGATCAATACAGGGGCGTCACAGGAGCGCTTAGCTACGGCTTATTTGTTCGTGCTGATCATGAATGTCTTGTTCCCCGATAAGTCGGGGAACAGGTACAGGTATCACTTCGTACCGTACTTACAGCAGCCAGCAGTTGCCGGTCGGTATGCCTGGGGTGCAGCTGTGCTCGCATTCCTGTACAGAGAGTTGGGGATGGCTTCCAGGAAGGAAGCTCGGGGATTGACGGGTTGTCTCGTTCTGCTACAGGTACATTTTTTTGCGTCTTGTAATTGTTGTGTATGGACGAGGGTTTTTGTTTTCTTTATCACCTCTGTAGTTAAGTAATTCTTATTTTCAGACGTGGATCTACCATTACTTTCCTTCCTTCGCGGGTCATGCTTCCCAGGATATTGAACTTCAGTCTGATTCACGTGCGGTTGCACGACTTCAGAGAGACATCGTAGTGGACAGACTGGAGACCCGACTACGGAGTCTTCGTGAGATCATCGATCGATTGAGGCCTGACGAGGTACATCACTTCGTGTTGGGCTTTTTAGAATTTCGACCGAGTTGTTTTGTTCACCGTGGATCTTCACTTCTATTTTCTTTGTAGGTGGTTTTCGTTCCTTGGCACCGCCAGGGCATTCATCTTGACTTCGATGACGATCAACGCGTGTCGCAATATAGAGGTCTCTTACACTGTGGCGATATCATCGAGCCTTATCACCCTGATCATCTGCTCAGACAGTTTGGCTACATACAGACCATTCCACAGCTTCCTATTATTAGGCCTCATAGGTCGGACCGGCCTGCAGGCGTTCGGAGGTACATGTTGGAGTTCGATACTGCTCAGCAGACCTGGGATCATCGTTACGAGCATCTCATAGACCTACATGAGGCCGTCCCCACACGGCAGGAGTGGGAGGTCGATCAGGCATACATCGATTGGTTTCGGGATCGTACTCATCCATTTGTAGACCCGAGATCTGCCCCTGATGCTTTGTCGGGCTTTCGAGCTCCATCTCCTCAGCCAGCTGCAGATCAGGCTGCGGTTCCTGATCAGCCGCCTCTTCCCGGACAGGAGGCGGCGCCCAGGGCCCGTATTCTCCCCACTGTCATTCTCGAGCGTGCGGTATGTATATTTCACTTTTTTACTTATGTTAATTCAATCTTATTTCTTTTCCGATTATTATATAATAACAAATTTCAAATTCAGCGCATCAACACATGCTTGGGTGAGTTACTGGACCTACTGGACTGTCCTGGTGTAGACGACACCGTGAGGGCAGTACTGACACGCGTCACCGATCGATTGACCGGCAGGCTGCCAGCCATAGACGAGCCATTTCCGCTTGCATCTCAGCGTCACTACGAGCGAGGGGAGGGTAGTGGCACTGCTGGACAGGATCATGACGACGGCGGCGATGGTCGACCCGATGGTGATGCGTCGTAGATATATGTTTAGGGTCTATTATTCACTTTTGATGGTGCAATATTACACTTATTGTATATATCTGTTTTTGGGATTTTATCGTCATATTATTGTTGTTTATGGTCTACTCACTTCATATTCTTGTTCTCGTTTTATTTTACGCGTTAATTGATGGCTGACGTTTTTTAATACACAAATCATCTAATCTAATCAGATTTCACCCTACACATTTCATTCATCAATTTTATCAAATTTAAAATAAGTCAAATAAACTAGTCAAATAATTCTCCTACAGTAATATATTAATCAAGTAAAACTATCTATAATGAACCCCTCACTCCATTACAATTACTGATGTCTGTAATAAAATTCGACCTATATCATTCTTGTTAAAATACACTTTATGAATAATATATTTATTCAACAAAAAATTGTATCTGTGCAAGCTTTTTTTTTTTAAATAGGACGATCTGCAAGCTTTTTTTTAATGGGACGATGAAAATGTATTTAAATTGGATGATGAATTTTAATTTTTTTAAAAAAAATTTTTGCCACCACATATGATGGCTTTTGCTAGTTTTTTTTTCGATCAAAATTTTTTTTTTTCATATTTACAAGGCCCACGCAACTCCATTGCGTGGGACTTCCACCTCCGTCTGGGCCTGGTGGGCCTGTGCAACAGATCCACGCAATCCGGTTCCGTGGGCTTCCACGCAACTTGGTTCCGTGAGTTTTCGGATATCCATTTGATCGCGGAATCTTGTTCCGTGGATCTTCACGGAACCTGGTTGCGCGCGTGCGGATAGCTACTGTTCACGCGTGCAAAAAGACACCACGACTACTAGGCTACTAGCCAGGTGGTGAAAGCATACGGGGTTAAAAGAAAACGGAACGGAGGGAAATGTTATCGGGTTTATCCCATCCAAAAATCCAAAATCCACCGGAAAATTACTTGAATATTTTGAAATAACATAGTTTGTTTATAAATCTAAAATCTAAATGTTCCGCAATTTATTTTTCGTACTCCCAAGGATTTATTATATCATCCCATATAATTATGAATTCTAAATAGAGAAAGACTCCTATGAGAAGGAGTCTTACGGTAGGAAATAGGAATGAATCATATACGTTTGATTATCCCCATCCAACGGCTAATATTCACGCCTCCGTTCCAAAAATAAATAACGCAAATAAAGAAAGGAAGCCATTAATCTCTGTCTCCACACGTTTCCTGCGTTCTCGATCGATTTTCATGGCGGCGATTGAGAAGGTAGGGTTTGGCGGAGTGCAGCTGCTGGTTTCGGAGACGGTATGCTTCCCGTCTTTGCCCTCTTCGCTCGCCTTCCTCTTTCTCGACTCTTTCATCTACCTCATCGGCTTCTTCGGCGTCGATTTCGTCCAATCCTTCATCTCCCCTCACGGATCCACTAACGACGATTCGATCTCCTCCTTCGACGACGAGAGCCACCGAACCACCATCGACCGCTCCCTCTCGATCCCTCCCCCCTAAGCCGAAATCCACAATCGACGACGAATTGCTACAAAACGAAGATCTGGTGCCTGAGGATGAGGAGCTCGTGAAATCAGTGATCTCGGGATCCGTCCCATCCTATTCTCTCGAATCAAAGCTCGGGGGTTGCTTCCGAGCGGCCAAGATCCGTCGCGAAGCCCTACAGAGGGCGATAGACCGGTCTCTGGCCGGACTTCCCCTTTCCGAATTCGACTACCAGTCGATTCTCGGCCAGTGTTGCGAGATGCCGGTTGGATTCATGCCGGTCCGTTGTTGCTCGACGGCCATGAGTTCTACGGGAGGAGAAATTGCTGCGCTGGGTGATTTGGTTGGATCAGCTTCCATTTATGGAAATGGTTGCTCTCTGTCCGAAGAGCTTGCTCTTCCGCCTGCGCGAAATTCAAGCTCAATTCATCCTCAAGTCCTCTTTCTATCTGTCTCTCTTGATCGAAATCTCCTGATTGGTTTGGAGATGGCGATTCCATTGAATCTGGCTTTGATCTAATTTGCGCGATTTGTGATTGATGAGTTGAGCTTTCTCGTTTGTTGATTCTCAGGTCGCAAAGGCAGATCGGATGTTGATGATCATGGAAGATCTGTGGGAGTAATGGAGCTAGTGGATGAGGTGAGCGAGTGCAAGTACTCGGATATTCATGTGACGTGGAGTATTCTGAAGGAAGCTAAGAAGCATCGTCATCAGGTCGGTTTACTTGGTTTATTGCATTTTGAAATTGGTGGTGGTGGTTCGGATTTGAGGGAAGATGTAGATGTGAGGATTCTCCGAGAGGGAGCTGGAGAAGGAGCTCGTGGTTCGGCCGGCGTCAATGGTGGCTTGTGGCTCGGCCGGCGCCGATGGTGGCTCAACTAGAGAAGGATTCTCAGATTTTGTTTCTAAATAGATCAGTCTAATGATTTGAAACTTTTCTCGGTTGTGAGGTTGCAATTGATGATGTTTTCGGCTGTAGTGGAATCAATTTGGTGAACTAGGTGATTGTTGAAGCTGCTTCTTGAAAGTTCGTGCTAGAAGTTGGATAAGGTTTTTGATTGTGTATTTGGCAAGTTCTGTTACCTACACCTTTTAGTATAGATTTTGTTTCCATTTCCAAGTGAAAACAGATATGAATCAATTTGAAAGTTCTGCTGTAGTTGGTGAACTAGGTGATTGTGAAAACTCTGTCCATTTCCAAGTGCAAACCTTTCAATTGTGAGTGGCAAACCTTCCAAGTGCAAACCTTTCAATTGACTAACTATATTTGAAGAATACATGTGACCTATGCATAGACATGAGACCATCATCCTCGCCTCTACTTCAGAGTTAAGAAAAAAAAATTAAGGTTGAACAAATTATAAAGAAATCAAGATTTGGACAATTTAATAAAGTTTTTCACGTGTTCAGTGTGATCTTCGTTTGTTTTGGTGTGAACAAGTTTGTCTTACATACATAGATGGCATTTTTGCAAATATGGATTGACCATATAGTTGAACAAATTGATCATAGAGTTCAACAAATTAGCAATAGGGTTGAACAAATATGAATGAACAAATTGACCATAGAGTAGAACAAATTGACAATGAACAAATTGACCATAGAGTTGAACAAATTGACCATACAGTTGAACAAATTGGCAATAGAGTTGAACAAATATTAATGAACAAATTGACCATATAGTTAAATTGACCAAAGAGTTGAACAAATTGACAATAGAGTTGAACAAATATTGATGAACAAATTGATCATAGAGTTGAACAAATTGACCAAAGAGTTGAACAAATTGATATTAGAGTTGAACAAATATGGATGAACAAATGGACCATAGAGTTGAACAAATTGGCATTAGAGTTGAACAAATATTGATGAACAAATTGACCATAGAGGTGAACAAATTGATAATAGAGTTGAACAAATTGGCAATAGAGTTGAACAAATATGGATGAATAAATTAACCATAGACTTGACCAAATTGACCATAGAGTTGATCTAATTGGCAATAAAGTTAAACAAATTGACCATAGAGTTGAACAAATGGGCAATACAGTTGAACAAATATGGATGAACAAATTGACCATAGAGTTGAACAAATTGACCATAGAGTTGATCGAATTGGCAATAGAGTTGAACATGTATTGATGAACAAATTGACCACAGAGTTGAACAAATTAGCAATACAGTTGAACAAATATGGATGAACAAATTGACCATAGAGTTGAACAAATATTGATGAGCATATTGACCATAGAGTTGAACAAATGGGCAATAGAGTTGAACAAATTAACCATAAAGGTGAACAAATTGCCAAAGCGAAACAAAATATACGAACTTCGATTGCTATAAAATATGACATAGGTGCACAAATTGACCATAGAGTTGAACAAATGGGCAATAGAGTTGAACAAATATGGATGAACAAATTGACCATAGAGTTGAACAAATTTTGGACGCGCTGTATTTCGAAAAATACGCGAAAACGCGAAAAAAAATGGGAAAAACGAAAAAAAAATGAAAAAAAAAACGAAAAATATGAAAAAAAAATCGCGAATAATACGCCCATGAGTTTTTTGGGTTGTTTTTTCGCGTGTGATCAACGGTTGAGATTTATTTCTATTTCATATCCTAAGACTCATTCGTACCGGATCCGGACCCTTCTAAATAATACAATCATATAATCAATGATATATATATATATATATAACCTAATAACTTTAAATTAATTATTTTCCTAATATATATATATAGCTATATATATTTGATCAGAAAATCACAACTATTACACTTGTAACTTTGATCCATACAATTAGCACTTTTGATTTAACAAAAAAGAAATCTACGATAATTTTGGATTAAGGCCTTCCTACACTTGTTTAGAGAAAGTACTCCCTCCGTCTACTTCTAATTGTCCTTTTAATAATTTGCACAATTATTAAGGCAATCCTATATTTATAAAAATACCTGTATTAAATCATCACTAATATAATTAATTCTCCTCACATACTATAAACTTTAAAATTTTCAATACTTCAATTAACAAATTAAATAGGGGTATATTTGGAAGTTAATGGACAAAATAGTCTAAAAGAACAATTAGAAGTAGACAAGATTTTGGGGTTAAATGGACAATTTAAAAATAGACGGAGGAAGTAATATTTTTTTATCTTGAAAAACGTGAAAAGTAATTGACTTGTACATGAATTTTAAAAATAATTTTTAGGAAAAAGTATACTTGTAAATAGAAGTGTAGCAAGGCCAAAATTAATTAATTAGTGTAATGGTAATTTTAAACCCAAGTATTAATTCTATGTAAAAAATATCTCGAATATTACACCTCGAACAAGTTAAGATAAGCCAAATCTTTCAAATATTAAATTTGGATATATAGCATTATCCTCGTAGTCTTTATCTACTCTGATTTTTTTTTTTATCAGAGTCTTTATCTACTCTGATGACTCGTGGAGATACAACATTAATTAGAGACACAAACAAGTGGCTTGCTACCCTCGATTGTTAAGCGGCAGTGGGCGCCTGACAAATTAAAACCACCGACACATTCAATTTCAACACACATGTATATATTCCCCCGATCGTAATTGATGGATGTGTATCGTGGGCACGTACGTACGTATAACTATACGCTAGCTAGAGATGGCTGAGATGGAGGCGGATCCGCGGAAGCGGGAGGTGGTGCACGAGGGCGGGTGCCACTGCAGACGGGTTCGGTGGAGGGCTCGAGCGGCGTCGAGCGTGAAGGTGTGGAGGTGCAACTGCTCCGACTGATCCATGAGGGGGAACCTCCACTTCACCGTCCCCTCGGGGCGGTTCGAGCTGCTGGGCGACTCGGAGGATTTCTTGACCACCTACACGTTCGCCACCCACACCGCCAAGCACACCTTCTGCAAGGTCTGCGGGATCACCTCCTTCTACGTTCCGCGGTCGAGCCCCCACGGGGTTGCCGTCACCTACAAGTGCGTCGACCCCGGGACGCTCTCCCACGTCCAGATCAAGCATGTCGACGGCTGCAGCTTCCCCACATAATTAACTAAGTTAGCTGGTTAGGCGAGGACACCTCCTAAGTTTATATTATAATGAAGTATGTTTTGAGTATTGGTGAGAATAAGAACACTCTGTTTGTAGTTTTTTTTGCACATAATGAACACACATTAAACAGAGGGAGGAGCGTACAATTGAATACCCGGGCTGTTAGAAAATGTATGGAGCACGCATGATCCGTGATCTGTTTTTGCAAGAGCGATGATGATCGAGCACATCAACGATATATGGATGATGCAGCTTCATGTGTGAATGTGTTTGTTGATGGTCATCTAACCATGATCGAACTCCCCCTCTATAATCAAACAATCTCAACCGTGGAAGTGGAAGATTAGGGGCGACAACGTACGGCTAGGTGACCATCAACAGAAACAAATTCATACCCTGCAAATCACGTACCCAGCAAAACATATATGCCAAGAGAGGACTTTTGGAGGGTCTCAATTCCTAAAGGATGATGAACATTAGTACTATATAATAGGTGGCTGGCTGGCTGGCGAGTAAGCATATAATAAACAACTATGTACGTACGGCATATTGACAAATGTGTAGTAGTATAAAGAAAGGAAAGAAGAGCGAAGAACACAAGCAAAGCATATCCAGAGAATATGCCTCCCAGCTTAACCAGATTGATGACTGTTAGGTGAAGAATGCAATTAAGACTTTTAATGCATGTAACAGAGCAACTCAATCACAAGGAGGGGGCATGTGACATTATCTCAATACCTTGAATTTTGTTGTTCAAGATTCCTATAGCTCCTGTGTAAGTTAATTACGTTGCACAAGTCATCCAAGCAGGAAAGTAATAATAGGTGTGGAACACAAGTGATGGGGAGAGTTCCAACTAACTGATCCTGAAGCATATATGACGTGGAACATAAGTCACTGGGTCATATATGACGTGGGGGTTCACACGTCGGTTCGTGCGCATATGTGCGATAAGCCCGACACATAAGTAATGAGGTTCCACCCTAAAACCAATTGGCAGTAGGGGAAGTAACCATGCATGTACTTATATAGTGGATGGTTTAGGTTTCAATTCCCGATGTGGGATAGATTTAGTCTCAACACACACCTCCATCGATCGGTCTGTCAACAAGGGTCATGGGGAGCTGATGGGACTTACTCCTTCACTGTCTCCGACTTTTTTAGACAGCACCCTGCAATTGGATGAATACCATCACTGCCTAGCTTTGAGCTTGGTAACAAGTTCCAGGCTTTTGCTGTTCTAATATATATGTATGTACGTAGCTGAAATGCCGAAGCATTGCAGACAACAATTGCCTTTTTTTTATTCTGAAAATTTGAATGCATAGTAAGCGTGTAAGACGACAAGATCATTGCGATATTGTAAGACAATCCAACAAAATTCGATCATATTCCTCAAGTTGGATAGCATATGAACAAAGTGCGATTACAAAAGTACAATCCCGATTATTAATACGCATCTTAACTAAATGAAGGCTATGTTGAATGAAAATTTTAAACTTAATTCAATACATGCATGCGAGGGCAAGGTTAATATGTGTACGTGTGTACAGTATGGGCCTAAGAGCTTGCTATACTTGCACTTAAAAAGTACTTTTTTCCAAAAAAATATACTCCGTATTTACTTTCAAATAAAAAATACTTTTGAACGACAAGTATAACAAGGCCTAAGTTTGACTTTTGCTTATATATATATACATATATATGAGAAGCACTCTACCATGAGCTGGAAGACCCGGATCCCGGCATTGTGTCTATCCTTTCTTGTGATGTAAGGGGAGTGGGCACCCCCGTGTTGTTGTCCCACACTAAACTCTATCATTTAGGCCCCGTTCGGGAACAGCGTACCCGAGTAGCGGGAGCGGAACCGACCACGAGACGCTACCTCCGGCTGGTGTTCGGCGCGCAGCGGAGCAAGGAGCGGGAGCGGAATCGAGGGCCTCATTCCGCGAAACGCTGTCCCCTGGTACCCCCAAGGGGAAGCGGAATTCGGAGCGGAATCGTACGGCTTCGTCCGCTGCTCATCCCTCAATTTCCACACGATACCCCTGCGAAAATTCGCAGCCTCTTGCCTTCGCTTTCGCTCCCCTTGCCCTTTCCCCTTCGCTCTCGCTATCGTTCTTAGATCTAGCAGCCCCCGACGATCTTGAATCGGGACTTTCAACTTCGAGTCCGGCGGAGTGCTATTCGGGGCAGATTCTGACCTCACTCGTCGACACCGGTGGAGTGCTATTCAGGGCCGCTACAGATCTGGTGGGGTGAGAGGCCTCGGGCGACGACGTCCACCTCCGCAGCGACGACGGCGTGAGCTCGGGCGTGTGAAACTCGATGAACAACGTCTGTGGAAATGGTGTTTGTGGGCAATAGAATTGGGGACGAAGTACACGTGAATGTCACGTGGATTGCTAAAATGGAAATAGTTTTTTAATTCATTTGGGGTATTTTGGTCATTTGTTATTAGAGTTCTCGGGATTCAGCTAGTTACCTTTCCGAACACTAATTTTATTGTTTACTTAATTCCGCTAGTAATTCAGTTTCAGTTACTTTTCGGATTCAGCTTTCAGTTTCAGCTTTCAGCTTTCCGCTTCAGTTTCAGTTACGATTACCGAACGGAGCCTTACTCTGTTTCCCGGGGATCCCCCACGACCAAATATATATATATATATATATATATATATATATATATATGAGAAGCACACTAATCAAAGAAGCCAGTGGGTGGATCACTAATCTCATTTTTCCTTTACTTAGCTTATTCATAAGCGGTTGAAAGCTAGTGGGACTAACCCCAAATTAAGAGCAATATCAAATAACAATGTAACGTCACCGAAGTGAAAGCGCTTCAAATCATTGTGTGACATTCAAAGTAAAGGTGAGGAAACACCCAAATTAAACCCCCTTGAATGGATTGGGTTGCAAGTTTCTAGTCTCCATTATATAAGGATTAAGAATCTGACTTTTGGAGACAAGAAGAAGGAGAGTATAGCTTCACACAAAACCCAAACAAAGCACAAAAACAAAGAAGCAAACAAAGCATACACGTGATCTGTGGAACCAACAACAATCAAGATCAAAACCACAAATTAGGTAATCTTCTTAAACTCCCTTTATGTGCTAATCATTTTGTTCTTTTTGGGTAGTACGCTCATTCGATCAAAACATTCAAAGACCATGGCGCATCGAGGTCAAGTGGTTCGATGTCACCTCCCGAGTCCGTGATCGGCTACTTAAGGCCATATTGAAGGCTTGATGCAAGGCCATTTTGAGAGCTCATTTTGCATCAACGGTACTTGACTCAATACGTTCCGTTTCACCGCTACAATGAAGGTCGTTCCGGTCGGGTCGTTCTCAAAACACGGGTCGGGTCGGGCGGGGTCGGGTCGGGTCGTTCCGAGTTCGGGCTAATCAGGTTACGGGTCAAACTGTGTCGGGTCTTTTCGGGTTTTCGGATCGGGTCGGATCAACCCAACGGGTGAAGAGTATCAATCTTTTTACCAAAAATTAAATAAGAGATTATTTAAATAATAAAATATAACATAATTTTCTAAAACAAATTTTATACTCCCTTCGTTTCAAAATACATAACCATATGCTCACTTTTTCTTGTTTCATAATACTTGTCCATTTCACATTTTCCCCATCTCTTTCCATATATACCCCTAATAATTATCTTTATCATAATCATTACACTTTTTCATATTTCTTTAAACAAATAATTAACTCTACATTTGATAGGGGTAATATAGGAATATCATTTTTTTCTTAATATATGTGCAATGTCCAAATGGTCATGTATTTTGAAAAGAGGGAGTATATTGTAATATAATTTGAACTGTAAAAAATTGGGTCCGACCCAATGGGTTCGGGTTTCAATCGGGTCGGATTGAAACTGGGTCACGGATCTAATTTGTTGGTTGAAACTAGTGATGGCCAACAGTGCGGGCCGGCCCAGCCCGGCCCGGCCCAGCCCGTGTCATGGGCCCAAAAAGCCCCGCCCGGCCAGCCCGCGGGCCAGACGGGCTCAGCCCGGACGGGCCATGGGCTGGGCCCGGGCCGGAGTTTTCCAGCCCAGCCCGGCCGGGCTGGTCATCAAGCCAAGAGCCCGGCTACGCCGCTCGAGTCGGTTACGCCGCTCGAGTCGGTTACGCCGCTCGCAGCTGCTTAAAGCCTTAAAACATCAAACTCCAGTCGTTAGGGAAAACCCGAGTTGCCGTCCTCGCTCGGGGTTGTCCGCTAACGCGCGCGATGCGCATAGGCGCACTCGAGTCGGTTACGCCGCTCGCAGCTGCTTAAAGCCTTAAAACATCAAACTCCACAGTCGTTAGGGAAAACCCGAGTTGCCGTCCTCGCTCGGGGTTGTCCGCTAACGCGCGCGATGCGCATAGGCGCACTCGAGTCGGTTACGCCGCTCGCAGCTGCTTAAAGCCTTAAAACATCAAACTCCACAGTCGTTAGGGAAAACCCGAGTTGCCGTCCTCGCTCGGGGTTGTCCGCTAACGCGCGCGATGCGCATAGGCGCACTCGAGTCGGTTACGCCGCTCGCAGCTGCTTAAAGCCTTAAAACATCAAACTCCACAGTCGTTAGGGAAAACCCGAGTTGCCGTCCTCGCTCGGGGTTGTCCGCTAACGCGCGCGATGCGCATAGGCGCACTCGAGTCGGTTACGCCGCTCGCAGCTTCTTAAAGCCTTAAAACATCAAAACTCCACAGTTATCGTTAAGGCAAACCGCCGAGCTAGGCTCGGGGTTTGGCCCGCGTTGAACGCGAGGGCGCGCTCGAGTTGACTTCATCGCTCGTAGTCGCGATAAACCCAAAAATCCAAATTCTATAGGGCAAATCGCCGAGCTGAGCTCGGGGTTTGGCCCGCGTTGAGCGCAAGGGCGCACTCGAGTTGACTTCATCGCTCGTAGTCGCGATAAACCCAAAAATCCAAATTCTATAAGACAAACCGCCGAGCTGAGTTTGGGGTTTGGCCCGCGTTGAACGCGAGGGCGCGCTCGAGTTGACTTCATCGCTCATAATCGCGATAAATCCAAACATCGAATTATTTTATAAGACAAACCGCCGAGCTAGGTTCGGGGTTTGACCCGCGCGATGCGCGTCGGCGTGCTCGAGTCGGTTACAACAACGCGTTGACCGAAATTATGTGTATCAAGTGAGTGCCTCGTTTGTTCATGAAATACTGAGAACATCCGAGTCACGGGGTTGTGTTGATACCCGGAATTGTCACCGCGTTGGTGCACGAGATGGATAATATTAACATAAAAGATTAAAGCGCTAAGCATGCTTTTAACGCGCTAAGTACGCGAATAACTAAAATGAATAAATATATGTGTATGTCAAACGCGTATATATATAACGTCCCACATCGAGCACACGGAGGGAAATTCAAAACTTGCCACGTCCTCATTGGCATGCCTATGCATGTGCATGGCCTTAATCGCGCTCAACCTCCGATTTGGCCTTAATCGCGGTCAAACTTATGATTTGGCCACATCACCACACGATGTACAATTTGGCTTAACAAAAGCATATTTTTTCCCATCCCACATCGACATATGGGAGCTTAAGCTCTTTTTGAAATACTATATATAAGGTGGTATGTGCTATGTAAAAGGGATCGGAAAAAAGCCGGTCCCGAGATGTGTTCTCGAAGGACGGGCTCCGACGTGTTTGAGTCTCCGAGGAGCTCGCACTATTTTATGGGAAAGACCTTAAAAAGTCTTATAAGCCTCCGAAAAGAGAATAAAATAATACGCGGGGGGTGGGAGAGCTCGAAGCAAGACGAGCCGGTTTCTAACGCGCCGAAAGGCCCGAGAGTTTAAGAATTTTATCCCGTATTAGGTTCGAGATTTTCGGGCTTCAACATGTACCCTATTAATTGTATATTTGTAAAAATAAAATTATTTGCACCCTATAAATTATATTTGTGCAAAAATAAAATTAATATGCACTATAATTATTAAAATTAATTACATATGCATCTTAATTATTAAAAATTTGATAAGTAATTATTAAAAATAAACTATCGGCCCGGCCCAGCCCGGCCCAACCCGGTATGTGTGGGCCAGCCCGCTCCCAGCCCGCGCGGGCCTATGTGGACCGGCCCGGCCCAGCCCGGTGATTTGCCGGGCCGGGCCTGGGCCACAGTTTCTTGGCCCAGCCCGGTGGCGGCCCAGCCCGGCCCGGTTCCATGACTAGTTGAAACCCAAAATTTTCGGGTTGGGTCGGGTCGGGTTTGCGTGTCGGGTCAGCTTTTGACGGGTCTAATTGTACCGCATCACCCATCTATATTAAAATAATTTAATTATAAAATAAATATAAAATAATAATAATAATAATTTTAAAATAAGGAAACTTATTGATAAAAACAAGTATTCAATCCTTATACAAAAATTATAATCTTACAAATTTTTGTTCGATTAAAATAATATATTATAGCACAAATAATTTATCAATATTATAAATCCCAAAAGAAGCAAATTAAATAAAGTTAATACAAGGTTTTTGTACCAAACTATTCTTTTTTGAATAACTTTATACATTTTGAACTAAGAGTTTAGTTAAGTCAAATTTGTGCCTTCAAGGTACGGGGACTAATACTAATTTTCTCTTAAACCTAATTAAGCAATGAAACATTTACAAACACTGAACGTAAATTGTAAAAATTAAACTATACCACAAAGAATAAATTGTAGCAAATGGAGCTGTCAAAACCTGATCCGACCCGAAAAATCGACCCGAACCAATCGATATTTTTTGGGTTGAAACCCGACTCGAATAGTAGCCTACAAAGAAAAAATCTGAACCCGATTAACCCGAACCCGATTGGGTTGAAACCTGAGACCGACCCGACTGACCCGATATATATATGTAGAATAAATCTATTATATTGTAAATATTATAATATATTTTATCATAAAACCTAGTATTATAAGTAAAATATTATTATAAAAATCTATTAAAAATAATAATATTTTATTATTAAATATTATTATTTAATCATAATATTATTTTAATAATCATTAAAAATTTAAATTCTTGACCTGTTAGGTCGACCCGAACCCACACGATAACCTGTCAAGACCCGACTCGGCTTGACCTGTAACCCGACTGACCCGAATCCACACTCAACCCGAACCCGAAAAGATTGAATCCGAATCCACCCGTCCTGACCTGTTTGACACCTCTACTAGCAAAGTATGAGCTACAATATTCTATGAACTATACAAGATTAGATAGATTTTAGGTAAACAATATCTGATTCAAAAGGTAAAAATATTTTATCTGAATATTCTTAAAATATGTTGATCTATTTATGGATAATTTTTAATAAAAATTTAAGATCGAATTCTACGACTGAGATATTGTTCAATGTGGGAGCGACACATGTCGTTGTAATTATAAATTTAACCTCCGCTTTAGTATATAAATTAGTATTAGTCCCATGCCTCGAATTAGTTTTAACTAAAAACTTTGTTTAGATTTTATATAAAGTTATTCAAAGAAACGTTTGACATAAAATCTTGTATTATTTTATTTAATTTGTTTCTTATGGAATATATTTTAATGATACAACATTTAAATTATAGTATATTCTTTTAATCGAATAAAGACTTGTAGAGTTATAATCTATATTGTCTATAGTATAAAGCGAAGACAAAGTCTTCACAAAAAATTGCGCCACGTATCATATCTTTAATAAAATAAGCAACCGGGCCTTTGCATATATAAAAAAACACTAATCACAATAGAAAGATAAATATATATGATTTGATAAAAATAATCAGCTGGGCCTCCTCGATATAAATCAGGTAGTTAGAATTTCATATAATCTTATCCCGTAAAAATTACCGAAAATTATGAATTATCCCTTACTAATAAATAGTTGTAATTTTCTTATAAGTATTATTATTTATGAGTTGATTTACTATTGGTAAAAAGACACTAATTATAATACGAAGATACATATATATGATCCTATATTTTTAACTTGATCATTGACGTTACATATCTAATTAAATTGGGTTTATAATCGCATTACCCGTACATGGTACGGGGGTTAAACTAGTTTATGTATAAGGATTGAATACTCCTAAGATTTATAGGATTTATTTATAATATTTATGTAAAATATAATTTTATTTTAATTATATGTTTAATTGGAGTGGACATATCTTTTTCTATATTATTATTTTAATCTCTAATATAGTATATAGTAAGATTAATTATTACATATTTAAGGAAAACTTATAGATACAATTTCAATGATATATATTATTTCATATTTTACATACATATGAGGAATACAATCAAAATTAATTAATTAAATTATCTTAATGAAGATGGGTGATACGGTCCAATGAGAAGTTGACACATGTCATGCCAAATATTATTTTTAACCTCCTCTTTAGTACGAGTATATAGGTATGATGATTATGATATGATGGATAAATAGGTACTTCTATGAACATAATGCGAGGCGCCCCCGTCAGAATTTCGGGGCGCCCCGCTTTTTGTGACATTCGAGGCGAATGTCAGCCTTTTGACATTCACCTCAATTGTCACACATTTAATCAGCATGCAAACTGGCAATAAATTGTGTGACATTCATCTCGAATGTCATGCGCGTAGTAAATTTGTAGAGTAAATTTGGGTAGTTACGTTGGGTAGTTGAATGTAATGCTATATAAAGAGGAAGGAGGTGAATTTTGTATAGTGGATGCATTATGAGAGTGAGAGATTTGGGAGAGGGATAAAAAAATATTAAGGGAAACTGGGAGTGAAAAAAATAATTGAGAGAGAGATTTGGAAAAAAAAGAGAGACAGATTTAGAGAAGGAAAAAAAATCAAGAGAGAGATTTGAGTAATTTTAATACTCCATGCGTCCCTAAAAGATCGTCCAAAATGACAGTTTTTGCGGTTATTAAGAAAATGTGAAAAAAATATGAAAAGTTGGTGGGAAAAAGTGAAAAAGTTGATGGGAATATTGAGTATGGAGGTAATATATGATATTAGATAGGGGTAGTTTTGTATTTTTGTAGATAAAAAATGATAAAGTTGGTGAGAAAGTTGGATAATTAAGTAATATAAGAGATTGAATGAGGGTAATATCGGAATAAAAGTATGATATAAATGGAAAGACGGTAAAGATGGGCAAACAAAAGGGGACACCCAAAAAGGAATATTGGACAAACATTTAGGGACGAAAGGAGTACAATGTCATGGAGGTTTGGAAGACCGAGAAGTAAATCTAAGACACCACTGCCGCCGGGCTCAACTTCAAACCAAATTAATTTAAATGAGCACGACGACGAGGTAACAATCTAACCCACAGCTCCTAATACCGAAGACGGTATAACCCAAACAACGCCTAGTTTGGGTTTTGATATTGGTATGTTGCTTAATTATTTTTTCTTAAATTATATGGGAATTTATATAAATCGACATGCATTTTGTTAAGTACAATATTTAAATTTGATAAATAATACAACATTATTTAAAGTTATTAACTATGGATGTTAAATTGAGTTTTATTATGTTTGCATATGTTCAAATTTAATCCATTTGAGATGAGTAAAAATGTAATTTAAATTGTTTATCTATTTGGTTAAAACTAATTTTTTAGTTTATGTATGAAATTAGTATAAAATATTCATAGATTTAGTTGACATATATCGATGTATTTGGTAATTAAACTATCCGTTGTACTACAATCATGTACCCATTTTAGATTTTTAACATAGTAGTTGAACTCTTATTACTTTAATATAATGGAGTTAGGTACATAATTGAATTCATGTATTAGAAAATTTGTATTATTCATTATTTAATTAAGTATGAAACTGAATATATATTCACACATTTATAATATATAAGTAAGCACCATATGACGTTTTTATATTCACGAATGAATTCATATTGTTCATATCATTTTTTTGTCACGTATTTAGTTAAGTTGTCACTATTCATGCATTAAGTAGTTAATAATATTTAAGTGTCATATGAATTTTATAGTGTACATGCATCACTTATTATATTGATTATATAATTATGTGTAGATACATTTATGCGTTCATCCGGGAGTTCAAACCCTCAATTCCAATTCTCAAACCCCACCCATTCACCTATACCGACTCTTGATTACCACAATGCTTGGGCTTCACCTCATACACCAGTCCCGACACCACCAGTACCTACACCACCTACCCGTGATCTATATCCTGAATTTCATAATGTTGCTACACCATATACCGACCAATCTTTTTTGAACATGATAGGGTGGACCCTTTACTCAGGTCCATCAAATGTTGTTGAGCCTTCCCACCGATATGCTGGTTTCGAGTTCAATTATTCTCCTCAACAACCTTATCCTTCCTAGCAGAATTATCTGACCCCCTATCAGACTTAATTTTCCCAATATATGTACCCTACCTCTTTCCAAGCTGACCCGTTCCCACATACATACCCTTCATCCTATCAAGCTGGCCCATCCCAACAAACATATCCTTCCCTCCCTGCACCATATCAGACTGGTCCTTCAAACCGTTCGCCACATCAATCTCCCAACCAGCCTGACCGCCATTATCATGAAGAACTTGAGATCCCTCAAGCGGGATATGCTGGTGGACCTAGTGATCCAAGACTATTGGTCAACTATGACACCCGCATTGCTAGAGATGTATGGTATAGTTTATCACGCGAGCAACCTATGGTCAAAACAAGATATAACAATTTGGTGACCTCCAACCCTTCCCATGCTAATTGCTTCCAAAAAGGATGAATCATTGATAGATCAATAGGTTTGTATTGGTGGACACATGCAAGAACTTCGTGAGGGCGCGGGAGTCCACGAGACGTCCTCAACCAATGATCATCACATATCGGCCGATATCCACTCTCAAGGTTGTTAGGAGCCTGATGCGCTCACGCCCACCATGTCAGCCAAGGGCGAGGAGGACGCTCTACAAGTTCGCTCCAACGGCCCCATCACCCGGAGTCATGCCAAACAAGTGGCCCGAGCCACCCATTCCATCATCACCCGAGCCATGGCAAGCATAGGGTCCATCGACGTCTCCAAGGACATCACCATCACCTATCTTCATGAAGACGGCGTAACCCATTTTTAGGTGCAAGTCTCAGGACCGACCTATTGAGGCTCGAGCACGATCCAACCCCTTGCACCACTCTCAGGAACGACCCCCTATAGGGCCGTGCCAAGATGGAGTTTTGAAGGCCTCTCAGGACCGACCCTCCAAAAGGGTCGTGCACGACCCTTTTGGGCCGATCCTGAGCCTTCCTTCTCCACATCCGCGTGTTTCTTGCTTCCCAAGGCGAGATCCGCCCTATCCTTATTTAGGTTTATTTCCTTGTTATTATTTTGGATTTTGGAGATACAATTTAGATTTATATCTTTTGTTTGTTTCCTTTTATTGTTTTATTTTAGGAGAAAACTCTATCTTTTGCACAAGATAGAATTCTCTTCCCTAGTTTAGATCTAGCCTAGTTTTTCTTCTATTTAAGCCTTGCAATTGTACTCATAACTCTTAACGCATAATTGAAGAATTGTTTGGCTTAGTAGAGTGAATCTCCTAACACCCAAACCGTGCGTTCGCCCCCTTGTTCCGAGCCCGCGCTTGTGCCCTAGAACACCTAACGTGTGTGTTCTCATCTCGTTCGAGCCATCACGTTGGCCGAATCTCAAATCCACAATCTCCATCACGTTGGAGGTTGCATATCACTTGCTTCCGCGAACTCCGAAGAGACTACCAAGGCGATCTTAGTGATCCTTTCGCACTCTCAAGCCTTCTACGAGGACGAGAGCGCATCAACTGGTATCAGAGTTGAGAGGTCGTGTAAGTCTCTTACCCCCACTTGTTCTAGCATATCGTGTGTCTTTCTCCATTCCTTCATTGTTTTGTTGACCTAGGTTTTCCATCATCCCTTCGATTCATCTAGTTTTGTCCCAAAAATTTTTATTTTTTATTATTTTTTTTGCATTAGTACGATTATTTAAAAAAAACCCCACCTTGCTCGATTCTTGTTATTGCTTGCACATTGCCCTAGCTTTTGCATGCTTAGGTAACAATAATTGAGTCTATTGCATTCCATCCTTCGTAGAGGATAAAATCCATACGATTGTATGTTGTTTTTGCATTCAAAAAAAAACCGTAGAGGATAAAATCCATACGAAACAAAAAAAAAATTATAAAGCGAGTCGCTTGTTTCAGTTTGAGAAAGTCAAAATAAGGCAACTCAAATCTCTTTGTCATAATCATCCTTGCTTTGACTCTCTTTGCTTTGTGATTGCTAGTTGTGTTTTTGTTGCTTGCTTTGACTTGAACTCGAGCGTGCCTAAGCCAACCAACACCCAAAGCCTTACACACGAGTGTTAGATCTCTTGGGCGTTTTTGACTTGGACATCTCGAGGCCAAGCCGTTTTTGTGCACTTGATACTCTGATGGCTCATCTTTCTCCTAGGTCGCCCTCGGGGTCTTCAGGAGGGAACGACAATGAGGAGAGCAACCAACAACACAATCCACGCGATCCACCACCACCACCAATTCCTAATGCTACCGAGATGATTGCGTTGCAATACATCTCCGAACAATTACGGGCGCTACAAGATCGGACACGGGCTGCCGAAGAGCACAACCAATTATTAGTGAGGCAACTTGCTGAGGCCAACGCTAGGCTCACGCTTAGTGTACCGGCCCATAAAGTGCAAATCGCGCCCCACATCCAACAACAAGCGTCCGAGGCCGCGAATCTCTTGCGACATTCACTAAAGGGCAAGAATCCCGTGGATCCGAACCCACCACCCATCATTCGCAAGGAGCCCACACGGGAGTCACACACCCACCGTAGTACTCTCAGGACCGACCCTCCTAGGGTCGTGCATGACCCATCTGGGGTCGTTCCTGAGAGCGCGACCCACACCCACACTAGTGGTCCAAGGAAACCAAACGGTTCACGGCCCACCAACACCACTACTCACAATGTCCAAATTGTGGAGGAGACCGACGAGGAGGTACTTGAGGCGGACGACCGACACTCCTACGATCTTAAAGGACCGACGCTCCTATACAGTACCACACCCTACGCCGGCAAATCCGAAACAAGGTAATCCTAGATCCTCTAGTCAATCCGATTTTGATACTAATGATTTTCATGTGGATGATTCCAAGGACACCAAAGCACAGTTTCTCCCTATCATTCATTCTCCCGAGGCGCCACCAATGGCTATGATTCCTTCGAGGAGTTCGATGATGAGGAAGAGCCCGGCTACAATCATGATGATCATCAAGCCTACCACTCGCCCTTACAGGATCCTCCCGAGCACCAAGAGCGCTCGTCGGATTGGATCCCTAGAGGCCTACGACCAAGCCATGCACACGCAAACGCAAGGCCGCGGTCGTGGCCAACATGGCGGTAGAGGTGGCCGGGGTGGCGGATGTGGCCCACCAAGGGGGGGAAGCGGACCTGAATATCCCTCGGACGATGATGGGTACAACTACCCTAGACGAGGACGGGATGATGCCAACCGCCCATGGGGCCAAGGTCGTGGTTACGACCAAGGCCGGGCTATGGCCAAGGTGGCCAAGGCAACAGTGCACATGCCGGAAAGAGAGACGTCAAGATAAGGATTCTTCCGTTCCATGGCGAATACAGCCGTACAAGACCGAAGCTACGCTCGAGCATCTACACTATGAGGAATATGAGAAGGTGGAGGTGGTCACCCTTCACTTCGAAGATGGAGCGCAAGCTTGGTGGCAACGCTTGAAAAGTGATCGTGCTCGACGTGGGCTCCCACCCATTGTGGAGTGGCGCCAACTCGTGCACATTATGACTCAAAAGTGGGTACCCCTTAACTACCGTGACCACATGAGATCCGAGATAGCCAAGGCGAAACAAGGCTCCATGACCCCGGAAGAGTTCTTCACTCACCTCGAGCACCTCTACAACCGGGCCAATGTGAGTATATCTCCGAGCACCTTTCGGACGAGGTTCATCACGGGTCTCAACCAACCCATCCAAGACCAACTCGAGGTCTTGCCCATCAAGGATATTAGCCAGCTCATTCATACGGCTATGAAAATATGGGAGCAACTCGAGACGCAAAACTTATTCCAAGAGGTATTCTTCGGACTCTAGTCCTATGGTTATTCTACTAACCACTCTTCTCTTCCATCCTCCGAATCTTCTAGGTCTCTAGAGAAGGCCCCCTCGTCTCTCCCTAGCGCGCCGGAATCACGCCCTGCGGCCAACCCGGACCGCGCCCGAGATGTGGTGTGCCACAAGTGTGGTGGCCGTGGCCACTATCAAAAGGATTGCCCTAACATGAAGAAGGTCCTCTTCTTGGAGCATAATGAATATTATAGCGAGGAGGAATATGAGGACAAGCCGGAGGACGAGACCTCGCCCAAGGCCTATGAAATTGATGTCAGCGCCGCCCACGACGTCCCATCTCTCGGCCTTATGGTGAAGCGAGCACTAAGCGCGCATGAGGACAAGGACAATGGGCAACGATTCAACTTGTTTCACACGCGTTACATCGTGAACGATGTTTCTTTGAGCGTGATTATCGATAGTGGCTCCTGTTCCAACTTCTTGAGCGAGCGGGTCGTCAAGCACTTCAACATGGCCACAACGCCCCACCCATGTCCCTTCAAGCTACAATGGATCTCTTCCACAACCTCGAGTTGGGTAACACATCAAACTCTTCTTTCTTTTTCCATTGGTCAATATAAAGATGAGTTCTTATGTGACGTAGCGCCTATGGATGCCACACATTTGATGTTGGGGCGCCCTTGACAATACGATCGTCGCGTGCTCCATGATGGTTACTTGAGCACCTACATGTTCATGTACCAAGGGAAGCGCGTGACACTCTTACCTATGAGTGTGAATGAGATATTGCAGGATGAGGCCGAAAGGCATAGAGACCAAGTTCGGCCCAAGTCCACCCACGAGATTGACCGAGTGTCCCATAATGACGAGCCACCCTTTCTTGGCTCGTGTGAGAAGCCGCTTTTCCTAGCCCGAAGGAGAGACATCGTGCCATCACTCCAAGATAAGTATGGGGCCCATGCCACCTTCAACGTGGCTGACTTGTCTCTTTACATTGAGCCTCCCTTTGATGAAGAAATAGGGACGTTTCCCAGCCAAGGGGGGGAGGATGATGCGCTCACGCCCACCATGTCGGCCAAGGACGAGGAGGACGCTCTACAAGTTCGCTCCAACGGCCCCATCACCCGGAGTCGTGCCAAACAAGTGGCCCGAGCCACCCATTCCATCATCACCCGATCCATGGCAAGCATAGGGTCCATCGACGTCTCCAAGGACATCACCATCACCTATCTTCATGAAGACGGCATAACCCATTTTGGTGCAAGTCTCAAGACCGACCTATTGAGGCTCGAGCACGACCCAACCCCTTGCACCACTCTCAATAACGACCCCCTATAGGGTCGTGCACGACCCTAGGAGGGTCGTGCCAGGATGGAATTTTGAAGGCCTCTCAGGATCGACCCTCCTAGGGTCGTGCACGACCCTAGGAGGGTCGATCCTGAGCCTTTCTTCTCCGCGTCCGCGTGTTTCTTGCTTCCCAAGGCGAGATCCGCCCTATCCTTATTTAGATTTATTTCCTTGTTATTATTTTGGATTTGGGAGATGCAATTTAGATTTATATATTTTGTTTGTTTCCTTTTATTGTTTTATTTTGGGAGAAAACGCTATCTTTTGCATAAGATAAAATTCTCTTCCCTAGTTTAGATCTAGCCTAGTTTTTCTTCTATTTAAGCCTTGCAATTGTACTCATAACTCTTAACGCATAATTGAAGAATTGTTTGGCTTAGTCGAGTAAATCTCCTAACACCCAAACCATGCGTTCGCCCCCTTGTTCCGAGCCCGTGCTCGTGCCCTAGAACACCTAACGTGTGTGTTCTCATCTCGTTCGAGCCATCACGTTGGCCGAATCTCAAATCCACAATCTCCATCATGTTGGAGGTTGCATATCACTTGCTTCCGCGAACTCCGAAGAGACCACCAAGGCGATCCTTTCGCACTCTCAAGTCTTCTACGAGGACGAGAGCGCATCAGAGCCTTGATGTGATCGAAGAACTGCTCAATACACATGCTAGATACCTTTCTTGGAAGATGAGAGAATACTATTTTGAGTGGTTCCGTCATGCGCAATATGGTTATTGGAACGGAGGTACGGTCCTTCTCCATTTGCCCTCGGTTGGTTCTGGTTTGATTCTCAACCATATGATGCATCCTTCTCAAAAGAGTGTTCAATCCTCCTATGGACGTTTGCAAGTATTGTTTTAGGCTAGAGTTTTGCGACTCAACCCTGTAGATAATTTAAAAATCCTATTATAATCAATTCAATACTACTATACAAGATTGTAAAAGTACTAAATTTAACCTGTTAGTCGTCCTTGTGAAGAAGTTTAGGCGGTGATCGGTGAATGCTCTGACTATTCGATTGTTGTGGCAGAGCCAGGTATTGTTGAGATATTCGAATAATAACGAGCTTAGAGTTTCTTTTAACCATTTAAGCTTTATCTCATACTCTGCGACCATAGTCGAGCAAAACAACTCCCATGCTCTGTTTGCAAACCAATCCGCCGATGCTGCAAATCCATGCCCAATAACATATGCTTTGCAATTACGTTGGATGTGCACCCAACATAACATGTGTTTCGCATTAGGAAACAAGGCATCCACAACGTTCACCTCGGCCATATCTCTATCGGTTAATATGGCTTCTGGCGTTGCTCCAACCATTTGGTACAATTTCTTCAACTAGCGTAGCACCCACTCGTAGTGATCTTGGATCTCTCTTGTCATAAACGCAAAAGCAATGCAGAAATTGCGCCCGGTGCAAGTAAATCCGATAATTTCACACAAGGGCATGCCATACCTACATTTTCATTTTGAAAGAAGTCAACATTGGGTAATATAAAATACAAACTAAAAAACAATTAATAAGAAATGCTTACATGTTAGTCTGATATGTAGAGTCCATGATGGCGACATAAGGGAACAACTTCAACAAATGGATCGACTTCGGATGGGCAAAGAACAAGTCTTTTATCTTATTGCTTCCCGTCTCAGTCCGATAGTCGACGTAATAACTCAATTGTTGTAAGTAATAAAGTGAGAATTGAGTTACTATCATTGATCCCATCCCATCTTTAAAGACTTTGTGTCTGTAGTAATATAATTGTTTCATTGATGTGGTGAAGCCCGGATACTTGAGATGTAGGTAAGACACTATATCTCTAGGCTCTGAACCAATCAATGCCAAGTTCTTTACGACTTCCTTCTGCTCCTCTGTCATCCGATCAGCAAATGGATATCCCTTAAGACTTTCAGGGAGGGAATGATTGTGGCGCCCGCATTCCTCTCTTAGCGTCCAACTTTGGGTTTTTGAATTTTTCCTTCCAACCAACATAAACCCACATCCTATCTTTCTTAGGACCGCTATCTAGATCATCCCCTATTTGTATATTTCGCTCAATCTTGCGGGGTTTACCCTTTTTGTCTGGCTTATACTCCCCACCCAAGACACACCCCAAGAGGATTTTTGTAGGCCATGAATTATGCGTGGTGATTACAAAATTCTAACTCTTTCCTTTAGCAACGGCCCACTCTCTCATATCATCACGCTCGTCCCACTCATAATCATTTGTAAATTCAACAGAAAAATCGAGAAATTGACTAGATTGAATATAAAAATTAAACTATATTAGAATTATTCAAATTTAAGTAAAATTTTGTTTGTTTAAGAAAATGTGTAAAACTTGCATAACAATTAGTAAAATGTTACGTACTTGTCCTTCTTCAATAATATTCGTATGAATTTCATGTGCACTCTCAAAATAAGCATCGTCATTTGCGTCCTCATCAAGTTTAAAAAATAACTTATAATTAATATAGCAAAAAAAAAATACAATTGAACTGAATTTGAGATATTAATACATTTAAACATTATTATATAATACTAACCTTAAATTTTCCGATCAACCATTTTCCCGGGTTCATTTCAAACGAGGAAATCAAGCCGTAAAATAATTTTAAACCTCGACCGCGTATTTATACTACGAGGGAGATGTCTAGTTGTACAAAAATTTGTCTTCTGGGGTGACAATCGACGTGGCTGTCACTTTTTTGTGACAATCGAGGTGGGTGTCAGGGGTGACAATCGAGGTGGTTGTCATATTTGCTTTGAAAATTGAAAAAGTTACCCATGGGTGACAACCGAGATGGTTGATAGGGCGCTTCGAAAAAAACGGGGGCGCCTAGACGACCCTTTTGTTTCGCCGGCGTTTATATGTGGGCGAGGGTGACTTTATAAATTGAGGATGATTTGTGTAATTTTACCCTGAAAAGCCCTAATTGTTAGGACTGAGACGTTGGACCGAAACACCGAAGAACCGAACTGAACCGAACTGACTGAACCAAGCAGTTCGGTTCGGTTCGTGGTAAAATAGGTTGAAAAAAACTCGGTTCGGTTCGTATTTTTGTTAGAATAGTACCCCGAAATCCCCAATTACCCATAAGCCGCAGCCCGCAGGTGACCTAGCAGTTGGCAGTTCCCTCGCCCTAGCAGAGCCCTCACGCCTCGGAGCCCTCGTCGGCCGCCCTCCTTGCGAGTTCTCACGCCTTCCTTCGCACACCACCTGTTCGACGATTTTGCTGAGAGAGGGCGTCACCCCTTCAACAAACAACAATTAACCAGCCATGAAGTTGGATGTTAATGTGCTTAGACACCTCTCCAAGGATGATTTTAGGGTTCTCACGGCCGTTGAGATGGGCATGCGCAACGTCCGTACTCTCTCTCTGTCTCTCACATACTCGCACATACTTTGATTTGATTTGATTTGGTTTTTCTGTTTCTGAATTTTCTTATTGATGACTCCATTTCAGCATGAGATCGTCCCCGTCGAGCTCATAGGCCGCATTGCATCTCTCAAGTAACCATCTCACTCTTTCTAGGCTTGCACTTTTGTTTTCCAAATTCTAAACTTCAGCTTTTTAATCTTCTGTCCTTTCCGGTTGTTTGTTTAGGCATGGAGGTGCTTACAAGGTGCTCAAGAACCTGCTCAAGTTCAAGCTCTTGCACCATGACTCCTCTCGTTGTCAGTAACTAGCTTTTTCGTGTTTCCAAGCTTTTCTTTTCCCTTTCTTTTATAATTTTGGTGCTCATATCTGTTACTGGGCTTTTCTGTTCAGATGATGGATACCGCTTAACTTACCTTGGTTATGATTTCCTTGCAATTAAAACTCTTGTGAATCGTGGAGTGTTCAGCTCTGTTGGCCGCCAACTTGGAGTTGGGAAAGAATCTGGTAAGTCTTTTCATTTTCAACTTTTGTTTCTGAAGTTATTATTTCCACAACTGGGCATGGAAGCGATTTAACATTTTCTCCTGTGGCTGTAGATATATTTGAGGTTGCTAATGAAG
The DNA here is from genome assembly GCA_934048045.1 of Polygonum aviculare. Classification (NCBI taxonomy): domain Eukaryota; kingdom Viridiplantae; phylum Streptophyta; class Magnoliopsida; order Caryophyllales; family Polygonaceae; genus Polygonum; species Polygonum aviculare. The sequence goes on along the minus strand of OW204032.1, from coordinate 10,780,658 downwards.
ATGGGACAGTGATGGCCATGAAGCTCCACAGGTTGGGTAGAGTTTCCTTCAGGGCAGTCAAGTCTAAGCGTGACTACCTGAAACACAGGAGCAGCTTTAATTGGTTATATTTATCAAGACTTGCTGCCCTGAAAGAATTTGCTTTCATGAAGGTGGGGTTTCTTTCACATTTGGAGCTTACCAATTTATCTGCACAAACAATCTTGTTGTTTCTTGGGACTGACCTAAATTTTATTGACTCCTTTTGTAGGCGTTGGAAGAACATGATTTTCCTGTACCTAATGCCATTGACTGCAACCGCCATTGTGTGATTATGTCGCTTGTCCCAGGCTATCCCCTTGTGCAGGTGAAGCAGTTGCAAAATCCAGATGTGGTTTTTGAGACTATAGTTGCTTTGATTGTGCGCTTAGCTGAGCATGGGCTTATTCATTGTGACTTTAATGAGTTCAACATAATGATTGACGATGATGAGAAAATCACTCTGATTGATTTCCCCCAAATGGTGTCAGTCTCTCACCGTAATGCACAGATGTATGTATCAAGACCTTTCTAGTGTTTAATATGTGAATCAGAACCTGTTAATTTAATTAATGTTCACTAATGAAATAATGAATGATGTAACTTAAGGCATTAGAGCAATAATGTGACTTCACTTGTCTGCTTCAGGTATTTTGACCGGGATGTTGAATGCGTCTTCAAGTTCTTCAGAAAAAGGTAAATTGTCAGTTCCAAATGTTCGAACTTCTGTGTTTTTTTTTGGTAAAATTTTGTGGAGAAATATCTCATGTAAACTTGATTTTTTGCTATCGGTTGCTTAATTTACTCTTTTTAGCTTTGAATCTTTACAATGAATACTTTATAATTTTCATGCTCCATCACCTAGATAGAATACATCCATCAAAATCAAATAACTAATGAAATATTAAAGAGTAAATATTGGCAGAAACACTGATATCTACTTTTTGAAGTGAAGCTATTCTTGCTAACTGTTTTGATAAGTTATTCTTATTTTGAACTGCTTATCAGTGTGCCTTTGTTTACCAAGTCATCCAGTTTGTTATGTGTATCTGGTTTCTAAAACGAATCGAAATATCTCTGAATTTGTTGTTTCTCTAAAGATTCTTTTGGGTGAAAATGTTCCTTTAAACACTCTAAATAGGGGAAAATAGACTGGTGAAGTTAAGTGAATGGTGTGAACCGTGTGATGCAAGAGGCACTTGAAAAGTAAACTCTTCTACACTACTATTTAGTATTGGTGCCACGAGCAGTTAATATTTACACACTGTAACATGAACCTTTTGATTCATTTCGTTTGCCTAATACACATGATGTCATACATCTATCTTAGTCTTTAAAGGCCTTTTGTATATTTGATAGTGTTGAAAGATATGTTTGAAAATGAGGACACGAATCAGGTTCTCCTTATTAGAAAAGGAAAGGAAGGGAAGGTATTAAGACATGGTAACCATGGACTTACAAATTGCCGAGCCTGTTGTAAAACAAATGTTTTTTAGAATTCAAGCTGTCCTTTGACACTGAACAGATGCCATAAGGTTAGTCTGAAATGCATGAGAGAAGTAAGGGAAGGAAACTTTCATAAACGTACTTGATCATTAGAAAATGCAAGATTGATTATTGACATAAACATTGCTTCAAATACATGAAATAGAGATGCATTTAGGCAGCTGAATGCTAAATGTTACATATCTTCAGCGTTTCTTGCACATAAGAGATTATACAAGAGGGTAAATCTGTATTTTCGTTTTGGAAACAAGTCAACCGTTATAATGGCAACTGACATGTATTACACTTGCTTTCTTTTATACCATCTTCCATCATCATGTCAACCTACACTGAATATATCATATTAAGTATACATATACATATGTTGATTATATCTACAGGATGTTGAATCCTTCAAATATTCAATGCTGGTTTCTTGTTTTAGCACCAACACTTCTTTGGCTTTTGATTGAGACTTACCATATTCAATGTCCAGATTCAACCTAACTTATCAAGAACAACGGGATGAGCTGGATGCATCAGAGATTGATGCAGATGGTGATGGTAGGCCATGCTTATCCTCTATCTCCAAGGATGACTGTTTCCTAGACAAGGAACTCGCTGCCAGTGGGTTTACCAAGAAAGATCAGGCTAAGATGGAGAAGGTAATACTAGTTTATATTGCATGAGGAAGTTATTTCCTGCTAAATGATGCAAAGTGATTTTTATACTGAACTTTTTATCATGTTTGTTATTGACGCCCTACTGTGGGACAATGAATAAGTAATTTAAAATTTTTTTATCAACGAGAAAGATGTCTCTTGTAAAATCACACATGTTTTAACTTCCATAGCAAATAAATGGGAAGTATTTCTTAGTGTTTTTCACTTTTTTGAACCACTTCGAAAGTTTCCATAATAGATCTGGCCTAAGTCCTATTTTTTAGTATTTTTTTACCTCTTTTCTACCATAATGTGTACTCATAGGAAAACTTAAGCCCTCATGAGTCCTCCTGTATCTTTATCTCAGTATCTTAAATTATTGATGGTTTCAATGTCATTCTTGGTTTTGTAAGTTACATTTGAACTTTTTTGTTAGTATCAACATCACTCTTTTTGGGCCATTGAAAAGTTCTGCATCTATTTGGTACTAATCAAAACATTTAGACAATTAACAAATATAGCTCCGTACCTATCAATGGCAATCCTCCAGAGGACACTACCCTATGATTTGAGGGATTCATATTCTTTTGATAGGCACAGAGGTTTATTTTTTTGATTCTCTAAATATTTTGGATATTGTTCTGCTTTCGTAAGTATGGCTCTTGATTATCATACGAGATTCACATTCTAAACATATTAACCTTTCTTATTAGCACCTCCTGTCAATATAAAACTGAGGTGTTTATTCTGTATAAATGAACCATTCAAATAATTTATGTATATTGGCTTTATCATTTCTTCTAATCCCTGTCGTTACTTCCATGATATTTGTTTACCAGAGAGTGATACCTTTTGGTTTTAGGGCCACATGCTCTCTCCTGAGATCTTTTCTCAATTCATTGTTGTTACTTTATACTATTTGGTAATATTTTGTGGTCTAAGTGTTTCTAATTTTTTTTTCAACAAGTTTTATCCTGTCTTCTGCTGATATTCTTTTTACTTCTACTCGAGTCTTGACTGCACCTGATACTGATAGAAATTTGTTATTTTCTGCAGTTCATTGAGCTTGAGAATGATAATAGTTTGGGTTCTTCTGATGAAGAATGCACTGATGAAGAGTCAGTTTCTGATGAAGAGCCTAGTGAGATTACCATGCAGAAAGAATCAAATACTGAAAACTTAAATTCATTGAGTTTGTCTAATCAGGTTTCCTCTTAGTGCCTTTCCTCTAAGAAAACATTTTTTTATGTAGACTGCTTGTTATTTCTACACTTCACTAGATTCGCACTTCGCAGTGCATGCTCTGAGTTTGTTACATTTGTAGTATAATCAAATATGTCATAAGGCCATGTAGATTCCAGAAATTGGTACTTATTAATCATAACTACTAAAGCGGAGGTTAGATTTAATATTCAGACCGACACGTGGCACTTCCTCATTGGACCGCATCATCCATCTTTAATAAAACAATTCAATTTATTTGATTGGTTAAAATTTTATTGTAGACCCCACATTAGATTTTTTTTATCTACTAATTCCCATTTTAATTAATTAAAATTCAATAAAACAAACTACTCTATGCTATAGAATTTATCCAAAAAAAACAAATCCTAACTTACCAAATCTATTAGGAGTATGGTATTTTTTAAAAAACAAACTACTCTATGCTATAGATTTTTTTTAAAACAATCCTAACTACTCTATGCCGGCAATAGTACAGATATTTAGCCAATTTCAAAAAAAAAACCTATCTAATATAATGCTATTAGTACCGTATGGTATTTTTTTTAGCCATGTACCGTACGCTATTGTTGTAGAAACAAATTATATAAAATAATACAAATTTTATAGTAAACTATTATTTTGAATAACGTTATATAAAATTTAAGCAAGTGTTTAGTTAAATCAAATCGTGTCTTTAAGGCACGGGAACTTATACTAGTTAATTCACCAGAGCAAAATCAATGCATGGTACCTCATTTTGGTTAAGAGGGTAAAATTGTTGACCCATTAGCATGTGAGATCAATGAAAGGTCATATTTATTCAGTCTTGAAAACATTGTTGTTATCATTGATAACTTATCAATATGTCGTCTTTCTCCTTGGTAGATTCCTTGAATTACATTTGAAGTATATGTTTGAACAAGCAACTTAAAGACTTGGTTATATTACACGCTCATGGTGATTGCTGCGAAGAGATGCTGTTTTCATTTTATGAGGAAGAATGATCATAAGTTGTTTATAACATAGAGTGAACTTAACCGTCATTATAAAGTTATTTGTAATTTCATAATTCCAGCATTACTAGACGAACTTTTAACCTTGCTTTTTTACTTTTATTCCATTGCTTTACATGCATGTGTCTGCTGTACAATATAGTACGTGCATTTGTTCTTGCTCTTGTAATCACTTGATCCATGGTTCCTTGAACTTTACAGTGGAAATGGGCCAAGGGGCCTATAACTTCTAATTTTGAAGAATAAAAACCCACTTTGTGTTGCTGCATGCTATCGTAATCTGACACATGTAGCTTTATTTATTTTTATTGACTTTGACAGAATAAGAATAGCAGTATATTGGAGGATCAACTAGCTTCTACATCTGACCAATGTGATGACAACGAGACAGAACCTGCAGTTGACAAGGTATGATTATTCCGCTCTTGTACTCCAAATGATTAAGATCAGTAAGGGAGCAAGAGCATATGATTGTCTCTGGATGATTTGCAAAAATTGCATTGGAGTCGTAATTTGGTGTTGGTTCTTTTAGGAGGAAGCTAGTGGTGAAGATGAAGAAGATAACAATGAAGATGCTGAGCTGATGAAACGGCTGAGCAAGCAAAGGCGACGGGCAGTTGCAGCAGCTCATGGCAAGAGGAGGACAACCACGTCGAGGAATTCATACAAAGACAAGGGTGGAAAGTCCTCACAAAGCTCAAAGGTCCAAAAGCAGCTTTCTAGCTGGTAGAAAACAATGGACTTCGCGGCAGAGCTTGCTGTGCTTTATAATCTGCATAATTTTCTGAGATTTCAGCTTTTGGAGTTCAGAGTACGACACTAAATATAATATTTACAGGCTTAATCTTCTAAGGCTGTTGGAATATGAAACTAAATGATTTGAACAAGAAATTTTAATTTTTAGTTTTCTGCCTTGTTTATCAGAGATCCAATGCCTTTTTTTTTTTTTTTTTTAAAATCCTCCATATGTTGCGCTCTATCTGCACTAGTTAAACACAGATTCTCCTTGTCTGATGTCCAAATCAACATAACACCAAACCATATTGTTCGATTCCATATGCTACTAATTCATAGTCACATCAACACACCCAAACGATAATGACGAGCAACGCTGATAAAAATTGTACCAAAAATTGGACAAAAAATTTAGATTAGATGACAAAAAGTAGGTAAACAACAAAGTAAAATTGGACCAAAAATTGGAGCCAACATTTAGATTAGATGACAAATAGTAGGTGAACAACAAAGTGAAGCTATCACAACTCTCCACAAAACCACCTATACTCAACTACTGGCTACAAAGGACGTTGGCTTGCAACCCTTATTCTTGTTCTCTGGTGGTTGTATTAGTCGTTTGGTGGCTTCGGCTTTTCTGATCTTATTCTTTCCTTCCATGGCAACAACTCGTCTTGTAAATCCATCCATCCATCATGCCCTATCTTCTACTTCCGGTCTGTTTCGATTGAGGGGTGCGATTGACACATGGCTTTTTGGTGCCTGTTCTTTGCCCATTGACCATTTCCTCGAAAATTTCGGGATGTATTTTCACATAATTCCTATCTAGGGTTTCCCATAATTTATGTATAAGTGATTTAGGTCTCTTATACTTGAAAATGTTCGCTTGGTTGCGAAGGATGAACACTCATATGTGCAAATCTTGATTGAAACTTCTATACTTACATCTGATTGAAAATTTTGTATTTCACTTTTTAACTTTGCCAATATACAGTTTCAACTCTATCTCTTGTTACCTCACCATATATCTAAGAATCTACCTTAAGGTTTTTATACAGGGTTGAACTTGTTCAATTTAGTCCTATATGCTTGTTCACATGCTCCTTTGTTTGTCCTATGTTTTTTGGAAGCACAAAGTTGAGATAGTGAGTAGTGACAATCTATAATTCTTGGATTCTTCCAAACAATAATGATAGCGCATGATGTTCCTTAGGTCTGTATGGGTTTTGAAAATTTGCATAATAAATTATCACTGTTGTTGTAAATTGGGCACAACTTTGCCTAATTATTTGAATTGTTGCCATACTATGCTATAGGGCACAACTTTGCCTAGACTATTTTCTTTCTAGTATTTAAGGTTGGATAGAGATTTATTTTTAGACCTAAGCTCACTTTGGAGAATTTGTTCTCGTTTGACATTCATATGGAGAACTAAGTCGTTTTGCTTAGACAAACAATTGCAGCATCGGTTTGTTTCAATTGTGACATTTCTAATTCCTTGTCTATTCAATGGATCTAATCTCTTCTCTTGATTGAATTGTATTGACTTATTCGGTAATTTCTATCTTGATCATTTAGGACTTGTTGTTATTACGTTATTGCTAGATCTAGAGTGTTTCCGATTGAACATCTTGATTTCATAATGGCAAATGCATCGTGCCAATATCTAGTTGTGTTAGTCTTATACAAACGAGAATTGATTTGCATTTTAGGGTTTAAGCTGGTTGTTTTATCTTAGATTTGTATCAAGTATATTCATGTTCTTGATTGTTTAATTAATTAGTTAGGGTTTAGTAGTATCCAATTAAGCTATTAATTATAAGTGTAAAAAGGAATTGGAATTTTCATTCCATGAAATAATGTATTGAAATTGTAGAAGGAATTGAAATCAATATTGCATAAAATATTGAATTGAAATCAATGATCAACTTGTCAATCGATTGCCAATATTTGTTTGGCTAAGCTATTTTCACAAATATTGATAATCAACCTTTGCAATTCATTAGTTTTTGCATGATTAAGATTTCAAACAACAAAAACCCCTTTTGTTACTTACTTAAGTTTGACACAAAACTCATTACAAAAGATAACTTGTCTTCTTGAAAATTCGACTCTTACTTGCTAAAGACAACGGTTTTAGATTAATTTGAACTTTTGCATAGTAGTAATTTAAAACGACTAAATTACTGTTATCATATGGTTTTTAGAACTACTCAAATGTGTATCAAATTGAGTAAGCACCGAATTGGGTGAATGTGTTAAAACTCTAAGTGAAAGATATATGTTTGTAATTTGGTAATTTGATTTGCAAACTTTTTTTATTGGGAGGGGTATCCCTACAAATTCGCCTTCTATTTTTCTAGTCCTAATTTTTTCTAGTCCTAGATAATGCTATCTAAAATGCTGTAATATGTAGATGGTGCGAATTAAAGATGTGCATATTGTTAAAACCGGACCAAATTAGGCCCGCGCGTTAGTGTTTTTGTAGAATTTATGCACCCTTACAAATACTTAATTTTATTCATTTTCTTTAGGTGATTTACTCCACAGTGAGATTAAATATCAACATTCCAAGTGGACCTGAAAGTAGTCCGTGATTAGTCTATTAGTACGAACAAAAAAAAAAAAAACTGCTCCCGAAAATGGCGATTTTCTAGGGTTACCTTCTCTGTGAGGAAACTCTCTCCCTTCCTTTGGTAAGGGTGTTCTAGCCTCTGTGCTAGTTTCAATTCCTGGTACTCTGCTCAGGCTTCCCCTTCATCTTGCTATGGCTTCTGTCATACAACCCGGCCTTTACCTTACGCCGGCGGAACGCAATGAAATTCAAGGCTGACTTCTTCAAGATGAACCTAATCTTACTCCAACTCTCTTACTTTTCTTGGTAAGCTTTTATCCCACAAGCCTTTCCATTTACACGCTCTTTGGAACACTCTCAAATTGGCTTGGAAGTTGAGAAAGGGCTTTATTCTTCGGGAAATCTCCTCAAACCTTTTCTTTATTCAATTTAATTGTCTTGAAGACAAGCTTCGGGTTTTAGAGGATGGCCCTTGGTCTTTCAATCAGAGCCTTCTTCTTCTGAATGATTCTAAGTATGTTCCACCGTCCAAAGTATGCTTTGATTTTGCTTGGTTCTAGATTAGTGTTCATGACATCCCTTTCTTTGCTTTGAATGGCTAGATAGCTGCTTCATTTTGTCTCTTATTTCACTTCTTCTCTTCGTTATCTTCTGATTTATCTGAGATCTCTCCTGGATTTATGAGACTGAAGGTGGAAATTGAACTAAAAGAGCCCTTATGTCGTGGTGTTCTTCTTAATCTGGAGGCCCTAGGGAAGCTTTGGATTCCAATCAAATTTGAGAAACTTCCTAATTTTTGCTATGCTTGTGGAAAACTAGGGCACGTTCAAGCTGAATGTGATGATGATGAGGCTCGTGGTTTTGTGACCTAGTATGGCTCATGGCTCCGGGCTCCTTCCCTACCCTTTGTTGTTTCCATTGCTCTAAGTAACCTTCCCTCTGATGATTCTCCTTAAAAGCTTCATAAGAAAGGGGTTAGGACACTATTAGAATCTATTTTGCTTGGCTCTAATGATGATGGCTCTGATGATGATGCTCCTGGTACTGTTTTGTCCTCTCCGAACATGGACAACGTTACCGACCAAGTTGGTCAAATTGAAGTTCAACAGGTGTTGAGAAGGTCATTCCTTCTCCTCTGTCTATTCCCCCATCAGCTTCTGTTGTTGTTTCTGGTGAGAATTTTGTATGTGTTGCGCCTTGCTCAGCTGCCAACAATCTTATTTTATCACCTTTACTTGGCATGGTGTCCTCTTCACTACTGGATTCTTTGGTTGAGGTCCCAATTACTTTGGCTTCGCCTCCGGACAAAAAAAAAGGGGTCTTGGAAACGTATGGATAAAATTTGGGGGTCCCCTATGCAAGATATACAATAAGATAAGGGTAAGAGGTCCTCTCCCTTTCCCTCTTCCTCCCAATTTAAATCCAAAAAAACCTCGCTCTTTTGTAGTTCCTGAAACCTCTCAATTGGGTTCTCAGCCCATTCAGATGTCTGCGGAAGGGAGTGCTATCTCTTCTGGCCGGATGTAATGAAAATCTTGTGTAATAACTGCATAGATATGGGAAGGTCTCAGGCAGTTTTTTACCTTACCGAGTTGGTTATGGATGTTCTTCTCTTTGTTTTTTCTTGTTGTTTTAGTTTCTCTTGTGCTCTCTTTTGCGGGTTCTTCCTTGTTTGAGTGATGCTTCTATGACAGTAGAGGTATTGATGCTCTTGGTTTTGCCTCCAATGGTTCACTGATTTCTCTCGAGAGTAAGTTTTTAAAACCTAGTTTTCTATTTGGACTTTGTTTGCTCAAGCCTTTCTTCAGGGTGTTCCAGCTACTTTGGTCTATGGTGTGTCTCATCCTAAGGACATCTGTGGATGCTGTTGGTCTGCTCTTCTGCGTCTGCTTCAAGGTCTTCTTGTAGCTTGTGTTCAAGTTTCTTCTACCATCCTCCTTTTGAAGGTGTTTTTCTTTATTTTTATTTTTGCTTATGTTTCTGCCCTTCTTGGGCTTTCCTTGCCTTGTCAAGTAATGGTATGCTACTTTCTAGTCTCTCAAATGCCTTGTGCTCTTCCTTGTAACCTGCTCTCTTATGTTTTTTAATACATGTTGGGATCTTATATATATATATATATATAAAGTAGTCAACTAGCTCAGCTCCTAAACAAAATTGGGATTAAATCAACACTCAAAAGGGTTGCGATGTAATCAAGTATTATTGACAAGTAGGTTTGGACATTATCCGCGGGTGACCGCCTCACCCGCTTAACCGACCCACTTATATGGGTGAAAACCCATGAAAAAAGCGTTTGACGGGTGAGGCGATTGGCGGGTGAAATGGTTTATGGGTCATTTAACAACCGTTTCACCCAACCCATCAGCCGACGCATCACCTATCAACCATTTACCACCCATTCCACCCACCAATTTTTAACCTAGTGTATAATATATTAATATATATCCATTTTTATTCTTCTATTTTTTCTTCAATATAGCCCTAATTTTTTCACCTTCCAATTTTTAACCTAGTATATAATATATTAATATATACTCGTTTTTATTCTTCCAATTTTTTAGTCTTCAATTTAATATATACCAATTTTTAATATAGTAAATAATATACTAGTGATGATGTTCGTACTATGCACGGGGAAAAAATTCATATAGATATATTAATGTATTATGCTACCGTAAAGGCAAGTCAGGGATATTAATTAAAATAATTAAGTATAATATCACATATGAGAATTTGATACTAAAAAAAGAAATGCAAAAGCTTTAAAAAAAGAAATAAATGAACAATATGTCTGCTAAATTTTATGAGAAATTATGAAAAATCTATATTCCGCTAATAAATATGGACATAAATTATAATCAAATTAAAGCCCTTAAAGTAATAAAGTTAAGAATACGAAAGATCAAGGTGAAGCATGTAAATTACTTAAATTCTTAATGTTATGTAACTAACAATCAAACAATTACATATAATATAAGTAATGCTCGAAGAAACATTTCAAATTTCTAGCTTTTAAATAATAAGTACAATGTATTGATTTTGTTTAGCTTATGTTTGCCAATATTTCCTCTATCATTAATGTATTTGAATTTTAAGATCAATTAGTATTTTTTAACGCTCGGATTGAATCGAATTTCAAATGATCAATGAATTATTTTTGATATATTATAATTATAGTTCATGATAGTTCGTGGGTGGTGGGTCACCCGCCCCACCCGCGGGGTGAGACGGGTATGGGTGAAAAGCTCTGCGGGTGATGGGTGAGGCGGGTGTATCATTTTTATTGGCGGGTTAGGTGGTGGAAGAGCTTCACCCACCCATAAACCGACCCATGACCAGCTCTTTTGACAAGGTCAGGTCGGCCATCCAGAGAACGTGAGAGGAAGAAAGATCTTTATTATGTACAAATACAATGCGCCTTTTTTTATTAAAAAGTTCAAATCTCAATCTCCGTTGAAGGGCAAAAAGATACACTACTTGAATGTTACACACACTATTCTTGTTAAGTTGTTTCATACATACACAGGAGCAGCATCTGTACAACAGGAACACTGATGATGGATTAAACGGACTATGTAAGTTATTGGGAAAAGTAGCGAAAAAACTCATCAAAAATTGTTCTTACAAAGGCTGAGTTTGTATATGTATCAGCATAGCAATTACTATCATCTGATAGAATGGATCGTCGTCTTCAAATCGCTCTTCTTGCGGCGTCCTCTACATTGCACTTTCTGCTCTGCAAATGAATTCTCGCCGACGGCCTCCTCAATCGTCAGATCTACATTACAGAGAGACACACAGCTTAACACTTGTTAAAAACAGTTTCAGATATTGGCCCAGTTCATCCTTTTAGGTTCCTGGTGAATTGTTTACACATGTTTTCTAATCAAATAAGAATTCTTCGCCCTTCAACAATAATGACGTAAAAGCATTACGGATCAGCTTGACAGGACTCACCACTCACAATAACCAACCTACAACGAATCTAATCTCTAAATTTTCAACCAAAATAAAATGTCTAAGCCGATCCAAAAGTTGATTGAAACACCCATTTAGGGCTAATCAAGTCTTCAACCAAGAGCCTTATGTGACATTCATACCATCTTGCCTATTTCCTAGACCCTTGTATCTTACTCCAACCAAAACCTATGAATATGCAAGTAAACTTTCAGTTGACTAATACAACCTTTTAAGCAGAACTGCAGGCTGCAACTACACAACGGCCTCATATTCATCTCAATCAAACTATCCACACTTTCCACTATCACAGAGAAGTAGCAACCACTAATTTACAACTTCAGATTACTATCATGCATCCAGGAAAATCTCAACAAGGGAGGAATGGACATTTTAGTGCTACAATTTTGTAGTTTTCATCATATCATCTGCATTTGTCCACATCTCCATACCTGGGGTCCACTTATTTCGAAAAAAAACGAGCTCACTTACGAAAGCATACATATAATGATCCTATCAAGTCAACATTGCAATTCTGATGAATTTTAGGTGTCAAAGATTTATCAGATCAGTCTAAAATCAAAGCTTGTTTCAAATAAGATCAAATTTTCAAGGAAGATGTGTATCACCCCTCTCAAGTATCACAATCAGTAGAAAACTCCCTTAGATGAATAGAGCTCAGCTCATTGCTTAAGTTCGAGACATCTCATTTAATCAGAGTAAAGCTTCATATGATTCTACAGTCAACAGGCAACTCTTTGTAATGGTATAATATGGTAAAACATGGCCAAGTCAAAGAGATGCAATTCAATCGAGCTGTCTTTCTATCTCAACTAGCCTCCACAAAAAAAAGCCAACATCACATTATAGGCAGAGCAGATAAATCTTGAAACAAACCTTAACCAAATATTTGGAGTGCAGTAACTTAAAGTGCGAGCCATCCACTATCATAGAGATAAATCTCAACAACAGAGGGACGATGGATTTCTATTGCCCACAGTTTGTAAATTTCATCCCTATGCTATTTGTTAGACAAGAGGATGCTTAGAACCAAAACACACTTGATTGAGTACTAATTTCAGGAAAATAAACCATCTCAATGGGACAAACCCCAATTGAGCCAACTATCTCAATAGAGGATCTCTCTCCAAAGAGCCCAAGGCCTAAGGCCTGATCCTTACAAACTTTCTGGATGCCCTCTAATCTGGAAACCCTCATCTATTTAAGCTAGATCACACTTGCTCCCCAAGGCATATAAACCTCCCTTTTTTACCCCTCTAATTACCTTGATTTACACATAATTCCACTAATATACTCTTTGCTGAAATATTGCATTTTCTGTCCTAAAACTATTCATCAAATGCTCTGCATTTGTCCATATCAATCCAACCAGTTATCAGTTAACATAGGTTAAAGACATCTGATTTCTAATAGAGTAAGACTCCGTTCGGTAACACCTAGATGAAGATGAAATTTGGAGATGAAAGATGAATCGGCCACTTTGAGGCGCGTTCGGGAAAGATGATTCAGCTAGATGAAGATGACAATTTTGCCTAAACTCAGGCTCTATTTTCAGCCCCCTACCCCCAAGCTTGTAGCTTCTAGATGAAGCTTGTTGTTTTTATTCAAATTTCATCTAGCTGTTACCGAACGGAGCCTTAGCCTTCATGCTTCTACCTTCAAATAGACACTTTAGGCTACAGAACGAGTCAATACAGCTCCCTATGTAGTATTTCATAGTATAAAACGGTAACAGCATGGACAAGTCAACCAAATGCAATTCAAACAGAAGAAGAAGAAAACAAGTATGGTTAATGGTTACCTCCAAAGCGGTCGCCCCAGAGCAAGAACCTGGCATCCTCATCCTCTTCATCAAGCTCATCCTCATAGCCAACCTCGGCATCGCCACGGTAGCCAGGCTCGCTGCCGTAGCCGGACTCGGTAGCCTGCGCATCGAGCCCTAATCCAACAGATCCGGCCACCTCCTTCTCCGCAAGCCTCTCCCTCCTGGAATTCCTGGCCTCGCTGACATCGGAGCTCCAATTAGCCTCCCCAAACAGCTCGCCGCTGGAGTCGGTGGCCCCGGCGGCCACCATAAAGTCGGAGCAGGTGGCGGTGGCCTCGACGGAGCAGTAGCGGGCCGCCGTCCGGTCGCTGCTCCGGCCGGAGACGGAGCGGGAGCCTCGCCGGCGCCTCTTCCAGCGGAGGCGGTCCTTCCTGGCGGCGGAGGAGGAGAGCGGCCGCTCCTCGTCGTCGACGAGGCTGAGCCGAGACATGTCGACGGAGAGGCGGAACGACGTCGTTCGATCCGAGAGGCAGGGCCGCTTGGCGTTGTGGGAGTCCGAGTCTAGGGGTTTGGGGTTGGAATTGGGGCTGAACGGCTTCCATGACTGCAATTGGAGTGTGAAGGGGTCCACCGCTTGGCGGGAGGAGCCTAGGGTTTTCGGCGACGCCGTCTCTCCGAAATCGAACCCTTTGCCCGCCGTCGTCCTCATGCGACCAAACCTGCACAAAATTGCTCGGATCTTGCGGACACCACCAGTTGATCTCACCTACGAACTGAACATAAAGTCCGGACAGCCCTCGGGCTGACACGTGTAACGCTCTCTACCGCTAATGCCCATCAGGCGAGGGGCCCTAAAATCTGTTTATGTCGTTTTATTTGGTTTTTTTAAAGGGTTTTCTCGTAAACCATGATATGACATATTGTTATAAATCACCTGTTTATTCACTAATTAGTGAAAACTACCTCAATAATAGATTCCGTTAATGAAAGAAAAAAAAAACTCCACCCTAAGCCATATTCCGTCTAAAATCTATTAAATAAACAAATTAGTGAATAAACGGGGGCCTTACGACAATATCGCATATTATATGAATGGTTTCCGATAAAAACCTCTTGTTTTTTGATAGAAGGGTTGCTATCAAAAACAAGTTAAAATTAGGACACTTCAATATTAATTACAATGAATAACTTTTCAAAAAATCATACAGTAAGGGTTGTTGACTCAACAACTTAGTTGAGTTACAAATAACGAGGAAAAATTAGTGAAAGAAGAAAAAATAATAGAAATAGCATTTGTCAGATAATGAATATTAACATGTCTTTTGGCAAGGGAATTTGTCACTGCATTGCAGTCCCTAAAACAATGGGGAAAACCACGTGAGGGATATCAGAAATAAGTTGTCTGATGTTAGTTATAATAGAATGAATTTTCCAAGGCAATTCATATAGACGACTTAAGAATTTATGACAATTAAATTATCACCCTCAATAATGAGGTTTTGAATGGTGGTTAAATTGGTAGTTTTGAAAGGCTCAAGCAAGAAGCTTGTCTCAGCTTGGATAGCTGTCATGGAGGTTATGTTCCTAACCTTTGTTCACTATGTGACCTTGAAGATGAGAATCTAAAGCATTTGGTTTTGAGTGCACCTTTACTCAATTAATGATATCTAGACTGGAAGATAACTAAATTACTCGTTTAACTTAGCTACTTCACGTTTGTTTATTAAAAATTTACCGTCTACCTTAAAGTGTAACCAATTTAATGGACATATTTGCTTCTTATGGTGGTTTGTTTGGACTCATAAAAACTCCAAAATCTTTAACCCATCAACAGTAGACCATAATAAATTGCCCTCAGAGTTTGCGTTTTCTCAGTCTTTAGAATGGGATAATGCTAATAACCTTTGTCATTAATCATTCAAAAGTCGACCAAAAAAGAAGAATCAGACAATTCACCCATGACTTCCATTATGAAATTATGAATTTTCGGGGGTAATATGGTTTTCCAAATCCAAGAGAGAGAATAATTAGGGGCCATAGCAGACAAAGAAAGAAGCGAAAAAGCTGACTGAATAGTAAATTCTCCATCAACCGCAAGCAACCAAATTAGGCGCTCATCGGAAGGAATGAAGGGAATCCTAATTTGTGAAATTATGTCTACAATAGTAGGTGGTAAGAATTGGTGGAGTGAATAGAGATCTCAGGAGTGATCTGGCTTAATAAAAGCCGAGACACGTAGATCAATATTAGAATTATCAAAGAAGGATAATAATTCAATGTTTGGGACCCACGAATTAGACCAAAATTTGATAGTGTTTCCATTTCCAATCAACGATCTAAGACCATTAGAGAAAACGTCCTTAATGTTTATCAAGCGGTCAAATTGCCAAGAATAGTTTTTCTTGTGGTAGTGAAATATAGACTCAGAGCGAAGATATTTTTCAGAAATAATTTTAACCAAAACATTATCAGGTTGTGTCACAAGCTTCCAAAGAAGTTTCATTTGTAGTGATAAATTGATATTTTGAGCCGAGCGTAAGTCGAGTCCCCCATAGTGTTTCGGATCGTAAATCTTGTCCCCGCTGATAAGAGGATGATCATTGGGGATGAATTTATTCCAAGAAAAGGATTTGGAAACCTTTTCAATTTGATATAATACTCCCTAAGGGAGTAGAAAGCTCTACATTAGATAATTCACTTTGCTTAAAAGACAAGACTAAATAAGAACCGTTTAATAGAGTTTGCCTTCCATTGAGACAATTGTTTCAGTAAGTTAGTAATTATATCTGTAAACGTACTAATTTGGACTCTACCTTTTAGAATCAGGGTTCCCAGATATTTTTCCATAGAAGATGTGACTTGAATGTTCAGAATACTTAAAGGGATAATGAAGTATCACGCGAAATATTTAACGAGGTTTGAAATGAGCTTTTGTGGTATTTAATTGAAAAGCCTGAAATTAAAGTAGATTTATCGATAAACATTTTAGAGAGTGTTCTTAACAAATATTCCATAACTAAGATGAAAATAAATGGTGCAATAGGGTCACCCTAACGAATGCCACATTGCGATGGAAATTCAGAGCCAAGTTCATTGTTAACTAGAATTGAGGAAGACGACGTAGTGATACTAGTCATTACAAGATGGACCCATTTTGGATGAAACCCAAATTTAGTCAAAATTAAATTAATGAAATTCCAATTAAGTTTATCATAAGCTTTTTCCAGATCAAGTTTTATTGCCATCTAACCCTTACGACCTTTTTTCCTTTTATGAAATGAATGAAAGATTCCATAGGCTATAAGAACGTTATCTGAATAAGACGACCTTTGACAAACACACTTTGGAGAGGGTGAATGATATTAGGAAGAATATTAGATATACGATATGAAAGCAATTTGGTAATGACTTTATAAATGGTGTTATTTAAGCTAATTGGTCGATAATGATTTATCGAAACAGGCGTATCAATCTTGAGAATTAATGTAATAAATGTTTTATTTGTTGAACAGAGCGTAGATCTAGAATGGAAGACCACATTAATTGCAAAGATGAGGGAAAAGCCAACAATTGACCAGTATTGTCGGAAAAAATTTAGCCGTAAAACCACCAACCCCCGAGGTCTTGTTAAGAGATAGATAAAAAACATAAGCCTTGATCTCATAAGGGGTTGGAGTTCTAGCAAGTACTAAATTATCTTGGCTAGTAACAACCATCAAGATGATATCAAGGTCGATCAACCAGGTGAATAACACAAGCACTATTGATTTGAAATCTGCTTGTCAATTCTGATGTAATATTAGCTAAAATATTTTCATGATCAAAGATTACAAGACCATCACGTGTCTGGAATGACAAAATACTTTGTTAAATCTTTGAATTTTGCCTTCGAATTTTGGATATGGTTTGGAAATATTTAGTATTCTTATCAACATTTTGTATATGAGTAATCTTAGCACGTTGTTTCCAAAATCTTGTGATGGAAGACAACTAGAGTGTTATATTTATTTACATGTTGTTGCAATGTGGTAAGAATATGTGTGTTACAAGGGTCTTATAGCAACACATTTTGTAAATTATGTAACTGTTTTTCTAAAATTTTCAACGGTTCGAAATTGTTATTAATATGTCGGCTAGCCCAGTGTTTAGGGTATTTTTAAGGCTTTTTTACCGGAAACCACCCTTACAATATGCCATATTGGCCAATACCACCCTTTCAATGGCTAATTACCGCGCGCGAACCACCCCTACAATACATTCCGTTACCTCTTTACCATCCAATTATAATTCTCCGTCAAGTTTCTCGTTAAATGGTACATTTACATCCAATTTGGGCTTCTTCTCCCTCAACTTGCTGGCTCGATTTCTAGGGCTCCGAAATCTTCCACCAACCTTCAAGATTGTATAGGCCAAAGAAGGACATTGATTCTCAAGCTTTAGTGGAAAAATTATACAAGATCCATAATTTGACCACCATTAATTCTTGACTAGGAATCTCTCTATCCATTTTCAGTGGAAAAATCTTAGCTTTTGAAAATTCAACATCTTAGTAACTCAACAAACCATCAGATTTAAGTACTCGGACTAGCTTTAGTTTATATAGTGGTTATCATTATAAGAACATGGTGTCCAAGTCTACTAAGTACAAATCTACAAACATCAAACTCGGAACTCAAACAAATTGACTCCGATCATTATATAGTGAATTACCCAAGAGACAATGAACAAACAACACAAAAAAACTAGCTTGTGCAGATTAAATTTTGAGCAAGTTGGGAAACCAGAAAACCTAGATTTTAATACCTACAAGCAGGATCAACATCTCCAAAGCTGGCAAAGGGTTGTACAAAGAAACAAGAACGAAGAACAACAGAGAAGGCGACCAAATGACGACCCACCATCTGATTTGAGCACTTTGAATTGAATCTTCCTCGAGAAGTGAAAGCTGAATGCCAAGAAATTGGGGGAAACGAATCCGAGAGGGGAAATTGAGTTCGGAGAACATTCATTTCAAGGGTTCCACTACAATTGGGAGTTTAGTCAAAGTTGGGAATTGTAGAAGCAAAGAGACAGATATGGGAGAAGAAGAAAGGAAGATTAATTTTTAGGTGGGAAATTGTGGAAGTTGGGAAGAAAATTAGATGAAAGCTTGAGAATTCAGTTGGGCTGGCAATGGCTTAGAAATCGAACCAGCAAGTCGAGGGAGAAGAAGCCCAAATTGATGTAAATTGGGAAAAATTAAAGGGGTAAAAGGGTCATTGTACCACTTAACGAGAAATTTGACGAAAAAATAGAATTGGGTGGTAAAGAGGTAACGAAATGTATTGTAGGGGTGGTTCGCGGTAATTAGCTATTGAAAGAGTGGTATTGGCGAGTATGGCATATTGTAAGGGTGATTTTCGGTAAAAAAACCTATTTTTAAGTAATTGTATTTTCATAGAAATTTTAAACATGAACGATCCTGTAAGTTTATATTGCCAAACTATTTTAACAAGATCGGCGTATTCTGTCTTAGTAATCCATGCATTCACAAATCTGAATGGATACTTACAATTTTTTTTATGTTTTCCTACATCAAATGCTATAATCTGAACGGATTAGAACTTGATCAAGATGTTCGAATATATTATGAGCATAAGTTGTACTTTTCCTCCAACTAAATGGGAAACTTGTAAATTTTGTATTAATAAGGCGCATTGATTTTTGGAAATTAAGAAGTCGATTAAGCCTATTTAACACAAGAGCAAGTCCGCCTAGCTTATCGGCTGGACAGTCAATTGGGTTTAAATCTCCAATAAGCAGAAATGGGAGATGATATGAGGTAATGGTTATGGCTGAGGAGTTCCAAAATACCGTTTTGTCCTCCTCTCGGGAAGGAAAGTACACAAAAAAAGCAAGGATGGATTTAATGGTGCATTGACTTTCATAATAATGATACTAGTTGATCGAGTAAGTAATCGGCTAGTATGAGTGAATTCGTTATGACATAAAATTAAGGCAAGCCCCCCCCCCCCCCCGAACCAATTGAAGGAGAGAATATACATTGGTGAAAACCTGTTTGCTTAATCAAAGCATCACTAGGCGCAATATCAGATTTAGTTTAGGCCAAACATAAAAAATATATTTTGTGAAGTTTTGTGAGGAAGACAATTGGTTGTGTGTGTACACTATTGGCTCATTGAGCTTTATGGTTGTTATGTTGTACTAATTACGTTACTATTATTACCAAATTATTTAATTTTATAAAAAAAGAGTCAAAAGTTTAGTTCTTGTCTATTTGAGATATGTTTTGATGAGACTTGACCATCTTAACAATTTTGTTTATGAACATGTCTAGCGATAATACAAGGATAGTAGATCATTATCACGATTTTCAATCTCCTAAGGATACCAACACTATAATTTTTAAATAAAATATTATCAAATAAAAAGGAGAACAAAATAAGAATTCACTCAATTTAGAACATCAAAACCACATAATGAAACACTATGTAACGTTTCTATATGATTTGCATTCATTGTAATTGCATTTGGATTTAAAAAATTAAATCAATTAATTAAGACTTTGATTTATGTGAAACATCACCATCCATTCTTTGATGGATGCTCTCAATCATCGGAGAAGAAAAAATCAAATGATTCCTCTATGTCGGATATGTATGAGATGATTTCCTCTCCCATGATCTTTCTACAGTTTCAGAAAGTGAAATGTAGAGAATGATAATTTTTTTGTTTTGGAATGTAAAGAAAAAGCATATATTATATAGTGTATAATACTTTCTTGTTTTCGTACACGTTTTGAAATTTTGCTTGTCGACAAACAAGCTTCAAGAGACAATTTATTGAAAACATAAAAAGCACATGGATTATAGCAATATCGGGGTCGAGATTTATTCTGCAAGCAAACCAAAATTAACACAAGATTATAGCACATCTTTGGGAAGATCTTCGAATGACAAGCGCTGCATACCAACTTGTAGTGGCAATAAAAACTCATGCACTTTTCACAATCACAGAGTTTATAATGTCGATGAATTCCGGCTGGTCAGAGTAAATGAGTGAATATAGAAGGGTTTGTTAATTATACAAGGAGACGTATATAAGAGAATAATGCAACCAATTAAGCAAGCTAGTCTTTGTTTGTTACCTTGAGCGAGGCTCTACCAACCGCAAATCCATCAACATCAGGCAGTGATGCAAGCTCTTTGCAGTTAGCACCATTGATAGATGCTGACAAAACCAGATTAAGAAGACGAGATGAATGCTCTAACGAAATTTACAATTACAGGATGTTGATGAAAACTAAAGACATTTCTCTTATGGTCCCATGGAAGCTCACAACATGAAACAAAGTATTTATAAACCACACTACCTTCAAGTTCATATAGTATGACTTATAAATATATTTTAAATTCATTATTCCAATTTACTTTTCTTAATTTATGTTAAAATAATATTATTTGACATTATTTTTAATTTGTAAATGGTTTTAGTTTATTTTGACGTATTTATATTATCCCTTTAACGTAGAAAAAATGTCACTCTTGAGTCATGATCCGTTGAGTTGATCAAAACTCACTCCAAACTTGTAAGGACCGACTTGAATTGACCCGTAAATATGCAAATCCAAAAGACCCGATATGACCTCTTGATCCATTTGATATGTTTGTGGTAAGACATTTCAGCACATAATTGCACATAAAGAACACTTGGAAGGAAAAAAAAAACAAGTACATACCTCCATATATAATTCTTATAGTTGCGGCTACTTCAGGACTAGTGTTGCGATGTAACCAATTTCTCAATTTTGAGTGCACCTGTTCAATACATGATGAGTTCAAAAGGTAAAGAGGAAGCACAAGTCTAAAATATAATGTGCATTAATTAGAATTTTTATATAATCCACTAGACATGGTGACTTCAAAAGTGTCATGGGATAAAATTATCTGTTTGGTGAGCATGGGTATCTAGCGTTATTATGGGACCAAGGCTCAAAGTTAAAAAGGAACTAGCGTATAACCGACATACATGTTCAAGAGCAGAAGAAAGTTAGAAACGTATGCACAACTTCAAGTCTGACTATTTAGTGTTGGGAAAGTAAGGGTATGATCATAAAACTCATTTCATACAGAGCATATATTTATGTTTTCCTACATCTTATGCCTCGGTTTTCCTAATATTAGCAGTAGCAACCATATGCAAAATTAAGGACCAATGACTTCAAATAAAGGAAGGAACAAACACCTCTTGAGCTTGAGTAGGAGTAGCCACCTTCCCAGTTCCAATAGCCCAGACAGGTTCATAGAATATAACTATATTAGACCAATCAGAAACGCGTTCTGCATAGAAAGATTCTTAAGATGATCAATAGGTAGACTACATGACCCGTATAAACAAAGAAATTTTAGGACCCAACATAATCATATCTTTATAAATAACAAAAAACATTCTGATGGTAGTATCTACTACATGCATTTGCATCCATCATAAGGGAAGCCACATTGCTTTGGTAGGAACTTCATCTCTCCCCCTCGACAAACACATACCATACATTGACAAATGGACTTTGAATTGGATAAGAGAAACACTAAAAAGTATAACTTTCCAAGCTATATTAATTTTGTTAATTAGATAACTATATCTCACATACTAGACGGTAAATTATAACAACAGTATGCAGTGAACTACCATACATTAACATAAAACAAATTGACAACAATAGAGGGCATTTCATCCATCGAGAGAGAATTACCAACCAGCAATTGCTTTAATTTGTGAAGTAACAACTTCCATTGTTGATCCAGCTTCTCGATGTTCAAGGGTCTCTCCAACACAAGCTATTACTTTAAGACCTTTAGAAAGAGCATATGCAACCTTATCTCCTACAAACTTTGAAAAACATACATGACACATGAGACATTGTGTTTTTTAATTCGAAAGCAAGATATGCCAGTACAAAAGAATAAGGCTCATGGCATTTATTATAACAGTGTGTTATGAGCACTACCTCATTGGACTCGTTGAACAAAATCCTCCTTTCTAAATGCCCAAGAATGACCCAAGGAATTGCTAAATCAACAAGCATCTCTACACTGTACAGGTAATAACAGAGGAAAAATGACACTCTAATTGATCAAGGATCAAGATATAACTTATGCTTTATCAATATTTAGACGACCTTGTTAAGATTAACAGGAGAGTGCTGACAAAAGGGTTCACATCAGGTGCCAAATGTTTGCTTACGGCACATCAGATGATAAGGGTGCGTATTAGTTAAGTGATATTTCAAAAGGAAAAAAATGACAATTGAGAGGAAATTGATTTCCACTAGTGGTTTTGAAGCAGTTGTGCATAGAATTTTCATTAATACAAGCCAAGGAATGGATGGAGGTGGCCAGGAAGGCTTAGTTTATAACTTCGATGCACAGGTCATGACATCAATGCAAGTGGCCGCTATTAGATACTCGAGTTATTGCATTTAGCATATTAGAAAGCCATTTATATTTTGTTCTATTAAATGAAAATGTCTAGACATGTAAAAGTAACGTACCTTGAAGATAAAGCGAGACTTGAAAGTTCTAGGGTGAGCATGCTTATGCATTTTTTAAGAGACCTTGTTGATAAAAGCATTATTGACGTTTAACCATTAAAAGAGATAGTTTGGTAGTGACCTACTGGCGAGGACGAAGCAGTGACACCACACTATAATCTATTTATTTTTTAAACAAACAGTTATGATACTCATTTCATATTGAAAGCATGAATAAAGGGAAAAATAAGCAGAGCATCATGGGAAGCATTAAGAAGCAAAGATTGAGACTGACTTAGATCATAGGGTTATCTTAGGATACCTGACTTCACCAGTGAATGCACCACCTTTCTTAACCCAGCAATTTTGTGCAGCAATATGGAAATCTGGTCTCAACAAGGTCTTTACCAAGGGAAGAAAAACAAATGAGGGGCTCACAACAACCTCTACACAAAACCACATACAAGCAAAAGTTACTTTATCATGCCAAAGCAACCAAGTCCACTACTCTACACATGTGGATTTGAATTCCTCCCTAGAAAGAATCATCAAATAAGAAAACTTGACAAGGAAGAGAAGCAAATTAAAGCCACATTCTTGTAGCTTCATTCCGCCAAACAACCAAACAATACCCTCCATAAACACTTGATCAATCTACATGGTCTTGAAAAAGAGGTGGACCAACTGAAATGAGAGTCTAGAGCCTACCGACAACATCGGTTGGTGGAACTTGTCCTTGATTGAGAGTGTCAACTAGCTTCTTCACTTCCTCCACACTTCCATTCTTCACAAAAACCCGAACAACGAAAGGAACAAATGTAAAAAATCAAATTACTCAAAACCTGAACTACGTCCATCTATCTACACAAACTAGCATACGTGTCTATTGCATGCCTAGCTTTTGGTTAGAATCATTTTCTATATATATGAATCCCAATTTTCACGTTCGACAACAACTTTTGGCACATATTAATTCGAAACAAAATAGAACAAAAATAATATAGTGGACTTGGTCGAGTAAAAAACTAACACATTTCCAGTTGCCGACGACGAAGAATTTTCGACCCATAGCGCTCGTTGTTCCGATGATGTATTTTCGACTTCGTTGGCAGTTCAGGTGTTCAACTCCGCCAAGTTTCTACCAGGCGTTCACTAGTTTATACTCTACTTTCTTCTCTACCACTTTATAGTTATAGTAGTTGAAGTCTTGTAGACGATGATGAGACTAGTTTCTTCCTTCTCTACCACTTTATATACATGTGGTAGATGACCGAATTCATCACCATATTACATCGCTTTTTTTTCTCTTTTAAACAAAAATAGATTATTTTTTTAATAAAGATTTGTAATCTTAAGACATTAAAAGACTAAATTCATTCCTATTGTGGTCTTCCACTTTTTGTTTCCTTTATTATTTTTTACGGTTTTTTTCATATAATTAGACTGTTACATCCGGCGTTGCCCAAGACGATAGGTTAACAATAATTTGATCGTTTTTGTAATTAAAGTCGTGTCTTTTTATGTTCGATTACTACCCAAGTAGGAAAATAATTGTTGAGTCTTTGCTTTAGTGATTTGTATTTCATTGTTGTGTGCATTATATTTGTATTGGAGCACAATATAACATAATATATATTGTATGTAAAGAATAGCCATAAGATAATATAGACTGGACACAATAAGAAGAATTGAGTAACATAACAATAATAACATAATATATAACATATAATATATAATATGCTAATAATCACAAAAGGATTTAGTAATATAATATATGTATTATACTAATGATGATAATAGTAATATACCATATGTTATATGATATGTTAATAATGAACAAAAGGTACTAGAGTGATTATAATAGGTACTAGAGTGACAAAAAAAATGCAACCTTAGAATTAGAAGTTAGTAAGATGTCTAATTTTTCACCAATTGTTTGGCAATGTTACAAGTTTGTTAGATGTCTAATTTTTTACCTATTGTTGGTCATGTTTCAAGCTGGTTAGATACCTAATTGTTTACCAATTATTGGCCATGTTCTTAAATTTACAATTTATTTATATATTATAAAATGATCATACAAAATTGAATGCAAATTATGTTAGTATAAGATGAACATGGCCAATAATTGGTCAAAAATTAGACATCTAACCAACTTGTATCATGGCCAATAGTAGGTAAAAAATTAGACATCTAACAAACTTGTAACATGGCCAAACAATTGGTCAAAGATTAGACATCTAACCAACTTCTAAAGTTGCATTTTTTTGTCATTAAATGCAAATTATTCCATTCTTCATAATGTATTCACAATATATTATATTATGCTATTGTTTTTATGTAATTCAATTTACCTATTATCACAACTAAATTAAAGAGCACATGAAACGATCAAAGTGCAACGGTTTAATATAATGCAACGGTTTTGAAACGGTTCATTTAATGAAGCGGATTTTCATATTTTGCAGCGGTTTTCATTTGGTATATACTACACAAGACAATAGCAGTGATTGATTATTTGCTAACGTGGCAGTTTGTAAAAATATTTTCACATGCCTAAGCTAATGAAGCGGTTTTTGTCAAAATTTATTGGCGGGCGTATTGCCGCCATAGAAGGGAAAAACCCAATTGAACGAAAAAACTTAGGGCTCCTACTAGAAATCTCACGCCACTTTCTTGGTCCCATCCTAAAACTTGAGTCTCATATACAAGATTGTCCTTCGAAATTTTTGGGATTGAGTTCTTGAAGCCGATGAGAATCCGTGTGCTTCCTGTAACCATGGATTTCAACAATGCGACTTTAAAATTGCCGATAGAGAAAGAGCCGAGAATGGCAGTTTCGGGCTGGTTCAGTCCTATTAGGATGTAACTCCCCGTCTTTCTAACAAGGCGTTACTCGGTAGTAGACCTCATGAAGCACTACCAAGCTAGTTTGACAATTGAACATCTAGATCTTACAACGTGGGCATGGCGAGAAAACAAGAAAACATCCAACTCGTATTTTATAAAAACTATAGTTCAAGTAAAACATCATGAACCTAGCCCGTACAACATCTTAACAACAACAAAACTCCCACAACCCACTAATAGTCAATCCATACAACATCAATATCAAAGGAAGAAAACAAAGGCAACAATGAACACTCGAATATCTAGTGCACGTGCGTCCCTACTCCGCATCACCACTCCATCAAGGCTCGGTCATGACATCTTGAGATCACCTGAACTAAAAAATAGTTTCCCGAAGGGTCAGGTCCTACTCTATCAAGCTACAATAAGCAAAGCAACCACGAGACGTTTAAAAACAGTTTTTTCCCAAAGTCAGCAACCAAGTGTCCACAAACACTTACATAACTCTAAGTCCAGTCCTAGGTCCAGTTAATCACAAACATTCAATTCACTAGCATAATCACAAATCATAATTACAAGTCCTCTTACACACACATTCATAAATGTACACATTCACACACAAGCACCATACTTACACATACATTCACACACACATTCATCAGTTTGACACACACGATCATACTCTTCACTTCACCTTAGGACTCAAGACAATCTATCATTTTCATCGTCTAATCCTGTCAAGGATTTGGTTAAAGATTTTGTTATGCTTGTTGCTGCCGGTTGTGGTTGACGGAGCGCATCTACTGTGTTGAAACCACTTCTTTGCTTTTTGTTCTTGTAACAGATCACCGAGGTATTACTCTCTTCTTGCAAAATTTATATGTTGCTCATCCCTTTGCCCTTATCAATTTGTACTGATTCGGCCATTAACGTTTCCCCTAGCATACAAGTACTCTTATTCAAGATGATTTTTTGTTAATCTTCTTTGAGAAGGTCTTGAGTATTTATTGATTTTAATTTCATAATTTTCTTTCTAATTCAAACGGAAAATTTTCAATCCTAGCCAAGCCTCTTTCATGACAACTTGTATCTTCAATGTGATCTATATTAATAAATAGAGAAATCTACTATAATTTGAGATAGAAAATAAGCTTCAACTTTATCTTTTCTTGTGTTGATTTTGGTTTCTTGTCAAGTAGCTGGTTCAACTTCCTCATTGTTTTGTTACAATTTCAGTCTTGTTTTATTGTGTAGGTCATATGTCTTGCAAATAACCTTTGTGGTGTGTTTGTGCATATATTTGTGATAGAATGAAATGTCAATCAAGTTTTAGAAGCTTGTGGTGTGTTTGTGCTTTGCCTTCTTCATCCCATATTATTGTAGTTTTTCCTTGCTGCATATATTTGGGTTTGATATTCTGTAATCAATAGTGGCTTAGAAGTTATCCAAGCGAAAACTGCATAATTTGATGCCAAACTTTAGTTACTACATAGAATTTCTTATGGTAAAAAAGCGAAGGTAATGTTACTTGTTGCTCTTTGTTCGTGCATTTTTTCTATATCTTGTTCTTCATTAGTGTGAACATTCTTGTGATTGAGTAATTGAGCTCCTTGTAAGGTAGCTAATTATGTGTGTTTTCTTGCAAGTGCATGATTTGAATAAAGATATAATCTTGTTTTGTATGGATTGAAAATGAGATAAATAATTCTAAAAGAAGGATTTCTTCTAAATTTAACATTTGGCTTGTAGTATGAACAAAGGTTATGTTCCTTCAAAAGCACTCTTGGTGGTTAGTGGGAGGATACGAGAACCACAAAATGAGCTTTATATGAAGTCATTTAGTTTACAGGTGATGTTTTTATTCCCTGTTTGTGTTTACTTGCCAAGATTATCACTCGGATTGTGTGCTTGCTAATTCTAATACTACCATTTGTCTAGAAAGAATTGATGCACTGAAGAGTTTTTCCTTCTTTTTGTATTCATGTTCTTATTAGTGAATTGCAGCTCTAGTTACACTACTACAACTAAAGCTTTAAGTGGCGTCAAAACCGCTACCAAATGATTAAAAAGCGCCACTAAAGGCCTAAGGTGGCGGTTGAGTAACCACCCCATCTGCTGTCGTTGCTATAGGTCTATAGTGGCGGTTTTTCAAGCCAAACTGGCGGTTTTGATTTGTAAAAGAAAACCGCCGTAATAGACTATAAAACAGCCACTGTATCATCTAAGGTGGACTTGCCTATTGCAGCGGTTAATTTGACCTACTATGGCGGTTTTCTAGAAATAGCAGCGGTTTCAATGGATATTGCGGCGGTTTTTTGACCAACTACAGCGGTTTTATTAGTCAATTGTAGCGGTTTTATTAGTCAATATAAACGTCCTTTAACTATTGTGGCGGTTTTGATTATAAGCATTTTAATATAATATAATGTGTAATTTATTTTGTATATATACTTGTTAAATGAAATATGGTATCATATGAAATGATTTTTTACAAAGATTCACACAAAAACAAAAATCTCAAGCACTAATGATGAGGTATCATTTTTATTAAATTTGAACTATCATCAATTACATTGAGAACCTACCAAGCAATAAACAAATCTGTCAAAGGAAGCTACATACAATTTCAACCAAAAAAAAGAAGGTACATACAATAAAACATTCCTAACAACTAACAAAAGAAAAACAAAAAGGCAAAATCTTCTTGATTAGTCCAGAGTGAATATCCTCTAGTACCTTTTGCGATATTGACAAAGATCGTCCAATGGAAGCACCATTGCTAGTTACCAAATCCTGTAAGATCGAAGATCGGAAAGTTAAGAGAAAAGATCAATAACAAAGGTTAAGGGCTTAAGGGAAGCAGAAAAAATGATAGACAAAACTAAACACATAGAAAAGGCTGTACACCTTAGTATGAGTTGGCAGAAGTGCAGATCTCCCTCGTGACCTAGGGATGACAAAATCATTTTGAGATGTCAGAGGAGTACTCAAGGGCTTCTGCACAGTATGCATAACATGACTATGTGGCTGAAATCTTGTAAGAGCATGAGTTTCTTCCCTATCTGCTTGAACATGTGAGCCTAACATGGATACAGACACTGCCTTAGACCTGCTACCCATGTATGCTTTCGCAATCTCGGCAGGTGAAGCAATATCATCATCATTCACCTAAGACAAGCATGAAGAATGGCACCAATAAACTACAATAAGCAAATAAACCCATCCAAAATAGACAGCAGCAAAACATACAACAGATATGAAAAGCTTCTTTACTTTAGGTCCAACAGCAGGGGTCAGTTCAGATCCTAGAATTTCAAAACATACAACAGATATGAAAAACTGTTTAAGGAATGAAACTAATCGGGGAAAAAAAATCAAAGGAACGTTATTTTATAAATGTATGAAAATACAGGGAATACTCTTGCCTTCTTATTTGCAATAATAATCTACGGTTTTCATAAACTTTGTAACTACAAACATTCATGAGTAGCATATTCAGAAACTCAAATATCCCCAATCGTGTAAAACTAATCTATAGACTTAACAGACCTTTTAAACTATAAACCTTCATGAATAGCACATTTAGAAAGTTCAATGCCCTCCACTGGTACCACTACCACATAAGGAGGTTCTCCTACGCAAGGGAATGCAGCAACACATCCAACTGTGAAATATTAGAAAGGTAAAGCCAGATTCCCACCATTCACTCTGCATGCCATTAATACAGATATGCCAAGAGCTGTAGTTATTGAAATACTTTCAGAAAGCAATAACATCAAAATTTCATTTCTCCAGCCT
This sequence comes from Polygonum aviculare, assembly GCA_934048045.1. NCBI lineage: Eukaryota > Viridiplantae > Streptophyta > Magnoliopsida > Caryophyllales > Polygonaceae > Polygonum > Polygonum aviculare. Next base: position 10,751,026 of record OW204032.1, on the reverse strand, counting down.
CAACACCTAGGTTAAGTCAATATAATGAACATCTTCTTATGAAATACACGTAACAAACAGCCATATAGCTACTCTTGTACAACACCAAAAGAATGGGAAAATGGCTATTCTGGATCCAATTTTTAGCAAGCTGTACATTCTACGTACCCCATACAGTAATTAAAAAATACATAATAATATGCCAACTGAATATAGCTAGGTCCATATCTACATCTCGAAGAGAAAAAGTGAAGTAACCAAGATAGTGATGATATATTCCTTTCTCATTTCAGTAACTTGGATGGTGATTCAAATACACCAATTTAGAGAGAGAAGAGTTTACCTTGTATATGTCCTTTGGTTTAGAATGGGCTCAAGTTTTGCAACTCCATATGTTACAGGACCATTATTTTGTCTCTTCCCTTAACTCTTATCTCTTTCTTGTATCCTAGAAACATCATCCTAAATAAAGTTGAATAAATGTGATTAGACATAGCTGAAAAAGACCAACACAAACTATCTAGCTACTGAGGTACTCCCAAGTATGTGGTCCCTGTTACAAGCTTTTGGTCATGAAGAGAGTAACCCTCTATAATGTTTCTTTTTTAAATGACCATAAAAAAAATTAGTTCATGTAGACATGCAACTCTAAGATAATACATGTGCAAACATGTATGACGAAAGATATGTGTGCAAGATAATAGACTCTCGCTCTAGGAGACTAAATATCAGCTTACAAAGATGTTTGTGAAAGATGTATGGCATCTCATACTTCCTCTCTTGGTGGATCCAGCATCCCAACCTATTTCAAGCATGAGAGAGAAGTTAAAAGGGATCAAATTGGATACATAGTGACAAAGGACTACATTTTCTGCAAAGAAAATAGAATACCTGTAACCAAGTATACTTATTTATGAGAATGTCATATATAAAATATGCTATTTTCTACTCCAAAATTTTGATTTTGTGCCATCTCAATAATATGTAATGTTCCAATAAGAATCATCTTTGAACTGAAGGTTATACATAATAATAGATAATAGATACCCACTCAGAGAGGAAAAGAGAATTCAGAGCTTGTGGACTGATATATAAAAAAAAAAATCAGAAACACCCTCATCAGAGCCTCAAGATTGAGTCTATTGACAGAGGGATTTGATCCAATCAATAAACTTGATCTAGGAGTAAAAAAATGACTTCAATATTCTAGGTTTTTATCATCATTAATGCTAACGTTTCAAACCAACGAACTAGAATTGTTTTCTGCACATTGGTGCAGAGCTTAATCCCGTGAAAGCATTTCAAAAGAAATCATCTTTGTCCACAGATTGAGCCAACATTAGAACAGGGAATAATAACTTACTGCGAAAAAGGTTCTTTTCAAGGCAGCCACATGACATATATTCATAAGCCAACGGTCTTTGTTCACCCTCACACAATAACCTATCAGCTTCACAAGGTTAGGATGACTAAGTTGTCCCAGGTAATTAACTTCTGCCTGCAAAACAAACAAATTCTACTATAAGCATGCGATTCACAATTGCACCAAGATTGTGAAGGGTGAAAAGTGACAGCATATATAGTTTCAATAAAGCTTGGTGTAAAAACAAAATTGAATGGCACAAGTTTTCACCTTCAGTCATTATTTGAAAGCCTGTCAAAATATCATAGCTGAAAACAGAAAAATACCGCAAGCCAACCTCCTCTCACAAACCTAACTCCTCTCTAGAATCCAGATACTGGAAATCCTTCAAGACGCAGCCGATCCCAGACCTCGTCTCCGGCGTTTGTTCCTCCGTCGACTTCTCCCCAACCTGAACTGGAAACAGCTGCAGAATGCTGAAACACATTGTCTCAACGACACAATCGCCAGCAACTCCAATCAAACAAGAACTGGAAACGAATTGCAAAATTGAATGAAGCGAATAGGAATTCAAAATTGAAAAAGCAAATTAACACAAAGTGAGATGAAACACAATCAAAATTAGCTGCATGAGAGGTGTTATCTTTGTCGGACTCACTGAAAATAGGGCAAGGTGTCTGCTCATTCCTGAGTATCGAAACCCAGTCAGCTAATGCGGAGGAACAAACACCAACCAGTAAACACAAACCCTAAATCCAAATCCAAAATTCAAATGACAAAATTGGAAGAGCAAAGGAGAATTACTAACCAGCCTTCTATTCGGCCAGGGCGGAGCGATGAGCGGGCGAGGGCAGAGCAAAGGCGAACACCTGGTGTTTGTTCCTCCGTCGACTTCTCCCCAACCCGCCCCCACCTCTTCGCCGCCACTCACTCCGCCTCCCTCTCCATCTTCAAGCCGACCTCCCCAACCGAACGAGTCGCCACCATAAACGCCTTCAAAGACATCTCCTACTCCGCCTCTTTCCGCTCCGACGGCAAGCTCGTCGCCACCGAAGGCGAGACCGGGATCGTCCAGGTGTTCGAGACGAAGACAGCTCCGATAGCTCCGCGACCACACTCGCGTCGTTCGCCTCGTCAGGTGTTGGAGACGAAGACTCGCAAGTCGCAACCCTCTCACTACCCTAATTCTATTTTTCCCGCATCTTAAAATTTTCACTCCCCGCTTAACATTAAAAGCCCGCTTTTTAATGAAAATTTCAAAACCGCCCCTATATATTAAAAAACCGCTGCAATATCTACAGAATAAAAAAACCGCCCCCAACACCCGCCCCTATAACTTAAACCGCCCCTATAGCTTTGACCGCTGCCAAAACCGCCACTCTTGTCCAACCGCCACCACAACCCGCCCCTATAGGTCTTAATTGTAGTAGTGTTATCATTAAGTCTTAAACATATGGATCTTGTATGTTGCCTATTTTTTCCATAATGTACATGATTGTTTATTTATATGAAAGCTACTTTTAGACCCCTTTTTCCTTGTACTTACAAACCTGCATCCTATCCTTTCCAAATATATGTCAAGCTTTTCCAATCGTTTGAATCACACTGAGAATAAATGTTACGTGATTGCTAGCGTCGATAGCCAAAATCTCGGGTGCGGAAGCCAAAGGTTGCACGAGTGCGCAGGATCGTAATGCTTCACCTACCGCCCTTGCTTAATTTCGCTCGCTTCTTACGAATTGAAGGCTCGCCCTTGGATTGGAAGATCCAACAAGGGTTGAAACCCGGATGGTGTGGAGATAAGGATGATTGGAGAACTTGCGCTCAATCGGCCACATGCGATAGACCACATGATGAACACCAAGTTTAGTTGATTGTAATTCACTCAAACTAACAAATTTATGTAAATTAATTCCAGAATTTTTCATACGATTGTTCGAATTGAAACAAGATTAGACGAGAGGGAGAGAAGAGAGATCGAGAGAGTTGGACGAAGGGAGAAGGAATTGTCAACAACAATTCTTCTCGAGTGAAGTTGATGATGATGAACGAATGGTGATGATGGTGAATCGGTTGATCTCAATTGATGAAGCTCGAAAATCCCAGGCCAAAGACGAGTGAATTAGGTTGGATAAGTCTCTCGGGAAATCAACTTTATCAAGTCAATTTCCAAGGAATCAAATCTGATTTTATTGAATGAAGAATTGAGTTTAAATAGACAAACTAGGAAGCCAAAATTCTATCTCTAACAATTTTCCTAAGATAGAATTTTGCTTGGAAAAGAATCTACCTAATTAACTAGATAAAAGAAAATAAAACATAACAAACTTCCTAACAAACTAACATTTACGTTGCTATTTGTTGAAATATGAAAAACGTGCATATGTATTCGCATTGCACTTTCATGTGATACAATTCATAAATAAGCCATTTGCGCAAGCCTATTTGGACTATTTGCATTTGATAAATATAATAATGTCTTACGACTAATTTTTCTAGTGTTTTTGTCTTATAGTCTGACATCAATTCTTTTGCTCAAATAGAGATTGATGACCCTGTATCACAAGCCATTTAAGCTCTTCTGCACATGGAAGGATAAGACAAATGGTGAGAGTAGATCAACAACATTTCTTTGGCTATCGATGTCTAAGAGGTTGTTGTCCTTCGCTGGGCTTTGTCATGCAAAGTGAGAGTGTGGATGGTAAGTACATATCTTTTAGTTATTGCCCTTCTATTTTGTGGTTGTTATTTTTTCGTTTTAATTTGCCGGTGTTGTTTTGCTGTTATGCTGGTTTTGATGTCTTCTTGTCTTCCGTACTACCTTGTTTTTTTCGGCTACTATACTTTTCATTGTTTTTTTATTGTTGTGTTCGTATGTCATTGTAGGTTGTTGCCTTCATACTGATGTGATAGTACTTGATGTGATAGTACTTGTGTTGTTAATACTACATCAAACTCTTACTAATTTGCTATTCTTAATTGGCTTTTGTTGTTAAGGCCAGATCAAACTCTTGTAAGTTTGCTACTAGATCCTTATTGATTTTTGTTGCACAGATAGATATATTGTGTTCTTTTCAGCAAAAATTTTGTAACGATATCACTCTTTGTAATCAATTGTCTATGAATTAATGTTGTTGTATATTTTATTATATTTTATCATTTATAACATGTCACTACATTCCTTTCTACCATAACAAACCGAATCATTAGCTTTGTCTATAATTTTTTGCATCCAAACACCACTACATTCGATATAAATAATTGATTTATTAGTTACCTTCAAGCGCTACATTAATATGAAATATTGTTGCATTTGAGCCTTAAAACCGCTTCATTAGCTGTGGTAACGTTGCATTAACATGGTAATGAAACCGCTTCATTAGACATTGCAAGCCAGTGGTTTTTGAACTTGATGCAGCGGTTTTTAAATCCAATAACAAACTACTGCATTAGATCTAAAAAACGCTTCATTAGACCAAGTGTAGTACGAGCAAATGAAGCGGTAAAAAAACGAGGCTTAATGAAGCCGTTTTCTAGTATAATCAAGCGGTTTTGGACTGTTGCTTTAGCCCTTTAATTTAGTAATGAATATTCATCTAATACCATTTGTTCATTATTAACATATGGTATATTACTATTATCATCAATACTATAACACATATATATTATAATACTAAATCTTTTTGTGTTTATTAGCATATTTTATGATAAACATGTTATGTTATTCAATTCTTCTTATTGTATTCAGTCTAATAATATCCTATGGCTATTATATACATACAATATATATTATTTTATATTGTGTTTCAATACACACAACAATGAAATACAAATCACTAAAGCAAAGACTAAAAAATTATTTTCCTACTTGGGTAGTAATCAAACATAAAAGAGACACAACTTTAACTACAAGAGCAATCAAATTATTGTTAACCATCGTCCTGGGCAACGCCAGATGTAACGGTCGAATTATATGAAACCATTTAAAAATAATATTATTTTAAAATAAATTAGAAAAAGTAAATTGGAATAATGAATTTAAAATATATTTATAAGTTATACTATATGAACTTAAAGGTAGTGTGGTTTAAAAAATACTTTGTGTCATATTGTGAGCTTCCACGAGATCATAAGAGAAAATGTCTTTAGTTTTTTATCATCATCTTGTAATTGTGAATTTCGTCAGAGCATTAATCTTGTCTTCTTAATCTGGTTTCGTCGGTGTCTATCAATGGTACAGATTACAAAGAGCTTGCAGCACTACCTGATGTTGATGGATTTGTGGTTGGTGGAGCCTCCCTCAAGGTAACAAACAAAGACTAGCTAGCTTAATTGGTTGCATTATTCTTTGATCTGTGTCTCCTTGTATAATTAACAAACCCTTCTATCTTCACTCATTTATCCTGACCAGTCGGAATTCATCGATATTATAAACTCTGCGATTGTGAAAAGTGCATGAGTTTTTATTGCCACTACAAAGTTGGTATGCAACGCTTGTCATTCGAAGATCTCCCCAAACATTGTATGTGCTATAATCTTGTAGTAGTTTTGGTTTGCTTGCGGAATAAATGTCGATCCGGATACGTGCTATAATCCATGTTCTTTGATATGTTTTCAATAAATTGTCGATTGGAACTCGTTTGTCGATAAGCAAAATTTCAACAAGCATAAAAAACACTAGAAAGTATTATATGGTATATGCTATATGTTTTTTCTGTACATGCCAACTCAACAATAAAGTCGTTATGAACAACTTAAAAAAGAGGTTGGTAAAAGCTAGAGGACGGTGGGCCGACGAACTTCCAAACGTCTTGTGTGCAGACAGCAAGATGATGCCTATGACCTCCATAGGTTAGTCCCCGTTTTTCCTAGTCTACAGTTGTGAAGTAGTTATTCCAATAAAGGTACAACGTGATATAGGCTCCTCACAGAAGACTAGTATCAGGCTGAGCTGATGACCGATTTAGATACCATGGGGGAACTTTGATATCAACCCCACGTAGAATTGGCCAATCATCTGTAGCAAGTAGTCGGGTCCTACAATCATAACTTTAGGATATATGTGTTCAAAGTGGATGATTGGGTCTTATGCAATGTCTTTTAGAATATGTCGGAAGTCAATGCATGGAAGGTGGCCCAACATGGGAAGGGCCATAGAAGATCCATAATCTCATTAGACATTCATTGCATTTTATCATTAATTATGATTGACATTCACTGGTGTTTTATCATTGATTAATATTCGATTGACAAGTACCTTGAAAACACATTGCTGAATTTGTCGTTATACTATTAAATAACTTCCAACGGAAGTCTATAATACATCCACTGCACACCTAGATGGTTTGCTTACATAAACAATAGCGTTTGACCATCATACTTGAGAATCGTAATGTCATCCTTATGCCAAGTATCAACCAAAACGCTAGAAAACTAACGTTTATCTAATCGGTAGACGCTCAGTTATGCATGACTACGCTAGAACGCATGAGTTCGCATGAAGAGCTCATGATGAGAAAGTAGTTGCCCTAAAAACCTACAAGGAACCTTTTACACAGGCTCCTGCTATACCTCTTGGCCTAACACGAGTGAAACCACATCCACGCGAGCAAGATCCAATAAAACCCAAAAAAATGTCTTAAAGACTACATGACCACAAAGTAAACAAAATACATAACACACTAGAAGGACCAAGATTTACTCCACGGCGTCCGTTGGAGGAGCATTGTCTGAGTCTTCTTGGAGCAGTACGCTCCGATAACTCAAACCATAAGGCCCAAAATATAGCATAAAAGTCGTGTTATAAATCTGACACAGAGCAAATTTGGCCTCTACGCCCAAAACGTGTCCGTGCTTTGCTTGTATTGCCAGAATTTTGCCTATAGCATTCTGCCTTCAAAGTGCGTCCTGGACTCCCAAAGTACGGACGAGTTTTGACGGCTCTGTTAGAGGTTTGGCCAATTCCACTTGAAACATAGCTTCATGCACTTGAATATCCTCTTGATTCTATCCTTGCTCCACTCTTTAATACATTCAAAGCCACCTTCACCATGGCTCCAACACTCGATCAAATCATATCTGGAAAGACCAAACATACAAGTGTAGATTTTGAATCTTCCAACAAACATATTAAACTACAACATAAAGGGAAATCTACCTAATAATACATGAAAAACTCAATAAAACATGCTCTAAACACTACCACCTATATGTTTTATCAAATTTGCCCATGCTTGAACCTTTCTTGTCCTCAAGGAAGAAATAAAATCATATCACACATAACTAGCAAGTCAAGCATTCATCTCAATGTACCAATCCACATTTCACCATTAAGTTAAACCTTAACCATGATGGCATTGCATACATGTAGCTGAATTTTTCAAAATTTAATCATTCATACATTCTAGACCTCATTAGGATATAGTATGTTTTTGTAACACCCCGATTTCACAAGCATAAGGGTATTACCACCAACGACCTCGGATTCCACAATCCGAAGCAGTTTAAGGCTTGGGTATTGTAACATGAGAATAACAAAACCAAATCATATTTTATAACAGTTTTGCACTCTTACTTAAGTGTTTAAGGGTATGTATTTCACTCAAAATTAACTTGAAAGTTAGGCTGGCATAAGCTTGCATTAGTGTCCTAATTCTCCATTACGAATGACTAAATACACAACAAAAATCACGAGGTCTTTTCAAAGGTTTTAATGGGGTCAAGGTATAAACAAGTAGGCAGGGAATAACTTTGGTCATGTGGTGCTAGAAATCCGGGAACTAGAACTAGCTTATAACTCAAATCTATACTACTTTCTCATACTTCCATCAACGCATTTAAACATATTTCCATCACTTTTCTTCACTTTCAACTCCTTCGCTCATAAATCAATTCCAACTACACAAAACACCCTAAATACTAATTCCCAAAAAAGGTCAAACTTATATAGGCTAGGAGATCTTTTGTAGAGCTACACAATAAGGTTATAATAATCAAAATATGGCTACAAAACAAGGATTAATGTAAGGTAGATAAGAGTAATATGAGCTAATGAACATGCCTCAATCATTTTAATGTCATTCATTTAAAACATAAAATGTAGCCTCAAAAAAGAGTCTAAGTGCATGTTCTAGAACCAGACAATCAAAGTGATTACACTCAGGAAATAGAGAACAAATATGCAATAAAAGGCTCAAAATATCTCACAAGGCAATCATGTCTAGAACTTGATAAATAATTCAAAATTTTCAACTTCTTATGCATGCTCAATCCTATAATCAAGATTAATAACTTAAATAATCATGCTTCAATGTAAAGAAACTTCGACTAAACAAGTAAATCATGGGTTAGAAATTACTCTTAACTTAAAAGAACAAGAGATCAAGTAGGGAAATTTGAATCCAAAAATACAATATTTTTGTAATTTTGTAATTTTGTGATTTATTAAAATTTTAGTCATTGCAAACAGAAAACTAAACATGAAATGCAACTATATGAATGCAAACATGACTTTAAGTAAGAATATCTCTTCCCCCAAACTTATATATTATTGTGTCCGCATTGTAAAATAAAAGATAAAAGAAGGAAAACTAACCAAGTCATAAATGCTGGAAAAGACGTGGAATCTACTACGGTGGTGGTAGAGGTGGTGGGAATTGTTGAGGATTACCTGGATATGGATAGTACTCATATGGCGGGAATCCTCCCTTTTCGGTCCAACCGTCCAAGCGAGAGTGAAGTTGATGGATCTGCTCGTCATAATACTACCTATAATGGTCAATCCTCATCCAGAGCCTCAACATCAGACTCCTCAACTTTGCGCTAAACCTTTCGTCTCTTCCCATGATGACCCTTAACCTCGTCAATGGTGTGTAATGATCCATGTTCTCTATATACCTCGTATCCAACCTCAATGCAACTCTAGAAAGATTAAGAAGCCACATCACCCTTTTACTATCCCCAATCATCCAGTAATGAGTACCATATTGCTAAAAAAGCACTCCCATCCCGTTGAAGAAAAGGAAGTCCATGGGTTTCGGCGGGAATTCACCAACTCAGTGAGCCAAGTCAATCCCAAAATGTCTAGCTAGCAAGGTGATGAGGGCGACAATAGTAAGCGACCTTGTAGACTATTTGCTTATGTGGGCCAAATTATTCATGAGGGCCCCGCCAAAGTTAACATCTCTATCCTCCAAAATAGAACTCAAGAGCATCAAATCTTTCCTTGGTGCATTGTTCTCTTCATCACCCCTCCTTGTGATGGAATGGGCAAAATACCTCTAAAGTACATGGAGCACAAGATGAGAGATATCGGATGCCTTAGCCCTTGAAGGAAGATAACATCCCTTCCCTGTAATTCTCTTCCACTACGTAGGACCTAACCAATAGGCCCGACTCTCCCATCTCACCTCATCCTCATCACATCTCTTGAAACCAAAAACGTTATTGATGTCATCGAGGGTCATTGATCTCTCCACACCGCCAAGCTGGAAGGTGCATAAGCCTTCTCTGACAGAGAAGGCATTTACAGAGAATCTCTGTAAATACCTCCATCAATAGTATGGGAATCTAGAGTACTCAACAACTCTAATATCAGACCCCGATAAGCAGATTCATGCAGATTCTTAACCAATAGCCCTTCATTCGACACATTCCCCGGCAACGCCAATTTGATAACTTTATGTTAGTCTCCATATACCGATCAAAAATAAACCAAACTACCTACGAATGTAGTAGGGAAGTAGGGGTCGATCCCACGTAAACTTGTGTATTTATGTATTGAATTTATATACTAATAATAATAATGAATACAAAAAGGGTTTTTTCTTTAAAGATTATGATTTATGTAAAACTAAATGCAAAATTAAACTAATTAATGGATGCATAACAAAAGATGAGTTGTAAAATATGAGAGAAATATGCCCAACTAGCCAATATCCATTGTGAACTCGATGATCGATCATTGATTATCAAAATTCTCTCTTTTCCTTAACTAATATATTGTGGAATTCTAATAACCCAACTTCATAGAATTTTTTTTTGATGAAACTTCATAGAATTATTAATCCTACTTCAATTCTAGTTATTTGCCCGATCGGTACTAACAACCCTAATTCTCAAACAACCTACGAGACCTCCTACATTCAATTTGACAACAATATTACGATTCAAGCATCAATAGAAATATGCATTCAAAGCAACCAGGCATCCAAATAGCATGCAATTGAATTCTCTTCTCTAACAAATTGTCCTACTAGTTCTAAATTGATTAAAGGTTCTACTTTTGATCTAATTAATTTCAACCGATAATTAGAAAGATCTAGTTGTAATTCAACCGAGGGATTCAATTAGATGATCAACCTAACAAAGTCTTAAATTCAACTTATTCAATCAAGCATATAGAAAACAATCTAGTCAAGGGAAATTAAGAATAATCAAATCTCACATTAATAATTTTCATACAATTTCAATTAATTAGTCAAGCAAAAGAAATTTAGTTATTGAACGACCTTGAAAAGCTTAAAAAGTTTCCAAGGGTTTCTTCTTCTTCCTTCCAAAATTCCAATAACATCCCAGATAATAAAACCTAGAAATAAAAAGCTAACTATAAATAATAATGTCTCTAAAAATACTATCTAAAAATAATCAACCCATAAGGCCCTAAAGATATCATCAAAGAGTAGTTATAAATCTGGTACGGAGCAAAAACTCAGCCCCTACACCCAAAACGCGCCCGCGCTTTGCTTGTTCTGCCCAAGGTTTGCCTATAGCATTTTGTCTTTAAAGCGCAGCCTAAACTCCCAAAGCCTGGCCGAGTTTTGACGTCTCTGCCAGAGGTTTGGCCAATTTCACCCGAATCCTCTTATATTCATGCACTTGAATTTCCTCTTGATTCCTATCCTTACTCCACTCTTTAATACCTTCAAAGACACCTTCGCTATGGATCCGACACTCGATCAAATCATATCTATAAAGATCAAACATACGGGTGTAGATTCTGAATCAACATAAAGGGAAATCTATCTAATAATGCATGAAAACTAAATAAAACAGTTTCTAAACACTACAACCTATATGCTCAATCAATTAGCCCACAATTGCGAGATATCTAGAGAACAATGAATCAAGTCGTAGTCTCGTAGATTCAACTGAGAAGACAGACAACAATAGTGACGAAGTGGGTAGTTGGGCTCCCGGAAATCTCGTTAACTCATTAAGTTAGTTTTAGGATATCTCTGGTATAAAAGAAAGAATTCGTCGTAAAAGAAAGGATCTATCTTGTATTGCACAAAAGGTTATTGAATACAAACATCCCATTGATATACAACATTGTTCTCGGAAATTATCTCTGTCAAGGCTTCAAAGGACGTTTAAGCTTGCATCTAGTTTTTCGTCCTAAACATGAGCGATCTAGAAGGTCGATCCTTTACAATTTCATTCCATATACCATCCGCCTCATACATCACACCCTTTTACTAAGCATCACACATTGAAATTACTTTAATAGCCTTTTTATAAAAAAAATCATATATTTATGTATTTTATTGGATTGTCTTGCCTTAACAAATCTTAATGGGTTTTGAGAGAAGAAAAAACTAATCGGAATAGACTTACTCCTTTTGTGATTTGTTTCAAAACTTTAATATATATTTATCCCTTGATTATTGTTATTATTAAAAACATTAATGAATATAAGAAAAAAAAACCCTGTAGAATTAAATACATTAAATTTGAAATAAAATAAACTGTATAATTATAAAAAATTAAATACATTAAATTTGAATTCATGTATACTACCATGTAGAAATACTTCATGAGTTTTAAAACGTATATGGCTTTACACAATTGTTCAACACACTATCTTACATACATTAAATTTGAACCAATATACGTACTGCTTCTTCTTTTTTTTTTTTTTGTACTTTCGACCAAAAAAAAAGCAAGATTTTTTACTTATTAATAGAGTTGCTTTAATGGAAGAAAAAAAACCATTAAATGGTTATTGTATCAATTATATATAATAAGATTAAATACTTGTTTTGTGAAATTCTTATTTAAGGAAACAAAAAGGATTTGGTGATTGCAATTTTTTTAAGGTAAGTATTTCCTTTAAGTAGATTCTGTATTAGATGCAATATATTCTGATATATTTTTTTAACCTTTGTATAACTAATAATTAGGCCCTTTAAGGGCTTTATGATAAAATAAATGACAAAGTGTAAATTAGATGAAAAATTGATGTGAAGTTTAGCACTTATATTTTAAGAGCCTGTTTGGATAGCCTATTGTAATGTATTAAAATGCATTATGAATATTTTAAGGCATTAAAAATTGAAAATGTGTTTGGCTAATTACTTCTAGTCTTCTCTAGAATAGTGTATTAAAGTGAATATATGAAAGCTCATGTAATGCAGTTTAAAATTTAAACTAAAATAATTTAATTTAATATATAATGCAATTTAATACAATGGAATCAAACGGACCCTAATTCTCTGGCAAAGCCATGATGAGAGGGGTCTTTGTAGAGTTTCTCTTAAACGCATTATTACGAGAGAAAGTCTAATTTTACAAAATTGACGGCGTAAAACTCGGTAGAAGCTCTGCTCGTTCACACATGACACACATACGTAGACGTATACATATTTATAAATAAATAGCAACACATGGACCAAGTGTGAGATCAGTGTCAAAAGGTGCACAATTTCCAAAGGGAAGTACTGGAGCCTGTGGTTGGGAAGAACATGGGTAAAACTAAATATCAGGCCTTCTAAACAATAATTAAAACCCAAAATGTAAGATCACCACAGGCTAAAGTGCAAGCTTACTCCTATAAAAATACATAATAACTTTTAGCACTCCAAGATGGTTAAACAATAGTATTATCACGTGACTAATCACATGACTCCCCTGCTTTTAACTTCAAAAAAAACACACAAGTCAGATGCTAATCTTATTAGTAAGCCTGATGTTTGATTTGCAGTCAAAGAGACCACCATCACCATATCATATCACATGGAATGTCCATAGACTCTCTCAACTCACATTCAGTTCTAGCTATAGCTTCTATGCTATGATGATCATGAGGCTTCAATGGAGGTCTTTGCTTTCTTGTTCAGCAATTCTGGTTCTTCTACTGGTGTCTTCTTCTTGTTGTTGGCTCCATGGAGCTCAGGCAAGGCCGTTTAAATTGAATAGGGCGCGCTCTTCGCGCATTCCGTCGGAGCAGCTGGATTCAAGCTTGAGAAGAATACCAGCTAGCAGATCCAATCCGACCGGAAACAAGTAAACCCCCTTTCGTTTGCGTCTCGATCATCGATCTTACTCTCAACACAACTACAACAACAACAGCTTCGGCTTCTTGCATGTGTTCATTTGTTTGCTAGGTTGAAGCCTACTGCTGAAAAGCAAACAAGATCACCATAGCAATTAGAGTTCCAAGTGCAAGTGTAGTGATATATTAGTACGACTTGTTTTTGCCCTTTTTCTAGTTTCAGAATGATCTCTGTAATGGTTTTTGCAATATTGATGAGTTGCCGTGTTCTTAGACTTCCCTCCTTTTCTGCTTGCTGTAAATTGCTATCACGCAAGTACTAGTTGGCAAAGTTTTGCACATCCGAGATTGAAAAGGCGTCATTTTTCTTCCAACGTTTGTGTAATACGAGTATATGCTTTATTTAGGTATGAATAAGTGTACTAGCTGTAACATTGTGATTGTAACTGAAGTTGAAAAATGACGGAGTACAAGATCAGATATACCAAGAGCTAGTTTCTCAGGAAATAAGATATACCAAGAACTAGTTTTTCAGAGCTCTGAGAAATTATATAATGCAAACGCACCCAATATTCCAAGAATCCCCACACAGCTAGATAATTCTAACTTCGAAGGAATGAAGAGATATATTAGTGATTACTATTGACAAGAGCTAAAAAGCACACCTCCAACATCTCTTGCTAATATCAATCCACACAAATGCAACACTTGGAATCAAACTACAGAACTTAAGCAGAGCCAACCCACCATAACACACACATACAGCTACTACAACAATAGATAATGGATTCTAGTATTGGCTCATTCAAAGGGCAAACCCTTTCTTTATTCACTTGACAGACAGAAACTAGCTAGCACATATGCAAGCTAAAATCTCAGTGCTTGGTCTTGGGCTTCTTGACAATCATCACGGAGCAGTGAGCATGATGGGCACAGTAGTCACTGACACTTCCCAACACAGCTCTGCAATTAAAATGTTAACCAAGATGAGATTGGAGTATTATGAAGATATGATACAGTTTTAACATAGATTGAAGCCAAAGAGATGAGATGGGAGTTAACCTTTTGATGGCACCATAGCCATGATTTCCGAGCACTAAAACTGCAGCATGGTGCTTCTCCACAGATTCACACAGCACATTCCGAGCATCGCCCTCCCACACTTCGACTATAACGTTACTTACCTACACGACATTCCGCACGGAAACAAAACCAAAGGAGCGAAGTAAGCAAGATGCATATCCAATAGAAATACTTGTGTTTGAGTGAAGAAACCATCCATTTCTCTCACTAACTGACAGATTGGATTTATGACTCATAAAAATGGAGATATAAATAGTTATTAGGGGCAGAGGAGTGTTCACTCTTTAGTCTTTCCTAATGAAGCTTCATGCATTTTCAAAGCCGAGCCCAAAATCCCTCTGTCCCACTCAATGAGTAACAATTAAGTTTTGAGTCTTAAATTTTCCATATACATCAGCCAGACGCTCATAAGATTTTACTAAATCAACTCTGAAACTGATAAACATTTGTAAATATGTTACATACACATTGAGTCATGCAAAATTCTTGTACCAAGGACAGTGAAAAGAGAGAGTGATTGTCTTACCGATTTAGAGATGCAGATCTCCTTGGCCTTTTCAGCAACTTTCTCAGCTATCTTTTTCAAATCTGAATCAACGAAAGGCAGAATCTCCACACCTCCTGCAAATCAATCAAAGTATATAATTAAGAATGAAGCTAGTAAATCGAGGTACGAAGCCGAACCAAATCCTTCATTAGCCAGAACAACAACAGCAAAAATCACACGGTACAATTGAAGGATCGTCGCTCCTTCCTCATCGGCCGTCATCATGATTACAAAATTCCAATCGCACACACTCGGAAATCAATTAAGCTGGAATAGAAAATTGATCTTTGCAGAATCTCAATTAAAACAAGAACGAATCAATCACAGATCCAGAAAACCAATCGGAAACCCTAGAGAACGAGAATCAGAGTTTGAAATCTCTCAATCAACAATCAAATCCCAATCATAGCGAAAACGGTAGGATCGACGGAGTAATTGATCGGCGGAGAGTAGAAGGTGATTACCGGGGCCGGCATAGCCGATGGAGGTGGTCGGAGAAGGCTTGGCGTGGACAAGGACGAGATCGAAGGGGAAATTGGGGGCGTGGGGGACGAAGAAGTGGTCGAGAGTCCATTCGAGAGCGTAGAAGCTGTGCTCGCTGTTGTCGATGGCCACCACCATCGCCGCCTTCTCGGCCGGAAGATCCACGTCCACAACAGGTTCCGTCGCCATTTTCGAATTTCGAATTGGAATTGGGATGATGAGGGGACGGAGTGGAGTATCTAAGCCTGGGATCAATACGGAGTGCCTTATATAGGCAGTGGTGGATTGCGGGAAAAGAAAGCGGGGGGAGACATAAGGCATAAGGGGGAATAAAGTCGGTACGACGCCGTTTAGAGAATCGTATCGTATGCTTTTCTTTTCTTTTCTTTTTTTCTTTGCGGGTTTAGTGGAATCGCAAGTGGACGCCTGATTAACCAAAAGCATTGCATTTGCGTTTGCATGCACTCAAAATGGACACCACACAAGCCCATCTCTTTCAATGTTTGTGACCACTACTTATCTCATCTGCGCCTTTTACACCCCAATCTAAGGGTGCGTTCGGCAAATAAAGTAAGATCCCCGTAAGTTAAATGATACTGATTGTTGGACCATGGAAAATTGGGCCCAGTATGCATCAACCCAAGGAAAGCCCAACACATCAAGATGACAGCCCACAGAGAAAAAGAGGTAGTTACCTAGAGACGGTTATCTAAAGACGGTTACTAGATCGTGCTAGAGGAAGTTACTAGATCTGAACATGTCCTAGATTGTAGGGATGGGGGGTGAATGAAATACCACGGCAAAATTATTGTAAAAGGAGGTTAAGCTCCCTTAGCTCTGATCGACCCTAAGAAAAACGCTATGTAACCGATGAGTTGTTCTTGAATCAATAGCCCGATCTAGGCTAAATCTCGTCTTAATCTTGTGTAGGAATTTTAGCTCCAACACTGATGCTGCTGATTTAAGGTATTGATAAGTTAAATGATACTGATACTGATACTGAAAATTAGTGTTCGGTATGAAGATTTGCTGATTAGTTGTTTTTTTAGAAAATAAGCATACTTATTTTGAAATAAGATGGGGGTAACTTCTTATTTTTTTAGGTGCTTATAAGTAACATAATACTTATTTGGACAAATAAGTATCTAAAATTTTAAATTGATGAACACCCTCTCTGATACTTATAAGTATCATTTAACTTATTTTAACAAATAAGTAACTTATTTCAGGTTTACCGAACGCACCCTGAATCTTTTCTCTTCTTGACACGCCCAACTTGTATTCTATTAACATTTCAATTTTTATATATTTTTTTTGTGTATTTTAAAGTCCAAATATTACTTATCAACCAATCAATGATAATGAAACATACATTGAAGAAGTGTTAGCGGACAATAGATTTGGATTGTTTACACACTTGCACATTTGGCCGAATTATCAGATAAAAATACTTTGCTCTAGCTATCATCTTATTTCTGAAAGCGTAAACAATTACTTCTTGGAATTTTCTACTATTTGTCCTAAGGACACACTATAAAAAACTAATAATGGAACTATTTTGCAAATTTTAATTTTTGGGTTTTTTTAATTTTTTTGTGACTGATTTAATATTTTCTTGTTATAGTATTAGTTTCTGAATTTGGTATACTATGTGCCGAAAAACTGTTACTTCTTTCCTTCGGAACAACAATTAAACAATACTAGCAACTTGCCTTTTTTCAAAATAAAATAAAAATAAATGATTGTTATCCTAGCTAGCAAAGGTATCAAAGACCTTGAATGTGGCCAGAATTGGTACATGGTTATCTACAAGGTAAAGGAAGCAGTCACTAGTGGCAACTAGCAAGTCACATACTGACATACTGACATACTGACATACTGACATATATGATCAAACTATCAAAGTAATGGTGATTATGGTAAATTTGGTTACTTAATTGGCCTAAGAGTTATTAATGGATGAATAGATCCATCTATTTAAGTTTCAGCTGAGGTTTGTAGTTATTTTTCATTATGAAAAGTAATTGATATAAATAAGAGAAATGTTTTTGGTACCCTTGTGGTTTTGACAATTCTTTTTGGTGTTCTAGGAAAAAAGTTATTCCTTTTGGTACCCTTATGGCTTATACATTTTCCTTTCCATAGCCAAAACTCAATTTAAAATCATTTTTCAATCAAAAAAAAAAAATTTCATTTAACAATTTAAATAAAATCGAATTTACTTTTGTTTGCAAAATGCTACAATTTGTAGACTATATAATATACAACTATTTTTAGATTATATTTAAACATTCTTAATTTTTTGGGATTATCTTGGACCATTCTCAATTTAATAAATCATAAAAAATACTAGTAAGAAAATTCACAATACTCAAAACTCAATATATTTTTGGACCATTATCAATATATTTTTGATAACGTGTATATGTGATATTAATAAATTACAAATCCAAAAATTCATTAGTTTTAAATATTCAAAGGTCACAAGAAAGTTCTTTGATGGAAAATATTTTTATTTAAATTTTAAATATTCAAATACTTTCATAGAAAATTTGTTTTTATTTAAATTTTAAACAAAATTAATTTTTTTGGATGAAAATTGGGTTTAAATAGAGGTTTAGCTATGAAAAGAAAAATATATAAACCATAGTCATACTAAAAAAAATAACTATTTTATTAGGACACCAAAAAGAATTATCAAAACCACAAGGATACCAAAAGGATACCACAAGGATACCACAAGGACACAAAAAAATAATTATTTTTCAACTCAAATGGATAATAACAATTCATGATCCAAAAATAATGAAATGATACCAAAAATAACTATTTTATTTATTTTATTTATTTATTTTATCAAAAGGATACCAAAAATAACTATTTTCCGCTTGAATTTCCCTGCAATAAAATCATCAGGCCGGACACCTAGAGTTGTACGTTTGTTAAAAGGCAGTTTTTCATAATGAAATGTACGTGATTGGGGCATTGAGAGACTGAAATTTCAAAATGAAGATAATTAAATAGGCATGAGAAATGAGAATATCTAAACTAGAAAAAAAAAGTAAGTTAAAAGGTTACAAGTAAAGATAAAGTACCACATTATCTTCGTATGACGTAATAAAGATTAAGGTGCATAATATAGACCACAAATCTGAAAAAGAGAAGATGAAATAAAAAAAGAATCAGCAAACACTTTCTCGATAATGCAGGGTTTTGGTCGACTGCTCAATGATACAGAAGATGTATGTAATGCATGCAAGATTAGATAAGTGTTGTGTTTTCCGACGTTTCTATCCATCTTTCTTTTTCTCTCTTTATATCTTTCCTTCTCTTCTTTTTTCCTTCTTTCAAGTAATCTAACGTGATGTTATTTTCTTTCTTTAGGTGTAGGTGTAGGTGTAGACACGTAGTGGTACAAAAACAATGCCAAACTCCTTAAAAATTGAAATTGTACTCTATATGTATATAGGCAACTTGTATGCTAGGGTATAAACATGGTAGCTAGAACTGTCCCGATAATTCACACAAATAATTCAACAAATTAAGATATCTTTCACTAACTTACATTAGAAGATATTTTAGTTTTTCAGTTACATTTTTTTTATAAGAAAAGGAATTCGATTGACCAGACAGACTTGGTAGATCGAGAGGCCGAAACAAAAGGCAATCGGACAAGCCGACACTAGATCACAAACACACAAAAACCCTAAACAAGCAAGGAAAGTACCCTAAAAGAAATCAAAGGCTAACAAAGAGAACCAGAGAGAAGAGTCAAGTGCTACAAAGCACAACAATGCCAATATGCATGATAATAGGTTCTCTCCATATAGGAGTGCAAAAAGAGCCTCCACGACGTTGCCCCCACCTAGATGAGAGATCGTTGAAAGGTCAGCTCGACCACAACCTCGATCAGGCACGACTTGATCCAATTCAAATGAACGCCTAATTAGCAAACGAACATGTATGATCATCTTGAAAGGGAAATTTCCTATGAGATTAAACCTCGTATAAACCCACAAAAATTTTTGGGGTGTGGTTAAGTTGGATTGCTAAATCCATTTTTTTTTTCCAAAAAACTGTACAAGAACGGGATTAACTGGGATTACCATAACTATTCAGGCATTTGGTAAACCAATTTGATTATATTACTTAAATATGACATTAAAGATGAAATTAGTGCTTATTTTATATATATATATATATATATATATATATATTTCCATGAGAATTGTGGTGGGCAACCAAAAACATGCTCTAGTTCACTCACGGTTTTGTAAAGTGATTTTGGTTTAGGTTGGTTTTTCTTTTTCAGTCCTTTCACGCATTGTTTCACTATTTTTCTAGGAGCATTTTCTTTTCTCCTATTTTTGTCTTTTTTTTTTAAGAAAGATGAAACCCCATCAATTGCAGTTTTTTGAACGACAAAACCAACGCTAGAGCATACTATAATTTACATACTCATTTAATCTAAACCAATCCAAATTATAACGTAACTAATTTAATTTTAAAAAGAATCAAACATATATAAAACTGGTGGCTAGATAAAATAAATTATAAGTTATGATATAATCTTTATTAGTATAAGTCAACTAATAATTGGACAAAATTTACAAATGCTAAATTAAGCCTTTGACTACGCAAAACAAAAATAAAGTGAGCATGGCACATGACACATTTTGATTGCATATTTTCCAACCTTGTCAAGAGTATAACCTATTTGATGGGTTTCAACTTTCGAAACTCTTCATTTAGATGTGGGTCCGGTTTCGGAATTGGCGGTTCCTGTTTCCACATTTCGTGGAACTGGAGCCGATCCTTGACCAGTTTCCCGGTTCCGGAACCGGCTAAAATTAAATAATAAAGAAATTGCCTTTTATCTTAGATAAATAAATAAATTTTGTTAAATTCGGGTATATATAACCTCTTTTGAGGTATAAATTTTATTTTGATTAATATATATAAACATTTAGAGCTTGATTTGTATGTGTTTTAAATGCGATATAATTTACGTATATTTTTTTAGAAAAGAGGAGAAACCGACGGTTTGGGCCGGTTTCGGGGGAAGGGGAACCGGAACTGTAACCGTCCTCGGAACCAAAACTGCTAGTTCCGGTTCCGTACGGTTCCGGTTTTGACCCGATTCCGAAACCTCCGATTCCCCGATTCCAATGGAACCAAACCCAAGTCTTTCTTTATTCGGTTTCATCCCATTTTTTTTCTTTTTTCTTTTTAGGTGAAGCTCAGGCCGGGGGTTAAACTCACGTTAAACCATCAAAATTCATAACCTCACATCGATACAACACTTAAAATTCTCCCCCTCTTGTCACATTAACGACTTCTCTCTAATTGTTTTTAATGTTTTTTTTTTGGTGAATTATCTATCTTTACAACTCTTATTTTTCTTGCTCAGTCTCTCAGTTTTGTCTCTGTTTATGTACTGTCTCTGCTCCTTTGTTGGTTGTTTCCTCTTCTGTGATTTTTGTCCTTGCGTTTCTTTGCTTTGTGAGTTTTCCCTTTCTTTGCTGCTGTCTTCCTCTCTTTGGGCTTTCCTTCTCTTTGTTGTTTGCTCTTTGGTGGTTGTTGCAGGTTTGGAGGTTCTTGTATGTTCTGCGGCTCCTTCCTTGTTCTTTGTTGGCTTCTTTTAGCCTTGGAGTTAAGCTCTTTCCCTGTTGGTTGGGTGTTGTGGGTAAGTTTGTTTCTACCCTTTCTCCAAAACTTATCACCTTGGGGACCCCCATCTTTGGGCTTTGCCTATGTTGGGTTGCCTTTGTGCATCCTTGCAGCTTGGTAGAACTCTTTTTTGGGCTACCTATGGTGATTGAACAATGTTACGAACCATACTCTGGTATGAACCTTTACTCTACCACTTATGATGAAACATTATGTGACAATTGCAATTACAAAGTCTATGTCCCATCTGATGAGGAAGTTTCCATGCCTCATTACCACACCAACCTGATGTCTTCTTTAAGGCTCTCTCAATCTTGGAGTTTTGATAGTTTTTACGCAAATCAGACAGAAGTTTCTGCACAAACCTTATTGCCAACCTTAAGTATCACTCTAACTATTACTAATCAACATGTGTCTTGCATCTTTACTGTGAATTTATCCATTCATACTGTAACATACCATGTTGTCAACAAAAAATCTATTCTAACATTCTTATTACAGATGAACTTTGCTTCTATAAATCTAATTTCAGATTATCATATGACACTTCTTTGTTCTCACAGATCTCAATATATCTATCACTATCAAACTAATAAAATGACCACTTTTGCTATTCTGATCTTTCAAACTCATGCCTATAATCCCTTTTGTTTGATCAACACAATATTTAATAACTTTTGTTTCCTTATCAGCTTTAATCCAATTATCTTAACAATTTACCAATCTTTGTTCTTGATGTGTCTTCAGATCGATTATTTAATAACTTTCCGTTGGAGCTTCTTGGCTTCCTTCTGGATGCTCTTGCTGTTCATCACTTACCAGTGCTGTGTTTGTGGTGGGGGTTTCTGCCCTCCTAGCTCTGGTATTACCACTTCTCAACCCTTTACTTACAAACTTATCACCCTCTGGGTGATTGAAAACTTGTGTGACCCCTTTGTCCTTGTGGCAATGAAAATTTCTATTACAATTTGTTTATCACTTTCCCATCGTCTTCATGAAAACTTTTATCATCTCCTTCTCATGAACACTATGCAGGACTACGGTTTTCTGGATTTATCTCTTCCAGTCACCCTTTCTCAAAATATTAACAAGGTGAACTACATCCAATACATTATTGCTGGCTACAGTTTTGGTTTTCAGTTATTAAAGGCATGTAAGTTGGGTACACAAACCTTTTCCATACAAAATTACATTACCAATTCAAACTACTTGATGCTGTGTAACAGGTTCTGTGGGAAGCTTAGTTTTGGTTTCCTTCATCTTGCTCAAAATAAAATTCAGTTGCAAATTTGGCATGTTTCCAGCTCTTTTATGCACTGGCAGCCTACCGATTACAAACTCATCAGCTATCTGTATTGCTTTTGTAATATAATAACTCATGCTTATAGAAACCTTGGCAAATTCTGTTGTACAAGTTCATCATTCACTCCTTTCTGTAACAATTATAACACTTTTTTCCTATGTAATTGCAATGCCTGTGGGATTATTGCTGTTATTAGGACTATACATACATACCTTGCTTGTACTGAATCATTTCAAGCGGATCATCTTTTCTATATGGCTCATCTTTTCTATATGGCAACAACTTGCACTTACCCTCTACATCAAAAACATCGACTGCCTATACTTGCTGCGCAATTACTACTATATAAATCACGCTTATGTACACAGGGGTCAACACTAGCTGAGATCAACTACTTAGTTTTTAAATCCGTTAGTTCTAAAAACGGCTATTTTTGGTGCATCCATTGTTGTTTTCTTTACTACCAATCCTCTCTACCTATTCTCACTCAAACGTTTGCCACAAGCAATTTACATCTTGACTTTGCAGTAACAAGACTCACTCCTACGAACGATCTATGTCTTTTGTTTTGGAATGGCAATAACAATTTTACAATGCCTCATCTAGGATGGTTGCGGCATTTGTATAAAAAGGGCCAATTCATGTTGAAATTTTGTACTACCACTTTATATGAACGGTCCCCCTCCACATTTTTATCATGACTGTCGCTTATTGGAACGTGAGGGGGCTTAGGAGGGTTAATTTCTGGGATGAAATTGCCTTCCTAAGAAAACTACACAAACTACAAATTCTATGTTTAACTGAAACCAAAACGGATGTTCACCCCTCTGATGCTATTATTCGAAAAATCGGGTTCCATCACTGTATTTCATCTCCTTCGGATGGTTCCAAAGGAGGGATGGCTCTGTTTATATATCACAATGAGTTCACTCGCTCTTGTAAACTAGTATTACAAACTCCAAATCTAATTTTCATGCAGGTTCAAAACCCGTTCCACCCATACCTATTAATCTTTGCTTACGCTCCGTCAAGAGTAGAAAACAAACCGGCTTTTTGGTCCAATCTTGAAAATACAATTTCTTCTTTTGGTTTACCTTTTCTCCTGATTGGAGATCTAAATGAAATCGATTGTAGTTCTGACAAATTTGGAGGGGTTTCTCCGGCTCCTGCTAAATTTGTTCGTCTACTTAACTTCCAAAACAAGATGAGTACTTTAAATACGAAATTTACCGGGTTCCCATTTACTTGGAGGAAAAGTACGACCTCTACAGATAACACGTTCGGAAGACTGGATAGAGTCCTCATTCATCATGATCTTGTTCCAATCTTTCCTAAACTTGTAACCCATCACCACCCTTTTACAACTTCAGACCATTGTTTGATATCTTTCAACCTAGACTCAAAAAAGAAATTTATTAAGTACCCGTTTCGTTTTGAAAATGCTTGGATCGATAAACCCTCCTATGCTAAATTAGTTAAAAAGGTGTGGGAATACAAACTCACAGGATCTTTCATGTTCAAAGTTTCCATGAAAATGCAACTCCTTAAGAAATATTCAAAAGAATGGGCCAAACGATATATAAATAATAATTTTGAACAACTAAGAATTTCAGAGCGACAACTACAACAACTCCAAAATTCTCTCCTATCCGATCCATATAACCAGTCTATATTAAATAAATTGCAACAACACCTTAACAAATATAATGCATTAATGGACTTCCACCATAAATTTTGGGCACAACGAGCTAAAACTAACCACTTATAAAATGTAGACAAAAATACCAAGTACTTCCAAACCATCTCAAAATTACGAAGATTTAAACAAAATATAACATCCTTTCAGACTCAAGATGGTTTGGTCATTTTTGATCATGACACAATCTCAACGAATATTACCAATGAGCTGGCGGCTCGTTTTAAATCCAATCCCAACTCAGTGGTCTATCCCCAAGATCTTGATATTATTCCTCCTATGATATCGGATGTTGATAACATAATTCTATCGAAACAACCGACACCATCCGAAATAAAAATGGCAATTTTTGACTTAGCTCTGAATAAAACACCGGGACCGGACGGTTTCACTGCGGAATTCTTCCAAAATTATTGGGCTACTGTCGGTGCGTCCGTTGTTCGCGCTGTGATAGCTTTTTTTCACTCCGGTTCAATGTTGACCACCGCAAATAAAACTTTCATAACCCTAATTCCCAAAATTGATACGCCAACTTCCATTAATCACTATAGACCTATTAGTTTATGTAATACCATTTATAAAGAAATTACTAAGGTATTATCAAACAGAATTCAACATATTTTACCTTCAATTATTCATCCGCTTCAGAGTGCTTTTGTTAAAGGGCGTCTGATTCAAGATAATGTCCTTATTGCTCATGAAATTTTCCATTCATTCCATAAAAAGAAAAAAGGAAAAATTGGTTGGATGGCCATTAAATTAGATCTTGAAAAAGCATATGACAAAATTAACTGGAATTTTATTCATATGGTTTTATCCAAATTCGGGTTCCATCATAAATGGATTCAACTCGTAATGACATGTATAACCACAGCGTCGTCATCAGTTCTTGTTAATAATGAGCCAGGGCCTGAATTCCAGCCTACTTGTGGGATCCGCCAAGGCGATCCAATGTCCCCTTTCATCTTTGTGTTATGTATGGAATACTTAACTCGAACGTTACAACATGAGGCTTCGGCCATTCCAAACCATGTTGGAATCCAACTCACAAAAAACGGTTCAATCCTACCATTTTTAAGCTTTGCAGACGATACAATTATCTTTGCAAACGCAAACGTTACAAATTTGGAATTTATTAGAAACACCCTTCAAAAATTCACTCAAGTTTCTGGACTATCAATCAATTATCATAAAAGCTCCATCCAAACCTCTGCTAACGTTCCCCAACCTATGTCGATTGCCTTAGCAAGTATCCTCAACATCCAGGTCACCTCTTCTATGGAAAAATATTTAGGTATTCCGATTCTTAAAGGGTGGGTTCAGATTTCAATGTTTTCAGACTCAGTTAATAATCTTAAAAAACAGCTCTCCCAGTGGAAAGCTAATACAATTTCACAAGCAGGTAGGGTTGTTCTCATACAATCATGTCTGATCAGCAAAGTTAACTACCTTATGCAGAGCTTTATGCTGCCCCAAGGGGTCCTCAAACAAATAGATGCGGTTTGTAAATCTTTCTTTTGGAACAAATTTATTCCAAATCACCATCCACTTATTAGTTGGGACCGCATTTGTTCTCCAAAAGAGAACGGTGGTCTTGGACTAAGGTCTGCGGAAAACATCAATATGTCTCTTCAAATGAAATTGCTCTGGAAAATTGCGACACAACCACAAAATGTTTGGGTCAAAGTAATCACAGAAAAATATCTAAATACGACCTCCCTTTTTAACTATCATAAAAATAATTGTTCTTGGCAGTTTGGCAGGCTGATGAATCTTAGAGATCCTTTCTCTAAGGGCATTAGATGGCTGCTAGGAAATGGTAAAACAATCAAATTCTGGACAGATCCGTGGTTACCAAATGTTGATCTTTTACCCTTTATCGATTCAGGAAATACGACCCAAAAAGTTAACGATTTTTTACTTCCACATAAAACATGGAATACTACCCTCCTCGCTCAGGTAGTGCCGCCTCATATCGTCGGTATTATCATTCTAACTAGAATCCCTAGAACAGATACTGAGGATAGACTCATCTGGCTTCCTGCTAATGATGGTGTTTTTTCAGTTCAATCAGCAAACTCCCTTTTAGCATCTCCACAAAATACGTGTTCTAATCAATTTGACTGGATTTGGAAATCAAAATTACCGCCTAAAATTATCAACTTCCTTTGGAAAGCTTGTGCTGACTGCCTCCCAACAACAGACAGATTAAACCGTTTCTATAATTCAGTGCCGAATCTATGCTCCCTTTGTGAGCTGAATGATGAATCACTAAATCATTTCTTTTTCCAATGCCCTTTTACAAAAGCTATGATTTTTCGTCTGCAAAAACTACTAAATTGTTCTTTTAATCTTACTACGAATTATACGTTCCAGCAAAATTTACAAGAAACAATGGCCAATAACCGTTATGCAACGTCACTAGCTTTCCTATGGTGGTTTTTGTGGGCACATAGGAACGCAAAAATCTTTGATCCAACTAGAATTAACCCTAAAAACCTTCCGTCCAACTTAGCTTTCTCAGGCGCCCTTGCTTGGGAAGACTGTTGTTTAAAACCTCATAAGACCTCTAATAAGCCAAAAAGGAAAAATCATACGTACTGGAAAAAACCACCTTCGCAGTGGCACAAACTCAACTTCGATGCTTCTAGACTCAAAACAGGAACAACTCATGCCGGATTCATTTTTAGAGACCATTCTGGTAATGTTCTTTCTGCAGGACGACAACAACTTCCGTCTATGACTATAGTACAAGCTGAAGCTTCAGCCTTACTTCATGCTATCACAAAAATAGACCTTTCTCACATTCAAAATCTTATAATAGAAGGTGACAATCTTATTGTTATTAATTCTTTAAAACGACTATGGAAAGTGTCGTGGGAAATACACTCTATAATTGAAGATATAAGAAACTTGATTTCAACTATCCCCTCTGTTATTTTTTATCATTGTTTCAGGGAATCAAACGCTGCTGCAGATTTCCTGGCCATTCATGCTTCGTCCCTTCCGTCTTCTCATTTGTCTGTAACACAGTCGCGGTGTTTGTTGAGTCAACAACCCGCGCTGTTTGAATTTTTAAAGATCATCCGTCACGATGATTTAGGTTATCCTTGTATCTTAAAGGTAGCCTAATTTTGGCTTGTTCGAGCTAGTAGCTCCACAATCAAAAAAAAAAAACTCTTATTTTTCTTTTCCTTGTCAAATAAATGCATGTTTTTATATTTTTTTTTGTTTTGCTGTTTTTTTTTGGTTTTTATTTGTAATTGGTTATGAATGCATGCTACTATGCTTATTTTTTACGTACATATATCATGTTATAATATTGTAACTTTAATGCAAAGCCTTATCATTTTTTCTTTTTTGAGCGAGAATGTAAAGCCTAAAGAGCTAACCGTATGCTTTCGATTTAAATTTCCTCCAAAATGTCTATAAAGTTATAAAAAGTAATCCCTACACATGTTCATTCGGCTAAAAAACTTAATTGTAGTAGAAAGTCCATATTATCAAAATACTTCTCATAAGAAATTAATAAAATCAAATCAAACAATTTCATGTAAAACCTTTCGGCTACCCACTAATTTTATGTAAAACCTTTCGGGTTTATTTTATTATTTATAAAAAAATAAGATACTATAAAATAATTCATATTTTATATTTATTTTATCTACTATTTTTTGGACAATTCAATACAAAATACTTACATAATTTATTAATTAGAACAAAATTGTGTTATGACGAAGATTATAATTTTCACCTTCGAGAAAAATACGGTGAAAGAAATTGTCCGTCCATCGGACGGGCAAGCTTTCTAGTAGTATATATGATGATGTGTTCACTGCAACACAAAAACGCCTTTAAAAAATTTGTGCTCATTTATGTCTATGGTTCATGGGAGAATTACCTCTTAAGAACATGTGTAATGGTGAGGAGGTACAACCCTCTCTCAATTGTCTCTCTCCTTTCCTTCATTTGACTTCTCATTTCCTCTCTCATCCACCGCTATTTCTACTTTTTTCTTTCCTCTTCCTTATTCTCTTTTTCTATTTTCATGTACAATCAAGATGATTCTCTTCTTGGTAAATGTGGATAGATCAAGGCTAGCAGATGGATCGGCAACAACTGAATCCATAATAAGGGGAACTCAAGCTGAGATAATTGATATTGCAACAACCAAGTATCAAAAAGCATCGGCTCTTAAAGCTGAAGCTTTAACATTTCGAGACAGATTGAGGAGAGCAATACAACTAGGATTAAACAAAATTGAAATAGAAGGAGATAACCTAACAGTAATCAAAGCAGTTCAAAATATTGGACGATGTCCATGGGAAATATAAATTTTAAGATCTGACATAATGGTCTCTTTACTAAAATTCGAAACTGTCAAAATTTCTCATGTGGGTAGATGCTGTAATACTGTGGCCGACCTGATTGCAAAAATGGGCCATAGTCTCCTGAGCACTACCATCTCAATATTACCAGAACTACGTGTTCTCATCGGAAAGGATGCTCTAGGACGCCCCCGGTAAGGGCGGCCTCCTAATCTTTACCTTTTCAAAAAAAAAGATGATTCTCTTCTTTTTGGGAGCATATTTCATATATATATACTAATATATGTACAGGCCCGTCTCAAAGTTTGTGGGGGCCCTGCTCTATTTTAAAAATTGGACCCTTATGTATTATAAATTTATACAAATTTTAATATATATTGATATAAGATGTAAAATTTTCGAAATTATTTAATTAAGTTAAAATATGATATTATATTTATGGAAGAGGGTTTGAATTTTGAAAATTGAAAACAAGGAAATTGCTAGGTTAAAAATAGGAAAGATTTGATTTTGATTGAGATTTAGGAGAGAGGGTGGGCGGGTGTAATTAATTCTACATGGAAAATATGAGTAATCAATGGAAAATGGAAAATTGAAAGAGGCGTGTGGAGGCGTGGGACGTTGTAGCATACTTTTCTCCCTTAATTAAGAAATTTTAGTAAAAATAAAAAAAATTGGGCCCTTGTATTTTTTGGGGCCCTGTGCTATTGGGCTTTTTACACACCCTCATCTACGGACTTATATATATATATATGCCCACCCTATATTCTATATAATATCAAATATATTCATAAATTTAACCACTTAATTAATATTCAAACAATAGTCTAAACTTTGAGTCATGGGAAATATTGAAAAGTTTTGAGAAGATGACTGTTGAAATTGATTGACATGAATTTGTGGTGAGGTTTGAAAATAATTTAGATTAATAGGTCTTGGTTAATTATTAAACGTGTGATATAGGATTGACATTTGGATCAAAAGAGATTACATTTGGATGAATTTGAGTGTTTGGATGATTGTTTAAGCTAGAAGTGTTATGATTAGTGTGATTATTTATGAATTAGTGAAGGGGTGAGAAAGTACAAAAGATGATAGGAATGATACAATATTGGACTCAATTTATAAAGAAAAAGTTATTATGGAAATTAGTTAATTTATAAGTTAAATAAAAATGTCACATTTTATTGTTATTATGTTAGTAACTTAACTAGTTATAAATTGGAATGAATTAAATGAAAATAGTTTCGGTAGTAGATGACGCATGTTATTTGGTGAAGGGATAAAAGTGAAAGTGGGCCACAAGAGCCAAGGTTCACAATCTTTTGTTGAAAGAGGGTTTCCTCCATTCCTCCATCAAATGAGGATCCTCAAATAAATTTTACAACATGGAGGATATCCTCATAGAGGAGAGAGTGCAAAGAGTACATTCAATCATCACCAATGCACATGCTTTGAGAAATGATCGAGAATGAAATCATCACATATGTGGATGCGTGCATATAATTGTTTTTTTAACTTTTGAAGTGTAAGTTTCGAAACATGACTGTGTGGTCTCATTAAATTTGATTGTGTATTTTCATCTATTATGACTATGTAGGACAATATTAAAGATTACGTATACATTTTCCCTAAGTGTGCACAATGAGATAAGGGCACACATAGTTGTTTTAAGTGCAAATCCAAGTCCATGATAAGTGAAAAGGTATAGTCATGTGATATGAAAATTATAATCATTCTTCAGATATTGCACACATATTACACAAGAACATGCACACTTATTCTATGTTAAAAGACACATTCATGCTGTTTCAAAAACTCACAATCATGTTATTTGAAAAAGTATGGTAATTCGTTATTTATACATCTACATACAAAAAAGCCATGTACAATAAGATAAAAGAATATGCACACTCAAGTTATTTGAAAATACGCAATCATATTATTTTCAAAAGACATAATCATCTTAAGTGAACAAGAATAGTCATTCTCGTCACATTTTGCACACTCATTATAAATACAGATGAAAATTACTTACAATACGATATAGAGCATGCACCTCATGTTAATTGAAAATGCATTGTCATGTTATTTGAAGAGTCACCATTAAGTTAAGTGACATTACATAATCATTTGTTATGTTTTGTATCATCGGAAGTAAAAAAAAAGAGTCATGTGTGCACCATGTCAACCTTTGATATAAAACGATCAAACTAATGAGATACATTCTCATTTTTCTCCTTAAATTTCATTCTCAGATTCATTTCTCCCTTTTTTTAAATATAAAGGTAACATTAAGAAATGGCTTCTATGTTTTTTTTTCAATAATCAAGTTTAGGATTTTAATCGATTGGCTTTTATTCGGTAGCACATTTGAGGCCCAACAGTTCTCCATCATATTCTTCTAAATAGAGACGAAGAAGAAAAAGAGCTAGTCTTCTCCCAAATTTGAAGCAGAGTCTTCATTCCCTAAGATTAAAATTTTCCCATATTTCAATACAAACTTTACAAATATAGTATATCATCTTTTTTGTTTTAATATATAATTAAATATAAATTATTTTTTTAGGTTTGATTGATCTCTATAATGAAGAAGTTGTTGAAATTCAAGCCTAAATGTCTTAGAGATTTTGAGCTATGATTCTCCATTTTGGAGAAATTTTAGAGACTATATTGGAGATTATCTAATCTTCTACACTCCTTCTAAAACAATTAAGATTTTCCATTGTTTCAAGGATTTTAATTTATGTGGTTGAGTACCTTTTTTTTATAAAGGAAAGGAATTAGGGTCGCCATAAGTACTACTTGGGCTCGCCTTGAGCATCCACATGGGACGAGAACTGTTTACTAACCAGGTCTAAAGAGAATAGGACAAACTGCCGCACTAGAGTCTCGAACCTGAGACCTTATTGTACTATCATGAGTGCTCAACCATTGAGCTGATGCGCCAAGCGCATGTGGTTGAGTACCTAGCATCTACTACAAAATTCTTCATGGATGGATAATTTTGCTTCCCATAAATGAGTTTTGTACCTTCATTTCTAAGGACGATCTAGACTGATCCTATGTTAGACCATGGGGTGCCGAATGTTAAGTATTGTGAGTCAATCCTTTCTCCTCAATACTGATATTCGTGTTTGGGTCTCTGAACAGATTCACAAAAGGGACAAAAACAATTGCATCTATGCTTCATGTTATGGTACATTTGGAAGGCTTGAAATTCGTTAGTTTTTTATGGCCGGGATAGCCTTGCTGATGTCTCTGTTGTAGCTAAGAAGTTGGCAGATTCCTACCATATGGCTTTATCTACCCAATTGTTCGGAAGGAACGCAGGCCCTCCGTCTGTTCAGAGTTCTTATTTGTAATTTTCGCCTAATATAAATACTTAGTTTGTCTTATAAATCAACCTAAAATATAGAATATAATTAATATAATATCAATGCCTCAATAGATCATATTTCCTTATCAAACTTTACAAAAATAAATATAATATTGATGTCCTACAAGATCATATTTTCTAATATAAAAATGACGAATTTGCGACCGTGCCCCCCCCCCCACCACCTTCCAAATAAAAAAGTTAGCAAAAACGCCTTTGAAACTACCAAATAGCAAAGTATGCTCTTTTGGACATTTTTGCAATAAAATTTACATTATTTTGTGTTTTCTTTTAAATAGAAATTTATTAAAAATCATTATAATTATGTTAAAAATATTCAGCCATAAATTTTGAAAATTATTTCTAAATACATACGAAAATAAAAGAAAAAATAAAATATGAAAAGATTTTTTGGAAAAAATAAGATATTGTGATATGGTTAACATTTTTATCCAATAATATTGTGAAACATATATGCATAATTATCGTGATTATCGTCGTTTCTATAAATATCCATGATTTTTGAAGATATTGTTTATCATAAGGCTAGGGTTTTTAAGGATTGTTTGAGTTTTGCGATAAACCATATCTTCGAAAATCATGAATATTATTTTTAACATAATTTTCAGAATTTACTGCAAAAACATCCAAAAGAGCATTGACGTCTCTCATTTTGGTGGTGTTTTAGTGGTCAATTTCCCTTGTAATTAGGTGTCTTTTGTTCCTTTCTTTGCTAGTTTTGTTCCTTTTTAGCTTAGATTCCGATTTTCTATGAGATTCGGAGACTATGCGAATTTGTTGTGTTTTGTAGGTAGTTTGGCACGTTTCGAGGAAGGTTTGGAAGGAGTCCATAAGGAGGAGCAAGGCAAGAACGCAAAGGAGCGGAAGAGCCAAGCGATCAACGAAGTGGAGCTCAAGAAAGACCAAGAAAGGAAGAAGACTGAGGCCAGGATCGAGGTCCCCAGCAAGTCGGGCCCGAGATCAAGTTATGTACACCCGGACCGACGTGTGGCAAGTCGGGCCCGAGGTACACGTACGTCGGTCCAAGTCGACGGAATTGTGGATTGGGCACCAAGGCACACAAATGTGATCTACCACTTTTGCCCCTCTTCCATTTTGGGATATTCTTGGCCCCTAATTAAAAGGAGAGAAGATTAGAAGACAATTATCCAAGCTTAGACACAATTAATCACTCTCAAAGGCTCATGGAAGACTTGGAGAGCAAGGAGGAAGAAGGAAGAGGAGAAGAAGAGGAGAAATCGGTGGAGATTACTAGATCTAGGAGGAATTTGTGAGTTTGAACTTGGTTTTGCTTTGCAATTGAGAATTGGAGATTGGATCTTGTGAATTTCCTTTGGTTTGAATGAGATTTGGCTTTTGTTTGAGTTTGATGATTGAGATTTGTTTGCTTAGTCCTTTGATTTCTTTTTACTTTTGTCTAATGGAGTAGATTCCATAGTCTTGGGCTATGGGGGAAACCCCTAGCTAGGTTTGGGTGTGAACCCCCAATTCTATAGCCTTGAATGCTTGATCTAGGAATCCTCTCTACATAGAGCTACAATCTCTTGTGAAAGCAAGGGATCAAGGGCTTGTGATTGGCAAGAGTGAGTGAAAGCAACTCATTGTCATCACTTGACCTTACATCGAAAGGGAAATCAACCTCCCTAGGGTCGATGTGTAGAGTGGAGGGATCTAAGGCAAACAACCTCGATCTCACAAGGATCAACACTCATTAGCTGAATTGGGGTGGAATTACCCACACTAGTTAGGGAAGGAACCCAAAAACCCAAGACCGATCTACTATTTTGCCTAGACCGACTTACATATACCTCGGGCCCGACTTCAAGTGTGTCGGTCCCCTGTAATCCAACGTCGATCCTCCTCGGGCCGAAGTGACCCATGTCGGTCCCGAGAGGTTTCCTTTGATTTTCCTTGTTTTTAGCCCTTTCTTTCCCTTTTTGCAAGTCTTTTGGTACACTCAACGCACGAACTCCCGAGCGTTCGACACCCTACCCTTGTACTACCACGGGGTTTGGTTTTTAATAGATTTTTGACCCTCCAATCCGGACACCATCAGAAACTTGGCACCATTGCCGGGGAGTTCTACTTGTTTGAGGTACCTCTTTTGTTGAGTCTTTGATTTTGTAGTGATTTGAGTGAGGGATTAGCCCAAACCCTTTGTTTGTTTTGATTCGGTTTTGTTTGTGTCTTTGCTTATAGGTGTATGCGAGCTCGTTCCGTCCGAGGAACACTTGAGTTCGACTTTGTGAGTGATCCGAAAGGCATTATCAAGCAAGCTCGAAAGAAGAAGAGAATGGAGAACCAAGCACTACAAGATGATGAGGTTGCTAGGATGAGGGCCGACATGGCTCGTACGCAACTTGAGATGGATAACCGGAATGCCGAGATGAGGAGAGAGCGTGAGCAAACGTTGAGATTGGAGGCTCAAATCAACACCCAACCCCGGAATGCACGCCAATACATGCATCCGGAGTTGAAGGTGCCGGAGCCGGCCATTGTCTTACCGGAGGTTTCAAAGAACTTCGAGATCAAGACTCAATTCATATCACTTATCAAGAGGGACCAATTTGAGGGGCGACCGAATGAGTGTCCGATTGAGCATGTGAAGCAATTCAAGGATATATGTGAGACTATCTCGATGGATGAAGAGACGCTCGAGTATGTGCTACTCAAAGCCTTCAAATGGTCGTTGGGAGGCAAGGCATTACATTGGCTAGAGAGCCAAGCACCTCGGTCCATCACATCTTGGCGGGCTCTCAACGAAACATTTTTGATGAAGTTCTTCCCGCCAACAAAAACAACGGAGCTTAGAAGGAAGATAGCAAGTTTCCAACAAGGAGCCAACGAGCCACTCTTTGAGGCTTGGGATCGGTTCAAGGAAATGTTGAGGCAATGTCCAACGCATGGGAAACAACCATATGTTCTCCAAGACATATTTTTCCAAGGAATCAACCCCGCCACCAAGGACAAGTTGAATCTTCACACCGATTGTGGGTTCATCGATTTGCCACCGGAGCAAGCATGGGAGTTACTTGATAAACTCTCCGACTACGAAGCTATGTACGGAGTGAGTCAAGTCAACAAGGAGGCAAGAGTCCGAGGAGATGGTACAAGGAGGCTCTATGACCCCAAGAATGAAGATGTTGACAAGGATGTGAAAATTCAATTTCTTGAGGATGAGTTGAACAAGATGAGAAGGCAAATGAATTATCTCAAGCAAACTTCAAGGGCATGTGAGGAATGTGGATCTTTCAAGCATGTTGCTCAAGAGTGTCCCAATGAGAGACAAGTTAGATTGGCCGAGCAAATCGAGGAGGCACACTTTGTTCAAAGAAACTATGGAGGAAGAGCCAACTTCAACAACGGAGGCAATGGAGGAAATGGAAGGTGGAACCAAGGCCAAGCTAATGGCTACAACAACAACTACAACCAAAACGAGCAAAGGGCCCAACCACAACCATACCGACCTCCGGGATTTTACGAACAAACTCCACAATGTGCACAAGAGATGAGAGGTGAGTTTAAGGACTTAAAAACTCATGTCTTTAATGTTGAGAGGAGAGTTGATGAGATGGGCGCCGAATTCAAGGAGTTTGGTGTATGGAGAAGATAAGCCGACAACGAATTCGCCCACATAGCAACTTAACTTCCGAGAGAGAATGGGAGACTCCCGGGCCGACCCGAGGAGAATCCCCGTGCCCCACAACACCAAAATGAAGCCCGAGCTATAGGGTTGAGGAGTGGTCGGAACTTGCCCGAGCCACATGTGCAAAAATCAAGAGAAGAGAGCCGGACCGAGTTACCCAGCAACTCGGGTCCGACGTGCCCAGATATCGAGCCAGAAGCCGGAGAAGGTCCCCTGACTAGGACCGAGGAAGAGAGGAACTCGGGCCCGACATGCCCTGAAGTCGGTCCGACTTCCCAGACGTTGCTCTGTCCCCAGACCAAGGACCAACACGTCGGTCCCGACGTTGAGCCTACATCGGTCCAAGTAGAGAATGGTGTGAGTGAACCAAGCCGGTCCAAGGAAGTCGATCCAAGCAAGAATCAATGCGGCACAACTCTTCCTTACCCATCAAAGAAGCCCAAGGATGTTGTAGAGGGCAAATTCAAGAGCTTCTTGAAGCTTTTGTAAGGGTTGAACATCACAATACCGTTCACCGACGCTTTGAATGAGATGCCTTCATATGCAAAGTTCTTGAGAGAGATTTTGAGCAAGAAGAGGTCGATAGTGGAAATGCAAGATGAGGTGAAAATCTTGGAGCTACCTCAAAAATTGGGAGATCCCGGGAGATTTGCAATTACCGTTGGAGTGGGATCTCAAAGTTTCCAAGCTTTGTGTGACCTCGGAGCAAGCGTGTCGGTTATGCCCATGAGCATTTGGAAGAGGGCTAACCTTGGTGAGATAGAGCCGGTCGACATGTCCCTCACCATGGCCGATGGTTCATCTACGAAGGCCACGGGGATCTTGGATGATGTTCCGGTTAGAGTGGGGAAGTACTTTGTCCCCGACGATTTCGTGATCCTTGATATGAAAGAAGATCCTTTGGTGCCCATTATTCTTGGAAGGCTGTTTCTAGCCACGGCGGGAGCAAAATTTGACGTGAGGAATGGAAAGGTGACTTTTGAGATAGAAGAAGACAAGGTGGAGTTTCACTTCAACAAAGCTCTAAATGAACCGGATGCCTTGACAATCTTGAAATTGGAGGAAAGTGCCAAGAGGAAAAGAGAAGAGGTGGAAGCCACAAGAGAAGAAGAAGCACCTTTGAGGAACCATGAAAGGATCAATGCTCTTGTTCAAGAGAGAGAGTTGGTGGATCCATTTGAGCACCAAGAGGAGTCGAGAGGTGATGATAGTCCAAGGAGCAAGGAAGAGTATCCTTCTTCATATCCTTTTGATGTGGGAGACTCTTATATTTGTTTAAGTGACTTGAAAGAGGATCTAGAGGATAGTTACATATGTTTGAGTGATTTGAAAGAAGATTTGAGCTACAATGTTATTGAATCTCCTAGAAATTCTCTAGATGTTTGTGATGTAGGGAAGGAAGATCAAGTTGAGAAGATGCAAGAAGTGCAAGCCTATACTTTGGAGGAGAAAGGTGAAGGACAATTTGAGGGCCATGCCTACATAAACCACAAGTGGTGGTTCTACGGCTATGAAGGAAATGGCAATGGACATGACTATGGTGACCAATTCACCATTTTTCATCTACCATGAAGGTCGAGGTTAGAAGTCAAGCTAGTGACTTAAAAGAAGCGCTCCTCGGGAGGCAACCCGAGCTTAGTAGGTTTATTTTCGTAGTTTTAGTTTAGTTTCTTTAGCTTAGCTTAGATTCTCTCTAATCTCTTCCTAGCATGTGTTTTTGTGGATTGTTGGTGTTATGTGTGCTTCATGATTGGGTAAAGGTAATGGTGAAAATAATAAAAGGATTTGTGGGAAAAGAAGTAACATAGATGAGGTGATTTTTGGGAGTCGAACCAAGCCGGGTCGAGGTACCCAGAACATCGGGCCCGACTTAGTGCAACTCGGTCCGACTAGGTCGGTCAACCATGGTCAAAATTTGTAGAAAATCCCCATCATGCCCCTCTGACCTAACTTTATTTCTTTCCCATTTAAAGCCTATTTCCCTTACCTATCTCCCATCACCTTCATAACCACTTCCCAAAAATACCAAGCTTCCCTTCACCAAAACCCCAAATCGGCCCCCTCACTCTTTCACACTCGATCCCCCATTGCAAGACCTCTACCATCTCGATCCAACACCCTATCCTTCCCCAAGCATTGATCCCTAGG
This sequence comes from Polygonum aviculare, assembly GCA_934048045.1. Taxonomy (NCBI): domain Eukaryota; kingdom Viridiplantae; phylum Streptophyta; class Magnoliopsida; order Caryophyllales; family Polygonaceae; genus Polygonum; species Polygonum aviculare. Next base: position 10,713,109 of record OW204032.1, on the reverse strand, counting down.
AGAAAACCCCAACAAGTTCCATTGTTCTTCATCCCTCTCCTAGATCTAGGTAGAAAATTTGAGTTCTAAGGAGTTTGTTTGCTAAGAAGTCTTTATCTCTTCAAATTTGGTATGTGAACCTCGATTCCTATCTAATTCCTTGTGAATTTCATGCTTACATTGCTTGAATTGAGTTTTTCCATGTTTGAATGAGTTTAGATCTTGAGCATCAATGGTGTCTTGCATACATAGAAGCATTTGTTCTTAATTGTTGATTGTGCATGATTGAACCTTCTTGGAACTTCGATTGATATTAGATTCTAGGTGCATGATAGGTTGATTTTTGGGTGAAATTGCATGAGAAGATGAGTTGAGAATCAGACCGAGATACCCAGGTACCTCGGGCCCGACATAGGAGAGTCGGTCCATGTCAGACCGAGATACCCAGGTACCTCGGACCGAGGTTGATTTTTGGGTGAAATTGCATGATAGGTTGATTTTTGGGTGAAATTGCATGAGAAGATGAGTTGAGAATCAGACCGAGATACCCAGGTACCTCGGACCGAGGTTGAGAGCACCTCGGGCCCGACGTCTTGAGTTGGTCGGTCCTAGTTCTAGTTGTCTTTCTCTTGTGTTGGCAATAGTATTCATGAGTTTGATTGTTGGTTATGGCTTGATTACCATGATATATCTTCTAGCTTGACCATTGTTTTGTGATCCTTTATTCACACATGTTGGATTTTATGAGTTAAGTGTCTAGAGGATAAGTATGGGGTTGTTCTTGTGTGATGACTTGTGAGTTGTGAATATGCATGATTTTGTTGAGGTTGTATAGATTTTATCTTGTAGTTCTTTGCTTTGATGTGTGTGTAAGTATCATGGCAACCCGAGCATCTTCTTCACGCATGGAGAGGCCTTCAAAGAAATCAAAGAAGTCAAAGAGAGCACAAAGGATGGATGATGTGCAATTTGAGGATGATGATGTGGCTCAAAGCTATGAGCGGTACATGGGTCTAGCTCACCACACAAGGTGGCTAGATTGGGAGGCTATAAGGAAGATGGGGATGGAAATGGCTCTCACCCGGTGCTACTCTCACATTGGCCTTGATGTGATGTTGAGGTGGAACAACACCCACTACCCCGCCTTGACATCGGAGTTTATGGCCACCTTCAAGTGCACTTATGAAGGAGTAGAGGACAATGAAGGCATGATCACCTTCCAATTGGGCAATGAGACACAAGAGCTCTCACTTCGGAACTTGGCGGTCTATCTTGGATTTCCTTTTCCAAGAGACGAAGCTTTTGTGGACAATGAGAAGGTGAACTACCTTTGGAAGTATGTAGCGGGGAGAAACGAGATGAGGAAAGGAGCCTCAACGAATGAGATAGCAAGTCCTCTCTTCCGGGTGATGATCCGAGTTTTGGGATGTGCCATCTATGCTAGGCACGAGCTAAGAAAGCCGATGAAGGAGGAAGCCATGTAACATGAGATGCTATTCCAAACCGAGAAGCCATTGAACCTCACTTGGGAGTGGGTGAAAATGGTGAGAGACTTCTAAAGCTCATCATGGATTTACTTTGGAGGGATGATAGCCCCTTTGGCTAGTCGTCTCGAGGTTAATCTATCCAAGTACACGCCGGCACCGAATGGAGTGGAGTACATGGATCTCAAGTACTTCAAGAAAGCCAACATCATCAAGGAGAAAGCCGTCACCGGCGCCACCACCCATCTAGCACCTCATTCCAACTTTGAGAAAGTGTACATTCCTTTGGGGCCGAGACTCTACAACCTTGCAAGCTACTACAATTGGTTCCAAGTTTGGGCCAGGAAGGAGAACCCGTTTGGAGAACCGGAAGGGACGATTGAGTGTAGGCGTCGTGCCCAACACATTCGCTTTACAACTCCTCAACCTTCTCCGGAGTCCGATGACGAGCCCAACAACTTTGAATTTGCAAGAAGGGAGGCTATGGATGTTGACACGCCTCCCGAAGAAGACGAAGGTTACCAAGGTTTGCTAGCCAATCTCCGCGCAAGATACCAAGCTCCCACACTCATGGACCGAGATGCAAGGCACCTCGGGCCCGACGTCCATCAACGTCGGGCCCGAGCCAATTTGAAAGAGGAGAAGGAAGTGGAGCAAGGCAAGAGCAACCACACCATGGAGGGTACGAAGGCTACGCCCAATGGTATTGGCCCGGAATGGTCTTCCCCGAGCCTCAACAACCGGTGGACATGGCGTTCTTAGCCAACCAAATGGCACACCTTCAACTCCAACAATCAAGCATGCTACAAGAGGCCCACCAACTCAACCTTCAACAACAACAAATGAATTTCCAACAACAACAACTATTCCAACAACACGAAGACTTCCAAGCTCAATGTGAAGAAATGAACCGAAACCTTGCTTACACAAGGCGTGATGTGGACGATTTGAGAGCGGTAGAGGACCAACGATGGAGCGTTCAAGAGAGCTTCAATGAGTGGATGGTCGGGAAATACCCTTCCCGAGAGGACCCATGGACGCGCCCAACACCGCAACTCCAACCACCAAGTCAAGATCCTTTCCATGCCCATGTGTACGAGCGAGAGAGACAAGCGAGGCTCCAAAGAGGAAGTCGCCGAGGGCGCCCTTCCAACTAAGTCTAGACATGCCATCAAGAATAAAGAAATTGTGAGCTTTTCCAACTCTCTTCTCTTTTATTTTTGAGTTTTGATCTCTTTGTTTTGATGAGGACATCAAAATTCTAAGTATGGGGTAGGGGTTAGTTAATCATGGTTTCATGTTTGGTTTCATGTTTAGTTTCATTTTTAGTTTCTTGTTTTTGTTATGGGATGTTTTCTTTTGGATTAGTGGCATGTATGTTTCATGTATGATGATGTTTGATATGGTTTGAATGGATGAGTTTGTTTTATTTTTGAGAAAATTTTTGCAAAAATCCATAAAAATTTGAAAATTTGTGTTAAAAAAAGAACAAAAAATATTTTGATTTTGGACTAGGAATTCCCATCTTAGATGTTCAAAAAAGGCTAATGATGATGTGAGCATGTAAATTCCTTTGCATATTTTTGGATGGTTTAGCCTCTAAATGGATGTTGCTTTTGATGTGATATGATATCTTGCATGTTTTTATTGAGCACATGAGTTCTAGGATAAGTTTTAATGTAACTAAGTTTGAGTGAACCTTGTGAGATGATTTTCTTGGCCATTTTAGGGATGCTTGTTCATGATTGCATATCCTTCATGTTTCTTGTGTGATTAGCTCATGCATGCTTAGTAAAACTTGCCATTGCGGTGTTTATCTATTTTCCAAGACCAATATGAGATTTGTTCTATGCATTGTCACATTGATTTGAACTTTATTTCATTTAGTCACAAAATGTTCCATATCCTACCTTGAAGATAAACCGTTGTTTGTAGCCCCGTTTTAGCCTTAGACCTTTGCTTGAAACTCCTCAAAAATATGATTCCTAGCCTATATGACTTGACCCTTATGGGATTGGACTTTAGTGAGAGGTTTTGGAATATATTTGGAGAGTTGATATTCTCTTTGGTGAAGGGCAAGAAATGGAGTTATAAATCAAGTGGGTAGTGCATCTTTGTTGTGAAGAAAGAAAGAAAATGTTGGAAAAAGTAGTGGATTGAAAGCAATGTGCTTAAGTGAAGAAAAAGGGTCCGACCGAGTTCAAGTGCACATCGGGCCCGAGTTAGAGTGCAAGTCGATCCTAAGTGCAAAAAGTTTGAAAAATCCAACAAAAGTGTAGTGGAATGTTTAGTGAAGTTGTGGGTTGAAAGAGAAAAATCAAAGTCTTTTGGATGAGAGTGAAAGTTGAAAGTGGAATAATTTGGTGAATTTGGTGAGAGACTAGAAAGTTCAATCCCCATTGTAAGCACCACAAGACCAAAATGATTCCCACCTTGAGAAAAACCAAAATCCCCATTACAACCCGGCCGAATGGAACCTCTTTGAGGACCTCCATTGAGCCAAGTTCATATTCTTTGTGTGCATTGTAATAGGCATCTCTAGGTGGAGGAATTGGTGATATTAGCTTCAATAGTAAAGTCTTTACTTGCATGATTGTTGAGTTCGGGTGTTCATTGCTAAACCAAAACACATAATGAGTGATACACATTTTCATGTCCCTAAAGTGAGGCTTGGTTGCATTTGACTTTATTCCTTGAACACTTGATCATGTGTGATGATGTAATCTTACTAGCATATCTATCACTTGTGCTTACTTGTGTTTTTCATATGAGGCTTTACTTGAAGATTGTGCTTCGGTCTTGCTTACATTGTTATTACTTGAGGACAAGCAAGTTTAAGTATGGGGTATTCTGACGTCTCTCATTTTGGTGGTGTTTTAGTGGTCAATTTCCCTTGTAATTAGGTGTCTTTTGTTCCTTTCTTTGCTAGTTTTGTTCCTTTTTAGCTTAGATTTCGATTTTCTATGAGATTCGGAGACTATGCGAATTTGTTGTGTTTTGTAGGTAGTTTGGCACGTTTCAAGGAAGGTTTGGAAGGAGTCCAAGGAACACGAGAGATTTGAGTTCCTTTTTTACTTGTGATTATTGTGTTAGGCTGCGAAAGCTAGGGCTTAGAGGAATTTTACTAGTAAACTATAGGGACAAAATCATGTAGTTTAGGGAGGTGTGAAATTCGCATGTGTAATAGCTGTAGGGACTCACATAATACAAGTGAAAGGAAGTCATTCAAAATCCTCTTTGGAGGTAGAGGTTTACCCATCTAGGCTAATTGGTCTAATGAGGGTTCCTCTATAAATTCCTGTGTCGTCCTTACTTGTCTTATCCCTGTAATTGTTACTTCAATTAAGTATTCCGCTGCATAGGATGTCATCCCTTAAGGTGTCCTTCTTTGTTAACTAACTATCTCGATCCAATAATTGGTATCAGAGCAACAACGCTCTAGATTCTTAGTTAGTCTACAGGTTAAGATGTTAAACATGGAGCCAGTTGGTAACAACAACAACAAGCCTCCATGTCTAGTGGAAGGGAACTATGACCATTGGAGACAAAGAATGGGTGCCTGGATCAGAAGTCAGGACTACCAATGCTGGGTGGTCATTAAGAAAAGTGACTTCCAAGTCGACAAGGACAAAGTTGACAAGGAAGATACTTGGGATCCAATGGAGTGGAAGTTGATGGAAATGAACGCTAAGGCCATCATCCTTCTCCAGAACTCTATGTGCAAGCAAGATGCTACCAGGGTTGGGAACTTGGAAACATCCAAGGATATGTGGGGTGCTATTGAGAAGTTTCACATAGGGACGACTAACATGAAGGAATATCACCAGATGAACGCCAAGATGGAGCTCTTCTTCTTCCGAATGGAGCAAGGCGAATCCGTCAAGAGCTATGCCTACTACTTTGAGGCTCTATGCAACAAACTCAACCAGCTGGAAATCACAGTTGATCGAGGATACTAACAAGATGAAAGCTCAACAAGTCATCAACGGACTGACGGGTGAATGGAATTCCGGTAGGACATCATTCAAGGAGTACATTGCTAACAAAACTCTCCCAATGAGTGAATTTTTTTTTGCAAGCTTCGTGCCTATAAAGTGAGAAGAGAAAAGGACAGAGCCCTAGAGAAAGAGAAAGACATTGCCCTGAAGATTGAGGCTTCTCTAAAGAAGGGGAACGCTAGAGTTGAGGCCCCATCTTCAGAGGACGAAGGCGAAGAGGAAGATGACCTAGTCCTCATCACAAAGGTCGTCCGTGCAATGTACAAGAAGGGTAAGTTCAACAAGAAAAACTTCTCCTCCTTCTCAAAGGACAATGGCTCCAACAAAGTTTCTGAATAAGAAATGTAGGACGTTACTTGCTTCAAGTGCAACAAGAAAGGGCACTTCACTAAGAACTGCAATTCTAGGGGCATTTCGAACTACAAAGGAAAAGGAAAGGCGTACATGGCAACATGGGACGACCTTGAAGACGATCCTAAAGCCTAGACCTCCCCAAGCAACTGTTTGATGCCCATTAGGGATGAATCAAAGGATATCGAAAATGAGATAACCAATGAAACTATTTTAGAGTCCCTTGCTCAATACTTTAAGCCTGACCCTGTTAAAATTCTGTCTAGAGTCCTTAGGGACAACATTGAGTTGTAAGAAAAGATGAACAATATTGATGATGAGTCTGAGGTTAATGAAGAAAAAGAGTGTGAAAACTCCTCTAAATTAGCTTCAAAACTAGAGTCCTCACTCAAGCTTAATGAGTCCCTCAGATTTGAGGTTGCATGTTTAAAATCTGAAGTTGAAAAAATTAGGGAAGAGCTGAAGAGGAGCGAGTCTCCCTCTCTAGAGATGAACAAACTAATAGTCTTCGTTCCTTCTAGAAAGGGACTCGGCTTCGACTCAGTTCCTAGTGTGGTTGACTCTTTGCCTAGTGATTTTGAAGCATACAAACCTTTCGAACTGAATCTTGAACGACAAAAGAGCAAAAAACTGGAACAAAGAGTTAGAGTCTCGAATGTGGTATGTCAGGAGATAAGGTCCAAAGTCCCTAATCCGGAACAAATGAAAAAAAATAGGATTTAAAAACCACATCCTAAATATTATCTTGGTGAATATTACAAGACATGTTGACACTGTGGAATGCACAAACACCGCAAATTTGAGTGTCATCCAATAGAGTAGAGAGGCTTTGAATGGAAAGAAATGTTTTGCTAAGTCTACTCTTAGGATGCATGCTAGTTCTTCTTCAAAATTTAACAACTCTGTGAAAAAGCATGCTAATTCTTCCAATGATGTGAACTTGCTTGATTTCATGCCTCATAAGGATGTGTTTTATTGTAACGAGCCAAGTAAGGGACACCTTGCTTGGGTTGTAAGGAACTAACATTTCCTTTTAGGTGAAGGTGAGGAGCTACCCATGGATCATAGACAATAGAGCGTCAAACACCCAAGGATCTGGCTCCTTTGAGAACAAGGGCAAGGGAAGGATCAAAGAGACTGACATTGCAATAATCAACAAATCCACCAAGGTATCAAATGTGAATCTTGTTGAGGATTTAGGCTTTAATATCTTAAGCGTCTTTCAAATGTGTGATCAAGAGAACAACTCAAAGGAGTAAGAAAGGACAACGTGTACATCCTAAACAACGAGTTTGAGCCTCCAGCAAAACTGTGCCTAACTGTGCCCTAAGAGGACGCTGAGCTCTGACATCGACGTCTTGGGCATGCCGGACTTAGCAGTTAGCACCATTCTGAAGTTATTTGTACATATATTAAGATAGAATTATTTTTCCTACATTATTATAGAGTTAATTATTAGTGTAATGAAACATAGAAAAGCATATATGATTATGATATAGTTAATCATTAGGGGTATAAATGGAAATTGATGAAAAAAATGTGAAATTGACAAGTATTGTGAAATAAGAAAAGGTGGTTATATAAACAACTATTTTAAAACGGATGGAGTATTAAAAACACACATATAAACAAACACAATCATACACTATAATTGAAATGAAGTTAGGCCGTAAAAAAAGATGATGAAAGATATGTTTAGTGGAAAATATTAGATATTAGCTAATTTTTAAAAAAGAGATGATTTTGTATGTATAATAATGAAAGAAAATGTATAGAAAAGGACCCTTAATTAATATTTCCTCAAGACCTCTAATTTGTTAGGACCAGCCTTACAGGCCTTATCTGCCTCAGATCTACCCGCCTCCACCGCTAACCGCTTCACTTCCACATTTCCGCCTGCCTCCATGATGGCGACGCCATCCGCCCGTCCAAACACGGGCTACATGTGTTGTATCCAAAATTTATCGGTTTAAACTTTAAACTAGCTTATCAATTGGATCATAATGTTTCCCGAATTCCACTTTGAGTTTAATAAAAACTTAATGTTGTTTAATTTTCTTTACTCAGATTATGACTATTTTTATACTTATAGATTAAACATTTTGGGTTTATTCCAAGTTCTAATAATTAATAGATTGAACAATTTCTAACGATTATACTTAAATTTAGCTATGTAACCCCCTTTAGGCTAAAATCCTGGTTTCGTAACTGGCGACAGGTACTTACATTCTGAACAGAGCCATGATCCGTCCTTTGCTGAAGAAGACGTCATATGAGCTGATCAGAGGAAGAAAGCTCAATATAGCTCATCTAAGGACGTTCAGGTGTAAATGCTTCATCCACAACAACAACAATGACAACATTGGGAAGTTCGATGCAAGAAGTGATGAGGGATTCTTCCTTGGGTACTCCTCTCAGAGCAAAGCTTACATAGTTTTCAACAAAAGGACTTCCAAGATAGAAAAGAGCATCCATACTTTGTTGCTCCATTATATTTGCCAGCTTGCATGACCTCTTAGAAACCATAATAAATTAGTCACAAAAGCTTACACCTAACTCATTATTAAATAAAATATATTGAGTCGGACAATCTTAATTACAATCTTCATATCTTAAGTAGGACAATCTCAAGATTCTCTCTTTGTTAATACGGTGAAAGGAATTCTATATAATGATAAACAGAATTGGAATACAAGAATTGTATTTTTAATTGTGGTGATATAATTTTCCATAAGAAAGGTTATTCGAATCCAAATTACTATAAATAATTGTATTCATATTGACCAAAACACAACAACTTTATTCAAATATTTTTGTTGGATTGTTACTAAATCATATAATCTTATATACATATAAGAATGGGTTGTTGTCACCATTTATTGCCTTAATCACTCCTCATTCCCACCTTTTTATATATACATCTTTTTATCATCTTAAATCAGTAAATCAGTGCAGCTCAGATGGTATTGATGTGAGCCCATATACACTTGGTCTAAGGTTCGAGTCTTGCCTAATACCCCCTTTTCACTTTTCCCAAATAGAGCTTCAAAAATATCAACGCCATATTACATTAAATAATTTTAGCATTACAATTTTTTAATAACAATCCTGCAACCCGAGTAATCTTGACTCAAATTTCTTTAATACATTTTTAATTACAAATTAAAAATAAATTTCTAATTTTAGAATATAGAATTAGGATAGAAGTATGTAATCTCTCGATCCATTTAAATAATTGTGTATTACTCTGATGTAACCCGAGAAAACTTGACTCAAATTTCTTTAATACATTTTTAATTACAAATTCAAAATAGATTTCTAATTTTAGAATTCAGAATTAGGATAGAAGTATGTAATCTCTCGATCCATTTAAATAATTGTGTATTACTATGATGTAATGCTCTATTTCTCTAAAGAGGGTGCTACAAATTTAATGCCAATCAGGAAAAATGAAATATTAGATAAAAAAAATATTTTGTATGGACTTCAATATCACAAAACCCAATGGTCAATCCCACTATAATGCAATTTAATGCCAATGAAAACATCACAAAACCAAACCCAACGGATGGATTTGTATGGACCATAATGCAATTAATTTGATTGGCTCACTAATGCTATTTAAGTCATTCTTAAAAATGCTGTTACAATGCTATTTAAGCCATTAGTGGTACTAATTACCCCTATAAAAATTCTAAACGTCCGTTGAATAATAGTAACGGGATAAAATATTTATTTAGAGAAATTTAATTGTCTTTTCCAATTTGTTTCTATATAAATACAATAATTATGCCACTCACCAACACCATTATCATCGGTTTTCTGCCAACCTCTCAAATTCTAGAGCTTCCCCCTAATTCGAGACCATTTCAATCCCTTTATCGGTTGATTTTATAATCTTTTGATCCAATGATTTGTTGGTTGATTTTGCATCTTTTGATTCCCTCTCCAAAAATTGTGTAGTTTTCGAGATTTGGAAGACGACGACGTTCGAAGGTTATGCCAATTCGTAGAAAACAATCGCAATTTGTAACGATTGTTGTAGTTAGGTGAGTTCCATAAGTTCTGTTTCGTGATTATACTTTGTTTTTTCTTTGCCTAATTGTTTTATAAATTTCTGATTTTTCTTGATGAATTTGTAAATTGTTTGGGTCTTGCGACACTTTGGCTTGAAAGTATACTTTCTTCCAAAAAGTATACTTTCACTGTCTTGAATTGATGAAATATAGTTCATTTTTATCAATTCCAGATAATGAAAGTATACTTTTTGGACAAAAGTATACTTTCACACAAAAGTGTAGCAATGCCTTGAAACTTTTTGGTGATGCCGCTCAAATTGATTTAACCGAACTCTAATTTTCAAGCTGTTTTGTTTTCCTATTTTGTAGTGATGCAACTCCCGTATCTGTAATACCAATAGAGGTCAAGACTAAAGAGAAGACAAATGCAAGCTTGAGTTACAGATTGCAAGTGTGTGTTGATAAATATTCCAAAATAATTTAACTTTTAGAGCATAGTGCTCAGATGGGGTTTTGTGTCCTTTTCTTGCCCGTTGGAAAAGCCAATATTAAGAATTTTAATATATTACAATGAGATTAATTGAAGTTTATATAGATTGAATCATTTTTTATTTATTAAATTTGTTTAATAGATTTTAGGCTTCAATTATTGGTGTTTTATTTTTTATCTAATATTTGATTTTTGATATTTACCAATAACTTTATAAATTATATTGCATTAGTGATGTAAAAAAAAAAGGCCTTTGTCCATACGAAATATTTGCCCCGTGCGTACGCACGGGCATGATCACTAGTATAATCAAATACTCAAGATAATATATCATAATTCATAGCATATGGCATAAAATATAATAATAATGACATGACTATAGTAATTTGATCATCAATACAATGCATTTATTGTAGAGAAAAAATGTGAAAATACACGTAGTAAGATTTATACGAACCGCTTGATAAATAAAAAAAAAAAGAATTATACGAACCGGGTGTGAGCCTCGAATTCTTTTTTTTTTTTGTCGAAAGAACCTAGAATTTAACTAAACTGGACTTGAGGAGAGAAATAACAAGCGTAACACCGTGAGTTTCAAACTCACAGTGAAATCGAGGGACCTGAAAACAACCTCATCGGCGGCGAGGTAAGCAGCCTCCATCCTAGAGGAATCCGGTCAAGAGTCGTTTTTTTGATCGTTTATTCTGGAGCAGAGCTGATCGGAAAAATGGATCGGCGAGAGAAACGACGGAGATTCCACCAAGCAATCATCGACATGCTCTATCCTCCGCCCATTGGTCAGCAGCCACTAGTATACATCTCTCACCCCCGATCTTCTCTACGTTCAATCATTCCTAATATGGATCCTTTGCTTGCGAAATCATCAACATAAATTTTTCACAGGCGGAAGAAGATCCGGCAAGTGCCCCTTCCGCTCTAGTCTTGAATCAGATCAAAGGTGATTTTCTTTCCAACATCCATGAACCCCTAACATTGATGAAATTTACGATATTGATTCAAATCCTCCCCTTTTTTGAGCCTCATTAGATCCAGAAGGCTCTGATAGCCCTTCGTCCTCAAGTGGTGATGATGAGGAGGAAGAGGGTGAGCCTGGACCACACAAGCTCACAAGAGCTCTGAGGAAGAAGCTTCGCAAGAAGAAACTCAAGGAATCCACGTCTTCAAGTGCTCATCGTCGGAAAATCATCGGGCCCTTGTTACCTTCAGCTGTCAACGAACCAGAGGGGGACAATGCTGAGACCGGGGAAGACCGTAGTCAAGGTGTTCGACAAAATGCCTCTGAGAGCTACCCTCAAAGCACTCCTCCAGGTGCCTGCTTTATCCCTCCTTCCCTTCTCATTTCATCCAACTATTCATTTTCCTCACAACATTGCAATTTTGTTATGCAATTGCAAACCCAGAGGAATGCAGTGCCCAAAAAGAGGGAAAGTTGAAGCGGAGGAGGATGGCCAAGAAACTGGCCAGGGAAAACATACTACCTTCTCATCATCTTCAGGGGTGTGATAAAGATGGTGAAAGTGCCAAGAGATGAAGATGTGTTCTTCTTGTGCCGTATTGTTGTCCATTTAACAGCTTACAAGTTTTAGTTTTAGCTCACTGATTTTCTATTTTAGAGGTTTTGCTGAATGGATCCGCCTTGACCATGTTCCCAGAAAAAAGATTAGTTTGCTTCAATGATCTATGGCGTCTGCATTACAGAATCACTGTCATTCTGAACATGAACTACTTAGTAGTTAGATTCACATGCTTCTTCTATATGAGAATTCTTCTCTCACTTTTAATTTCTTGCTCACAAAGCAGCAGCCTTGGTGGAGATTCCTAAATTTCCTATTAGCTGGTCCGCTTTGGTTGGCTCAGCTCTATTGATCCGGAATTTCGACACTGAAGTTGACGTGGATGGAAAATTTATGGCTGGGAAGGGGCAGTGATGCAATTTCCATTGACAAGGTGTCAGGGGACAGTATGACGCCTGCGAGGTTGTTTTCGAGGTCTAGGGATTGTGATGCCGTGGGGCCTCGTACAAAGTTTGTCTCCAGTGCCCTGATGGTGAGCTTCACAAACGCAAGGCGATCATGCAGTGTGAAACCTTGCCTAGGATTAATTTGATCAACATCAGGTAAGTGTGCCTATGTTCGCATCTATTACTTGTTTGTACTTTTTTTTCCCCTCTTTAGTAAGTTTTAAGAGCTCTGAGTTAAGGGAGTGTAAATGCATTGGTAGAGATGCAAGATGATTGGTTCTGGTTTTCGGGTACATTATGAGACAAGTGTACTTAATTGTAGTCCAGATCTCTTTACTGTTGAAAGAATTCCATGACTGAAGTGTAGAGGAGCTCATTGTCACTTGTAATAATATTTATATTTCAATTTAGCTTATTCTCACCCGCTTGTGGTTATATTAACACATCTTAGGAGGCTGATTTGGAAATTACAGAGAGGCTATAGTATTACTGACAAAGATGGGAGTGGAAATGTCACCTATGTAAGCTACAAATTTAAATACCTCCACAGCTTTGGCTGGCCAAAAGCACAAGGGGAAGACTGCGGAGCAGCTACTTTTAGATATGAGCCTGTAACTGTTAATGGAGGCTGTTGAAGATGAAGTTGTTGACGTGCTTTATTATTGTAGCAGCACATTGTGAGAGTAAGGACATAAATCTTATGGACAAGAAGCAAATCAACATCTTAACTAAGTACTGCCTATAATCAGAACCCATCCTCATCGTAGAACCTCGTCGCAGCCGGCTCCACTGCAGAATCGAGCAAATCCCTATGAACAAGCCCGTAATTCCTGAGCACTTGGTTATCAGCAAAATTCAAAGCCAAGTTCATCCCATGCCAGCACTTGTTACCCTCGTACTCTTTGCTGTGCTTCCCAGTGCAAGGTTGGCACCCGGTGAAATGGGTGATGAAAGGCCTCCTCCATTCGTCCTCCACTTGTGGCACCCACAGCTCCCCATAGTGCTCACTGACAGACTCCGCATGGCGCCGCCTCAGCCTCATGCTCCTCGCCTCCACGTCCTCGTACTGCCTCGTGATGTTCTCAAGCCTGTCAACTATCCCTATCCAGTAGCCGTGCAAGGCGTAGTCGTTCTCTATGTACGTCTTCTCGCCCCACTGCTTCCCGTGCTTGAGCAGCATGTAGACCAGGCCGGATTGGTCGTCCGCTTGCGGGAACGGCTTGTCCTTGAACGTCGCCGTTTGGATCTTCCCCCACTCCTCGTAGTGTCCGGTCTGTGGACCCATCTTGGACCACTCGTCCAGCAGCTCCATGGCCCACTGGCAGTTCCTTATAAGGAAAACCCCTGCATTGATGCTGACCCAGCTCCTCTGCTCGTAGACGAGGTGGGCCCACCCATGCACCACGAGGCTGTGGTCCTTGTACCTCTGCAACGGCACCTTGAAGTCCATGTCCGTAAATGCCGCGTCCGAGTCGACCCAGAACACCCACTCGGCTTCCGGGTGGGCCAGCATGGCCGACCGGATCGTCTGGATCTTGGCCCAGCACCCGCCCATGCTCGGGTGGAGCAGGGCCTGGTTGTAGAAGATGTCGTACCCATGACGTCGGCAGTAGTCCACCTTGTTCTTGAAGAACCGGAGCATCATGTGGTCCCCTTTCGGGTGCGGGCACTCCGACGGCTGCGATCCGCTCACCACCAAAATCCGGTCCTCCAGTCCCACCATGTATGATGAGTGGGACTTGAGCCACTGTTTTCGCTTTCGGTCCCAGTCCCTCATCTGTTTCTCTATGGAGAATCGGAGCGTTGGGTCGTCGTAGAAGGTGGGGTCGCGTGGATCACACCGCAGCCTGCTGCCCGGGTGGTGTTTTCCGCAGTTGAGGGAGTTCAAAGCATCTGCTGCATTGGCGTCAACCTTGGCTGCGGTCTCGATGGGCTCCGGACTGAGCCCGAAGTGGAACGAGGCCCAGACGCCCCAACAGACGAAGAGAGCAAGGAGTGCAGGTCCGAGGAGGCGAAATCCATTTGTGGGTTTGGTACGCATGGTTGGTGATGGAAAACAAAAGCCGATTTGTTTTACTAAGAGGAAGCTTTAAATGAATAAAGAATTTTGTATGATAAGAATGAGAGAAGGTGCAGTATGGTGTAGCCGTCTAGGAAGAAGGATATCATTTAAGGGGTTATGGACACAGCAGAAATGAGAATGGGTTCGAAACTGCAAGCTGTTTCTGTTTCGATGGAAAAGGAAAAACCTTAAATGTGAGTCACAAGGTAGAAGCCTGTAATATTTAATGGCTTTTACTGATGGCAATTGCAAATGCATCCTTTGATAATACGATGTCATCAGTCATCACATGCTACTATCGTCAAATTTAGTATGGGATAAGTGGTAAACTTCTAGTTCAAATTGACTACGAACCATTGTGTCATTAATTGCGTTAAAATGTCCCTGCCAAATTGAAATCATATTTTGGATCCCCTTCAGACATTTAAGCCATACCAAAGTTAACCTGTCGCTTACTATTGTAAAAAAAAACTGTTTATTTTATTTTCTCACACAATTATCAACTTTTTATTTTATATACATATGTGTGTATACATATCTCAAAAATAGAGTATACATGAAATTGACTCTTGTAGAAAAAAAAAAAGAATTTGATTAATCGGTTATAAAATAAGAGAAAATCATAAACAAGCAGATAAAATTGAGAGAGGAAGAGAGATCAGATCTATCTTATTAGGTTACCCATAAGGGCCTTTTATAAAAAGAGTACAAGAGTTAGGATAACATCAAATTTAGAGCTTTGATAAGCTTATTCATATATATATATTGATATAATAATATTAAAAACCTTACTTGGAAAACCTATGATGTGATCACGACCGGCTCACATCAAGACACCGAAGCCGAGGTACCGCCCAATGCCTCTTTGAGGCACCCCGCAAGCGGTGTCGAGGCGCGGCCCGGTGCCTCGATGAGGCGCCTCACACACGGCACCGACCCGCTACAAGGTCCGTCACATCTAAAGACTCAAACCAACTTCCCGGGCCTTTGACGAGGCGATAGGCTAAATTCTTACAAGAACAACTACGGGCTCATTTGGCCATATCCCATGCTCCATAAGCCCAACCTAGTGGCATGATTGTGTGCCTCCAAATGTCAAGCCCAGACGAGAGCTTTGCTAGGCCCGAAACCCATGATAAAGAGGGACATGCCGAGCCCATTATGAAGGAAGCTTGGCTGCCACACTAGCTCCCTTCCTTGGCCACCAAGTTGGTCTCTAACGAAGCATTAAACGCAATGCTTGGCCCCCAAGGATCACCCATAAGAAGTGGCCTTTATGAGCTTGCCTTGAACGCCACTCTTCTCCACCTCACCAAAACTTGGTGCCCACTCCAAGCATTTGCCTTGGCCGCCACTCCAAGACGCCGGCCCTCTCCTCTCCGCAGCCTATATAAGCACATCTAGGGCCTCACATTTTGCTTAGATTGGATTTGAGTTTAAGAGTTATAAGCCTTGCTCATCCGGTCTCTTCTCCTCAAGGGAGAACGGGCCGGGGGAATCCCCTTTCGTGGCTCTAGCCTTAGCCGATCCTTGCTTGTATCCATAGCTCGAACATTCTTTCCAACCTTGTTCAATTAGACAGTTTCTTTCTCTTTCCCTTGTAAACAAACGTTTCCGCCATCTTATTAATAAATCAGTTTGAATCTCATACAATCCCAAACAAGAACACCTCCACGAGACTCATTCGAACCAGTTTCCGCCGATCTTGGATTCGATTCACATCAACCTAGTGGGACTAAACCAAGACTAAAGAAAAACAATGCAGTTGAAATCCTCTTTTAACTTGAGATATTGCCTAGCCATATGAGCATCCGTCCCACCTTGACTATGACTCTTGTAATTGGTGAAACATTTCAACAACATTTATTGTGCCAATAGCCTATAATGATTTGATTAATGTGTTATAAAATAAGAGAAAATCATAAGCAAACAACGATAATTGAGAGAGGAAGAGAGATCAAATCTATCTTATTAGGTTACCCATAAGGGCTTTTTATAGAAAGAGTACAAGAGTTAGAATAAGATCAAATTTAGGGTTTTGATAAGCTTATTCATATACATCCATATATATCTATATCACTATAAAAGTTAGCATCATCCCTAAGCCATAACTACTCCTCCCACCCCATTCCTATTAGTATTAATTAATTATTAATATAAATAAAACTATAAAAAGCTTCCTCCCTAAAACATAAATGTCCCCACAATTAATACATGCTTTCTATTATCTCCTTTTAGTTTTATTTTAAGATTAGTTTTCTATTAGAAACTGCATAAAAGCCTCCAAATGCTTTAAAATGTCAATAATTCGTTTACTTAGGTATAGGTATAGATATATAAATATATAAATATATTTTCATATTTGTTTAATTGCTACTTGTTTTCGGCTTTATATATAATACATGATGAGGAAATTGTAAGAAATAATAGTATCATTTATTCAAATCGTACAAATTTATATCTTTATCTTATATAATACTAAAACACTACTTTTATTTAGATTCGCAAGTGTGTCTCTGTTCGAGGTTTGATGGGATATTTTATAGAATATTTGTGTGAAATTGCTCTAAAATTTTAATAGAGTCCACAATGTATTTCATACGCGTATCTTTCTTTATTTCAATTATATAAGTATCTTTTTCATATCTTTTTCATATCTTTTAATATCAATTTTATGCAATTTAATTCTCAATAAAGTTATAATTCATCTCTTTAATTCAAGAAACGAACCATATCAAAACTCATATGAAATATTTAAATTAAAAAAAAAAAAGCTAAATTACTTTCAAAGATAATATCACTCAAATTATAAAGGTACAAAATGCTACATTCAAATTTTCAATATAAAACATGTAATTTCAAATTTGCGTTGTGCTCCATGCTTCTTTGACTTTGTACATTGAAATGAAATTTAATTTTATATTGATCCAATATGATAGCACCCGATTTGTGAGTACAAATATCGAACATTCTTACAAGAAACAAAGTTAATAAAAGGCCCCTGCTACGTTAATATTATGGAAATTCCTTTTGGTACCCTTGTGGTTTTGACAATTCCTTTTGGTGCCCTAGGGAAAAAGTTATTCCTTTTGGTACCCCTATGGTTTATACATTTTCCTTTTCATAGCCAAAACTCTATTTTAACCTATTTTTCATCCAAAAAAATGATTTTCATTTAAAATTTAAATTAAAATGAATTTGCTATGAAACTATTTGAATATTTAAAATTTAAATAAAAATATTTTCCATCAAAAATTTAACTTGTGAACTTTGAATATTTAAAACTAATGAGTTTTGGGATTTGTAATTGATTAATATCACATATACATGTTATCAAAGATATATTGAGAATGGTCCAAAAATATATTGAGTTTTGAGATTTGTGAATTTGCTTAGTAGTATTTTTTATGATTTATTAAATTGAGAATGGTCCAAATTATTCCCAACAAATTAAGGTTGTTGATATATAATCTACAAATAATTGTATATTGTAAAGTCTACAAATTGTAGCATTTTGCAAGAAAAAGTAAATTCGTTTGTATTTAAATTTCAAATGAAAAATATTCTTTTTGGATGAAAAATGAGTTAAAATAGAGTTTTGGCTATGAAAAGGAAAATGTACAAACCATAAGGGTACCAAAAGGAATAACTTTTTTTCTAAGGTACCAAAAGGAATTGTCAAAACCACAAGGGTACCAAAAGGAATTTCCCTTAATATTATAACACTCCCCCTTGGTTTACATCTCTAACTACTTCTTTAAAAACCTTTCTTGGAAAACCTAGTGGGACAAAAGCAAGACTAAGAGAAAAAAAAGTGCAGTTGTAATCCTCTCTTAACTTGAGATATTGTGTACACCCCCATTTTAACCTAAGGGTATTACCGCTAGTGACCTCGGATTTTTACCATCCAAAGTCACCCAAGACTTTAGGTAACATTATACGATCTTTTCAAAAAGCGACAAAGACTTATTTTACAACAAAGTGGTTCATACTTTGATACACTTAGAGGAAATCATTCGACAATATGAAATAAAATTGTAAAAAAAAAACACTTAGAGGAAATCTTTTCGAAAAAGCCATACCAAAGCTAACCAATCACTGACTATTGTAAAAAAACACTTTTTATTTTATTTTCTCACACAATTATCAACTTTTTATGTTATATGTATACATGAAATTGACTCGTAAAAAAAAGGATTTGATATAAAATAAGAGAACATTATAAAAAAACAAAGAGAATTGAGAGAGATCAAATCTATTTTATTAGGTCACCCATAAGGGTCTTTTATTGAAAGAGTAGAAGTGCTAGGATAAGATCAAACTAGTCAAATCCCGTACCATATACGGATAAAGTAAATGTAAACCCGATTTAATCGGTCCAAGATCGAATTTTGCTACGAGCCTATTTTTTATTCGAAAATGTACAATTGAAGCCCGATAGACCTAAGTTCGAATCTATAAACCTATATATGTATTTTATTTCTTATAATTTTGATTATGAAATCTATTATTTTACTTAATCATGTAGAATCTTCATAGAAATGAAAAAAAAATCACTTTTACATATAAAAAACATTTAAATGAAAATTATATTTTCATATTAAAACTATGTAAGATATCAAAACTCATTTCTATTTTTATTGATTCTAGCAAGATTTGTTATTGATTTATATTAGGAAAATATATTAACCTATCAAAAATTAGATAAGATATTAAGTAAATATAAATGTTATTATCATTGTTAAAATAAAAACATTATTTTATTCAATATTGATGAGGTCACGCAAATACATAGGTTCTACTTTATACTGTATTATAGTAGATTTAGAGTTTTAATAAGCTTATTCATGTGCATCGATACATAATAATATTATAACACTCCCCATTGGGTTTACATCTGTAACTGCTTCGTTAAAAATCTTACTTGGAAAACATAGTGGGACAAAACAAAGACAGCAAAAACAATGCAGTTGTAATCCTCTTTTTAACTTGAGATATTGCCTGGCCGAATGAGCATTCGTCCCACCTTGACTATGACTCTTGTAATTGGCGAAGCATTTCAACAACATCCATATTGTGTCGATAGCCTTGATTTGATTAATCTGTTATAAAATAAGAGAAAGTTGTAAGCAAACAGAGATAATTGAGAGAGGAAGAGAGATCAAATTTATCTTATTAAGTTACCCACAAGGGCCTTTTATAGAGAAAGTACAAGAGTTAGGATAAGATCAAATTTAGGGTTTTGATAAGCTTATCCATGTACATCCATATATAATAATATTATAACACTCCCCCTTTGGTTTTCGTCTCTAACTCCTGCGTTAAAAACCTTTCTTGGAAAACCCAGTGCGATAAAACCAAGACTAAGGAAAAAAGAGTGCAGTTGTAATCCTCTCTTAACTTGAGATATTGCTTGGCCGAATGAGCATCGGTCCCGCCTTGACTATGATCGACTCCTGTAATTGGTGAATCATTTCAACAACTTGTATTGTGCCGATAGCCAAATGATTTGATTAATCTGTTATAAGATAAGAGAAAATCATAAGCAAACAGAGGAGAGAGCAAGAGAGATCAAATATATTTGGGCTTTTGAAGAGTTAGGAGAAGATCAAATTTAGGCTTTTGATAAGCTTATTCATGTACATCCATATATAACAATAGAGAAATTTGCCGGAAACCACCCGTAAGATAGGCCATATTTCGCTAAATCACCCGGATGTTTGGATATTATTTTGGACCACCTGTATGATGGTCTCCGTTAACAAAAAACCACCCCAAACGAGATTCCGTTAAAAAACCGTTAAATGCGCGTGGAAACATTGCATTTTAATATTTTTTTTGTTTTCTTTTACACATTTTAACACTTAAAAAATACCAAAAAACCCAAAATTTGTTTTTGATATTTTTATTTTCTTTTATTCCATTTAATAATTATTTTTTTTCATTTTTTATCTTTAAAATTTTGAAAACTCCACTTTCATAACAAATAAATAATATAAAAACCTTTTCACCAAAAAAAAAACATAACCCAAAACACCCGACACATTGACTGGCACATGACACCTGTGACGACGATGAAGGTTTTGAATTCTTGTGGTTCCGGCTAGGAATCGTACTGCCAATCGATGCAATCGTCCTTTGCATCACTAATCAAACAAAACTAAGATCAAGTTTATTAGCTGAGACATATGGGAGTACTACAAAGCATAAATTGGACAGACTTAAGAAAATCACATGGTTTCTCAAACCGAGGTGAGGAGGTCGGTGGTGGTCAATGTGTCTTCATATAAGATACTTCAGGACCAATAATTAATCTTTATTTTATGATTAAGGAGACAAACAACTCATTGCCACTTCAAATGACTTTATTAGGGCAATGGAGAAAGATACACTAGTGTATGTATGACATTGAGATAATGTAATTTTAGACCTAATATCTCTTCAATTTCTACTATTAGAAGAAGACAATCATTTTCCATTTTTAGTGATCTTACTACTATATGTGAACTTAACAGATATGCTTTAACCAAACCCAAAGGGTCGTTTACTCATTCTATGTTCGAACGGTAGGCCGAGATAATGCTTGGTAGTTCATAAGTCTTTCATATCAAATTCGTGTTTCATGTAATCCGTTGCTAATAGAACTTCTTCAAGATTTTCGATACAATTTATATCATTGGCATAAATAGTCATGATTACATGAACTGCGTTTTTTAATATCTACAAATTTTATAAAATGGATTATGAAATTCTCCTTAGTTTATGACTCAAATTTGTCTTTGGAATGACAAGAGAAAGGGTAAAGGTCACCCGATAAATCGTGTAACGTTGGATAATGCTAAACGGAACCCTCAACTTCAAAAATTCATAAAACCTTCTCGGAATCAAGTTATTCTAGAGCCTAATGGTAGATAAAGAAGTATAGTTTCATCCCTCAAATTTTGAGTCAATTCCGATAAGTATCCAGAAAGTCATGCCAATTCTACCGAAATGACGCCCAGTCCAACACCGGCAGCGGTCGCCGCCTTGAAACTGGCGGGTGCCGCCTTGCAGCTGGTGCAAGTGTACCGATGTGGCTCTTTCATTATGGGCGACCATTGTTTTGTGATCTAATCAAGTTTTGCTTTAGATCTTCTCAAATCTCTTTAAATCCCTTCACTATTAATGCCTTAGCCAAGATTATTACATTCCATCATCATTGCTCTTTGGCTAGAAAGGAGGTTTGGAAATCCTATAAATAGGAGGTGAATGTGAAGGCTAAACTTGCACCTCTCCCTCCTCTATGTCACTCAAAATCCTCCACAATCTAAGAGTAGAAGTGTTGCTCTATCTATTGTCGCCACCGGTTGCTCGAGAGGTGGCCGAAATTGATCGGAGGAAGGCCAAGAAGTTGGCTTGTGGTCGCGTTTGCTGGCAACGACCGCCCCCAAGAAGGCAGTTGCCACCGCCCCAAGGCAGTGCCTGCCGCCAATGCTTCTTGCTTTGGCCGTGTCTCGGGCCGCGTCCTAGGGTTTTCTTGCCCGTTGCCTTGCCTCAGCTTGCCTTGTTCTGGTGTCCTCGTCGTTACCTTGTCTCGGTATTGTCTTTGAGCCCTTTGATATATTTTCGACGTCGTTATATCGCCAAATTTTGAGATTAATATTATTTATAAAAGGATTAATAATTTTAAAAAGGGATATTAAAGGATTAATACACGAAAAGTTCCCTTAAGAGGTTCGAGGGGAATTTTGAGCTTCGGATTAAGTAAATGAGATAGATTAATTCTTTTTACTCGATTAATTGTCGAACCTGACTCTAGTTTACCCTACCGCTGTCGAAGTGTTGTCCGGGTCATTTCTCGATTTGCGTGCGAACGAAATCTACTTTAATGCAAGTGGATGGTTCTCCTTTTCCCTTTACTCGATAACCGTGAAACTTCTTTCCGTTATCCTTTTAAAGGTTGGGAACAACCTTGTTTGCTAATAATTGGTTAGGATTATTCTGTTTGGAATTAATGACAATATATTGTTTTAAATATCTTACACGCTAGTACATGGACTTAGGACCATTGATGTTTGACCTTGATTGTTTCAAGTCTCTTTTCGAGACTTTGTTGTGGACTAGTCTAAGACTAGGAATGCGGGATTAAGACTCTCATTATTTCTTAATAAATCATGCTATGAGGTGTAATTAGTGCATGCTCGTAATAATAAGGTCATATGACTAATGTTCGTTCCTTAAGATGGGTTATAGCACTCTAGCTAAGTGCTCAGGAGACGCTTGCTTTCCTGTTAATCTGTGGCCAACCTCCGATGAGCCTTCACTTAAGATTCGTTAATTAAATTGCTATCTTTTATTCTCTAATAAGATAAGTTCCCAATGCACATCTATATTGTCTATAGTATAAAGAGGAGACAAAGTCTTCACAGAAAATTGCGCCACATGTCATATCTTAATAAAATAATCAACCGGATCCTTGCGTATATAAAATTACACTAATCACAATAGAAAGATAGATATATATGATTTGATAAATATAATCAGCTGGGCCCTCCTCTATATAAATTAGATAGTTAGAATCTCATATAATCTTATCCCGTAAAAATTGCCGAAAATTATAAATTATCCCGAAAATCATGAATTATCCCTTACCAAGAATTAGTTGTAATCTTCAGATAGATATTATTATTCAAAAAAACGTTATATTTATCGTAAAGTAATTTTTGAACAAATCCAACTTATTTATATTATGAGTTGATTTACTATTGGTAAAAAATACTAATCATAATATGAAGATATATATATATATATATATATATATATATATATATATATACGATCCTATATTTTTAACGTGATCATTGATGTTACATATCTAATTTAATTGGGTTTATAATCACATTACCCGTACATGGTACGGGCGTTAAACTAGTTAATTAATTAATGAACAAGGATGATTAGTACAACTTGGAAATCCATTCTAGCTCCCGACTTTGAAAGATTCTATTTTCAACTTTGGACATGCACAACACGTATGCTATGAGGGTGGTTCTAGATCTGATTAGTCGACGAAGGCTTTTCCACTATTGCTTTATATTAATTAAGTTCCCAACAAATCTTAAACACATATCTTTCTTAGGTTCTACTTCCATGTAGTGTCCTACTTCCGAGAAATCTCATTTCTCATAAGCCTCTCATGAAGCCTCAAGCTAAAGTTATTATTTTCTGTTGAGCCTTGCTCGTCTAAAAGGCTCTTTCTAGAAGAGCCATATGTGTTCCGCATTAATGGCCCATTGACTGTTGTGCATCAGCTAGTTTTCAGTTGGTCCATGATGCCCTCATGTTTAAACCTTTCTACGAACCAAACCCTATTCTACCACTTGCTTAATCTCGCGCGCGTTAGACTAACATCCCTTCTTTCTTTCTCAACTTTGTTGGCTGATATTTCTTGTCTTTTATGGAATATTAGATAGGAAAGGGAAGGTTGTTCAAAAGGAAGCTGAAGACAATAGGATCTGCAAGAAAGAAGGAAGGAAGGAAGAAGGTCTTCAAAAACATCTTTTGTTTTGACCATATTTATGGGTCCCACATGCTTTTACATTTTAAGAAATGTCATTCCGCTGCAGCTCTTTAAATAATTAATGTAACCTTACGGGAAGTTCCTCCCATTTGTAATCCGATTTACATTAATACAACAAAGTTGATTAATCTCAAATCATCTCGTTAAGTTACCTTTTTAGCCCTGGATGACTTTAGATGGTGAAATCTAAGGTCATTGGCGGTAATACCCTTTGGCTTTAAAGAGTGGGTGTTACAACTTTGTTCATTTTATGAGCACATAAGGACTTGTTTGGTCACCCATAACCTTCTACATAATAGATACTTGAAGACAACCTGGCGAACTGAAACATCTTAGTAGCCAGAGGAAAAGAAAGCAAAAGCGATTCCCTAAGGTGATTATATCGCTTTTTGTTGATTGATTCAATCCATATAGCTATCTTTTGAGCTTAATGGGATACATATGATGCAGTTTGACCAAAATGCTTTAGGAAATTTCAATTCTTATGGGATTTTTTCATGTATATGTTGGTACTTAATGACCCATAATACATAAATGAGTCATTAGCACATTCATGAGTGTCATCTTAAGTCGCCCATCGATTGAAGCAACAAGAATACTATGTCATTACATCCACTATGTGTGAGCACATTGCGTTGTAATTCACTCTATACTTTATAAATCTCGTGCAATCAATCAAACTTTGAATCTGAACACTTAGTTATGTTCATTTTATCTTCTTATGAACAACCACCTATATTTGTGTGATTTAACACTATATGGTCCTCGAACTTCAGGCCCAAAACACCTTGTTTATTTAACAAATGCATGTATACTCGTATAGCTTCTTTCCAGCATTAGTAACCATTTCAAAGTCGACATTCCTCCCTTATTTGAGGATCATTATTGCCTTATTCCACGACTTTCATTTCAACTGATCAAGCAAAGATATCATGACAATTTTAAATTATCGCCAATGTTATTCTTTTTTGCTTTAAGAGTCTTTTGATAGAATGTCTTTAGGAAATCTATCTTCATATTTGTGTATAGTCGACATATCATCACCCCTTTTGTGATGTAATCAGATGAGAAATTTCATCCTATGCAATCTCTTAACTTTTAGTCTCATCCCCCCCCCCCCAAAGTTGGATTGTTTCACCTCGTCATATATAGTGATAATCTTAATACCAAGCAATGTATTGTTCACCACTTATAAGCTCAAGGTATTCTTTAAATGACAAAGACACAATCATCTCATTTAAACTCAACTTTTTTTTTCTATGGAATTACCTCAAAATTATCTAGGGTGGTGGAGGACATATGAAACATTTAATCTCTTTTTGGGAACAACTTAAATTAGAAGGATTTTCTATAAGTGGTTAATCCAAGTCGGACTAAACTATCGACATCCATAATGCATGACCTTAATTCATCAATGACGTACTCTTCTAGGTCGTATCTTAAGTAGAGCACTTGCATGGCTATCAATTATGACCACATGACGACTCTACCTGGTGAGAGCTACCCGATGCTCAAATCATGCTGATAACGTGTTATAAAATAAGAGAAAATCATAAGCAAATAGAGAGAATTGAGAGAGAGAGAAAGATTAGATCTATCTTATTAGATTACCTATAAGGGCCTTTTTTAGAGAAAGTACAAGAGTTAGGATAAGATCAAATATAGGATTTTGATAAGCTTATCCATATACACCCATATATGATAATATTATAACATAATCATATTTAACTTTACTAATTATTATTTTACTCCCATTAGTTTACTCGTGTAAAATTGCAATTACGTAGCACGAAACACTAACCATAACCAAGTTGTACAGTGACTTTAAAATGGTGAATATAGCGAGTGTTCACTTTTTTAATGGAAGTTTCCAAACGCAAGTATTTTAGTTTGGTGGTGCAAATGGGGATTCCGAGACTCCATGTACAATCTGACTCCATGTGATATGAGTCCATCCCATCAAGTGCCTAAGCTGCTTATACAACAAGTACCGCCCATACAAAAAAGCGCCCAAGCTCGACCTCGCTCACGCCCACAAACTAGACCTCCCACCGAGCTATGGCGTCCATAAGGTTCAAGGTTCGAGGACGAACCCTTTTGAAGGGAGGGAGGATGATGTGAGTCGCCCCAAGAGCCTAGCAAGAGCATGGAAGAAAAGGCCATTGAGGCCACAACGCCCAACAAGGCCACGGCGCCCATTGAGGCCATGACGCCCATTAGGGCTATGACACCTATTGATGCCACAACGCCCAAAGCGGCTCAGGGAAACAACATGGCCAAGGTGCCTGAGGCACTAGTACGGGACCCGGACCAAGGTGACATGGACCATGGCTAGGGCAAGGAGGCCAGTGCCCAAGCCAATCCTCAAGGTGTCGAGGAAGGTGAACATGCTAGTGCCCGTGCATTACTCGGGCTCGAGCCCAAGCGTTTCAAGACTTGCTCAAGGAGGCACTCAGGGGACATGGCCCACACAAGGCTAGCAACGCAAATAAATGAATCCTTCTTGTGGCCCTTGGCTCGTCTTGGACCACAATGGGACTTATGGACGTTTAGGGCCAATTTTTGTAATTTCTAGCTTTCTAATTAAGGGCATTCTAAATAACTTGTGGTGGATGGGGAAAGGGTGAGGCGTGTCTATTTCTTATATAAACCCCCTCATAGCCTTAATTTAGATAACTTGAGTTGGATTATCATCTATCTTTCTTTTAAACACTTAGTATTTCGTTTCTTTTCAATTCAATCAACAAGTCGGCCATTGGCTAGGCTCAACTTTATTCTCAAGCTGAAGTCCTTTGTGTTCGTTTGAAGTTTATGTTTGGTGAGTCATATCCAAGTATCAAACTTCGAACACTAGTTTGCTAAGCCTCTCGGTGAGTCATATCCGAGAAGTGAAGCATCCATATCCTTATCCATCTTCACCATCCATCAGGGTGATCCTTTGCACATCCATCTTCCCCCAACGATCCTCACATCACCATGTGGGCTTGTCATCTTCTCTCCATGCTTGTCAATCATTAAAGATCATCGCCATTACCACCCTATCCAATAATGCACACCAATTATCTGAATTCAACTGATGTCATGGAAGTTAAAAGCATGATTATTGGTCGGCCAACTTTTTTGTTCGTCAAAATAAAATTTTAAATTTCTTTTTTTCTTTTTTCTTTTCTCTCTAGTGGGTCATGTGGCAACATGCCAATTGATGACCAAATCGCATTTTGATCATGGGTGATCTTAACTGAGTTGTTCCTCTTTGATGGGTTTGAAGGACTTCTCCATTTTTAAGGCAATTCATTTGTCAGACCTGTCAAGTTTTATATCAGTTTTCCTTCGGTTCATATAAGACTTGCTTTCCAAAGATTTCGCCTAGCTTCAATTTCTTGTTTGCATGATTCTGTTTGAAGGATGTTCTTTCATGGTTCCATTCACCAGTAAGACCATCAATTACTTGTTGAGCCTTCATCTTTCCAGGGATCTTTGTCTCGATAATTCCCAGTTAGATGAGTTTGGTGCACAAAGGCACGAATCTGAAAGAGTAGCTTCTGATGGACTCTCTTGGTTCTACCCAGAAACAAAAAAACTCTCTCAGTCTCTACGAGCATCCATGAGATGATGATCCTTCATATTTGAGTTCCCAACATGCATATATTAAATGGCTTCCTAGATTCCCTTTATAGTCGCAAGGTTCCCAACCTTAGTAGCATCTTATTCACACATAGTATTGTTAAGATACATCTTTTCTTTATATTTGGACTCCATGCATTTCCATTCAAGAGTACCCCACTTGGTGTGATCTGCTTCAGCAACTACAAAGTTTCCTTTCTCGATCACTATCCAAGCTTGATAGTTGTGACTAAGGGTGTCAATCGGGTGGGTCGGGTCGGGTTCGGGTCGGGTCATTTCGGGTTCGGGTCAATTCGGATTCCGGTTAAATTCGGATATTTTTAATAATCGGGTCATATCGGGTTGAACAATTTCGGGTCGGGTCTACAATTAATCGGGTAAAGTTTGATCTTCGGGTCAATTTCGGGTGGGTTATTCGGGTTTCGGTTCAACTAAATTTCGGGTTGAGTCGGGTTTCGGGTTAGTCGGGTTTCCAGGTTAGTCGGGTTTCCGGGTTACTTGGGTTTCGATTTTGTCATATATTGAATGCTAATTTTTGTCCTAATATCATTACCTTTAACACTAAATGCTAAATGTAGCACTTAAATTCAAAAATATAATTATAATAAAAATTATTAATTTTAATTTTTTTAAATAAAATATTTATTTGAGTGTAAACATATATATTTAATGTATCTAAAGTATTTTATTAAATGATATTATGTTTTTTTACAAGTATATATATGAGATAGTTCGAGAAAATATGATCATTAACTTCAAGGTTACGGGTTATTTCAGATGAAATGCTATTGATTCAGGAGAGTTCGGGTTTTCGGTTGATACCGGGTCGGGTAAGTTCGGGTTTTCGGATGATTTCGGGTCGGGTTACTTCGGGAATTCGGGTAATATCGGGTTAGTAAACTCGGATATAATCGGTTACGGGTTAATTTCGGGTTCGTGTTAATTTCGGGTTCGGGTCAAACCGGTTTGGGTAAGAAAATCTCGGGTTCACATACTTCCCCCTCTAATTCGGGTGTCGGGTCGGGTTCGGTGTCGGGCGGGTCGGGCGGGTTTCTCGGGTCGGGTCAAGTTTTGACAGCCCTAGTTGTGACTCCTCATCCAGTCCTGCATACGGACCTTCCATCGCTCAAATCTGCCTTCGATGAGCCTTGGGGATTTGGAGTTGTTGTGACCAACTTCTTCAAGTTCTTTGGACATGATGAGAAACTTTCAAAGATTACGACAAATCTAGAGCACCTACCCTGATACCAATTGTTGGATCATAGACTGTTAGCACGGATAAGGAACGACAAGGGAACTGTTCCTTAGGCAGCGGAATAAGTAATAAAGCAGGCAATAAAGACACAAGTCCTTATAGGAGAACCTCACGACAACCAACTAACTACTTATGTGGGTAAAAAGACTCTCTTCTTCTTCTTCTTCTCCTCCTCCTCCTCCTCCTCCTCCTCCTCCTCCTCCTCCTCCTCCTCCTCCTCCTCTTCTTCTCCTCCTCTTCCTCCTCTTCTCCTCTTCCTCCTCTTCTCCTCCTTCTCCTTCTCCTTCTTCTTCTTAGGGTTTTGGTTCTTCTTTTCACTCTTAACTTCACTCTTAGGGTTTTAGTTTTTGTTTTAGAGACAAGTGATTTTCCTTTTCGACTTTGCATCTTATTTATAAGCAAATACCCTTTTTTAGGCAAAGATCATTTTTGCCCTTTCTTTGATTTCCTCAACATTGTACTAAGTTGACATGTGATATGTTTGAATTTGAATCTTCTAAGGACAGTTGTAACCTTTACAGTGCCTTTTCGACTTTGCATCTTATTTATAAGCAAATATCCTTTTTTAGGTCAAAGATCCTTTTTGCCCTTTCTTTGATTTCCTTAACATTGTACAAAGTTGACATGTGATATGTTTGAATTTGAATCTTCTAAGAACAATTGTAACCTTTACAATGGAGAGGACTCAGCTTTATAGGTATGCAGTAGGGGTGGCAATTCGGATAATCGGTCGGGTTTCGGTCGGATAAATCGGTTTCGGGTTATTCGGATGTGAACAGTATCGGATATAAACGGAAAATCGGGTGCATTCGGGTCGGTTCAGATCGGGTCGGAGATTCACATTGTCGGATAAGTCGGGTTAGCGGGTTATAATCGGTTAATTTAATTCGGCTTTCGGTTGAGTCGGTTTCGGGTTGAGTCGGTTTTTTCAATTTTCGGTTGAATCGGATTTCGGTTAAAGCGGTTTTCGGTTGAATCGGTTTCGGCTGAATCGGTTTCGGTTGAATCGGATTCGGTTGAATCAGCTTTTTTTAAATCAATTTTTGATTGAATTGGATCAGAGTAAAAATGTGTTTGTATAATTAGGTTTTGATAGTTGGAACAGTGAATCAATATAATTTTGATTTTTAACTATATTTTGAATAATGTTTTTTTTATATTTCAAGTGTACAACATAAGCATGTACCAATATAATGATATTATTATCTACGAGATCTTGTACGTTCTCAAAATCATATTCATTCTCATGATCAGATTCATATATCAATAAATAAGATCTTATATTTTGTCAAACAAATATATCTTTAGTAATAAATGATAATATTAAATTATAAGTATTTGTCAAATTACGATCAATAGTTTTAAAATAACATAAAAAAGAGATCACACTTCACATAAACATGGTTATACAATTTCTTACATTTGCAATTTTGTATTACACCTTATACTAATAATATATTATGTTTTATATCCTATTATATAAAATATCGTACTAAGTTCGGATTGTTTCGGATATCATATATAATTATCGGGTTCGGGTTGTTTCGGATGTCGGGTAGAATCGGGTTCGGATTGTTTCGGGTCTCGGATATAACTCGGTCGGGTATTTTCGGGTCGGGTTATTCAGGTTTCGGTTTGAAACCGGATTGAGATTTTCGGATGTAATCGTGTTTCGGGTAATTCTTAATCGGGTTGCTTATACCTCCGGGTCAAGTTCGGTCGGATTGAGTCGGTTTCGGATTTGATTTGATAAAAACAAATTTCGGGTCTCGGTCGGTTCTCGAAACGGATAATTCGGTCGGTTAATTCGGATCGGGTCAGAATTTGCCACCCCTAGTATGCAGACAACACAAGTGTTTGTTGCACATGTCCTCTTTTGGAGTTCCCAACTCTTTAATTTATTCGTTAGTTCATTTTCGATAATTGTTTCCTTTACAATGCTTGATTAACACGCGTTAGGTCCTTAGAGTCTTTTTCATCTTCAAATTTGAGGGATGGATCGTTGTTCCAATATAGGAAAACAAGAGTTCTCTATACTAACTCAACAAAAAATCTTGATTAAATAACGTTTTAATCCGACGGCTTTCGATGGGATGAAATATCTGATACGTCTTCCTCTGGCGTGGTGCTTGTAGCCAAATGTTGTGAGGAGAAAGATTCCGCGATATTATATGCGAACAGAACTTGGGAAAGCATATGGCAGGCTAACCAAATGTACAATCTGGCAAGGATTGGGTCCTTTATTGGTACCGTGGTCATATAGCATGTGGCCACATGAACTCTAGATTTAATTAATTATCCTGTCTCTGAAAGCCGTATTTGTATACTAATATTCCTCGCTTTATGGTCTCTCTTGCAAAGATCTAACATAAATCATGTCTCGAGAAGTGGTAATCCAAAAGCTAAGTTCCATGCAGATGAACATATAATATCCAATAATATGTTATCATTATGAAAGATATATGTGATCGATCTAGCTTCTTTTCAAGTGACCCAACAAAAATGAGCCAGCTTAATTACCTATAGAAGAGGTTAATTAAATCAATGAGAGGATATATATACACTTTGCTAGGTGGTGTAATATAGAAATTTTTTCGAAACTGGGCACTGTACAATTTTTATTTTCGAAAGTAGGCACAGAAAAATTTTTATTCCGGACATAGGCACTTTGAAGGCGAAAGACGCTGGCCCAGCCAGCGTCTTTGGCCTTTTTCTGGCACCTGGCAAAGACGCTGGACCATCCAGCGTCTTTGCCAGAAAGACGCTGGCCTGGCCAGCGTTTTATTTTATTTTTTTTTTCAAAATTTCGTATTATTTTTTTTTCAAAAGTTTAATATCAAATTTTAATAAAATTAGTTCAAATTATATGCCTATCAAATTTAATAATTTTTTTGTTACGGTTTAAGGGAAAGACCGATATACTTACATGTCTGATCAAAAGACGTTATCTCGTTCGATTATCTTCCTTGTTATAAAAACTTAACTTGTGTATATCTTATATATATATTTTAGAGGTGTTAAACGGGTCGGGTCGGGTGGATTCCGGTTCGGGTTCAGGTTGAGTGTGGGTTCGGGTCAATCGGGTTACAGGTAATATTATTATTAAAGCCTAAACTTAAAAAAAAAAAAAAACTTGCAGGGAAGGTGGTGAGATCCACCGTTGGGCCACGGGTTGCATCATTGTTATATATGAAACCATATATAAATAAAGCTGAAGCATGTGCTATAAACCGGAGTTTGCTGTCCAGCGGTAAGATGGTGCGTAGGGGTTGAAACACGGGTGTGAAATGCAATAACTTTTGGCTCGGTGATCCGTTCGAGGTGTGTGAGCAGTCGTTTCGAAGGTCTCGACATAAGCCACGAGGTGGAGTCTTGGGTTCGCGGTTTCCGGACCGGCATGAGTGCAGAATCCCGGGAGAAACAGACAGGCGTCGTGGCCTCCGGCGAGAAAAGCGGCGTAACTTTGCGCTCGGTTATCGGAATGGGACGTATTTTATGTCATGGCCTCCGGAGGGCCTGTGTGCTGGGGGTTCTCGCAAAAAAACGCGTTTGTGGCTTCAAAACCGCGTTTGAGTGTCCCAAACGGCGTAGTTAGGTCCCGTTTTGGAGCTTTCCATGCATCTGGGCTCGTCATGGCTCATTCGGTTGCTCCGGGTGACGAATGAGCGTTGTAGTTCCCGTCGAGACCTTCGAAATGAGTGGTCATAATAGCTGAACAGATGTCCAAGGATAAAATTCTAACCTTCCATACACTTGTACATGTGTACGTTGAGCTTGTCCATCCAAAAGGCACACACTCAACCTGAACCCGAACCGGAATCCACCCGAACCGACCCGTTTAACACCTCTAAAATATATATATAAGATATACACAAGTTAAGTTTTTATAACAAGGAAGATAATCGAACGAGATAACGTCTTTTGATCAGACATATAAGTATATCGGTCTTTCCCTTAAACCGTAACAAAAAAATTATTAAATTTGCTAGGCATATAATTTGAACTAATTTTATTAAAATTTGATATTAAACTTTTGAAAAAAAAATAATACGAAATTTTGAAAAATAAAATAAAATAAAGAGAGACGCTGGCCCAACCAGCGTCTTTCTGGCAAAGACGTTGGATGGTCCAGCGTCTTTGCCAGGTGCCAGAAAAAGGCCAAAGACGCTGGCTGGGCCAGCGTCTTTCGCCTTCAAAGTGCCTATGTCCGGAATAAAATTTTTTCTATGCCTACTTTCGGAAATAAAAATTGTAAAGTGCCCAGTTTCGAAAAAATTTCTTTAATATATACCTCAATAATTAGAGTTTCGGCAGGTAGCAACAGTGTTTAAGTTGGTGAATACGTCCAAACGTATCTGTACCGTCATGTATCCATAGCAGCCAAACAATAATTATCCAAAACAACGATGCATTGGAGGCAAATTAAACAAATCCTTTGGTGATAGCATTGGCACACTATTCATCCATTTCGTATACTTCATATGGACCCCTGAATATGTATAGTTACGTACAAAGATAATAATGAATTAAGCCATACAATTAATTTACGAATATGATGAATTCAGCTCGAACATACATTTTCATACATCTAAGCTAATCAGAGGCTCCGCGGCCAGGATCTCCGGGGGAATCGAACGGCAGGGGCTCGACCCGCGACGAATCGAGCAAGTCGGGATGAACATACCCGAAATTCCGAAGCACCTGATTATCCGCGAAGTTGAGAGCCGTCTCCATCCCGTCGGAGCAAGAATGTTGCGAGTATAGTTGATTGTGGTTCCCGCTACAAGGCTGGCAGCCGGTGAAGTGCGTGATAAAGGGCCGCCGCCATCCTTCCTTGCCATAGCCGACGCCTTTCAAGTGCTCGTCCAGCTCGAGCGTGTACCCTCGGCTCACCTTCTCCGCGTGCCTTCTCGTTTTCTTCTCGATTTCCGCGTACTTATGGGTTAGGTTGCTCAGCCGCCCCACGATCTCGGCCCAGTAGCCTTGGAAGTAGTACTCGTTCTCGACGTAGATCTTGGGCCGCCACCTGGCCTCCTCCTTGAGCATGAGGTAGAGGAGGCCCGTCTGGTCGTCGGAGTCGGGGAGGAGCTTGTCGGGGAAGGCGGCGCGCTGGGCGGGGCCCCAGGCGGCGTAGTCGGGGCTGGCGGGGCCCATGCTGGCCCACCGCTCGATCAGGTCGAGGGACCACTGGCAGTTGCGGAGGAGGAAGACGCCGGCGTTGACCCCGAGCCAGCTGCTCCGGGCCAGGGCGGGCCAGCCGTGGACCACCAGGTTGTGACGGCGGTAGCGCTCGAGGGGGAGGCGGAAGCCCATATCGGTGATGGCGGCGTCGGAGTCGACCCACCAGATCCACTCGGACTCCGGGTGGGCCATCATGGCGGCCCGCACCACCGGGTACTTGGCCCAGAAGGTGTGCATCTTCGGGTCGAGGAGGGCCGTGTTGTAGAAGACGTCGTAGCCGTGGATGCGCCCGTAGTCCACCTTGTTCTTGAAGAGGCGGAGGAGGAGGTGGTCCCCCGTCGGGCTCTTGCACGGGCCCGGCTGCGACCCGGTCACCATCAGCACCCGGCCCGCCGAGCCCGCCGCCAGGCCCGGGTGGAGCTCGAGCCAGCGCCGCCGCTTCTCGTCCCAGTCCTTCACGGGCAGGCCCGGGTCGTCGTCGTAGAACGTCGGGCCGGGCGGGTCGATGTCGGGCCCGGCCTCCGATCGAGTCAGCCGAGGAATGGGAGGAGAAAACGACCAGACGGACCAGAGGAGGAGGAGAGCCACCAGGGCCCCGGCGGCGACGATGGCTCCGTCGGCGAGAAGAGCTCTACTGGATTTAGGCATAATTTGTTTCCGGATTAATTATAGAGAAGCCTAATTAATGAAAGTAGTTAGTTACTAGACTTAGGAGACGAGGGATTTATACTCGTATCTTCTAGTAGTGCAGCCAGCAGAGGTCCACTCTCTTGTTAATTGAAGCTGACATTTTTTGTCGGTCTGTGTTCAGTACTCCACCGGATGAAAGTAACAACTTATCCGACACTAGTACTGAAGCAGAGTACTTTGAGCACATTGAGGCCACTACTTGTACCATAAATTAGCATCAAGATTCGTGCATAAAAAAAAGGCTGCCCAAAACTTAATACTCCCTCCGTTTCAAAATACATACCATTTGGACATTGCACATATATTAAGAAAAAAGTGTTATTCTTATATTGCCCCTATCAAATGTAGAGTTAATTATTTATTCAGAGAAATATGAAAAAGTGTAATGATTATGATAAAGATAATTATTAGGGGTATAGATGGAAAGTGATGGAAAAAAATGTGAAATGGTCGAAACAAGCAAAAGTTGCTATATGGTTATGTATTTTGAAACGGAGGGAGTATTAATTAGTATTATTAAATAGATTGAGAACTAACGTCTTGGTAATTAGATAAATTGGTAAGAAAAGCTTGTTAGCTCAAAGACGAGTTGAGTGAGGCCTCTAAAGTCCAGAAACCAAACTTGAAATTCTTCCTTTGATAAGACCCATCTTACTAATTTATCTTTGAACCTGGTTATATATTATATTGCTCGTAATCAAACTCTATTAAAACTCTTAAAATCCCTATATAAATATAACTTTTCTGTACAGTTGTGATTTTTAATTTATTTCTTAATGGAAACAAATGTTTTAATTTGATGATTAAAATCAAATCAAATAAATTTTGGGTTTTAACAAAACAATAGTAAAATTAGACCAACAAATTGAAATATTAGATTATGTAATGAGATAAATTAGGGAAATTAGAGGTGTGGACCGCGCAAATAATGCAATATTGGAGCTACTATAGCAATACAGCGCATCAATTTGTCCCTTAATTGAATGCGTACAAAGCCAATTCTCCATATATGCAAGAATCATTTAGTGATGTACACATGTAAGTGAGGTAACCTCAACTAATTAGTTAACACTTAACAGGAAACAATTTAAATACCCACGTATAGAACAATCATCATATACATCTAGTTCGTTGTGTTTATAATCTATAGTTTAACTTGTAACACTCCAACACTATAGTACAAAAGACAAGCACACACTAGGCTAAGTAGTTCATGACTTAGGGGGAATTGAGTCTTGAGCAGCTTACCCTAGCACACCCTTGATCCTAGTATGGCTCAGGAGTTCGAGCCATCTTGGCTTGATGAACTCTTGAGTAACCGATTAAGTGACGTGTTGGGTTTGAAGAATGTTTGGACTCTATTTTGTTATTTGCATGACTTGGGCTTGGAATCTATATTTGGGCCGCTTGCCTGAATTATGAACCGAGGCACACTTGAGGAGGAGCGTCTTCAAGCTTCTCCATGTGGCAGGTTAAAATGAGCCTGACCTATTAAAATCCATATGGTTTAACCTTCTCTCTTCCTTTCTGGACTCTTGGGCGACTACTTGGGTTGAAAAACCTAAGTCAGATGTCGGATCTATAGATCTCGAGAGAGGAAGATCTACTCTTTTGATTCTGTGGGTTTTCACAACGTTTTCTGATTGTTTGCTTGTTTTCTTTTCGCTCTTACCCGTTTGGTCTTCAAACCTTTGTGTGAGAAACTTAAGTTGTAGTTTCTTCACCTACTTGGATGAACAAACAAAAATTGTGAAGTGTTGGTGACTTGCTTGTAGATCCATGCTCAAGTATGGTGACTAGCTTATGCTAGAACTACCACCGTCGGATCTCACATAATCTCTACAAAGAGATTGTTTGATGCACTTGCTATGAATCTCTAATAGTTCAGAGCACAGGTTTGTTGTGCTTATTATTACCCTTGCAAAAGGGCCTCTTTGCTTCCTTCATCTTAGATCCATATCTTAGGTGTGGATTTTTCTCTTATTTCTTCTTTCTTCTTCTAACTTATGTGAAAAGGATGTCTGAGAATACTCCTAAGGTCAAACCTTATGATGGAGTCTCAGACTTCTCCATGTGGCAAGTTAAAATGAAGTCTCTATTGATAAAAGAAAAATGTTTGAAAGCAATAGATGGTGGTTGGCCGCCCAACACCAAGGCAAAAACTAAAGTTGAGGCTTCTGAAATAGCCCATGTTAAGATCATGATGAGGCTAACTAATGATGTTGCACGGCAGGTATTGAGCTATATTGATGTTAAGTCTCTATGGAAAGCTCTTGAAACTCAATACTTGAAAAATCTTTGCCTAGTAAGATTTCTCTGATGTGTCGTCTGTTTTCTTTTAAAATGGATGTGAACATGCCTTTGAATGATAATCTGAATAGATTCCTTAGGATGACTTTAGTACTGGAAAGATGTGAAGATAAGATAAAAGATTATCCAAGTTGTGTTATTACTTAGTTCCTTGCCGGCCTGCTCAATTTGACACCTTAAAAGATGTGATTCAATATAGCAATGAAAACTGACTAAAGCTAAGATTATTGAAGTTATTCTTGAAAATAATGAGGTCCTAAAAGTGTTTAAGTCTAAGGGTGATAAGACAACTGATGCTAAAACTGAGGTTTAAATGGCTAAGGGTAAACCTATAATAACAAGAAAAAAAATCTAACAAGAAGAATGAAAAAACTGACAAGAATGAAAAAGAGAAAAAGAATATCAGAAAGTGCTACCATTGTGGTAAAACTAGTCACTTTATTAAGGACTGTAAGAAGAAACAACAAGAAGATAAAGAAAAGAATTTAAAAGATTTTGTTGCTTTATTTGAGTTAGCTCCTAACTATCCTTATGAATTGCTTGTCTATTCTTCTTCTGGTGATATGAATGCTTGGATTCTTGACTCTAGATGACTTTGTGTGCTACCTTTGATAGGTCCTTATTTGAATCCTTGCATGAGTTTGATGGTGGCGAAGTGCTACTTACTTACTTGGTGATCATACTGCTTTACCTATTAGGGGTATAGGAAATATTCCTCTTAGGATGCTTGATGGAAAGACTAGAGTTCTTCAGAAGGTTAGGTGGGTCCCTAATTTAAGAAGAAACTTGTTATTTGAATATGTGTTTGATGATCTTGGCTATCATATCATTACTCATTCTCGTATAAGGGAAGTAATTAAAAATGGTACAACTCTTATCAAGAGTGTTAAAGAGGGAGGGTTATACAAAATCATTGCATCTCCTGAACTAAATTTCTCAAAAATATGTAATGTTACTACTCCTGATCTGACCAAACTATGGCATGTTAAACTTGGACATATAGGAATAAAAGGCTTAACTTATCTGTTCAAAACTAGTTTAATAGACAAGAGACCTATGGATTTAAGTTTCTTTGAAAGTTGTGTTCTAGGAAAGAAAGTTAAGCATAGTTATAGCAAGTCTGCATATGCTGCTAAGCATGCTCTTGAATATATATGTTTATTCTGATCTATAGGGTCCTACCCAAGTTGCTACTATAGGTGGTAGGAAATACTTCATAAGTTTGATTGATCACTATTTTAGGAAAGTGTGGATTTACTTGCTTAAGACTAAGTATGAAGCTTTTGATCCTTTTAAGACATGGAAATTGCTTGTTGAAAATGAGACTATCTTGAAACTTAAATTCCTGAGAACTGATAATGGTCTTGAATTTTGAAACCATGTTTTTGATTCCTTTTGTAGGGAAAATGGAGTGAAAAAGGCATCTGATAGTTCTTAGTACCCCTCAGCAGAATGGGGTTGCTAAGAGTAGGGTTGTTCAACCGGTCTGGACCGGACCGGACCGGACTGTCATGTACGGTCCCGGTCCGGACCGGTGGACCGTAAATTTTGTAATACTTGGACCGTCGTCCGGACCGGACCGAATTAATTCGGTCCGGTCTTATTACGGTCCGGTCCGGTTTTGGACCGTAAAGACCGACTTACATGTTTTATTGTAGATTTTTAAAATTTTAATGTAAAAAATTGGTTATGGTAAGACCGATTTACATGTTTTGTTGTAGATTTTTACTATCTTAATCTTAAGAAATGATTAAATTACAATCTTGTTCCCTTTTGCATTGTAAATATATAATAAGTAAGTGATCCAATTTGATTTTATATATCAAAGCTAAGTATTAAAATACATTTTGATGCATAATTTTGAATAATATATTTATGAGAAATTTGCCGGAAACCACCCATATGATAGGCCATATTTCGCTAAACCACCCAGATGTTTGGATATTATTTTGAACCACCTCTATGATACCCTCCGTTAATAAATCACCACCTCACCCCATTTTCCGTCAAAAAGTGTTAAATGCGCGTGGCCACGTGGCAAGTATTTCTTTTCCCTTTTCTTATGAAAACTTTAAACACTTAAAGAAATCCAAAAAATCAACCCAAAAAAAATTAACCCCTAAATTGAATAATAAAAAACCAAAAATAACCCCCAAAAAATCAACTCCTAAGAAAATCAACCGTCGTCCAAGCCAATATAGTTGACGAGCTAGTCTCCTTTCGATCGAACTCCCTCGCCGGCGTAATCCATATCTCTGACCACATACTCAAACGTATCATGTCCGTATCACACCGATCCTTCTTGTTCGTCGTCTTCTTCGACACCGCTCAGCTCCACGACAAGTCGGAGCTCCACCTCCCCACCCTCCGATTTGAGTTCGCCGTCATCTCGTCTTCCTTCCTCCTTAACCATCCGGATTCGAAGGATCTGTTCTTTGTGGATATGGAATTCAAGGAATCTCAGCAATCATTCCCCCAATTCGGCGTCAATTCACTCCCGCACATCCGTGTTGTGAGCCCTAACGCCGACAATCTCCGAAATTCGCACAATCTGGACCAGGTAAACTCCAAAATTCGCTCCGATACATCTCCGGCGGAACGAGCTCCAACAGATCCCGGTAATTTGGAGGAGGCTTGGTCTCCCAGACGGCGTCGGAAGAGGCAGCGCCTCGGAAGGCTCGATTGAGCCTGGCGAGGTTACAGATCTCAGGCGGCATCAGGTAGAGGAAAACGCAGGCCACGCAAGCCTCCAGTATATCACCTAACCATAGCCCTGCCTCGCCGCCGATTCCGCCACCGCATTTCGAGAGCAATGATCCCTTGCGCGGTCTCCCCTCCCTGAACATGGTGGTTGGGGTGGTTTGAAATTAGGGCTAAATTTTTAATTTGGGGCTTTTGGGTTATTTGGGAATTTTTATGTGTTAAATGGTGTAAAAGAAAAGGAAAAACTTTAAAATGCCACGTGTCCACGCGCCTTGGACGGTTTTTTGACGGAAAATGAGATGGGGTGGTGATTTATTAACGGAGGGTATCATAGAGGTGGTCCAAAATAATATTCAAACATCCGGGTGGTTTAGCGAAATATGGCCTATCATACGGGTGGTTTCCGACAAATTTCTCTATATTTATTCCGGTCTAACCGGTCTGGACCGTAAAACTCCGGTCCAGCCCGGTCTTGGACCGTAACCCGATTAATAGAAAAATCGTGGACCGGAACGAATCGGTCCCGGTCATGGACCGGACCGTAATATTCCGGTCCGGTCCTGTCTACATTTGCACAGCCTAGCTAAGAGGATGAACAAGACCTTGCTTGAAAAAGCAAGGTGCCTGCTCATAAGTGTTGGGATGAAACCCTCTCTTTGGGGTGATGCCGTTACTACATCTACATATATACCTCATCAATAAATCTCCATCTTCTGTGGTTGAGTTCAAAACTCCACATGAGATGTGGACTGGGAAGAAGCCTTGTTTGGCACACTTGAAGCCATTTGGGTGCACAACCTATGCTTAGATTTCTCAGGGTAAGCTGCAGCCCAAGGCAGTCAAGTGTGTCATGTTAAGCTATCCAGAGGCCATTAAGGGTTACAAACTTCTTGTGTGTCAGCCTCAGGGCTACAAGGTTATCACATCAAGAAGTGTAACCTCTAATGAGTTAGAGTTTTACTTTAAAATGAAATCTAATGCCTCTCTTGAGTGTGCAAGTACTAGTAAAGAAAGTGAAAATATGAGGTTCTTCCTCCCTCATGAAGCTGAAACTGACAGTGATGATGAGTTTGATAGTATCTTGCCTCAAGGTTCTTCAAATGAAGAAGAAAGTTAAGGTGTCGGTGAAGGGGAAATCCAAGAAGAAGAGCTTGTAATGAATCTCAATCTTTTACAAATTGTGATCGCGCTATTTTATCGTTGTAGGGTCAGGTTAATCAAAATGATATTGCAACAATATCTTACACAAGTGGGACTACTAGAACACCACCGGTAAAGCAAATTCCAACACAAATTTAGCAGACGTACATATGGATAATTTTCATTGGGGAAATTCTTTAAACTCCATGATTTTTGCTTGATCATCCTATGGTATTACTGATATCAATTCCTTCTTCATAATACAATTAAATGTGACTTTCTGAACTGGTCATGTTTGAAAAAGAGTTAGAACCATGTTAAATTTATGACAGAGCTCATGTCATCTTATTCTATGCAACTCCTCTTTATTTCTTCCTCTTAACATAAAATTGAATGGCAGGACAACTTGAAACTGATGGACGACGCGATAATTCTACGACCAACTGTCTTTGCCAGCGAGGACCCCAGGAGGTTCACTATACCAATGAGTGTGACAAAAAAGAATCCGACTTTGATTTCTATGTGGACACCGTAGTAGAAGTGAGCAACTCTAGTTCGATTGCAAAACTTGTGCGTTATTTTGAGGAGTAATGGACAAATTGTATATCTAGCTTGTCATTTCTTTACTAAGTTGTATGATTGGATTGTTGGATATTTAGACACTTTGTATGTTAAACAAAGTTATTTTGTGTTTCATTTAGGTTGTGCTAAACAAAGATTTTAGGTTGAACTTGTGCTAAGAGTTGTATGTTGAATTACAAGTTATTTTCTGTTGTACACAAACATGATCAATTTTGTGTTTTTTTTCGCTTAACTAATTTGTCTACTGCTGTACTTTTTTGCTGAACTATATTCTCTTTTGTGTTGTTTTTTCTTAGCAAAATGGACTTGTGTTGTTGTTTTTTACTTAAAAAAATTGTTTTATGCTAGCTTTTGTTGAACTATAGGTTGCTCAAGATATTTTAGCAACATATTTGTTATACCTCTTTCAAACATCATAATAATGTTCTCTAAAAACATAATAATAAGAGTTCAATTGACATTACAAAACAAACAAAGTGGAAATGCGGACTACATTTGATGTTCATTCAATCGATTCTGAAGAGGAGATTGATGGTTGAGGCATCATTCTATAAGGTTCGGGATGTGGAGGCATCATTACATAAGGTTAGGATGGTTGAGACATCATTCTATAAGGTCTTGATGGTTGAGACATCAATCCATAAGGTCCGGATGGTTGATGCATCATTCCATAAGGTCCAAATGTTTGATGCATCATTCCATAAGGTCCGAAAGGTGGAGGCATCATTCCGTAAGGTACGGATGGGAGATTAAAAGATTGAATGTGTTCACTAAATCCCCATCGATAGTTCATGTTTCCCTACATTTATAAACATATATGGAAAAGATGTAGACAACAAAGTAATTCAAATAAACATAAGTAATTTAATTAAACAAAAAACTTCATCTTCAATTAGAGAAAACTAAGAAAAGTACCATTTCGTTGGGGTTATTTTGCGGTGTATTTTGGTTCATCATTACACTCTCTTGTGTGCATAATACCCCAATTGGTTGAGAAGATTGACCAACATCATCATTGACCTCCAGGCTGTTTTTCTTTGTCTTCTTTGATTTTCTTAAATAAAACATAAGTAATTAAATTAAAATATACATGTCAAAACCATAAGTAAACTAATTCAAATATAA
This sequence comes from Polygonum aviculare, assembly GCA_934048045.1. Taxonomy (NCBI): domain Eukaryota; kingdom Viridiplantae; phylum Streptophyta; class Magnoliopsida; order Caryophyllales; family Polygonaceae; genus Polygonum; species Polygonum aviculare. The sequence continues at coordinate 10,670,576 of OW204032.1, read as the reverse complement.
GGTGGACTTTTACCGGTGTAGTGCATTCTATGGATGGCTTCAACCTAGTTTGACGCGGACGCCCGTTTTCTTGTTGTCGCTTAGGGTCTTCCACTTTAGTTAGTGCATCTGTTGGACCGTTTCCACTTGAGTTGCCTTCCGTGGGTTTCAAATTGGTTGTAGGGCATTTCTTTGTATAATATCCTCTAACCACTCCGTTATAACACTAGAAGTATTTGGATCATTAGTTTCCAAGTCCGCCACTTTGTAAAATTGAGAGCACATTTGTTTGTACATTAACGTTTCAGGAGTGACTATTCTACTATCATAATTTACTCTAATCCTCGTATGAGACCTGATTATGTCTTTTCGCCATCTGTCAAAGATATATCTGTTTGTAACTTCGGACACCTTATTCTTGATCAACACAAATAGTGCATGCTTGCAAAGTATACCCCTAAACTGAAACCGGCGACAACTACAATTGACTTCATAATTATCTTTCTCAAGTACAACGTTGAAGCGCATTTCTTTCCTGTAATTTGTGTCAATCTTAACATCCTCTGTTATGACATACTCCAGGTTAATGCAAATCTCTCAAATATGTACTATGTCTCAATAAATCATCCTCAATAGCTCAACTTGAACCTCTCTAAACTTCTTAAGAGTGTAAACCCTTTGAAACTGTTTCTCAATACTATAAGTTGTTACCAAATGGATATCTTGTGAGTAGGGGTGTACATCCGGTTAAACCGAACCGGAACCGGCCCGGAAACGGAAATAACCGGAACCGGCACTACTACAATTCAAGCCTATAGTAGCGGTCAATGGTGGCGGTTTGACAATTGCGGCGGTTTAAGTGGCGGTTTAGGCTATAGAGGCGGTCTATAGTGGCGGTTTAGGCTATAGGGGCGGTCTATAGTGGCGGTTTAGGTTATAGGGGCGGTTTTGTTATTTTATAGGGGCGGTTTGGACATCTGGGAAAAAATTTGGGCGCTAATGCGAATTTTTACAAGGCGCCACTTATTATAACATGGGGGCAGCCTTTTAATTATTTTTTTGACAAATATTTTTCATTCGCGCATAGAACTCGTTCGAACGATACAGTATATGCGATAGAGGGAAGAGGGTGTTCTTCGTTCTGTGCAAAAATTGTGCGATTAAGGTTAGGGCTTTGGTCTGGGAAGAGGGAAACTCGCAATTAGAGTTCTGATTTTGACAAAGAAAGGAATGAACTTGGGAGATGAATGGATTAGGGCTTTGGTCTGGGAAGGAACGTTGGCGGATTAGGGCTTCATCTCTCTCGCTTCCCGTCTGCCAGCTTATAGTTATAGCCGCCGTCTCTCGAACCCGCACTCGCCATCGCCACCGGAGCTTCTCTCTGCCGCCGCTTGCACTTCGTTTTCTGGATCCGAAAGCGCAAAACCTCTCAAGGTTCTTCTCCCCCCTCCGTCTGTAGTTCTTCGTCTGTGTTGCGTTCTTCGTTTTCAGGATGGGAACTCGCAGTCGCTTGTAGTTCTTCTTCCGATGTGAGTTCCTGATTTTGATGCTTGAATCTTTGTTTTAATTGGACATGCTTTTGGCAATGAGAAACACTAATCAATCTTCAACGTTGTGCAAGGATGGATTTTCGCAGTAAATCGGGTGCTCAGGAAGGAGATGGAGAGGATGAAGGAGAAGAAAGAGGGAGCCGTGATGACGAAGTCCTAGAGAGAGCGCTTCAATTGGACGGATCGATTCCGGGGACCTCTAACGAGTTCGTCGACCAGGTATCCTCTTGAGCCTACGATATTCGTCGGAACCTTCAACAGTCTCTCGATTCCAGTAGCTATGACGGTAAATCAATCTTCTCACTGCTTTCCTTTTCTAGATTTTATCTCCCAATTGAGCAGCTGAACCGTATCATACAATAGTAGTCTGATTCTTGTTGATGTGGGTTGATGACTGCATCTTTTCACGATTAGGTCAAATGTTGAATCGCTTCAAATTCCTGTATCTTCTAGAGGCACCACCGTTTTGTTTGCTTTGCAATATGGTGCGTGTGATGCTAAGTTAGGATTCAAACAACTCATTAGTTAGCAAAATTTTAAGTGTCAGTAAACGTTATGCAGGTTGAGTGTAGCCATTGGGTAGTGTTCAATTCTTATAGCGTAGATGATGATTTAGAAATTTGGATGAAATGCATAGTTAAATAAGAAGTTTGATGGACTTATTATTGAAATTAGAGTTTGGGATTCCATTTCATAGCCTACTCTTGCTTATTGGTAAACTCATAACTGTGATGTGGGAATGAGCTCACCTTTTGAGGAATAGGTATTGTATATGGGAGGTCCTTTTGGGCACCAATAATTCATAGATACAAGTTTAACAGCTTTGTCACCTTTGGATGGTCGTTATTGGAGTAATTAAAGTCAAGGACTTGGCTCCTTTTATGAGTGAATATGGTTTAGTTCGCTACCGTGTCCTGGTTGAGGTGAATCATTGAACTTGTCTTGGATTGCATTTTTTTCACACATCAATAATATCTGGATCAAGGTTTTTTTTTTGACATTGCATTCATGTGATTCTTACCACACTATTTATGAACTCAGGGTCCAGCAAATAAGAATGGGATTTGTGCTACTTATCATGGAAAATTTGATGAATGTCTAGGACACTATAGATATTTGACTCTTGCACTCCCTGTTTATAATTTTGGCTATTTTGGAGCTATCTTGGATATTTTGAAGTGCATATGCAAGGTATGTAGAGTTGAACAAAGAGATTTTAACTATAATAATTCTTTTTCTGATATTATGCTCTACTGTTATGAGTCTCTTTACTTTGCTTAGTGTGGGAGGTTATTGTTTGTTTAAGATCTCTGGTTTCCTAACTGAACTTATGGTTGAAATTTAATGGTTGTAAGCTTTACAATGCACGAAATTGCTAGTTGCAATGACTGACATGTACTATTAGAGGTATCATCTGTCTATGGACCCAATTGATGAATAATGAGGTGAATTACTAACTGCGTAGATCATCTAAATATATCTACAGGCTTATGGATTGATGTCCTTTTCATATAATGTGATAAATTTAACATTCAAAAAGTATGGATCTTCAATTCATGTGAAACTTAGAAGGGAAAACCGAACAATTATACAATATTTGCCTTATGTAACCCGTTGGGATTATTTAGCGCAGATTTTCTTTTCTTCGAAACCTCGCATAGCCAGTTCAGTATTAAGTTTTTTGTTATTCTACAAGTCTAATTTGGGTAGTTTAATTTTTTTTGTTTTTTTTTTAACATACTATCTCCACAAGTGTCGTGAAGTTCATGTTCCTAATCTTCTTGGTATTCTTCTCTCCTTATCCAGCTGGAAGGATTGTTTCAATTTTTAATATGGAATTCATGTTCTTGCAGCAAAGGCACTGAAGTGTTAGAGATGTGGATATCAAAATGGTATTGAGCTCTACTTTTTCTGTTTTGTATTCCTACTGATATTACTTGCATATCGGTAAAGTTATCTCCTCTAGCGATCATATTCTAAATGCAATCATAAGACTGCATTAGTGCCATGATGAGAAAGATCAGCTGTTCTTTAAAAGGATTAACCTGGGGAGTGCTTTCTAAAGCAGAGAGGTTTAGTAAGTAGGGACTTCAAGTTTGCTTATTTGAATGTCATTCACTCTGTGTGCTATGAATATTTATCAACTTGATGTGTAATTACTTTGTTTAACATGTCATCCTATTACTTTGAGTGCTATGAATTTTTTTTACCAAAGCTCTAGGCCATCACATGTAAAACATTCTCAATCTTTGAGGTTCGAGCTATTGCGATCTTGACACCATCATATCGTAAAGAGCCAATTGATATCTTATGCGTCTCTTACATTGCAGGACTGTAAAATGCTATATCTAAAGGATAGACTAGAGAAACTCTTACTGACAAATATTCCGGTTCAGTGTACCTCCATTGAGAATTTGTCAATGAATGTTGGATGTGCTACTGATCTTAATGACTGAGGTTAGTGCTAAAACTGTAACCTTTTTGAAACAATGATAGAACTCAGAGGCATTACAAGCAAAATTTGTAATTTGATTGTGCTTCTTAGAGGAGAAACATAAGAGTCATAGACTATGAAAACCTTAGAAGTGTAGTATTATTTGACTTCTTTTCTTTTCTGTACATGCTCTGCTTGAAGTCTTGCCAATAAATGAGTGCTACAGTTTTAGAAGATTTTCAAGGCAATTTTTGGTCTCTTCCTATGGTGCTTGTTTTAACCATTATGTTAGTGGGAGTAAAGGGTTTTTAGAAACGGGTTTTCAGGAGTACATGCATTTCTAATCTCTTTGTTTATGGTATGTGTAGCAGCATCTGTGATCAGGAAGTTTGGAAACCCTGTATAAGTACATGCTCTACAATTTGTTTAACTTTTTTTATACATACTCCTGATTCCTAAATAAGCTAAATGCCCTTGAATATATCGTCTTTTAATGATAAAATTATAGCTGATTTTTTTCGCGCATGTAATTATTTTAAGTACGGTTTCACTCACAAAAGTGTATTCTTGTCATTTTGCAGGTGCTTTTGGTTTAATGATGTACAACACAGGCTGGCATGTTCTTAATTTGAAATGGGGCGAGCTTATTTTTGAAACTAGCTAGATTTTAGATTTTTACTTCAATACCTAGATTAGTGAACACTTAGTTTAAAAGCAAATTCAAGTTGTTAACATTTTCATTGTAATTGATGATTGTTTAATATTTAATACAAATGACATCTCATCATTATTCTTTGAGATTTTTGTTTTTATGTGTATATATGTCAAAAATCATTTTATATGATATCATATTTAATTTAATAGGTATATATACAAAATAAGCATGTATTGTATTAAAATGCATTTAATCAAACCGCCACAATAGATATAGGATGCTTCAGGCTGACCAGTAAAACCGCTGCAATTGATCAGTAAAACCGCTACAAATAAGTTAAAAACCGCCCCAGTTGCCTCTAAACCGCTGCCATTATCTAAAAACCGCCACCATAGGTCTATTTAACCGCCGCAATAGATAGGATAAAAACCGCCACCTTAGATGATATAGTGGCGGTTGTATTATCTATTATGGCGGTTTTATTTTACAAATGAAAACCGCCACCAAAGCTTTAGAAACCGCCACTATAGATCTATAGCAGCGGCAGCAGATGGGGCGGTTGCTAAACCGCCACCATAGACCTTTAGTGGCGCTTTTAGATCATGTGGTGGCGGTTTTGACCGCCACTAAAGGCTTGAATTGTAGTAGTGCGGAATTTAGAAAAAATCACAACCGATAACCGACCCGAAAATGTTCCGGTTTTAAACCGAACCGAACCGGAAATTTCCGGTTTAGACCGGAACCGAACCGCAATGACCGGATTATAATCTAAGCATACATGTAATATCATACATACTCTTTACAATCACTCATCACAACATACAAACGTAAAAATATGCAGGTCTTGCACACATAACTTAATAAATAATACCTAAATGCAAAATATTATAACTGGCTAGTATAAGTTTTCACCATTACCCTTTATAATGGGATGCAATTTTTAAGCATAAGACAATACAACGATAGTTTAAAAACATGGCAATAGATAATCAAGTATCAACCAACTAAAAATAATTATTTTTCAAAAGTCTTTCACTTAAATAATACTAAGATATATGTAAGATTAAAATATTATCTGCTTGTTTATATATATATATATAATATTATATATATGAATCCGGTTTATTTCGGTTAACCTAAAAACCGCCGGTTCAACCCGGAACCGAACCGGAACCGAAAATCATGAAAATTGAGGACCGATAACCGGACCGGAATAGTTCGGTTCGGACCCGGTTCGGTTTTTCCGGTTCGGTTCCGGTCGGTTTTCCGGTTTGAACCGGAATATGTACAACCCTACTTGTGAGAATGATTTGAAATCTGCTTGGTTCTCCTTATGAATTTTTGCCTTTAATGTATGGTTGTATTGCTCTACAAATTGTTTCAAAGTAGTTTTAGAATTGACATACCCATCAAAACAGGCATTAATACCTTCGCTCCTCTGAGTAGTCGACATCCCTGCCCAAAAGTGGGTAATCACAAAACATGGCACCCAACAATGTCTTTCTTGTTACAAGCCACTCAACTAAGTGTTGTCCTGCAACTCAAACTACTCCATAAGACACATCCACACCTTTTCAAACTTAGTTGAGTCTTGTGTATCATATACTACTCTATGCAAATGACTTTCGATTGAATCGTATTCAATTAGACTCCCAAACTTTTCAAGAAATATCTTCATTAGATGCCACAAACACTGCCTATGATTAGTAGTAGGAAACACAATCTCAATTGCATTTTGCATAGCTCGGTCTTGATCGGTAATAATTCCCTGAGGAGCAATATCCGACATATAGGTAAGCCATCTCCTAAATAACCACACAAAAGTCTCTATAGTTTCATTGCAAATTAACCCACAACCAAGCAAAATAGACTCCTAAACAACCAAGCAAATGGTGGTTGACCCTAACAAACGGCGCAAAAGGCATATCATACTTATTAGTCAAGTATGTTGTATCAAATGTGACTACATCGTTGAATTCTTTGCAGACCTCTCTACTTCTTGGATCTACCCAAAATACATTTTTCAATGTACCATCTTTATCCAAGTCCATGCTAAAAAAGAAGTTTGAATTCACTTGCATCCTTAAGAAATAGTGTTGAATTGCAACAGAATCTCCTTTGCCAAGTCGTAGCCTCCTCGCCTTTTGAATGTGGTTTCGACAATGCTCTTCTATGAATGTACAATTCTCATGTCCTCCCGCCTCAGTTACATGTTGGTTGTAGCTTTTTTTGGGTTCGATCCTTAAAATATCGCCAAATTCTAATTGCTTTTTCACACGTCCATCAATTTCTCTATAGCATTTGAACAACCATGCTTCATTAGGACTCAAGTCATGGTTATGTTCAAGAATTAACTTGTTGATGTGCTATAAACCATCTCAACCAATGCTTGATGTGAGTTTTACCTTGCACCCTGTATCATACGTTGGGTGAGCTAGTACAAAAAGCTGTTTTGCAATTTTAGACTTCCCACCTCTACAACATACAAATGAATGTCACAAACCTTAAGATCCCATTTTCATTCTTTTTACTTCTCTCTTTCCTTGTTGCAAACCCCTTGTACTTTACATATCTTTAATTTAAAACATCGAAACATGATTTCAACACTAAATTTCATATCAATCTCAGGAACAATCACTTCATTTTGAATTGTAGTATCATTCACCACATCATCTCCATCCATTTTAGAGTCATCCGAATTTCACGAGTTCCCATCCATTCCTACAAATAATTTTAACAATAAAATATCAACACTATAGCATTTCCGCAAAACAGAATGCCAACCAATTATACACATCTTACAAAATGTCAACCACTAACTTAAAAAGAATGCTACTGAGATAGCATCTCTATTCTACTACGTTCCACACTAAAAACAAGATCATAATGCTAATTTATCCCAAGCATTTTGATTAATCTAGACTCTTTTCGTACTAAAAAAAAAGTTTCGACCTTGTACTTACTTCAATGGTTTCATCATTCTAATAGCTCATATAAAGGTGAAAATTCAATGGAGGAACAAGACCTAAATTTATAGCTAGAAATAATGTTGATTTGATTACTTGGGCTGTATTAGGTTTAATTTAACGCTAAATCATTCAAAGAGCCATGAAATCAGCATTTTAGGGTTTATTTTAGGGAGAAAATTTACCTAGTGATGTCGGTGGCGGTCGACAAGGACCTTCCGAGTGGCGGCAGTAGGCTCAACTGATGGCGGCGGTAGTTGGGGGCTAGTGGAGAAGGCGGTCGACGAGGCTCCTCAAGTGGAAATCGACTAGGTCTAAAGGGTTGGTGGAGAAGGCGGTCGGCGAGGAGGGCTTTCCCGGTGGTGGTGGCCGTTGACAGGGGCTCGGTTGATGGATGGCAGCAGTCGACGGGAAAGGCGGAGGAAAATCGCCCTGCCAAAGTTTTGCTCACATATTAGATTGAAAAAAACGATTAAAAAAATACACTTTCATTTAGGCTCAGGAAAAAAAGGTGCATAAAACAAAAAAAAAAAAGAGAAAGGTTGGCCTACCATTAACGTAGACATCGAGATAAAATCTCGTCATTTTAACGAGACGCTCAAGATTTTCCTAAATGTTTAGAGTGAATTGAGATTGGATGCAAATTTTGTGAACTACCATTTATTGATTCAAACATAATATTATCCCAATATTTGAACTCACATTCAACTATTCTCAACGTATATTCAAGACCTCATATGTCAATTGAGAAATATAATTAAATATATATATATATTTAACAAATAAACATTAAAAATTGTACTTGCAATTAGTATCAATTTGATATTTGTTTATCTAGTATAACACTAAGACAAATCAGTTGTGTTCGGTGGAGATACATTATCAAATATAATGGCTTATGAAATACTCCCTCCGTTTCAAAATACATGACCATTTGGACAATGCACATATATTAAGAAAAAAATGTTATTCCTATATTGCCCCTATCAAATGTAGAGTTAGTCATTTGTTTAGAGAAATATGAAAAAGTGTAATAATTATGATAAAGATAATTATTAGGGGTATAAATAGAAAGAGATGTGTAAAAAATGTGAAATGGACAAGTATTATGAAACAAGAAAAAATGTTCAAATGGTCATGTATTTTGAAACGGAGGGAGTATTATAATTAAAAAGTTTTGTTCGGGTCTTGTCACCTTCTCTCTCATTTTCTTTTGTTGTACCCACTTTCCTATAAACTCTTTTTTGCAATAAACTGACATTAAGCCATTTTTAAAAATAATATGGGTGTTACCGAACAGACCCTCAATCTTATATATTTTATTAAAGTAACATAAAAATTCAGGGAAAACGTTATATTAGTTCGATCTTATATTCAATACAATTTAGTTGTCTTGGAGGGTATGTCCTGGTATATAGCCTTAGGCATTTAGAGAACATTATCATGGCGGATAAAGGGATGCTAGAGAAATATAGAAAATCCAAAACGTGAATTTTAGGACTTGATCTTTTAAATTGATGTACGTTCCGTAATCAGCGGTATTGAATCATATGATAATTACTCTACGCATACCTGTTAAAAGCGAAAGCATAATTAGTTTATTTTGATCAAAAAAATAATTAGTTTATTTTTCTAGTCTGATTAGTTTAGTTCCTAGGTTGAATTTTAACGTAGGTTGCTTAGAATCAGTCATTCATTCCTAATTGTTAGGAATAGCTTTCATCAGTTTGTACTCAGCTTATTTTTTTTTTTTTTTATCATCAATACAAAAAGTGTTACTTATCAGTTTGATCTCACGTATAGATCAAATTTATCAGTTGGTATTTATATATTCTGATACGTGATTATACGATCATGTCTCACATTCAATCATGAAAGAAACCAACAAGTTCTGCTATGTAATATGCGTTCCTCTATTATGCTACCCGCTTACACGGATCATCATGTCGATCAAAACCACGTTACAGCTGAGTTTGGGCGATGCCACAAGTCAGAATACGGTTAAACAAAAGTAAAGTTTGAGATGTTGAAACCTAAGATTAATGAGATAGTTGAAACATGGAACACAATAAAAATGTCACCATGTAAGTAAGATCATTAATACATTGAGCCTGAAGCAACGGAGATACAGATAAACACCAAAAAAAAATACAAGTGAAAAGTAGTAAAAACAACAGGGTAACAGTCAGTTTACTTGGCCAAAATCATAAGATTTGTATCCTTCCATAGAAGGTATCTTTTACACAGTTTCTCCAGAGCAGCCACTGAATGCTGCATTGTATTTAATTTTATATCTCTGAACATGCCCTGCAAAAATCAAATCCTTATTTGAAAATCAACAATCCAAAAGAAAAGAAAAGTTTCAAGCATAAACGTAGTGTACATACCTCATAGTCATCTCCATGTTTGTCGATCAATGTCTTTACGTGCTTACGCTGCATGGTAGTCAATGGCAGCAAGGGAGCACTCTTTCCATCCCTCCTCTTTTTTCCAAGTGCTGTTTTCAGATCTACATATCCCATAACAAAATCGATAAGATTGTAAAACAAAACATCGAGCTAATATCATCAGTCAAGTAAGAAGAACAATCACATCCATCCATATATGCACACACATCAAGATCACAGTGACTGCTTTTTCCTGAAGCTCAAACGAGTACTAACGCAGGAATTGCAAGAGTAGCATAATCGTGCTAATACAAATAAAAAGTGTTCAAGGTGACACATGTCAATAACATATTGTGCTATATAATGGATCAGACATCACCACAACAATGCTCAAAATCCCACCATTTGATCCTTTAAGGCCATCTTTGGTATGATTTAAGCTGCTGAGTTGGATCATTCTTGATACAGGTAAATAATGAAACTTTTCAAACTCCATTTAATTTCTTGGACAAGTTTACATCTTTTCAATCATAACACCACATGCAAACAACTCACAACTCCACATAGCAGGAACAAAAATATGCCACAAAACATGAACATATTTGGAAATAAAAACTCACAGACTTCTGGATTAGCACTTTTGCATCTTAGAAGATATTAATCAAGCAGAAATAGGAGAATAGCACTTCAATCGTGTCAGACAAATCAATCAAAATCACCCCAGCACATTTCAACATTACACTTGAACAACAACACTAGGGCCTGTTTGTTTCTATACCCAAGATAGCATGAATCGGGTTCCGGAATGAGCTAAACCCGTAGCAGTGTTTGGTTTGAGAATAAGGTTGGGTATGATTCATTCTCATTCCTACAAAATACACATAAGCTCATACACCCAACTAAATTGCAGGGCCCTTAACTATTCCAACCCGATTCCTGACATCGTACCAAACGGGCCCTTAACTATATCTAGCTAAACAAGAAATTTAAACGGGCAAGCATTGCCAAATTCTTATACAACACAGAAGAAAAGGCAGCGAGAGAGAGAGTGTGTACTTACCGTCTTCTTCAACGTCGCTGCCGGAATCAATGGGGTCGAACTCGTCGGTAGGGTCGGCGGGCTGGGGAGGGGGCACTTGGAGGGAGTCGCTCTCAACGATATGGGCCGTCCGAGACCGGACGCTCAGCAAATTAGGGTTGGACACCACCCCGAAGGCCTTGTAATTGTCGATGACGCTGCCTTTATCATCCCACTTGGCCCCCAACGGATCGATCAAAGCTCTGAGCTTTGGGGGCAGATTGAACGCCGCCTTCACCACTCGCGGGTTCTTCTTCAATTGCCCCACCTTCACCTTCGCCCGAGAGTTCTTGTACTTCCTCCTCGACCTCCCCATTTCGAAGAAAGCGTTTTCCTGACAAGCTCGCTTTCGAATTTAGGGTTTAAGGGTTTGGAGCTCGCTAAAAGTAGGAAAGCCGATTGATTTGATGGGCTTTTTGGCCCAAATAGGAATTTAACGGCCCAGACCTATGACGCTCGCCTGCTGGGCCCACACGCAAGTGCTCTCGAAGATCCCGAGCTATATATATAAATGAAAGAAGGGTAACCTGGCCAGAACCTGTCGCTCTGCGTAGTGTGAGATATTTTTCCCTTCCGCTGAATTTTAGGGTTTTTCAGTTCTCACTCAATCGCCATGAGGTAAATCTCCCTTACTTTGATTGTTTCGTGTTTCTGGCGTTGAGATTTGTTCTTGGATTTTGGCGGAGGAGATTGAATGTGTTTTCGGGGTTTAGGGTTTATCTAATGAATCCAGTTCGATTTGTTTCCTAGATTGTTGTGGATTGCATTTATGATGCTATTTAAAGCTGTAATTCTGGTTTCCGTAAAAGTTGCTTTGTGCAATCTATCTCATCGACAGAAATGGCACATCATGAACGCCTTGATGAACACTAATAGGATACTTGTCTATATCGATGGCTTCTCCACTAGTTGACTGTTACTTTCTTTGCTTGCTTTCCCTTATCCAGAAGTTATTCCACTTTGTTTTTTTAGCTCTATGTTTCAAGTTTTTGTTTAGATTTAATTAATCCTTTTGAGGTGATTTTAAAAATTCCGTGTCAGGAGAACACAAGCATTCAACTCTTTCAACTTTTCCATTTCGTTGAAAATGTTTTAGCTGTGGTTAATTTAGGTTGTGTAAGAAGTTTCTCCGAAGTGTGAAAATATTTAAAATTTCGTATGTCATGATCTGGGTTGTAGCCATAAGTAATTGAGATTGCTGTTGGACAGAGGGCAGTCATTTTTTAGCGTGTAGCCCTGTTTGTCCTGCCGATATTGCTTCTTTTTTGAATTCATTATATGCGTTCATTGTATGCTTGTTTTCATTTTAACCCCTTGGGTCTATCCGTTGCACCCTCCTCATAGGTGTAGGGATGTTTTGTGTATGGGTGCTCCCGTCTCGACCTCCCAAATACTGTTATTGTTGCTGTGATGTTTTTCAAAAAATGGTCCTAACTTGTGTGTTGTACCTTAATTGCCTGTAGTCGTCATCCTGAAGTGAAGTGGGCACAAAGAGAAGACAAACTTTATCTCACAGTTCAACTACCTGATGCAAAGGATGCAAAGGTGAATTTGGACCCTGAAGGAACTTTTACTTTTACTGCAAGTGGTGGGGCAGGAGGCAACGGCTATGAGTGTAAGCTGGATCTTTTTGACAAGGTTAATGTTGAGGTGAGATGTTTTTCTTTGATTATATTAGTATTTGATTCTCAGCTCTTCTGTTTTTTTGTGAGACAGCAATAACTATGAATTTGAACAATGACAATGGGGCATGAATGTGGGACATTTAAATTTTTATTTGCATCGCGTTGTTTGTATTTCCATCAGAAGATTAATGGCTGCGTTAACATACCTTTATTTGTTCTTTCAAAACTCAAGTTGTATGTCAATTTCACTGCTTGTGTTTGTGTCATTGTTCATAATAAAGGTGTAGTCTACATGCCAACAACATGAAGTTAAAATGGCTGGACATCAATGTTGTGCCTTGTATTTTTTCTTAATATCAAAAGTTGTGTCAATAATATGGATTAAGAGGGCATGTCTTTAAAGTTGTGTCTTGCTGTTTGCTTCAACTGGAAACACTACTCTGCTGGATTTTTCGAGTAGCATATTCACTTATTTTGGCTGTAGGTGTTTGTATTAATTGAATAAATTTGTGAATGGCATTGCATTGATATTTTTTGCTTGGGTTTGGTATACTTGAGTCTCCCATATCTTCAATTATGCTTTGAATCTACTTTTTTTTCGTTCTCCCTTCGTTTAACTTGGATTCACTTGTGTTTTAGGAAAGCAAAATTAACTATGGTCCAAGAAACATCTTCTGCATTGTGGAGAAAGCAGAGAAATCATGGTGGAAGAAGCTCTTGCGTGGAGATGACAAGACTCCCCATTATGTGAAAGTTGATTGGGACAAATGGGCTGATGAAGATGATGAAGATACCGGTATTTTACAGACTTATTTCATCACTGCATTTTACCGTTAAAGCCATGCTTAAGCGACGGTTTTTTCTCTGTTTAGGTCCTGCGGACATGGATATGGGTGGCATGGATTTCTCGGTATGTACTTTCTGAAGTAATTCATAATTCATACTTTCTGAACTATCTATGGCAGAATTCCATGTTTATCTTTTTCCATTCTGGTTTCAGAAATTTGCTAACATGGGAGGCATGGGAGGCATGGGTGGCATGGGTGGCATGGGAATGCCCGGAATGGAAGGCATGGGAATGCCCGGAATGGGAGGCATGGGAATGCCCGGAATGGGTGGCATGGGAATGCCCGGAATGGGTGGCATGGGAGACATGGGCATGGGTGGCCCTGATGAATTTGAAGACAGTGATGACGAAGGTAATCAAAATAGTAGCTATGTCTTTCGTCATAGAATCTTGCATCTGTTCAAATGTGTCTGTTCATGGTTTTTTTACTGGGTAATACCATCACCCAACTTGCTTTTGCCATGTCAAAGTTGAAACTTGCCAAATGGTCCTTAACTGTGTTATCTCTTATCTTGGAGAAGAGATTGGGTCAATTAGTGTCTGGCTCTACACTGTGGGACGTCCATCCAAACCTTCTACTCACTACCTTTACGTTCATCAATATTCTTTCTTGTATAATAGCTCGTCAATTGCAGATACGACTTGCTGGTGTTCTGTTCTTTGTTATTTTTTGGTAATGTATAACGAGTAATTTCACTTCTATGTAGATGATGAAGGTACAAAACCCGAAGGACACAAAACAGGTGATGCTGGAGCATCCAAGTCTGAAGAAGCGACAACGTCAGCAAAGACTGATGCTTAGTTTAAGCAGTAACGGGGTGTTATGAGGAGGAAGGGGTTGGTATGCTTTAGTTATGCATGTGATCAGTTATTCCTGGTCTTTCTAACAGGACTAGGAACTCTTGCGGTGTCCAAGTATGATGATATGGTGCTGATCTTTTCCATTTCCAGAGAAACTACTTGTCAATGTTTTTAGGGTAAAGGCTTTGCTGGTGTCGTGAACTTATCTAGCACTATGAGGTGTTGTATGGATAATTGGTCGATGGTTGATGTGTGTCTGTTTTTTTATCGAATCCTATTGACACTGCGGTTATAATTGTTTTGAGAAGATGAGATTTTCAACTTTGAGAAGTTTGATGGATCCCACCAGCATTGGCTGGGAATACTGAGAGTGTGTTAGAGGGAAGAGCTTACTTTATTTAGTGCTAATGCTATGGGGAATAGCTTGCTTTATTTAGTGTTAATTCATGAATCAAGTTGAGCTTTCCTTTCCTTATACATGGTAAAATAAAATCTGGTTGATCAAAATCCACCTCTTAGTTTGCTGAATATGCTGCTAACTGCAAGAGTAACCTTCTGCCTTTGTAAGCTCTTTCCAATTGACCAATTCTGTGTACGTCTGGTTAGTCTTTCTGCAGTTGCTGCCTAAGCACTTTGTTTACATACTCTAAGGTAATCTTCTGAATCTGCACTATCTGTTTCTATTTTCCATGAATTTTGCCCCAATATGCCTGTTTAGCTTTTTTAAATTTACATGTTTTTTACATATATGGTCTTCCTGTTAGGGGTCTCCCCAAGGTCTTGATGTTGTGCCACTATCCTGTGATGTTTAGTCATGAAATGGGGGTATTAAGATGGAGCTTTAACCTATGTCAAGCCATTATGTGTGGACTTTGTTGTTGAAGAAGAGGATCAGGTTGATGTAGAATTCAGAACTATTGGAATTCAAAACTATTGGATTTTATGGTTGATGACTTAGTGTCTAGAAGATTTTAGTGAGATTATTTTTCAATATGAAAAGAAAGGAGGAATAGACAAATTGAGAGGTTAGACAGAGGCTCATCAGGAGTCATGTGTATTAAAGGATATAGGTTCTTCAAGATAGATGGTCATCTAATTATCTCCAGAATATAGAACAAAACCTCATTTTAGCTAAAAATTTTATAACCCAACTCCAACAAGTTATCTCTTTTGAAAAATAATGTATGCATGAAGATAAAATGTAGGGACATTGTAATCACCTCAAAGGTGCATGTAACCTCATGAGGATGAATGTTCATCCATGTATCACAGCTGACCAAATGTCCATTGTAAGTCTCTCTCCATTCTTCAATTGACCAAATGTCTTCTTCTAATAGAGTATAAAATCTCATATATTCTAAAATTTTTATACCCCAACTGCAACAAATTCACTATTATTCTGAAGAATCATGTCTATATTTTTGTTTAAATGTTTATGTATGTACATAATTATAAAATTTAATTTACCCAACTAGAAGAAGACATGATTGTCATATATATTCAACAGAAAGCGTGTGGAGATCAGAGTTGATTTTATATGTTATTTCGAGATTATTTTAGGAAGATTTGCATGGGAATGTGTGTATTATTTCCATAATTGAATAGGAAATGATTCTTTACATAATACTAGAAAGCTTGCCCGTCCAATGGACGGACAATTTCTTTCACAGTATTTTTCTAGAAAGTGAAAACTATAATCTTCGTCATAACACAATTTTGTTCTAATTAATAAATTATGTAAGTATTTTGTATTGAATTGTCCAAAAAATAGTAGATGAAATAAATATAAAATATGAAATTATTTGATTTGATTTTATTAATTTCTTATGAGAATTATTTTGATAATATGGCTTTTCTATTACAATTAAGTTTTTTAGCTGAATGAACATTTGTAGGGATTACTCTTTATAGTTTTATAGACATTTTGGAGGAAATTTAAATCGAAAGCATATTGTTAGCTCTTTAGGTTTTATATTCTCGCTCAAAAGAGAAAAAATGATAAGGCTTTGCATTCAAATTACAATATTATAACATGATATATGTATGTAAAAAATAAGACATAGTAGCATGCATTCATAATCAATTACAAATAAAAAAGCAAAACAAATAAAAATAAAAAAGTATAAAAACATGCATTAGAGAGAAGTCATTAATGTGACAAGAGGGGGAGAACTTTAAGTATTGTATAGAAGATTGTTAGTTCTTAGCTTAAATACTTTGGTTTTTGGGTTAGAATTCACGAGTTTGGAGAAACTTGCAATAGTATGTGTGATTGAGAGCTTTCGTAAGACTTAGGTTAGAATTCTTCTATTGTTCCCATTCCAATCAAAAAAACTTTTTTTTAAAATCTACTTTTTTGTACTCTTAAAAAACGTGTATTCATCTTACTTTTCACACATTTTCAAGGCAGATAAAACTAGTTTACCCCAGTATTTTTTTTTAACTAACTGAAGCAAGGTCTTAATCGAGAAATCACTCAAGTGGTCTATTTTCGAGCCTTCTTTTGGCAAGTTTGAGAGTGAGAGTTCTAAGTACAAAGATAGAGAGTAGTGTAAGGTCGTGGGATTCAGTTCTAGTGTACAGAAGAATTTTGTACAGCTTAAGAAATCAATAATAACGAGTCTCAAGCGCTCTTAAAGTCCTACTAAGCGAAAAGCTTTGAAGAGAGTTGTTTTTCTCTAACTAAACGTATTGGTTTATAAGGAGTTTTCAATATACATTGATGTGTTCCTAGGCGTTGGTAACATTCTTCCTTAAGTATTCCGCTGCATTATTACTCTCTGTTACAATGTTGACGACACCAAGTACTAATGATCCTACAGTACCCTCTCCAACCAAGAATGTAGTACTAGCTTACTTTGTGTTTGGTGAGAAACTGGTTGTTGTTACCTATAAAACCAATCAAATTAAGATTGAACTACATAAATTTTGCTAATCAAATGTGTGTATAAATATATTCATGTTTTTTGTATTTGAATGTGACGAGCAGCTTACTTGGATTGGAGGTGCTCCTTGTGTTTGTTTGTTTTTTGACTCGGTGAGAATTAGGAACCCTACTTACGTAGGGAAGCCTAGAGCATCCTTTCGGATGAGAGCTAAAAGCTCATGATGGTTCCAAATTACTTCCCATGGGAGACTGTGGCCCAGATTCGCGATTTTATCGGCCACAGTATTACATTGTCTATCCACATGAGAAATTTTGACTATCTCAAATTCTTCAAGGGATACCATAATATCCGCAATAATTCTCTCTATTTCCCAAGGACAACTTTTATGTCCTTGCACTGTTTTGATCACTGTTAGATTGTCTCCTTCAATTTCTAATTTTCGTACCCTTCTATTTTTTGCCTCATCGATTCCATCACGCAAAGCCAAGGCTTTTGACACAAGAACTGACACATTCCCATATCGGCTCACTGTCCCACTTATTGGGCATCCATTAAAATCTCTAATTATCGATCCTCCTGACGAGTTCCCATTGTTCAGCCTAGATCCGTCAAAATTTAATTTCGCAAAATCATGCCTCGGTTTCTTCCATTTACTTTGTTTCCTTCTTCCTACCACTCTGTCCTTAGGACATTCATTAAGGTCTTTTTCTTCATCCTCTTGCCATTTTTTAGCTTCTTCCCATTATCTTAACTGAGTTCTAATATACAGGTTTAGGTCCTGAATCACTTCATTATTTGCTTGTTGGAATACAAGTTTATTTCTTTGATGCCAAATACTCCACCAAACAACTTCTAATTCTGTCAACTCTTTCTTCCCAAGAATATTCTTCATATCCAAAAGGACATTTCTTGGGTTCTGAAGTGATGGGCTATAGTTTCGGAGAATATGTTCAGTATTTGCATTTATGCTTTTTGTGATCTTTAATGTGTGGGGGCATTTGATCATTAGATGGATCGAGTCCTCATGTAAACTATTGCACATTAGACAACCAGGAGGGACTGCAACCTGTTTTTCACTCAATCTCTGCATTGTTGGGAGTCCATTCATATCGATTTTCCATAGGAAATTCTTTACTTTCAGGTAGGTATCCAATTTCCATATCCAATTATTCGGATTGGGATTCATCAAGCTTTCTTTAGTTATCAGGCTTAAGGCTGATGCCGTTGAAAACCACCCGTTCTTGCTTGGTGCCCATACAATTCGGTCTTCTATGTTGTTTCTCGGAATCGGGATTGCAATTATCTTATCTACTACATCTCTTGGGACAATCTGAAGCAATTCATTTTTTTTCCAATTTTTTTCGGGTGTAATGAAGTGTTCAACCTTTAGTTGCTCATTTTCCGCATTATTTCTTATAGCAAAGTTTAGAAGCGGTTCTTGAAGAACCCAATTATCTATCCAGAAATTAATCGCTTTCCCATTGCCTTGTTGCCATTTGAGGCCTTCCTGAAATTCTGGTTTTAGTTTCATTAATTGTTTCCATTGCCATGATGAATTGGACTTAACTTCATAGGTTGCAAGAGTATGCCCTCTTAAGTATTTTTCCGTAATGATTTTTACCCAAATGTTGTTTTGATTTGTCAGGATTTTCCATAACAACTTCATTTGAAGGGCTTTGTTCATGTCACCCGCTTTCCTAATTCCTAGTCCCCCACAAATTTTTGGTTTGCATATTCTATCCCAACCTATCAACGGTTTATATTGTCTGTCCTTGTTCCATAAGAAGCTCCTGTTAATTATATCAATTTCGTCATGTATGTATTTAGGTAGCATGAAGCTTTGCATTAAATAGTTTGGTTTCGTTGCCAGATTCGATTTTATTAGAACCAAACGTCCTTCTTGAGATAACGAATTAGCTTTCCATTTAGTCAGTTGTCGTTGTGCATTTCCTATCGTGTCTTGAAATATTTCCTTATTTATTTTTCCATTGATAATCGGACAACCAAGATATTTTTCTAGATTCGTCATTGTACTAATTCCCAATGTCTGCTTAATATGTTGTTTTTGCTGGCTATCCACTCTTTTGGAGGTATGAAATGCGGATTTGTGGTAATTAACTTTTTGTCCTGATAAAGCGCAGTAGTTTTCAATGATTCTTCTCATCTCGTTGCATGCATTTTGAGTTCCTTTAGCAAATATTATCATATCGTCAGCAAATGCCAAGAATGGTATTCGTGTTCCTCCACGTGCTATTGGGAATCCAATCAAAGGTTTCGGGCTCTCACTTACTTTTTGAAGCTTTCTTGCAAGGATCTCAGCCCCAATTACAAAGAGGTAAGGTGACAATGGATCTCCTTGTCTAATTCCTCGCTCCGGTGTAAAGGGTTCTGTGGGTCCACTGTTTACTAGTACTGCATATGATACTGTACATACACACTCCTGGATCCAATCAATAAATTTTCTATCAAAACCAAACCGGTTAAGCACCCGAAATAAGAAATTCCAATCAATCCTATCATATGCTTTTTTCATATCCAATTTAACCGCCATCCACCCATCTTTCGCCTGACTTCCTCTGAAGGAATGAAAAATTTCATGTGCAATAAGAACATTGTCATGTATTGATCGACCTGCTACAAAGGCTCCTTGCATTGGGTGAATTATCTTGGGCATAACCATTTTCAGTCTCTCTGTTAGAATTTTTGCTATAATTTTGTAAATCGTGGTACATAGACTGATTGGTCGATAGTGATTTGTTGTGGAGGCAAGGAAAGAAATGAAGACGCGGCTGTAAAGTTAGAAGAACTAGTTGATTGTCGGGTATCCTCTATGGGACACAATTGATAACGATTTTTTGACGTAATATTCAATTGATAATATAATGTATAATAATATTATTGGGATTTAGATATTCACATTATCTTTTTTTATCTGAAATCATTACAATATTTTGTTAATCCAAAATCGGGATTTGATGTTAGCAATAAATTTAAAATTACATTTTACATATTATGATTTTGATAAAAAAAACATAGACAAATAACATCAATTTATTTCAAAATATTTTTGATAAATTAAAAAATTCATATGTGATATCATATGAAATCTCAAGTGAAATATTTTATTCAACTTATATATTTTTATATTTAATATGTTTTTTACATGCAGATAGGAAAAAAATTAAGTTAATCATGGCTTATTCACATAAATGTTTTGGAAAAATAAACTCGTATTAGTGATAGTATTTCAATAAATCTTATAAAATTATAATTACTTTAATAATAGTACAATTATAGATCAATTAATTTATAAATGAATATTATAACACAAACTAATTTTATATCTTTTGTAGATACAATTTAAGATTAAGATTATAAATTTTAGAAAAAATATGAATTTAAGATTAAAAAATATATTTTTAGACATTAAAAATAAGAGAAATTTGCCGGAAACCACCCGTATGATAGACCATATTTTGCTAAACCACCCGAATGTTTCGATATTATTTTGAGCCACCTCTATGATATACTCCGTTAACAAATCACCACCCCAACCCAATTTCCGTCAAAAAACCGTCTTAGGCGCGTGGCCACGTCACATTTTATTTATTTTTTCTTTTCTTTTACATACTTTAACACTTAAAAAATGCCTTAAATCCCAAAACCCCCAAATTAATTTTTTTCTTTTCTTTTACATACTTTCACACTTAAAAATGCCTAAAATCCCTAAACCCCCAAATTAAAAATCTGGCGACGGCGAAGAGCAACGAAGGAGGAGAGGTGTGATTGAGGTTTGAATCGAAGGTCAACGTAGAAGGCGATTGAGTTTGGGCGAGTATCGAAGAAAGGGTCGAGGGGCCGGAGATCAGAGCCGAGTGGAGTCCGGAGGAAGGAGGGCAGTGAGAGGGTTGGCGAGGGAGTGTATGCTCTGGAACCGCCGACGAGCGTGGGTCGTAATCCCAGATCTGGTTTTCGGCGGGCAGCGGGCGTGTGGCCAAAGAAGACGGTGAGTGAGGCTATCTCCGAGCTGGCAAGAGTGGTATGCGAGGAAGT
Organism: Polygonum aviculare; assembly: GCA_934048045.1. NCBI lineage: Eukaryota > Viridiplantae > Streptophyta > Magnoliopsida > Caryophyllales > Polygonaceae > Polygonum > Polygonum aviculare. The sequence goes on along the minus strand of OW204032.1, from coordinate 10,649,313 downwards.
TGAGGCCGGCGTAGGCTAGAGAGAAGGAGGGCGGTCGTCGGGTCTTGAGTCCAATGGCCGGGCTGGGGGAAACAAAGTCGAGCGGTTTGTAGATGGTGGTGGTTTTGCTGGTGTCGCCGGGTCCGGTGGTGTACAATTGCGCCGGCGAGCGTGGACAAATGGTGCAAAACAGAGGAGGAAGAAAGAGGAGGGAGGTCGGGTCCGGTTTTGCTGGAATGTGGAAGATCTGGAATGTGGAAAAAGTAGGGGTTAAGGAAAGAGATCTAGAATTTGGAATATGGAAAAATGGAAGAAAGAGGAGGGAGTTGCAGGTCGGGAAAAGTAGAAGTGAGGAAGGAGAGATTGGGTGTGGGTAGGAGGTAGAGAAGAAGGGGGAATTAGGCCTAAAAGTTATAATTTGGGGATTTTGTGTTATTTGGGTTTTTTAAGCCTGAAATGGTGCAAAACAAAAGGCAAAAATTTTAATTTCCACGTGTCCACGCGTTTTTGACGGTTTTTTGACGGAAATTGGGTTGGGGTGGTGATTTGTTAACGGAGTATGAGATAGCGGTGACTCAAAATAATATCGAAACATCCGGGTGGTTTAGCGAAATATGGCCTATCTTACGGGTGGTTTCCGGCAAATTTCTCTAAAAATAAATATGATTATAAAAACATAATAAAAACCAAATTGTAGAGTGACAAATAAGATTAAAAAATTAATTATACTTTTGATTTACAAAAAGGAAAGTATAAGCAAATAGTTGAAAAAGAAAGATATTAAGTGAAAAAAGATAGAAATTAGAAGGAAAACAATGGATGATTGAGAATTAATAAGAATAAGAATGATTTTGAAAAATATTTCTCTAAATTTATTTTTTAAATATAAAATGGGACCAGAATTAATGTGGATGTTCGAAAGGGGACAACTTCACATATAGTATAGATTAACGGTTGTAATATAACTAAACTGGTGTATTTCTTTTTGACGATTATGTTGGTTGAATTAATGTACTGGGTGGAGCTATTTTGATTGACACCTACTTAAACGAGTATTGCATGGGGCTAGTTGAATTAATTAGGTGAATGTGTTTGATATTTTGATTTATATATCCCACTACTCATTCGCAAGTACAAAATGAAGGCCTTTAATCATTCATTTGTTGAGTGATCTTCTCATAAACTCTAGACTCTAGAGATATTACATAGTCACTCAAGTCTCAGCTTAGAATTTGTTCTTCTAATTTGGAATAATTTCTTAGCAAAATTAACTATCAAAATTGCTCTAAGAATGTCAATTTGAAGTTCCAAGTTCTATGAACTCGACAATAGTACGACAATTATTCAACATATACTCACACAATCAAAAAAACTATTGCAATTCTGTAAATTGATAAAAACTGTCCCTGGTTTCAAAATTCTTGTATCCGACCAAAACTTGTGAGTTTATGATACAGTGGAACAGAGGAGGCAAATGAGCACAGGGTTGCCAAAGTCCAAGTACTATAAATGCAACCGAGATATGGCACAAGTTTTTTTCCCGCTACCTTGAGTACTATAAATGCAAAACTAAAGCAGAACAAACCAAACAAGATATAAAAAAACGAATGAACAACTTTCTTTTGAAGGCATTTCGAAGAATAATGAAAGTCAATACATGCATTTAGTGGGAATGACACACCCACAAAAGATATTCTTTGTACTACTGTGGTAGAAAGAGCGGAGAAGAGGGGGCAAGAGATGCCTATGGGAACCCAATGCCGATCAAAGCCTTGTAAATGGAGTATCATTGTATAGTTGAGTCTTTCTCGGTCGATTTGATGGATACTGTCCAAAGAAGATCTGAATCAGATTGGACGATTACTGTATTATCTTTAACTAAGTTAGATGTGCTCACTAGACCGCCAAACTTCATCTCCGTGTCAGCTGGAATTTTAGAGAGAATACAAAATGTTAGAATGAATTAGTCAAAATAGGCAACTGATGACAATAGGATGGAAACCATTCAAAGTTTGAGTACTAGGCTGCTAGCTAGTCAAAGACTTTTGGTTCTAATAATTGATCAACCGGAGCCAAAAAGATGTGCATTCATGTCTTTTCTAGACAAGAAGCATGATCAAAACATAGAATTTTGACTCATTTCATCATTATGCCTATCTTCTCTGTAATATAATTAAAATCAAACTTTTTATGTTGATTTATATTCTGAGATACCAAAAAAACATACTTGCATTCATATTCATGATTCAAAGTCATTAGAAGGGAAGGAAGAAGGAAAATAAGCAATAGTGAACTTACAGAGATTCCATTTAAGCCCAGTAGTTGTACTACGACTGCTAGGCACCCCAACAGGCACAAGGCCACAATGTGGACCAACAATAGTAGGCTCAATATGAATCTCATGACGATGAGTTTTAGGGAGAAGATGAATGAGGCAGTCTCTAGATATAAGAATTATTCGCAAGGTAGAGAAACGATATAAAACGTTTAGGTTTCCAGCCTCATGGTCGAACCGACCACCAAGTGCACCAGTAACGATTACACATAGCTGCATTTCACAAAATAAAAAACTAGATTAGCCTAAACAGGTTAGTTGGCAGCAAACTAAGACCCACCAAATCGACCTCCATATACTTTGATCCCCCTTTTTATGTAGGTTTTGTGTCTGTGACATTATAAATAACATGCTTTTCACTGAGCCAGAAGGAGAACGGGTAATTATATGGATACACGACTTACATTAGATTGTTTTAGCTTTTCTGCATAGTCTCGTATATATGACACACACTTATGCAAGTCCGTTGTATCCTGATCATGAGATTCAACAATTGTTTCGGATCCCTGCAGATGGAAGCGGATTAAATTTCGGCTCCTTGCTAACGAGATTCATCAATTACCTTAAAACATTGATCAATGATGAAGAAAGTGTACACTGCCTTATCTACACTCGGATTTTCTATCTCTATATGCTATCTGCAAAGAAGAAGATCTATAGGATTTGAAGTGCAAACTGTTCGGCTAACCATATACTGAATCAGCTATTGGACTCTAAGATGAAAGAACTGGAAATGATGAACTTGAAGAATCTAAGCATACTCAACGCCATCAAAACTCAGCACGTTGTAGACTAGAGCTACAAATACATCAAAGAACAGGTGGCTTAAACAGACACAACTTACCATGGCGGCATAAAAGTCCAGAACTTCTGGTCTAATGGAGTCCATATCTCCTTTGATTGCATCTGGTTTATACCTGTCCAAATCCAAGAGACATGTAATTTCAGTGTCCATGTGAGGATGTTGAGGTTTTTAATTTTGTATTCATTTCCTATTCCAAATTCAGTTTTGTAAGAATAAATGAACAACAGATGGAGAAAACACCTTCGGCGAATGGAGAGGATGTCTTCCTGAGGAAACAAGAGAGGCATTTCGTCGAACACTCTGTTTGCACCTCCGTCCGCAAATACTTTCAGCTGTGCTGCTCTACGCATAAGGCCATTAACAATCTATAAGCACTCAAACACACCGAAATCTACGTTTCGAGCTCAGCAATCACTAAATTTATGTCGAATTACTGTTCGATTGTAAGCGAATTTCAGGAGAATGAATCTGAATTGGTCTCCTACATCAAAGGTGAGTAGAGATGGGAATTACCGTGTTGCCAGAGAAGAGGAGCGAAGGAAGGAAGGGGCTGATTGAGGACGACGAGGGCGTAGAAGGTCGGCGGATGCCTCTGTTTGATCTCCGGCGCCGGCGAGACGGCAGGGGGGAGGAGGAAGGCGGTGGAGTGGTGCATAACCTCCATGGCTATGGGGCTAGCTGGATGGTGGATCGCTCTCTCTCTCTCTCTCCTGCGGATTGATTAATGGCGGAGATCAAGATAGGCGATTTGGAGTTTCAGCGGTTTAATTGATCGACGATTTTGACTTGTACGCCTGCTGAGTGTTTTCTTTTTTCTTTTTCTTTTTTGATATTAGGTGAGAAGGGTGCCCACTAGACAGATGGACCCGGCCCATGACTAAAGAACGCGCTGCACGCCACGCGCTTGGTTTCCATCTTGCTGCCCAAAAGAAACCCTAGTCGCCGTTGCCTACCGCCGGGCTCCTCAGCTTCCACCAAGTTACTTCCAGGCAGAGTTTCTCCTCTGCAAATAAGGGTTAAAACTAGGTCGATTCTACATTTAATTTGACAAATAAGGGTTTTTAGTCACAGGTGACATGCTAGGGTTTGCAAAGCTGCCTTTGATTGGAAACAATACAGGAATTCAATCTTGGATCACAATTTCAAGTCAGCTCATGCTAATCGAATTCACAAACATTCTGAAATTTGGGGGAGCATTTAGGAATCAGGGTTGAAATGTTGAAATTGAAGTGTTGAGCAGTAATTACCGACGTCAAACGACCTGAGACGAGGAAGGTGGGATGGTCGGTGGCCGGAGGTGTGGTGCAACGCCGATGAGAAAGGAGTGTAGGAGACGAGGGGAGATGCGACGAATTCCGTACACGACGAGACTAGGGAGAGACGGGAGAAGAATAGTAGAGAGAAAATTAGGCCTTTGCCCTTTGGGGTTGATTTTCTAATTTTTTTTTTGTTTTACAGTGACTTTTTACTCGACTGTAAAAACACTCTTCCTGTCTCTATGCTACCCCATTCTCAGTCTCCCATGGCGTCCGTACAGTGGAGAGAGCTCCCCGGCGATATCTTGCTGATCATAGTCAAACTGCTAGGCTCCGACATCGGCCTGGAAACCCAGCTGGAAATTCTCAATTCCAATTTGGACTCTTATAAGCCACTGGGCCTGCCTAAGGCATTCAATCTTAACAAAACCTGGAAAAATCCCGCCGAGCAACACCCTCGGTCTGTACTTGAGCTGATCTTCTTCTGCCTTTGGTTTACGTGGAAAATGGAGAAATACGCCACCAAAATGCTTATGACAGTGGTTGAAACAAATTGGCATGTACTTTGTGGAGACTTTTGGGGTGCATTAAAACCATGCTTTGTGTTAATTTATTGTGGAACATGCCTTGAAAAAAATGTTAAAATGGTAGATGTTTATACTACAGTAGGCTCTCTTAATCATATTGATTACCACACTTTAATCTCATTATCGTGTAACTAGTTTTACCCGTCGCGCCATGCACGACAATTTGACTTTAAATATTAAATTATATTAGATGTTTTATAATTGAATATTGATACTGAAAAAATATAATATAAGTTTTAATGCATGGACACGTTTTTTTTTTTATAAAAAGTGACGTTGTTTTGAAGATCGTATAACTCAAAAAATACATAGAAGAAATAATTATTATACTTGATTACATGTTTTTTCTAAAACCTAATTATTATAAGAATCTAAATTGATAGATCTCATATTTAAAAACTTCTTTTTATCATTCGTATTTATAGTTATCAACTAAAATTATTTTTAAAAGTAACCTATGTGTTACCACTATTTAATTGTTAAGATATTATCTTAATTTTTTTATTTAAGCAAATCAAATAATATCTTTCTGATATCTTTATATGTTACGATGTTTGATAATATCTTTATGCCCAATAATTTCTTAATAAAATTATTCCAATATCTCAATAATATCTTTATTTGATTTGATCACAAATAATATCTAATAAATTTATTAAGAAATATCTTCATAAATTAGATAAGATCAGATAATATCTTTATAGTAAGATTTGATAATATCATATTAGGTAAAAAAAATATAGTTGATCTTGTAAATATATAAAATAACTTAGGCATAAAAAGATAAATTTATTTAAGTAAATCAAATAATAAAGTGATAACTTAGGCATGATTTAATATAAAATATAGGAAACCACAAATTTACTTGTATTAAAGATATAATTAAGATGAATCCAATATTCAAAGATTTTGCTTAGCGCGTTTATAGTTGAATGTTTTTAAGTTGAAACCAATTATTTAACCGAATAAATTTACTCTGCTTACACATAATTTAAGGTGAATCCAATTATTCGGACATGTTAAATCCAATAAGTTGAAAAGTAATTTAAATTTCTAGATACCATAAGTTAACCCTCCAAATCACAAAATTTTATTATTTGATCAATTAGTACACTACTCGAAGCACATGGGTGTTTGAACAATCGGTTGGCTTTTATTTGAGTTGACGATTAGATGTAAGATTAAGGATAGAATTGAACAATCGAAAATAAAAGATATTTTAATAAAATTGAAAGATAAAATTGAGGATTAGATAATTAAGGAAAATAAAAGATATTATCTGATCTTAATAGTAAACTAGTTGAAGACTCGTACCATGTACGGGTAATGGTCATTTTTTTCGTTAATTTGTGTATCTACTTTAATCTATACTACGGAGTATATATTAATTCTTATATATAAATAGATTAAAATGGGAATTGAAAAGTTAAGTTAATTAATACGGAGTATGTATCTTTTATAGAAAGAAATTTAAAAGATAGATAATATTGTTTCAAAGATAGATATTAGATGAGTAAGAAAAATGATAAAATTAAAGATTAAATAATTAAAGAAATTTTAAAGATAAATAATATGCCTTTAAAGATAGATATTTGATGGGTTAGAAAAAAGCTAAAGTTAAAGATTAGATAATTAGGAAAAATAAAACATATAAAATTGTTAATAAAGTGGGGCCAGAATTAACGTGGAGGCTCGAAATTCTCCGGCTTTAATATATAGTATAGATGTGAACTTAAACATGCAAGGAAGGCCGACATAACTAATACGGAAATTTCACGTGGTAACCCTGCGGTTAAGCCTATTTCACATGGTACCCAAGTATTTTTAAAATTTTGCGAGGTAACCCTGTGGTTTCAATAAATTTTGTCCCATGACCTTATCATTAACTTGGACAAAAATCGTTAACTTCTTCCATTCTTCCATAGTCACACTAACCGACATATTTTCAAAACTTGTATTTTTATTCTTTTTCATTCCTATTAAATTCATATTGAATATTTTACTAGTGAAAGTGGATTAAACAACCTATAATTTTTTTTTGGGTTGAAACAACCTATAAATTTGTCTTAACTAAATAGTACGGAATATATGTATATATGGTGTATACCATGAAATTTTCAATGCATAATTATATGGCTAAACTTTAGGCAATCAAAGAAACATGAAAAAATTCACTATAACAATACGTATGTAGTAAATAGATAATATACATAAAAACTTCATTAAATAAAAAAATCAAAGAATTAACTTGAATACGTACTACTGCAAATGAAAGGACCATCAACACTGTAAAATACTGTCATTAGTTTAATAATCTTCTAAATAAGGAGAAACAATTGATAACACACTAAATAGGACCATCAACACCAACATCACAATTTCATGGTTTACATAATATATACATATCAGTATATATAGTTAGAATAAATTTATAAGTTATTTGGCCCTCAAAAAAAAAATTATAAGTTATTTAATCCACTTTTCTACTATTATAATTTGAACATGATTTTAAAAAGAATGCAAAAGAAATAAATGGTACAAAAGGTTTGGAATGGAAATTACGTATGGCTAGTTGGTTACGGACAAAATGGAGGTCAAGTAACGTTTTTTATTGCACAAGTTAATAGTTTGGTCATGGGACAAAATTTATTGAAACCACAAGGTTATCTCGCAAAATTTAAAAATATTTGGATACCATGTGAAATAGGTTCAACCATAGGGTTACCACGTGAAATTTCCGTAACTAATATTAGAGGCTTTAAGCCAGCATTTTGAATGAAACCGCAGCAGTTAACATGAATCGCTTGCTTTAACAAAACATTTATACAAATTGCGTGATAGACTACATAGAAGAGCCCGTCAAATTTCTGCATCAAGTTATATATAACCCAGCAGGAAAAAATATATACAATACACTGCCTGTATCTTCTTTACAATTCCACACAGAGTTCATCATAACTTACGCAAGAGTCAAGACACTAAGTAACCAAAACTCCAAAATCAAGAAATCTAATAATACGACCAGAGTATGAAGACGATGAGATGTTATTAAAATCGTCTTCCGATGCAAATTCATGCTTATTCAAAGAACTCAAATTGTATATACATCATAAAGTCGAAGACCTCTCTGTTTGAAAAAACATTGAGTTGGAGACCGGATAATTCGTGATCCGGGAACCCATTATGGACAAAGTGAACCAATTTTGCGAGGACGAAGATGAAGGGCGACGGAGAGGTCCATCTATGAACTAGATATGATACAAAGAGTTTCGCCAAAGAGGAACCCGACCTAAGATGAGATCCGCATTTTCCCCATCAGCTTCTCCCGATGAAGTTTTTCTCGGCTTATAATCAATGGTTGGCTTTCCACAGATGGTAGATTAATTTAGGGAGGGAGATCTATACATACACATACTCCGGGGTTTTACATGAAGTAGCTGAGTGAGCTCTTTTTCCTGGACCCACCTTCCCCGTATAGCTCATTCCATTGTAGGAGCTCATTGGCATTGGAAGACTCTGGTGAAACGCTAGCACACACCTGTTGACATTGCACCGAGTCAAGCAATCTAGATTTATACGTGAAAAAAGGACTAGAGGCCCGATACCTATAATAAGATGGCAGAGGTTTTTTAGTTACCTGTTCATGTGCAGTTCTGAAGTCCTCCATGTTCAATGGACGAACATCTGCACTACTATACAGTTTAGGTAATGTACTATTTTCGGCTAAGGCTTGATCTTTCTCCTGAAACGCCAAGTAAATAGTGAGACATTATTAGCCCACATGAGTGACTAAGGAACACTCAATAGGTAGGTATTAGCAAAAGAACAAATGACCTCCCAACATTCAAGGCAACAAACCAAGTAAACCTCTGTCACCATCACCATCTCAATACACATGACTATATTGAGAAAAATATATGTAGCACTATATAATTCTCCAAGAAACTCGTATAACCAACTAACCAAGCTTAGTATAATTCTTCAGAGTCGAAAGGTACCAACAATTTTATTTCTTTCTAATCAGGTCTGTTTATACAATTTTGAAAAGTTCATAGATAAGCATGGAAATAAAAAAACATACATGCAACACTAACCTTTTTCTCCTTATCTAAGATTTCTCTTATGGGGCGGTGGGCTGCAGCGATGCAGAGATTCTGAAATTTGGATAAGTCAGGAATGATGTCATGTAACATCAAAACATAATATATTCCCTATGATTTAATTGAAGTTTTACAATTTAGATTTTGATCAATTTTATGTGTTATTTTTGGATCTCTATGCAATTAATTAAGCAAGTTATGAATTTTGTATTTAGATCTGCTTTCATTGACTCGAACTATTATTGGTTCTTAAGGGTGGTGTATATGTAGTAAGTGATGATACTTAGAAAAAAGTGAAGATACTGACTTCAATTAATACATTGTTTTAATCTTGTGCCAAAAGCTAGAACTTTTAGATCAGAGGGAGTATATAGTAACATTCATAAAAAGACATGATTCACAAACCTTTAAATCACTCCCGGAGTATCCATCAGTCATATTTGCAACTGCTTCAAGATCAACACCGGGTGCTAGTTCTTCTTTCGATAAAATTACCCCCAAAATTTTATGCCGGTTAGTTGAATCTGGAAGTCCAACCATCAATCTGCACCATATTTAAGTACAAATATTCAGACTAACCATATAGTCCTATTGCTGGCAGCAAGCAGAAGTATTCACCTGCGAGGAAGCCGCCTAATTACAGCCTCATCCAGATCAAATGGTCTATTGGTGGCAGCAAGCACAAGTACACGTTCTCTATCCTTTGTACGCAAACCATCCCAATTCATCATGAATTCATTCTTCATTTTTCTCATCGCTTCGTGTTCACCTGGATTTTCACGTCTTCCTAACATGCTATCAACCTGAATATGGAAAACAGTAGTCATTATAAGTCAATCATTGACTAGAAAGACTAGAAAACAGAAAATGTAGTAGGTGCAAACAAGAAACAAGTCAATATTGTGAAGGACCAACCTCATCAACAAAAATGACACTTGGTGCAATTTTGCTTGCTAGAGAAAACACTGCCTTGACATACTTCTCTCCTTCCCCAAACCACTGAAACAAATGCATCATGGGAGAAAAAAGTTAGAAGAGTTCTTGACAAAAGGGACACAATCCCAGGACATAAGATGAATACAGTACTTTTGATGTAATGCTTGACATTGATATGTTGATGAAGTTTGCACCAGCTTCAGTAGCAACAGCTTTAGCAAGCATAGTTTTGCCAGTACCAGGTGGTCCAAAAAGGAGTATTCCCTTGCAAGGCTAGAAGAAGGGGAGGCAAAAACAAATTTCAAACGAGAAGCCATAATAAAGTAGTGTGAGGAAAGTACAATAATATTAATGTATAAACAACATCCAACCTTTGTCAACTGCCCTTTTGTAAATAGCTCTGGTCTTTGAAGAGGCAGCATTACCAGTTCTTTAAGTGTACCTTTGACATTTTCCAAGGCCCCAATATCATCAAATGAGACTCCAATGTCACTTGGTGGAATAACATCCCCAAGAAGTTTCTTCTCGAATTCATTCTCGGGTACCACATCCTTCACAAGAATAAACGTACTTCAACAATCAACATGCGCGAACATTGTAAAAGAATCTCAGAAAGTATTTTTTTAATGTGATTTACATGAAACCTTTAGTGACTTCTTCAAGCCTTTCGTTTCATTCTGAATACTTTGAAGAAAATTGAACCCATGCAGGACACTGCAAAAGACCAGTGACATGTCAAGACAATAACAGTAAAGGACCACCCCAACACAACTTACGAAATTGGTGCAGTTCAGGAGGGAGCTGATGCAATTAGTCAAAGATATTGTCTTTAACCATCTTGCTCCCCTTATCCATCACTCCTCCAAAATAATGTCTAAAGCTACAGATAAGCTCTAACCTTTCACTAGAAATTGTGATCTTGGAATCGTCTTGCAAATTTTCCCAGTTGTGCATGAAGTGATGACTTACAGCCCATCCTATGATTTTCTCAGCACCTATCAAGTAAAAAAGGGAAAGGAATTATTAGGTTCACTTAATTCAAAATCATGGAATAGAATGTCCGAATTGAAAGGAGACCAACTTTCAATAGATAGAGCCTGATCTTTAATGCATAGAGTTTCGAGGTCATGGCAATCCAATCCCCGTTTGCTTAACACCTGCAATTATTGGATAATATTTAAATCAATTTATCACCAAAAATAATATCAAGTTAAAGGTCATGACAGCAAAAGCAGAAAAAGCTTCAAATTGGCTATTCTAGAGCAGCTCAATGGTATCTAATTACACCAACTTACAGAGAGACTCAGAACTTATGCATACTTACCGAACGGATGCTAACAATGTTTGATTGTGCACGCAGAGTTTCGGTATCACGTTCCAACTTCTGCTTCCACTCAGAAAGCAGATTTTCATCCTATGAAGAACCATCACATGAGATTTTCACCCAATGCAGGACTCTACAAAGAAACTCAAGTGAAATGTTACATTTAATAGCTCCCACGCACAAGAATTTTTACCTGAGGCAATTGTACTGTCACTTTGTTGGGAAAAAGCCGAGTTAGGTGTTTCATCGTCTTAGATGTATCCTTATTTTTATCACTCAATCTACCACCAAAGTTATCCTGAAATAGAAGCCAGACACAACATGCAAGTCTTAGACACTTGTGAAGCTCAGAAAATCCGCAGTAGCTTATTTTCAAAACAGCAAACTTTCTTTAAGTTCATCCATTGTGGGAATACATCTTGCGTGCATAGCATCAATCATATCTCAGTGATGAACTACACAGCAAGGAAGGAAAAACCAGGATACACACAACGCTTAGAAACTAAAGAGCTTTATTATTTATCACCTTTCAAGAAGAAGAATATAACTTATGAACAACATCAGAAAAGGCAAAATAAAAAACAAACCCACTGGAAATGCAAGGTCAAGCAAGGCTGTCTGGTTGCTTCCAAATTTTGTTAGCAGAAGCCCACCGAGATGTGACTGATAGTGGTCAGGGATAACATAAGTGTTAACAGAGCACGTCCACAAAAAAAACATATAGCTTGGAAAAAAAAAACAGGAAAAACAATCACTTACTTTCTCTTTCCTGCTATCCATCTGAGTGTGCGAAGCAATTACAACCAACTTCTCCGGCAGATTCTCAAACATACTTTTCATGACATTATACGCTTCAGAGTTTGCCACAACCTTCTCCATATCTTTCATGAACAATATCAACGGGCCACTCTTACTCTCACTCCTTGCAACCTGTTGTGAACTAATTTAGATCTGTCCGAGGAAGAGACAAAGGGTTTCAAACAATCTTACTTGAAGTTGAGCCTCGTACCTCAAAGACATCAGTAATTGCATGCTTGTCACTGTACTCACTACTTTGTGAATTTTCCAAGGACAGTTGATCAGCTGCAAACCAAATTTTTTACATGGTTGTCAACTCGAAGGAACGGAAACAACAAAAGCCACATATGCATGCAGTAGAGGGCACACTAACACATACAAAGACAAAAGGCAACCCAAAATGTAACATAGGAGCATCGCAAACATTGGAGCATAAAAAGCACCTGGACAAAAGAAACCATGATTGTCTTCACAGTAACCTCCAAGGTTGTTGCCATCAGGAATTGATTTGTCAAATCGAACTCCAACTTTAGAGAATGCATTTCCTTCAAAAGCCAATACCACATCACCCATAGAACCAGGAGGTGGTCCCCTAAAAACAAATATATCGGAAGGAACAACAAGATTTTGAGCATAAATAAAAATCAAACAATTATCTTTACACAACATTATTTTTCTAGAATGGTGTTAATATACGTGCATTGCATCATGGTGCAAATAAATCTCAGCACACATCCAGCACCTCAGCATTCTTAAATGAACTAAAAAATGCAAGAAAAATATCCCTCTTTAAATCAAGAATGTACTTTCCCAACATCCAATTACATGACAACTGTAGCATTTCAATGAACATCTGCATCTTCAAAATTATAAATAAGCAGGAGCTCTAGAAAATTAGACTAGAGTACGAATCATCCAGCTCATTCATGATTCCTGGAAGCTAACCAAATTATAGTTTTATCCAAGAAGCAATAGATATACCTCGGTTTTGCTGGAGAAGAAACAATAGATGATCCCAAAAATTTTACTCTATCACCTAACAATTGAAAACCATTGTTACATCAGGCATAATTGTCATATGATTTAAATAAGGAATGTAAAAGGATGACACAAGAATATCATTTCTCGAAGTTTAAAAAGCAAAGATCAATATTTAACTACACGAAGTCTTTTTATACAGCAACAAGCCCATAAACAAAAATACAGTTAGTCCCTTTTCCTTGGTTATGTTTCTAATTGCCAACTCCAACAAGTTTTCTGATCTCCAATCTATTGGCAGCATATGTAAGGATAGCCGGAGGGAAAAGATCAGGGTGGATGACAGTCAGTCGTCAAGCTAGAGGAACCTGCGTGTTGTATTTTGTGTAGTTTCTACTTTTGCACTCTCGGGTTTTAGGGTGTGTGCTTCTGCTATGGCTTTGTTGGGAGAAGTCTAGATTTTAAGATTCAACATGTTGAATTTGTGGGGCGCACCCCCTGATGTCAGGATTGGAGTGCCCCCATCTTACCTCCCAGATTCTGCTGGTGCGGAGCCTTACTGGGTCAATGTTTTTTATCGAACTTCCTTGTATGAACACCGGGCAATCAAATGAAGCTATCAAAGAGGCAAGGAAGTTGCATACTTGCATGATTGACATGCATACAATATAGGAAATATAAAGAGGTCCCATGAATTCAGATAGAAGTATTAAATTAAGTGAGGAGTTGGCCCAATTCTAAAGAACCTCAAACTATTTACATCTTTGCTACTTAATTGCCAATTGCCATGAAACTTGTTAGTGCAACTACACTCGGGAATTCAACACAGATACCCAAAAGAAGTGCATAAAGAGCTTCAGCACAATCGAGCCTGATTGGTCAAACTTGCAAGGATAGGACTAGAGAAGGATGCTTACACATAGGACTATCGTTTAGGGTGTTAGAGCATATTAACAGCTACAGCTAGTAACACTAAAAACCATTTTCTTCTACCTCAAAAGAATAAATGAAATGCTATCTGACATATCTACAACTTAAAACAAAGAGGTGTCTCATGTTAACGAGCTATGAACCTTTTGATATATAACATCAGATTGAGATTCATATTTTTGAAGCATTCTCCATATCACCAATAAAAAACAGTATCATTAACAATTCAAAACTAGTTGTCCGATAACTGCTCAAGACAGTGGACAAAAGTGCCAGATAGATGACCTTTTTTGAAAGTGTAGTTTTTGGAAGTTGCAGTAGATGCTTCTTGTTTTGGTTGGGGTGGAGAGAGGGAAGATGCACTAGCAATATCAGCTTCAACGCTGGAAGCTGGTTTTTTATGGCGTAAGGAAGCTGTAATCGATGCCCGTTTCATTAAGAGTCCAGTTTTCACAGGCTTCACATGTTCTCTGGCAGTGTCAGACTCCTTCTGACTTGATCCCTGAAGATATTGTTTTTTTTTTATATCAAATAGTAAATTACCATAAGATACAAGGGTTTCATGGCAAGAAAGGAAATCGTAAAAGAGGAAAGAACTCCGTTCCAAAATTCCAAATAAGACAAGTTCTGCAAAGTTCAATGCCAGCAGGTATAATCATCAATATTGAACAGAAACTTACACCAGGCAACATAATGCCATCAACTATAAGGAGTCTGGCACCAAAGTAGCTGACAAGTGCCTTCACCAAAGTTTCCTGATATATCTCTGAACCTATAAAAAGTTCCAAGGGGAAATGTTACAGATAAAAATCCCATAAATCCAACAACAATTGCAAGTGAGTAAAGGGTACACATGTTTAGGGAGTTTTATAAAGATCATAGAAGTTAAATTTTAATGCAAGGGTAAGCAAAAAAATAATACACCGATTTTGACACCTGCAACTATAACAACTCTAAGCAATCAGCTGGAGCATTTCAATACAAGTTTAATGAAGTGAAAACCATTAGAAATATATGGATGAAACCTAAAGTCAGATGAGAAGTCATAAGAATGCATGCCACCATAAAAATCCAACGCATTTTCCTCAAAGTTGTCGGGATGCAGTGCTCTACAGTACTGAGAATGGTGACTAAACAATCATTCAAATAGATTTATGCGGTAAAATAGACCCAATGGAAGGGCAACACTTGCGCATATATATGGAAAAATGCTGACAGGTTGCAACAGCATAGTTCAAGAAGTAAAAAGTGGATGACATAGTGGATATTGGTCATAGATGATGACAATATAAAACTACCTTGGAGAAAGCATGCTTGTATATCGCAAGAACAAATGCAAGATGCTGTGAGAGCTTGAACAAGGTGAGCAACAAAAGGGATTCAAGAAGTTGTGGACAGAAACTACGAGAAAGGGTGTATATATTTTATTATTTAAAAGAAAAATATAATAAGTGATTACGACTCCTTAAATAAGTTCATGTCACACCGTCAGAAAGGCAAGTCTAATCTTCAGATTGATATATAAACATGGAGTTTCATAAGTTACCTGCAGGTCCAGACAATAGTGTACGAGGAGACACAGAAGGGAGATCTGCAGTATACTTGACATATTTGCTGCACTTCAGGTGCATGTAAGCAGCATAGATCAAAACCTTCTTTGTTGAATCACTGTTAGATTAGAAATACAATAAGATTGGCCGACTCCAAAGCAAGCTACTGAAACAATATATGGCTTCTATATAACCCAAATCACAGAAAAGAGCTACAAGGTCCAACCAGAGCGAAAAAGTATTAAATACTTAGACAAAAAGCAGCCAGAGGAAAGTAAACTACACAGCAAGAAATATAAATAATATCTTCAGCCTTCTTTGCCACCAGTTTCCAAGAAAACAGACATAATATAACTGTGTGAATTCCCGTGCCATGTACGTGTGTTGTTATGTTTTTGTGTAAATAAACATTTTTATGAATTTTTAATTGACTATATAAACAATTATTTTAAATTTAAATGCCGAGAAAGTAGTCGTTATTTTAATTAGTGCAAGTAGGACCCAAACTATCAATAAAAACAAAAATTCGGAAACAAAATAAATTGACAAGATTTGAACGTGAGGCTGACACATGGTCAAAACCTCCTCTTTAGTATACATAAGATAGATATATTTATATTATATCAATCTTAACCATTCAGTTAGATAATCAGCAGCACCAGCATTAATACTTTTTAATACAGTTTGAAATGAAATGTAGAATAATACATCATATATGACATCGACTACAACAACATTACAACGATAAAAAAAATCATGCAAATAAAGGCTTCCATGTAACGTTTTTTCAAAAACAAAGTAATCACAGTTTAATCAAATGACAAGTGATGGTAGATTAAAGCAAATAACATATTATTTTCCAATATAAAAAAGCAAATGTAGAGCTTTTTACCTTAAGTAATAAGGAAATCTCTCGAGTGACACATCAATATCTTCTGCCTTGATTATTCCCTGTCTTAGACTTTCTTTGAATTCTTGGCGACTGTTTGAAGCAGATACTTGGTGGTGAAGCCCTTTGAGGAGTTGTCTACGCTCATCAAGAATTTTAGAAATGCTACCATTCAAATCCATTAACCAACCCAGGGATTGTGATTCGTTATTGACAGCAGCAACCTTTCCATCCTCATTTATAATTTTACTGCCCTTTTCAGGCAAATCATTATCCTGATTAGGAAGAATTGCTTTCTCACTCAACAAAGCACCATCACCCTCTTCATGCTCCATGCTCTCCTTCATTTCTGTGTCCTGGGAACCATCGTCAGAGATATGAACATCCAGAGTAGTTGGAACATCATCTTCATTATTTGTAGGAGGGGGGAGAAGTGTCCGGAGATTTGACATGGATGCCAATATTGATGCTCCTGCATCTACAGAGGTTCCCCCAGCTCTTCCGCTTAAGGTTTTACCTTTAGCTAAAGCCCCCGAGGCCTCAAGCATTGCAATGGACGTAGACAGGCCAGGACCAACTAATGTGTCATTGGCCAATGGTTGAAATATCTAATTTAAAAAGTTAAAGAAGCAAGCAAATCAAGACAAGAAATACACACTAAAACCAATATTGTCAGAGGACAACCTATTGCTTGTAGATGAAGGGAGAAAGAACAAAAATGCAATCTGTAAGTTGATTTAAAATCAGCAGACAAGTAGATTAGACAAAGAACAAGATTTTACAGTTACAAAAAAAATTAAGTAAGAAATACAAAGATTTCTGAAGAAAATGCTTCAACAATAACTACCCAGTGTATCAATACCCTGAGCAAATCAGCAGACAAGTATATAGGGTCGGGATGTAGGCACCCATACCCTGAGCAAATAGGACCGATACCCTGAGCAAATAGGTGTGTGTTTCTGAAAGAAACAAAGGAGACAAGGCCACTAAAACAATGAAGCACGGAAAGCATTCCTAGCACCCAGAAACAAAAAAACGCACACTACATAACCAAACACAAAACATATACAAGAGAAACAAACACAAAACACCAAGAATTATCTCAAAAACCAACGAAAGGAAATACCAAAACAGAAAGAGAGCACATGACAAAGAAGCCCTGGAAACCAAAAACAAATGACTAAAGATCCACCACCTTAGAGCACGAAAAAACCTGCAATCCTCCATTCTGCCAACCTACCCCTCCTATACCCAAATCTGTCCCTTCCCGACTGTCCTACATCGGGCCATGTCCTCTGTGAGGGTGAGGAGTGCCAGATCTTGTCTAACAACACCAAAATGCTAATATTTCTAAAAAAACAAATTAAAAAAAAAAAGGAAACTACAGGAGATAAAATAGCAAGGATACATATGCATGTTTATCTGTCAGACCAAAGATCAGCTCATCCCCTCCAGCAAGAATCTTAGCGGAGTTCTTTTGCAGAGTTTCATTATTAAGTTGGACAGCACCGTTTCCTCCAGTAATTTCTAGTTTGGCAGTGAATAAACCTCCTTGCTGTGAAGTGTGGTTTAAGCAAAAAAGGCGTCAATATTATCATATATCTACACAATAACCGAAGCATGCTGGTACAAATTAATCCCTTGCAATACATCAGATTATTCACTTCTCTAGTACCTTTGTACGTCGTAGTTTGCAGAGAGTTTTACCAACTGAATTATCCTCCAATGAGAGATTGCATTGAGCACCATTTCCCACCGTGAATACAGAGCCAACAATTAACAGGTGCGGTGTCTATAATGTATACATCAAACATAAATGAATCAAAATCAATATAAACAAAAAGGTGAAACAATATAAGACACTCTACCATCTTAGCACAGAAAAAACAAATTAAAAGAAAATAACATTTTTTAACAGAGAGTGGCATATCATTATAAGAGAACATAATCACTACTTGACACTGACGAGGGAAAGAAAGAAAAAAATCATGATTACTTGCCAAGAATCATCTTATGGAACATTGTAGAATAATCATTTTGGGATAGTTATTTTAGGATAATCATTTCAAACACCAGAAAAGATCTAAATGCATTGTCTGTTATAGAAGTACAAGTTAAGATACTGTTATGAGGGTGGATTAATAATTAGATCAGACCAGCATAAAAGGGTATGAATATTATGAGTGATGCTGCCAGAGTCAACTGAAGTATCTTCCTTGACAGTGTGAATACTAGACGTATCACTTAACACAAAGTGG
Organism: Polygonum aviculare; assembly: GCA_934048045.1. Lineage (NCBI taxonomy): Eukaryota > Viridiplantae > Streptophyta > Magnoliopsida > Caryophyllales > Polygonaceae > Polygonum > Polygonum aviculare. Next base: position 10,630,588 of record OW204032.1, on the reverse strand, counting down.
CATATTTTAAAGAGATTCCTCTAGCAGTAAGATACAAGATTTCTGTTTTGAGCATTCAAATGTAAACCTACTTTCAGACTCCTATATGTGGATTGGAGCTCGTTGGGGAAAATAGGACTTGAGTCAGACTACTTGAAGATTCCACTAATAATAATGACTGCTAGGAGAAACAAACATAAACAACATTGAAGGACAAACAGTGTTTTTCAATATAAAAAATTTTAAGTGCTCAAGTTATTAGGAGGTTTTGCAATAGATAAAAAGTGACGAGGCTATCTTTGGAACTCATTTTACTTGATTTTAAGTCCAGCAATGGTAAAACAAAGAGACACAAGTGCATGAGGTTGGAATGCAATGTTGAAAAACATTGGTAAAAATTTCAATTACATAGCTGAGTTGTGATTTGTGTAATAAATTTTTACAGCGAGCAGCTATTCTGCAAATATAATAATAATAATAATAGTTTCAAATTATGGAGAATTATATTGTCTAGACTTCTCTTGACCCCTGCCCAAATGTATAACTTCGAATAATCAGCATACAAAACAACACTGTTACTTCGTAATTTCTTAGTCTGCTGAATAGGACCATGCCAATTCACTCAGCACACAGACCCTTCTCTCATCTTTTACCCTCACTATTCTCGTGCAATCCTTCATAGAAACCATCAGCTCTCTTTATGGTGAAGAAAACATGCTACTCTTAGTATAGATTTCAGTTCCTCAACTCGTATCAACATAAAAGCAAGAAAGTAAATAGGTGATGCAACAATACTACCTTCCAATTCCAGTCTGGATTTCAGTCAACTCTTATCAACATAGAAGCAAGAAAAAGAAAGGGTGAAAGGGCCAGCAATCCATTGAAGTTTAAACAAGATATTTTTGCATATCTTTGTTTCCTTCTCACTGTTCGACATGAATGGAATTCAAAGAAAAAGAACCCCTAACTAGCTCTCTCCATTTTCCCAGTATTTGTAAATGTCTCCAACATGCACTCTATTATGAACTTGGGTATGCAAGTATAAAGTTGCTAGCCTTGGGCATGCAAGGATAACATGCCAAACCTTCCATGCAAAGACAGAAGATCATAAGACAACGGAAAAAATGCATAAAGAATGCTCATTTAAGTTACCAAATAAATCAAGAATGCTAGCCTAAATGATCAAGGCTGCATTTAGGTGACTAAACAATGGAAACCAAACAAACCTGAGGAGACTGTGAAATCAGTTGTCCCCAAGCAACCTTATCTGCCTTAGACGCCTTTTTCTTAGCCCGCTTGGGAGTTGCAGTTGGAGGCTGATCCTCCTCCTCACCGTTCACAGCCAAATCTGCTCAAGCACATAGAATTATACAATTAGAGAAAGAAACCTTCAAGATCAAATTGCAAGAAGAGGGAAGCACTTGACCTTCGACTTGGACGCTAGGAGGTTTCTGCGGAGACCCCGGACAAGGCAGATCAGCGGATCGAACCTCTGGATCCTGCGATTCGGTCCCCAATTGGCCGTCACTCCCGTTGGGTCCAGAATTGGACTTGTCATCGCTCGAAGAGGAGGTTCCCGATGAGGCCTGTAATCCATGGCAAACAAAATTACGAAGCGGAGCGAATCAGAGACCGTCAAAATCAAGAGAGAAACCCTAGAACCTAGAATCTAGAGCCGGAAAAGAAGCGGGCGGGGGGGCAAACAGACCAAACCTTGGAACGTTTTGAGGTGGGAAGAGGTGAGCTGAGAGGGCGCTTGGAGGAAGATGAGCTTCGTCTCGTCTCCACCATGATCGATTTCGTTCGTCCCTGATCTGAACTTTGTTCTCGGAGAGAAGGCGAGAGAGCGATTCGAAGGAAAGAGAGAGAGGGCAGCGCAGAAGAAGAAGAAGAAGAAGAAGAAGAGAGACGGTGTGGCAGGTGGGCAAAAATATCAATTTTGTAGAAAAGCTTTTTGGATTCCGCTTTTTTTTCTGGTATGCAAAAATGGAATGGAAATATTTTGCAATACCGTATACTGGCATTCTTCCCATTTTTTATTACCATTTTTATCTTACTGTGCGGAAATCTAAAGAACTAGAAATATATATAATATAATGGCTTTGGACTTGTACAAGAACAATCTCAGGAACAACAATCTCTAGACTTGTACAAGAACTTAATTAGCTTGGACTTGTACAACAACAACAACATCTCTGTATCACGTGTCTGAATTTTTCAGCATATGCATTTGGTTAGCTTGCTATTGTAGCGTGCATTGTTGCCACCTCTAATCTTACAATTTCTATTTCTGCAGCTTTGAGAACAATTCGATGCTGCAAGGCACGGAGTTGCTCGGCCTTCTAAGCTACGACAAAAACTGTCCTTGAGATTCATCCTTGTGAAGTGTGGACGAAGACGCCTAACTAACTACTAGTAGAATTCTGTCTATGATTAAATATTTGTTGTTAGAAGACGATCCCGGCAATGGAGTAGGCTTTAGCTGATGTGATGAATTATATTGTTGAGGTTAAAGTATGGTCTTTTGTACTAGCTGAGTTGATTGTAATGAATCTGTTTTGGAATGTTTGGTTAGCACACTTGTTGAGAACCATCTTGGTTCTTGAACATCTATTGTGGAATTGAAAACTTAGAGCCCGAATTTGCCAATTGCAGGAATATTGGAATTCTCACACCCGAATAACTTCTTAATCCCTTTCTTGATGCGATTTTTCATGCCAAGTACGGTATCTCAGTGAGCTTTGTAGACCTATAAGCAACTTCCATTTAAATCCAACACATTTTGATCAAATCGCTCAATAAAAAGACTTCAAACTTCCAATGTATCACATCGCTTCAAACTTCCGACGAAGGTCATACGGAAGTGGGAGCGGTCAAAGCTCAAACATCGCTTCAAGTTCAGTCTCTCTCGGGGAGGTGTCCGAGTATGGATCTGGAACCGCAGCGGCCGCGTCGGAGACGAAGAGGGCAGTAGCGACTAGTCGAAGGGTTGGAACTTGGGATGCGAGGTGAATCCTCACCAAAAAATGCGAGAAGACTAGCATTTTCCTTTGCGGAGAGAGGAAAAATAGATTTTCGAACCAGATCTACATCCTTCCTATCCAACTCGTGCAAACCCCTCCCCGATATCGAACACCCTTGGCTTGACGATCTCCGGCCACCACTGCTTTTACACATTATAAGTATTTTATAAATAAAATATGTTATAAAGTTTATTATTATGTAATTGGTCTATACATGTGTGTGTGAATTTTTATATGGATTCGGGTTCGGTCTTTTCAGGTTCAGGATGTGTGGGTTCGGGTCAATCGGGTCGGGTCTCGACGGGTTATTGTGCGGGTTCGGATTGACTTAACGGGGCAAGAATCTGACAGTTTAATGATTATTAAAATAATAATACGATTGAAGAACCTTATTTAATAATAAAATATTATTTCAATAGATTTTTATAATAATATTTTATTTATAAGAGGTTTTATAATAAAAAATATATTATAATATTTAAATGAAAATATATTTATTCTACATATAAAAAAAAAACGAATCGGTCGGGTCGGCCGGGTCGGGTTCGGGTTCGGGTTTCAACCCAATCGGATTCGGTTTTTTCCTTTACTCGCTACTATTCGGGTCGGGTTTCAACCCTAAAATTTTCGGTCGGTTCGGATCGGTTTTTCGGATCGGGTCAGTTGTTAACAGGCTCTAAATATGATTAATTATTTGAAATGTGTTGGTAAGGCCCTTTTTCCTAGTATGTTCGAGTGGAGTGTTTTGATCACGGGCTACTATAGTGTTATGTAGTTTCTTAAAATATTAGAGCCTTTACTAAATCTTTCTTGCCTCTTCTGTGGGCTTCCCTTCGGGCACTGAAATCTTTCTTCCCCCTGCCGGGATTTATGCTAATTTTTCCGCAAACGATTGGGTGTGCTTGTACGAGTACCCCTTTCGTATTGGTCACCGTTACCCTTTTTCCCCTCTCGTCGCTGATTTCTTGTCTAAATTGGGTGTCTCGCCGGGGCAACTTCTCCCTCAAGTCTGGAGGCTCTTACTCTCCGTTGAGCGGTTGTGTTCCGCGCAAGGCATTGCTTTTCAATCCGAAGATTTTTTCTTGAACTATCGCGTTTCTAAAGGTGGTCCGGGGCACTGAAATCTTTTTTGTGAGGCTTTCTTCTCTGGAGGGCGACACATCTTTCTTGCAAAGCCGTTGGTGGCCCATAGGTAGTGTTTTCCCCTTTTTCCAGTTATGCTTGTTCAAAACCTAACCTGCGTAGAGGATCTGCCGTGATAATCTCTCAAATTGAAGCGCTTCCTGTCGCGGGTAGGTCTTACCCAGATCTTGGTCCCTCCTCATCAACAGAGTCCGACGATATTGAAATGTCAAGTGAGTGTTTCTGGTGCTTCGTGTTTTTTTTATATGTTTGCGTGTTTGTGTAACACGTTAACACTTTGCTCATCAGGTTCAAGGGCCACCCGATCCACTGCTACCCTTACTACGGCGGAACGCCTGGAAGCAAGAAAGAAAAGGAAAGCCGAAACCGCTTCTAGTGCCGAGACCAAAGCAGTGGTCTCGCTCCCTCCAAAGGCTCCAGAGATTGCTACGAAGACAAGTTTGCCAAGGAAGGATTCAGGCGTTAAGGTGACTGACCTCCCGAAGACCATGCTGTCTTTGGATATGGATCCCATGAAGTATCTCAACTCTCTTGCAACCTTAAAAGTTGATTGCTTCTCAGGTCGTCCTCATCAGCAACCCTCTTATCCTGAATTGTTTGGAGAAATCCTTGCTTCGCAATGGCAGGTATGTTGCGCTCTAGTTATGTGTTCTTGCGCGTTTCTTGTTTTTTTTTTTAAATAGTAATGTGACAATTCTTCTTCGTGTAGGGCCTCCAAGTCTCTCTCGCTGCCTTTGATAAATTCAAGGACTTTCCAGACCAGTTGGCTCAATACAACATGAATCTCCAAAACGAGAAGAGTAAGTCTGCCCTGCTAAGCTATGAGAAGGCGTCCTTGGAATCCAGGGTGGCCGAGCTGCAAGAGGCTCTGAAGAAGGCCAACCAAGAATCCCAAGTTTGGAAAGAGGAACTTGAAGCGGAACAGAAGAAGTCTACTACCCTGGCCCAGGAAATAGAAAAGTTCACCGACTACTACTCCATCAAGGCTCGGGTTGAGACGATGGAGGAACATGTCGTTGGGAAGTCTGTAGGTTGGGATGTCGCAAGGGAGAGGGCAGACTTCATAGCCATGTTCCCTAACGCAGCCAACGCGATGAAGAACCCTTCTCCAATGGACGACATTGTCAAGGTGGCGCAAGACGTGGCGCAAGTGGAGGCGACCGAGATGGATCCAACCGCCAAGGCTACCGATGATTAAATTTCTTTCCTCGTCTTTTGAAACTTCTTATCCTACCCCCAGTATGTTAGGGTTTCAAACTCGTCCCACTCCCAGTGTTTTTTGGGGTTTTGTAAGACTTTGGTTTTTTGGCCGCTAGTGGTAGGGCCTAACTTCGTGAATGATCGCCCTTTGTTCCTCGCGGTGTTTAATTACTACTTTTGTGCATGTCTATTTCGTTTTTTCTATGTTTGTTTTGAGCCAAGCTTGGAGCGTGAGAGCCCTTTGAAGATCAATCGTGTTTAAACATTTATGTACATGTAATTTGTATAGCGTTATATATATGTAAGATGCTTGTAAGAGGGCGAAGATGTAAAAAGTAATTGTAACTTGTATTAAAATGATCAATTGTACAAGTACATGAATAAAGAGTTTCTTTGTCTACTAAACTCTTATTTGTCTCGTTCGCCTCTTGCATCTTGTTTTCTTGACTAGTCAAATGCGTGCACTTTGTTGTCTGATTGTAAGGCTTGGGCCCTTTGTCTCGGCCTGTAGCGTCACAGGGCGTCCCTTGTTAGTTTTTTAGAGCAATGTATGTCAAGGCTTGTGTAAAGCTGTAGTGTAATTGGAATACGTAAGTTGTATGAATGTAAAGATAATTTTTCGGTGTGTACCTTCTTTAGAAATGGTAAAGCTTTAAGTTCATCGCGTTCCAGCTTTTGGGCACTGTCTTGCCGTCATGGGATACTAACTCGTAGGCGCCCTGACCTACAACTTTCACAATTTGGTATGGGCCTTCCCGATTTGCTCCGAGTTTGCCTACGTTCAGCTCTTGAGTATTTTGAAATACCTTTCTCAACACCCAATCTCCAACTTGAAATGCTCTGGTGTTAACACGTTTGTTGTAGCTGCGAGCTACCCCCTGTTTGTATGCCACCAGTCGTATTGTGGCCTCATCTCGTAACTCGTCCACCGTGTCGAGGTGGTGCAACAAGTTAGAGAGATTGGACTCTTCAGTAGTGAGACTACAACGAGCAGTGGGCAAGGATACCTCAACTGGTAATACGGCTTCGCACCCATAAAACAGAGAGAAAGGTGTATGTCCGGTAGCTGTCTTGGGTGTTGTTCGGTCTGACCATAGGATAAGTGGTAATTCGTCTGCCCACTTTCCCTTGGCGTCTTTGAGCCGCTTCTTGAGGTTGTTAAGAATTACTTTGTTGCTTGCCTCTGCCTAGCCATTTGCCTACGGGTAGCGAGGTGTTGACATAACCAATTGAATGTTGTACTGTTGGCAAAATGTTCTTGTTTTGTCGCTGATGAATTTGGAGCCGTTGTCGCACACTATAGTGGATGGTATCCCGAACCTGCTTAAGATATTTCTCCAGATGAACGAGATAACCTGAGTCTCCTTGACCTCCTTGAAAGCTTCGACCTCGATCCACTTAGAAAAGTAGTCTGTCATGGCTAAGAGATAAACCCGTTGCCTTGAAGCTGGAGGGAGTTTCCCAACGATGTCCATCTCCCACTTCATAAATGGCCATGGCGAAGTTAGGGGATGGAGTAACTCTGAAGGTAGATGTGGAATTGGTCCGTGACGCTGGCACGCGTCGCACTTGTGGGAGAATTCTGCTGCATCTTTGTTCATGGTGGGCCAGCAGTATCCCATCCTGCTTGCTTTCTTTGCCAGGTTCCTACCCCCGGTGTGGTTGCCACATTCACCGTCATGTATGTCCCGTAACACCACCTGTACTTCGTCTTCCTTTACGCATCGTGCGTATATTCCTGACGACATCCACTTGAACAAAATGTTATCTTTAATCGTAAATATAGAAGCTTTTACCTTAAGTCGTCGAGCCTCGTCTCTGTCCTCCGGGAGGACGCCTTGCTGTAACCAGTCTAGGTAAGGTGTTACCCAGGAAGAGTCATTGTCAGAACTGCTTACTGATAACACGTCAGCTTCTTTGACTATAGATGGTGCATCGAGGTACACGAAAGGGATCTTGGTGTATTCCCGTGGGTCTATGGCAGATCCAAGATTAGCTAAGGCGTCAGCCTGTGTGTTAGCGTCTCGAGGAACCTGCTTTATCTGGAAATGTTTGAAATGTTTGACAATCTCCCGTACCTTATCAAGATAGGCTTTCATCTTTGAATCCCTGGCAACATATGAATCCGTTACTTGGTTCACGAGAAGTAATGAATCATAGATTACCTCAATCTCTTGCACGTTAAGATCTTTTGCAACGAGTAAGCCTGCTATCAACGCTTCGTACTCTACCTCGTTGTTAGTAGCTTTGAACGTGCATCGCACGGCCTGGGCTACCCCTAGCCCTACGACAACTTGATTTGACGCACCGTCTGTATGCATTAACCACTTATTGTTACTCGTCACATTTAGCATTTCCTGTTCTTCTTGCTCTAAAGGGGTAGGGGTGAAGTCGACCACAAAATCAGCCAAGACTTACGACTTTATTGCTATCCGTGGCTCGTATGAAAGGTTGTAACCGTTCAAGTGTATCAGCCAACGCGTTAAGCGACCTGACAATTCTGGCTTGGATATGATACTCTTCATAGGATAGTTAGTTCTCACGATAATAGAATGACTTTCAAAATACGGTCGTAATTTAATTGAAGGCATTACTAAAGAAAGAGCTAGTTTTTCCAAAGGGGAGTACGTTTCCGTGTCAAGCAAAGTTTTACTGACATAATATATTGATAATTGGTTACCATCTTCTTCTCGGATTAGTACAGCGCTGACGGCATCTTCTGTGACCGCTAAGTAAATGTATAGTCTTTCTCCTTGCTGCGGCTTTGATAGCACCTGCGGGTTAGATAAATACTGCTTTAATTCTTCAAACGCCTTCTCATGCTCTTCACTCCACTCGAACGACTTGTTCTTCTTCAATATGTCGTAGAATAGTTTGTTTCTATCTGATGAATGGGATATATATATGTTCAAAGCTGCTATTCTTCTTGTAAGCTTCTGAACGTCTTTCACACATCTTGGTGATTGTAACTCCATTATGGCTTTGACTTGCTCCGGGCTTGCCTCTATCCCCCTTTGAGTAACTATATACCCAAGGAATTTCCCTGAGGTGACGCCGAAAGAGCACTTTGTCAGATTCAGTTTCATCTTATACTCTCGCAAGATTCGGAAGGCGTCTCGTAAGTGAGCGATGTGATCCTCCGCCTTCAATGACTTGACGAGCATGTCGTCAATGTAAATCTCCATGGTGTCCCCCAGCTTTTCCTGAAACATCTTATTAACCAATCTCTGGTAAGTAGCACCTGCGTTTTTTAATCCGAAGGGCATAACTTTATAACAGTAAGTTCCTTGATTAGTTGCAAATGCCGTTTTCTCTTGATCCTCAGGATGCATCATTATTTGGTGATAACTATGAAACGCTCATGTCCTGCCATCGCATCCACCATTACGTCGATGTGAGGCAATGGGAACGAGTCTTTAGGACATGCTTTGTTTAAATCAGTAAAATCAACACAGTCGCGCCATTTCCCATTTTTCTTTTTTAGTAATACTACGTTTGCTAGCCATTCGGGGTACTTGACTTCCCGAATTTTACCAGACTCAAGTAGGGATTTTACCTCGTCGTTGATTACCTGACTCCGCTCAAGAGCGAGCTTACGCCTTTTCTGTTTTACAGGTGGCATCTTAGGGTTGACGTTTAAGGCATAAGTGATCACGCTTGGGTCTATTCCGATCATGTCTTCATTTCCCCAAGCGAAACAATCTTTGTAGGACCGCAAGAACTCCACCATCCCTTCTCGTAAAGTTGGCTCTCGATCAGCTCCGATTCTGACCCTTTTTGACGATTCGGAAGGGTCGAGGGCTACTTCTTCAAAGTTTTGGCGCCTCCGGCTTTACGTAGAAGGATGGAGTCTTACAGTCCCTTAATTTGCTTGCTGGTCTCCGGCTTTGAATTCTTGGAAGCCGTCGTCTTCATGGTAACTTAGTAACATTCTCTTGCGAGTTTCTGCTCCCCTTGAATTTCCAGTATCCCCCAGGAAGAGGGGAACTTCACGCATTGATGATAAGTTGACGGGATTGCTCTCATCCCGTGAATCCAAGGCCTGCCCAAAATTACGTTAAAAGGTGAGGGACAATCTAGCACTTGAAATTTTAGTTGATTATTCAATCCCTTAGCAATGGTTGGCAGGGAAATTTCGCCAAGCGTGTTGCGCGATTCTCCGCTGAATCCTACTAAAGTCGTGGATTTCTTGACGATGTCGTCGAGTCCAAGACCTCACGCATTATCAACCAAGATTCGTTTAACAAGGAAATTCGCAATCGTTAAAGATATTATTAAACTATCATGATGGACTTCCTCTTCTTCGACGTCATCGAAGGTACTAGACATGATGGCGTGACTAGCACGTGTAGGAGCTTTAGGACTTTCTCGCCTGGCTTCTCTCGCTATCCTTTTAGCTGCGGAATAGGTAACGCCACAAACATCCGATCCCCTAGTGATAATGTTAATCACTCCTGCATGCTTGGGGGAAACGGGTTGTTTGGCTCTTTCGGTGTTTCTGGCTAAGTGCTCCTACTGCGCTCGGAGATCAATTCTTTGAGATAACCTTTCCTCAGCAAATTAATACTTCTTTCCTCAGCGCAATGCATTCTTCTGTCGTGTGGCCGTGGTCAAAATGAAAGTCGCACCACCTTAATTCATCATTGCGGTGGTGTGGTATGTCTTTCTTTTGCGGCCACTTGACAACGTTCCCCATCGTGCTAAGGGTCCAGACAATCTCCGTTGCGCTGACTCGGAAGTTGTGATGAGACAATTCAGGAGGCAGCGGAACATTCTCGTTCTTTTTGGCGTATGACGCGTTAACAGTCGGCTTGGCGTGTGGGGAATGATGAACGGCTGGGGGTACAAAACATATCGAGTTTCCCGCTTCCCCTGCCGTCGGTTATTCCGCTGAGGACTTGCTCCTTTCTCTGCGAAGAGGTCATCCTCTTCTAATCGAACATGGGCTAACGCCTTAACCTGCACTTCATCAAAGTTAGAGCTAGGGTATTTTGTCAGTTTACAATATAATTCAGGATTTCGGGAGGATATCCCTCGCCGAAATGCTTCTACAGCCGTCGCTGCATCACATCCTTCGATGGTTACAAGTTCTTCATTGTAACGGCTGAGGCACACCTTTAAAGTCTCGCGTGGCTTTTGAACGAGACGATATAAGTCGCTGGATCGCTTCTTGGCATGTCGGCTGCTTGCGAACCTGATCCTGAACTTATCAACCAACTCAGCAAAAGATGAGATACTTCCAAGTGGTAAATGAGAATGCCAATTTAGTGCGGGACCAGATAACGTGTTCCCGAACCATCGACACATAACAATTTCCTTCATGTCGAAGGGTACAGTGCTAATGTTCATGGCTTGTTTAAAAGCCGCAATATGTTGGTTGGGATCAGTGATCCCTTCATATTTAGGAATTTCAGGGACATGATACTTTCGGGATATGTTAACTCTCGCGATAGCGGGCACAAAGGGGGAATCGGTATAACCACCTCGCCTTTCTACCGTTATCGGTTGAGGAGCTCCTGGGACTTGAGTGATTCGGTCCTCTAGAGCTCTGATGCATTCCCTTAGTTGAACGACCTCGATATCCTCCCGTATTGTCCTTGATGCGTTAGGAATTACCTGGTTACTTGTTGATGGGCCGGCGTCGTAGGGAGTGACGAGGCTGGGATCCTCCATATCCAAACGCCGAGCAACATCATTGATCGCGTCATTTCTGCGATGATACACCGGAGCCCATTGTACTTGAGATCGAAGCAAATTACGCTCATTAGTTAAGGATTCGATCTGTTTCCCATAAAATTCGGTAAACTTAGTGTTAGCCTCCTTTTGGCTATCCAACTCCTTTTGGAGTGCTAGCATGGTTGCGCGGAGTTCCGCGACAACACTTGACTCGGCCCCCCGCTGCTCGGAGTTGCCATCGAGGACCACTACTCCGTCAGCGGGAATCTCTTGATTATTGTTATCATCACTGCCGTTGACGGTGGCGTTAGGATCGCGGTTGGCGTTGTCGTCAAGGCTTTGGTTGTTGCCGGTGTCATTGACTTGGTTGTTGACAGGCTCGAGGTCTCCTACATGGCAGTGATTCGCGTCCATGCTGACAAAGATTCGATAGCTTTCTAAAGCGTGGCATCATTTTTGGCTAGGGCCCCACGGTGGGCGCCAATTGTTTTGGGCGAATTAACTGCGTAAACGCGTTACTTCGCTACAATGAGGGAGTCCTAGTCACAAAGTTGTCACAACGCGTTAGAAGCTATGAACAAAGAATCATTAAGGAATTTGACAAGTACGCGAATAATGAAAATAGAGTGAATTGCGAGTAGAATTGTATTAATCGGTTCATTGCTGCTCTGATTACAAACACTTCGACTTAAACACACAAGATTTTTGAGAACAAAGAGAATACAATGATTTTGGTAAGTTTGGTTGGAGTGATTGAGAGTGCAGAATATTGTGTGTCCTTTCTATTCCCTTCCTTCCATTTATATTGAGATTTCTTCCCCCAATTGAGCCGTTGACAATTGTTGCTGAAGATCCCGGAAATCTCACCTCTGTAATTATGGAGTTGAACGTTGTGATTGCCTCCTTGCTACAGTCTTCATCGCGTCGTTAATGAGAGGCGAAATCAACGGAGCCTCATAACTGCCCCAACCGAAGATCTTGTGGGTGGGCTTCCTTCACTTTCATGGGCCACGCCAGTGTCATCACTCTCGCCACAATGCTCTCCATCACCGAGTTCCACCCGCAGTGACTTAGAAAAACCCGCCTGTGGCCAAGTGGCCTAATATCTCAACCTGCGGGGCCGACACCTTCACCGTGTAGTCCCTTCCCGCCACCCACTCTTCAAAACCGTTTAAAATCGATCCGCCATCCCGGACAACCCAAACGAACCGGGTTCCGCTTTCTCCAAGGCTTGAGCGACAACTTGTAGTTGAGGCTCGGTCAACAACTTTTGACTCCCGAACAAAACGTCCAATACGGAGTCATCCAGGCAATCTTCCAGCCAGCTCCACACATCGGATTTAGCCTCCTGATCCGGGCTGACTTGAGTTAGAGTCGCGGATTCCTAGACAGATTGAGCGGGCCGACGCCGAAGACTCTGCTGCTAACGTTCAGCTTCCTGATATGGTCCAAGTAGTGGCCTTCGAGGGCACGAAAGGAGTTGTAAACGGAGGCCCAGATGGACAAGTTGGCCATCAAACCGGCCTTGAGAGGGTACATGTTGGGATTGGGTTCGTTGTAGAATCTGAAGTCGGAGGGAAGGTGCTGCTCCTTAAGAAGAGGGGAGCGAGGCAGGTCGTTAATTAAGCTGGACAAAAGCGAGTGCCTTGAACTTGGCGACGTCGGAAAAAGGGTGGCGCAGACAAAGGAAACGAAGGATGCGAAGGTGTAGAAGGCGATTCACGAGATGCGGAGGTTCCGAGCTAGGTGGAGGGTGAAGCCGAGGAAGAAGTCGGAGAAGATGGCGTTCAGGGGAGAAGGGTGGGACTCGAATCAGTCTGTGATTGGGCCGGTGAGGGTGGTGACGACCAGGTATTTGGTGTGCTCACCGAGGTCTTGGATGTGTTCGACGCCGGCAAGAAGGTTGGGGTGGGGAGAGAAGGGGAGGATTAGGGTCTGGATGGAAGGGTGGTGTTACATTAAGATGTAACTAGATCACTTATTAAATAGGCAATTAAGCCTTAATCACCAAAATTGGTACGTAAGTGAAGGGGGAATAGAAAATTGAAAAAGAGAAGGAGAGGTACGTAGGAGAGGAGGAATTGAGGATAGACGTAGAGGAAATTAGAGAGATTAGGGTAGAATTGAATTGATTCATTAATTGCTTCTCCAAATAACAAATTACAATATATATATATATATATAACAGCTGAATTATAAAACCCTATTACTAACCCAAATCCTAACGGTTCAATAAAAGGCGACCCGAGAAAAGAACCGTAAAGAAACCCGAGAAGAGGTAATAAAACCTAACAATAAAAATACAATAAAATCCTAATAAATAATTACGTATCAGGTGGGCACTAGGCAGAGAGAATTTGGGATACGATGGGGAGGTTCTTGGGGGTCACTAGGATGGTGATTCTGAGGCCACGAATGGCGAGCAAAGTTTGTGAGGTCGAGGAGCGGGAGCATGTGTCATTTTGCTGGTTAAGGGAACACTAGAATGTGGGCGGCGGACATAGCGGTGGCCTTATGATAGTGTTGTGCACTTTCGCATGTACTTACACAGCAGGGTAACATTTTACACGAAATGTGCATGGTCGAGTTGTTGATCGACTTGGCATTAATATAGTAACCAAATAGCCACGACTGGAGTACATTTTTTGGTCTCGTTCAAGTTTGCAAGTTGCAACGACAGCTCCATTTTAAAAAGAGGAGTACAATTTGGTAATTAAAAATATAATTGGTCAAAAGGTGCAATCCAAATTTGTGTGTGCTCAAATGATCGATCTCTTTTCCCCGATGTCGGTGTAGAAGCTAGTTTGAAAATTATGAGTGTTGAAAGACCTGTTCGTTTTGTAGATTAATGGGTATTACAGAAAGGAGGGAGACTTAGGAGAAACGAGGCTTATAGAGAAATGAGAGACATACTAAGAGTCTTTGGATCTAGAATAATCAACGGTTAATATTGATGGGATATTTTAATTAGAAAATTTAGAAAATCACACGATTAAATTGGGTAGCTACGTCTTATGGAAATTGCACAAATATAGATCTTGTTCTTAAATTTAAGGCTAAATTTAAGGATACATCTTTTTTAAATTGAATATTAGAGCAGGTTTTACAAAAAAAAAATCTCGCACGTGTTCAACGTTATTGATTGTAAATTCCATTAGAATGCTTCAATAATCAAGTGTAATATTATTCAAAATTTTCATGTGAATGTTTGAATATATTTTAACGTTTTTTGAATATTTAGTCCACTTTGTCTAATGTGTATTATATTTTGTCTTTTGAAATTTAAACTGCGTATTGAATATAAGTATAGTGGGTAGTGAATATGTAATTGCACCATATTGAATATGATACAATATATCATTCACAATAAATTTGATATATAAAATATAAACATTCAGGCTAAAATAATGTTTCTTTAGTCTTAATGAGCATCATCCTTCTTTCATTCTTCTCATTCTTATATGCTCTTCAATCACCTTGATTCTTTTGACCTTCATAACTACATATTTATCACATAATAAGTAAACATTCAGAATAAAATGACTATAAATTCAAATTTGTTTATCTATCATCACAAACTCAAACCTTATGAATTTCAACCTCATGTTCGATTGTTAAGACATGGGCACGCCAGGCATTGAGGCGGGCTAGGACACGTGCACTGGCATAGGCACGACAAGGGCCACGACGCTGAGTGAGGCGGGGATGCGCTCGACGATGGGGCCACATGTGGCATGGATGCTTGGCCACAATCCACGGGTGGCGATGGGGCTAGATCTTGGGCCATGGATGGTGATGTGGCCGCTTGGGCGGGCGTGGGTGTGCCTTGGCTCGAGTTTGGCCTTATCCCATGATGTGGCTCGGATTGGGACACATCATCATGGTCGGAATGAATCACAAACCCACATGGCATAAGGTAGGGTTCCCATGTTTTGAGTTCTCGGACAAGGGCCAGGATTTACTTGTTGCAGGTGGGGTAGTTTAACTTGACTCCACCTAGCTTCTCACTAAAATACGCCTCGGGTCTGCCTTTTGGCAAAATAACTCCTCCTAAACCATAGCCTAACGTGTCACATGATGTCTCTCAATTTGGTAGTGTTTTATAGGTGATTTTCCTTAGTAAATATGTGTCTTTCTTCCCTTTTCTTGTGTGTTTTGTCCCTTTTTAGCTTGGATTCCGATTTTCTATGAGATTCGGAGACTATGCGCGTTTTGTGTGTTTTGTAGGCATATAAGAGCAAAAATCATGGAGATTAGAGCATCATGGCATCATGGATGAATTCAAGGATTAAAAAGGAGCTAACAATGCATGGAAAGAAGCCTCAAGTGAAGACGAAGAGAACGGCGAAAGAATCGAGTCATTCCGAGCTAAAACGAGAGAGAACGGAGCGAAACAAGCTGAAATTCGCCTTAAGCCCGAGGTCTGGGCCAAGTCGGGCCCGAGGTACCATGGTGGTCCGAGGTGTGGCAAGTCGGGCCCGAGGTACATGAAAGACATGCCATTGGACCGAGGTTGAAGCAAAGTCGGGCCCGAGGTTCTCCGTGTCGATCAATGTCGTTCGTGGCTCCGGATTCCTTTCTTTTTGGGATTTTCTTATTAATTCCCAAAATTATATTTGCTTCCTTGGAGATCAAGGAGTCTAGAAGCCTTGGAGATCAAGGAGTTCTAGAAGCCTTGGAGGTCAAGGACTTTCCTTGGGGATGAAGGAGTTTAGAAGGGTAATCTAGTCTTTGTAATAAGAGGGAAGAACTCTATTTAAACCCTTGTAATCTCTCATTAGAGGAGGATCATCATAGACAACTTTAGGGGGTGGACTCTTCTCCAAGGGAGGGAAGGAACCCAAGATCTAGAGGAGGATTTGGGTAAATTCCTTTCCTTGGAGAGGAAAGAAACCCTTAGCAACACACAACTAATCACTCTCAAAGGCTCAAGGAAGACTTGGAGAGCAAGGAGAAGGAGAAGAGAGGAGAAGGAAGAGAAATCGATGGAAAGAAGGAGAGATCTAGGGAGAATTAGTGAGTTTGTCTTTGATTTGCTTTGCAATTTGTGGATTTGGATTGGATCTTGTGGATTTCCTTTGCTTTGAATGAGATTTGATTTTGATTTGAGTTTGATGATTGAGAATTGTTTGCTTTTCATTTTGATTGCTTTTTACTCTTTCCATATGGAGTAGATTCCATTGATCTTGGGTTATGGGGGAAACCTTTAACTAGGTTTGGGTTTGAACCCCCAATTCCATAGCCTTAAGTGTTTGATCTAGGAACCCACTCTACATAGAGCTACAATCTCTTGTGGAAGCAAGGGATCAAGGGCTTGTGATTGGCAAGAGTGAACGGAAGCGATCGATTGCCTATCACTTGACCTTGCATCGAAAGGGAGGTAAAATTCCCTAGGGTCGATGTGTAGAAGTGGCGGGGCCGAGGTGAACAACCTCGATCTCACGAGGATCAACACTTATTGGCTGAATTGGGGTGGAATTACCACATCTACTAGAGAAGGAACCCAAAAACCCAAGATCTATCGCTCCATTGTGCGAGTTCGACTCACCCAGTACATCGGGCCCGACGTTCTCCAGTGTCGGTCCCGGCCTTTTTCTCATCGATCCACCTCGGGCCCGAAGTGACCATGTCGGTCCCGAGTGGTTTTCTCTTGTTTTCCTTTGTTTAGCTTTTCTTTTCCTTTTTCAAGTCTTTAGGTGCTCTCAACGACCGAACTCCCGAGTGTTCGACACCCTACCTTGTGCTACTACTAGGTTCGGTTATAAATTGTAATTTTGAGACCCTCCAATCCGGACCGATCAGAATTTTGGCACCGTTGCTGGGGAGTTCTAATTGCTTGAGGTACCAAGTTTGTTGAGTCCTTTGATTTTATAGTGATTTGGGTAAGGGAATAGCCCAAACCCCTTGTTTGTTTTTGATTGGTTTTGGTTTGTGTCTTTGTTTTGTAGGTGATTCCATCTCGTTCCTCCTAAGGGCACAACAAGTTTGGTGATTCCATCTTTGTTTTGTTGGTTTGTGTCTTTGTAATTTTGAGACCCTCCGATCCGGACCGATCATCACACTCGATCTTGAATGTTTTGTTGAATCGGGCAAGGCAAGGAGAGGCGCTTGTGTGAGATTTTCCTTTAGGAGTGTGAAGGCGGTTTCTTGGGGCTCCTCCCACTTGAATGGGGTGTTCTTCTTGGTGAGCTTGGTTAGAGGCACTACAAAGGAACCAAAGTCCTTCACAAACCGTTGTTAGCCCCACCAAACCTAGGAATCTCCTCACTTGCGTCATAGATATTGGGTGGGCTACTCTTAGATT